>JBAMBO010000632.1:1200000-1847442 GCA_037044535.1 Lordiphosa magnipectinata | reverse complement strand
TTATATCAAGTTGCCCAAATCGCACAACTTTCGTCATCTAATCTAGTAGCCGGTCATATTTGTGCCCCTTCCACTTAGAAATTTAAACAGCTTTTGTTATAATTTGCTAACCTCTAGAAATGTCTGGAACACACACGATGATCTTAGTCTTGTTTGCGATCTTCGGTTCTGTTCAGTATTTTCAAACAGGCACGGGTTGGGTTTGTAGGGCTTTGTTCGGTTCAGCTTAGACACGCTTTTTATTACTCCCTGATCGAAAATTCTTAATCTTCGCATTATTTCTATGTATTGGTTCTTACATCAGTTCCCAGCAAACCAAGTTCGGAGCGCTCCAAATTATGTGCTTGAAAAGAGCCGAGCTTAAGAGCGTTTTTGGAGTAAACACATAAATTTGAGGGTTTTCGGAGCATATTCAGAGCTATCTAAGCACGGGCTCATAAAAAGCACTTATGTCTGACCATTATCGGATCCGCCCTCCAATATGCGTATGGAAAGAGCCTTTCAGTAGTCCTTCACGTGCCTAGAAAAGTAGCTTTAATGTGTATTTTATGAGGGTTTCCTATGCTTCATTTGGAGGGTGAAAGCACTTATATCTGTGACAGAAAAGAGTCAGATTGGACTCAGAAATCTTCCACATTAAGTGCTACCGGTTTCATAGAAAAAATAGCTCATTCCGGGCTCTTTTTTGTGCACATAATGACGGCGAATGCTCATAAAAAGTGTCCGAAAAGTGTCAGAAAACGCACATATTGTTTGCTGAGTTGTTTAAGCATTAAATATTTTCTATAGCTACTAAAGAATATTCCTAATATATACTAGTTCAATCATTTAGCACCGATATATTATCCTGTAAATAGTGCTATCTCCTTTTTTGTTTGATATTTTATGTGACATATAAAATTCAATTTCTGGTCTTTTAAGCTCTTACCAAAAATGATGAGAAATTTGAAACTCTTCATGAGATTACTTTGATTTTTATTAATTTAAATGGTAATAAACCGTTTTGCCTATTGCTTACTTTTCCGCCACTGATCCACTTTTAATAAGAGAAGACTCAATGCACTATAGTGCAAGCTGAACAGAAAAGATAAAAAAAAGGGAGGCTAAATATCAGCATAAAAACATCTTCGAATTCAATTTTCAAGATTTGAACTTTATTATACCTAAAATCAAAGCAAAGATCCTAGAATTCCTGCATAAATCAGAAATGATAAATCTGAATCGAATATTCCGCACTCAAATCAATTTTTCCTTTTTACTTAAGACCTCTACGCAGTTGTGAAGTAATGTAAAAGTTTCTTAAAACAAATTTTAGGTCTGTCTACTTTTCCAAATTATTTGTATGAAACTTTTACATTACTTCTCATTACTTTACAACTCCGTATGGGGCTTTATACTCATAAATTAGAAATTCTTCTATAAAATCCGTCCTAAATCGAATAAATTTTATAAAAATATTTTCTATAAAATTCATTTTTGATGTAACTTGAATCAATTTCAGAAAAAAATTTCTTTATTACAGAAATATTTTCTAAATTTTTGAGCGATTTCGATTCTTAAGTATAGAAAAAAAAGTTCTGAGTGTAGTTTAGGATTGAATAGGATTGCTTAGGATCCTGAATTTACTAGATTTGATTTCTGTGTTTACTTCCTTCTTTGTCTTAAATTCGTAGCATAAAAAACCACAATCCAAATTATATGACTTGGTTTCTGATTACCTAATTGGCGCATCAGCAATAAATTGAATGGCAATGGTGATCTATTTTCCATACATACGTCATTAGAGTCGGCACTATCACAAAATAGAACTGACATAATTTATGAAAACAAAAAAACAATGGTATCAACAATCGCTGGAATATCTGTCGCCACTCAATCACAATAACTGAAACTGGTAGAAATAGAATCATTTCATCTTTTTATCACGGAACTAAATACCAAGCCACCAATAGCAGCATCATGATCGAGCGTCATCAGACTGGAGTGGCGAACTGGAGTGGAGTTCGAGTTCTGGTCGAGTGTAAAGTCAACAAAGAAATTTTATGTAAAATAAGTTGTTATGCGCCTTAATAACTTACGAAACCGAAAGACGAAACGGAACCCAGTTAAATGGTGAAAATTATCACAAAAAGTTATTATCAGCCGATGATGATGATGATGATAATGATGATGATGATGCGGATGATAATCGTGTTGATCTCGGCGGGAATTCCAATTCCAAAAAATCAGCATGACTAAAAGATTTGTTTTTGTTCATAATAATTTCTTTTATTTGTTGGCGTTTGCTGTTTTGTATTGCTTTCTTTTTGTTTTTGGGTCTTTTTTGGGGTCTCTTAAAATTAGAATAAATAATAACGTAATATATACAGAGAATACGAGTAGATATATACAAATCTATATAAATATCACACAATTGGAGAATTTTGATAAATAGTTAAAGCTTTAAGGATTCAGTCAAAAGTTGAGTTTTGTGACTTAACTCGATTTTAAATGAGATTATCATCCCGATACGGATGCTGCTGATGATGATGCTGCTGATGGCTACCGATTTTACTCTCGATCCAGTCCAAATAATGTGTGACCCTGGTGAATCCACCGGGTATATTGGTCTCACAGCCATCAGCGGGTCCAAAACTGGTAATGCCGACCACCATTTGGGTGCCCTTGAGCACCAGTGGGCCACCCGAGTCTCCGGAGCACACGGTCTCATCCTTCAGCCCCTTGGCACACATCACACCAGCAGTGACCACATCGTATTCCTCCGAACACTCGGCATTCGACATCACTTTCAGTTCGGTATACTGCATTGCATCTGAATTGGACATCTCCACCATGGCTCCCCAACCGGTCGCCACCACACTAAGGCCCGTGAACTGTTCATGTCGCTGCCGGGGCAGGCTAGCTGGCTGTATGCGCGGTGTGAAGACCACATCCTCAGGTAGCTTGACCAAGGCTATGTCATTGGCGGCCGATTCAGGATGGAATCGTTCGTGCACAATAAATTTATTTGAGCGCAACACCAGTCCATTCAACTGCTGGGTATCATCCACACTCTTGGTGCCCAGATACACATCATAGTGGGTCACACCCATGGTACAATGGGCGGCGGTCAGTATCCAACGTTTGTCCAGTAAAGTGCCACCACACAGGATGCGCTTACGCCACAATTGTTTGCCAATGAGCATGACTTGGTAGGGAAACTTTTCAATTTTGCCAAATTTCGACTGTCCAATGGCATAACCCCGACTGGGAGTGGACCACATGAGCAGGAGGATTAAGCTGAGGCCCAGGCCTAGGCCGAGCGGGAGAGTTCTGTTTGTGTTTGAAAACATGTTGTGTTGTTGTTGTTGTTGTGTTGCACTCTTGGGTATTAATTGTTCGTCTTCTCACTGAACCACCAAAACAAATGTTCTTTCACTTTAAAAATTTTATTTGTATTATTTTTTCTTTCTGCGAGTTCTGCGCGCTTCAAATGTTCGCTGGAATCTAAAGCCATTCTGACGGAGTCGTGAGATTATATACGTCGCTCGACGAACATAACAAAATTTTGCCGGTTTTCGCAGTGTCTGAGCCTCTCTCTGTCTCTTCCAAAAAGCCGACGCTCTCCGCCAGTCGGAGGTATCTTCTGCGGTAGCTTGTTATTATGACAGCAAACAAGTCGTAAAATCTTGTTTGAAGCGTATTTCTTTGTTGTTGTTTGTTTTTTTTCTTTTTGGCATTCCACATGGGACATAATCTTTATTATCAATGGTGGTCATAGTTCATCCATTGAGCTTACCAAGTGCAAGTCACCAGGCGGTAATTAATGACTAACGGAAATGGAATTAGGTTGCCCAAAATATAAATTCCACAATTTTGATGACCCATCAAAAATCCCTGAATTTGCTTGATTATGAGTTTGAAATTATGGTGGAGAACAGGTATGCGAGGGTTAATCAATAAGTACTGACCAATAGGAAAGTTTTTTGTTTTCTAATTTTCTGTTGTTTATCTAATTTTCGATTCGATGACAGGAAGAACGGATCGGTCCACTTTTTCAACTTCATCAATCCAAAGATCTTTTAAAAGTCCCCAAATTAGGCTCCTCGGCTTTAGCCTGAGCAAAATATTTTTCCTCGTAGCGTGTAAGTTCTGCTTGTATAGCTTTTACACAGGGATAATAGAATTTATTAAACTTATTGAAAATCAATTAACAGTGTATTAACAGTATGTTAAGATAACAGAGCTGGCATCAGATGTGCAGTATTTGATCTGTAAGGCCGAAATTTCCGTTATATATAAGCCGAAAAATAAGGCGGGAGCACTACCTAGTCCGTTTCACATTTCGTTTTTGAATTTCGCATGACATTTTTTACACAGTTTCGGATGAGATTAATTAAGGTAACCAAAAAACTATTTTTAAATCAACCAAGGGCCGATTTCACAGCTTCAATATAGCACTATCTTTCAAATAAACTAACAAATTACAGAGTAAATCCCATACACAGGAGATATATATATCTATATAGGAAATGTGAAATCGGTTCTAAGACTCATACCCTTTTTCCACTTCAACATCACAACAAAAGTGGATGTTTCCTTGTTCCACTTCTACATATCAAGCTCCTGGGGGTACATCTTTGTTATAGCTAGTTTTAGGGATTCATTCATAAGAAATATGATAACATTTTAACATTCTATAACAGAAAATGTAAGAATTAGCCCATACACAACTCATGGGCATAGTCAGTTTTCAATAAAGTTGGTACAAAAAACTTCTGCCACTGTGCTTAACCCCTCCCACTGAGCTAAGACCCTCTTCAACCATGACAACGCCATAGACTAGAATATCTAGACTGCAAAATTGTCAGTCGACACCGCTTCTATCAGAAATTAGTCAGCTGTTCGCTCTCATTTACACTCTCTGGATACATTTGGTCAGCTGTTCGCTCTCATTTACGTTCTCTAGATACATTTGGGAATATGTCCGTCTCGTTCTAACCAATGTGATTTCCTACTGGCACTATAAAGTATCCTTTTGGGCACTATCGTTTAGCACCACCAAAAATGATAGGCTACGCAAATTTCTTTTCTAATACTCATTCTCCATGACAACGCCATTGACGAGATCGATAGCATATCGATAGAAAAGCAGAAAAAAGCTATATGCTGAGACAATGTCTAGATCATCCGTGGCAGTGACTTGATCATCCGTCGCGTATGATCTAGCGAATGGACATTTATCTTTTAAGATGAAATGCACAGAAAGAATGAGGTTGCTTAGATTATCCAGCGGATGACCTCTCAAATGTGCCAGTGGAACAAGGGCATTAATCAGCTGTTCTTTGATTACGTTAGTGTGACCGTATTCAACATTCGTCAGTGAAACATGGAAACATTCACTTTTTGAGAATGGGAATGAATGTTTTCCAATAAAACAAGGGTATTAGTAGTTTTGCAATCACGAGAAATGGAATCAATTTTCAGGAATTGAGAACATGCTTGAATATGAATGATACGTAAAATTATGGGAGTATTGGGTAAAGAAGTATGATTTAAAAAACTTACAAAAGATGTCACAATTCAATATGGATAAAATTTAGTGGGACCATCTGGTAACTCTGTTTACGATAAAGCTTAATTATTGTACTATATATAGCTCCCAAAAAGCAGTATATAGTATCTAACGATGTCAATCTTTGTTCCATCAAAAACACAACGAAAAGCGATGCTTTTTGGTTTTCATATCTGTGACCGGCTGTGGTGCACCGGTAATGTGTGTGACTGCTGGTGCGGGAGATGTGGGTTCTATCCCGAATCGGAACATAAACGGTCGCTGAGAGTCATAACTGTAATTGGAAGCACATGAGGCGTGATTTTCAATCAGAATTATCCTTCCAGTTTTTGTTTCGACGCTTTAAAAGTGGGAAATTTTTAAAATAAGACAAAGAACGTCCAGGAGATTCATTAGAGCTCTACTAACAATAACTGTTGCGTTTGTGCCATGCTAACCTCTCTTCTTAAGTAAAAAAGTTCTAGGTACGACCACTTTTGAACTCGTTAAACCAATACTCGTCTGGTTGTAACAGAACAAGAAATGAATCCAGAGACAGAATCAAAAGTTGCTGTTTTTGCCTGGCAGGGTTTTCCGTCGTAAAGTAGAAAACCAAATTACGTATCAATATGGCGTTTCCATATTGTGGGAACCGTGTGATGTTCAGTTTAGTTAAATAAATGAATACCATGGAGCAGGTGAAACAATGCCCACCGTCTTCCACAACAGTTACTTACAAATCCACCCTCTTTAGTAGCTTATCCAAAGAATTCAACTGTGATGACATATACTAGTTTGTTTTTTTCCGTCTCTCTCCTCACATTTTCAAACTGTTTCATTCAAATACAACAAATATGAAATTTGTATTTTTGAAAGTTGCTTTTGCGCATTTTTTATTGCATATTTTTCGCATAATTTTGAGTTTGTAAACAATGCGGGTGACACTCCAACTCCGATACCAATTCCAATTCCGACTGGCGCCACTCAAAATTGATTTAAATTCAAGCGAAACGAAACTTTCGTGCGGATGAATCAATGTTTTTGTTTTCTGTTTTGTTCCTTATTTATTATAAACAAAAAATTAATATGTAGATTACGCTCTGATTCTGACTCAAAAAAGTGTTTTGATCTGGGTATTTTCATTAAAAGTTTTCCAGTTATTCACTCAGCTGCGCATAAAAAAATAAAAAACAAAACAAAAAATAAGAAACCAGCAACTAATTCGTTTGGCGCCAGCTTGGTATGTTGTTAATGAAACAAACAGCTTCCAAGTTGATGTCGATCGCATTTATTCAATTTACTTAATTAGCAATCAAATTGTAAAAACGCACAATCAAATGGTTTTGTTTTTGACAGAAATCAACCCTTAAGAGACGGTCTTTGTGCAATTAGGCATTGTAATGAAACCCTTTGAACTTAGTCTACAAATTCCTCGAATATTTGACATTTGGATTTGGGTATATCATCTTCTTACACGTGCCATTCTCTTTAACAAAACACTTCCCGTTTGGGACATAATCTTTTATGATCCCGCCAGATGAGCTAACTAGCCCACCAATTAGTTTTCAGCACACCATTAAAATAAAAGTTGATAAAAACAGGTTGATCGTTGGCTATCTATCAAAAAGGTGCAATAAAAATTTACATTTCCAACAATTTGAACTAATTTAAATTTGTATGCCCGAATTTGAATGCATATTTCATTTTTCAATGGAATCAAATTGTATACGTCGCTTAGAGAACCCAGCGAGATTTATTCGACAACCCGTAAACACATGCAAATCGGAATTTGGGAAGACCCAAAAAATGGTTGTTGTTGATATCACAAAATCGAAGTTCAGCGCCACGAAAACACTGGCGCCAGATATGTTGTTTACCTTGCGCGAGAAAGTAGTTGACCTTGACGGTATTTTTTTTGACAGCTAGAAAGTGGAACAACCAGCTACGCAATAAGTAGAGGAGTGCATTACCCGTTGACGTCAGTCCCAGCAGACAATCAAAATTAATTAGTCGGGAATGAGATTTACAAATTAATTAAAATCAGTCGCCGCGTAGAACCAGTAGTCCGCCGAAAGGCAGTAAAAAATTAATACCTCTTGCCCCTTTTTTTTCATGCTTTCGAATGTTCAGCAAACTAGATCCGGTTGGGTTGTTTAGTTTTAAGCCACAGGCAGAATTCTAATTTTGTGAAAGAAAGAGCCGTTGTTGGTATTCCCTAACACAACACAACACAAAAAACAAACTCCCATGACGTGGAGTAGCAAACAAATCAACAGAAACATTTATCATTAGCCTCTAAAGATCGCCGTTAGAAATTTTCAATGGCGCCAGGGCAGCAGTTCCGCCAAACAGTCGGTATTCCCCCCCTACAAAACCGAACAAACTCAAAGAAAGTCGTCAAAACAAATCGTTCAAAGTCGAATTCCGTGCAAAATCCATCAAGTTGTCAAATTAAATTTGCATACTATTAAAAACTAGATAAGCAAATTGAAGAGGCTGGGCAAACCGCATTTCAAACTCCTGCTAAAGTTGATGGGATTTGTGGAATTTTTGAGTAAGCTTCTAGCCGGCAAATTGGCGCCAAGCGAAATAATTAATTATCAATTTGCCATTTTTAGGAATTTACATTTAAATTGGAGCAGGATGAAACCATGCAAATTAAAACTGAAGAGTTTGACTGAGCTGACAAGATGATTAGAACGCATAAACAAATTATGTTATTTGTATAAAATTCCTATTAAAAAAACCTGCTATTGTTGATGGCAATTTGATGTGAAGTTAAGTTTTCGGAAAACAAATCAGAAGTGGCCAATCATCAACATAAAATGGGGTATAAACAAACAAACTTCTTACATCTTTATATGAATCAGACATCTAATGACTTAATTTCCAACTGCAGCTTAACAGAATTGAATCCCAGTCACTGAACCTCCAAAAAAGTCAAATAAACAGTCGCATTCCAAATGCCACTTTAAGTATTTTATTATTTTATTGAAAATTCCCGACTTCAATTTATATTTATGATCATAAAATGTAAAACAAGGCTCGCACGGTACAGACATGTGAGTATACTATGTGTGTAATACACGTGTCTTTCCTCATTTAACTTAATTATTTACTTGATCCATAAATTTAAGCACCACTGAGCGATTTTGTGCTTACATTTAAGATTACAATTGAATATTTATGGAATTGAACAAGTTTTAAATGTGGCATTTCCTTCAATAAAAAAAACAGAACCTGTTGGTGAGCTTTTGAATTTGAGTTTAAAAGTAACGTACGGTTAAAACAACCAACTAGTGATGGGGGAAGTCACCTATGACTATCGATAACTAGTTGAAAGTGAACAGCAATACATCGCACAGTGGACAAGTGCACTTGAATTTGAAGAACTAATTAAGGGGCAGGTCCAACCTCCACGTGAGCAGACACTGGCACCAAGCGGAATGTAACGAGCGCAGCCACTGGCCCCAAATACTGCACGCACATTCACGAGCGCAGACGCAGTCACTGGCGCAAGGAGCGCTATGCTAGCCAACCACCAGCGCGCAGTGGGCAAAACGACCATTTTAGCGCGTCGAAATTCAACTTTCAAGTTTGTTAAAGCTTTAATTTTTTATTATTTATCGACTACCGATACTCCTATTAGCTTATAAAAGCTTATCTCAAAGCATTCCGATATATATCTGAACAGCTGTGAGCTATCAAACACAACAAATGTTTTGGCAAGTGCTTTTCAATTAATTCCCGCAATTTTGCAGTTTTTGTAAATTAAGCTGTGAAATATAAAGTTCTCGTTGTTTTACAAAAAAGCTTGGTTATCTATTAATATAAAGGTATGTATTAAGCAAAAAATCAATGTAAGTGAACCGTCTATATTAGTATTATTTGAAAGACGTAGTGAAAGTAACGCGTACTAACAACCTGAACTTAGTAGCTTATACCTGTCTTTCGTGGAGCAAAACTAAAAAGTCCACAAATGTCCAAGTCGCCTTAAACTTTTTTTTGTCAGTGTGAGTCCTTGTTGTTTTCAAATTTCCAAGATCACCTGCTAGTATGTGCTACCCTTGCATTTGTTGGACTTTTTAGACGCAATGTCAGCATAAAAACTAAACCTTTTTTTAGTTCGGCTCAACGAAGATATCCCCACAAAAATTTTTTTTCGCTTTGAAAAACTAGTTTTTAATACAGTTTTATATAACAAAACCTGAAGTGAGCTCTGATCTGAAAAACTAGTTTTTAATACAGTTTTATATAACAAAACCTGAAGTGAGCTCTGATCTGAACAAAAATGCGAGTTTTTACCAATGGGCTTGTTCAAAACGCCGATATTCTTCCAATCTATGATGTATTGCGATCATCAAATATCAATTCGGTGTTTATCCATAGATTTTCTTTATTAATACCTTATTTTCTTCGAAAAAGTGCGATTCTTAAGAAAAAAAAAATAATTTGGTCCTATTTTTTAATATTTTTCTAGACGTTTAAAAAAGAAATTTCGAGCGGTTTTATTTACAAAAAATTATTTTTTTCAAATGTCTTTATTGGAAATTATTATGGATAATGGATTATTGGAAATTATGGATAATGGATTATTGGAAATTCAATAACCTTTCGATTCATACCTTGCTTGAACGCATCTAACGTTTCTGACTCGAGATTTGGCTCAAAATGTAAGTGTACCTACCGAAAAAACTAAAAAAATATTATATTAAAATTTTTTTTTATTTCTTTTATTTCAACTTTAAAAACGTTGGACAATCTTTTTGAAATTAAACAAAAAAAATTTGTTTTTAAATTTGAAATATATAAAAAATTCTATTAAAAACGTTTTTTTTAAATGTTTTAAATTGATTTTATTCCTACTTTTAAGAAACAAAAAAACAGCTTGCGATTATCTCATTTACTTTGCAAGATATTAATTTCGTTTCGCTAAATTGGTCATTTCACCAACTGTGCAGCGTTACCAATTTGTCGTTTTTGCGGACAGATCTGTCCTTTTGGAAACTGCGATTTCCGTAAAAATTTTGAAACTTCGCCTATCCGCCTATTTTTTTTATTTTATTTTATCCTTTATTCATCCTTTTGAATTGTTCTAAGGCGCTCATACAGTTTATCAATTACAACTATGTGGCATCGCTTTCATATTGATTTTTCGCTTTCGAAAAGCATTTTTCAAAGCGATGCAACCCTGTTTTATTTGTGTGTTATCGAAATCAGACGTATCGACGTACTGCGCCTTTACGTTATAACATGCCGAAAGACATTAACAATTAAAAATGTGCTGAATCTTGTTTAAAAGAACCCGAATTAAAGAATTGCATGTGCCGAAATGCCAAGGATCCGGAACCGGAGGCATACTGCAATTGCAGTTTTAAGGCCTGTTCTGAGAAGACGCACTCCATATAAAAAAAACAGTGGCGGAAACTTTCCGCGGCGAAATTTTGTTTCTGTATTCTGAGACGCGCTAAATAAATAGACAATTGGCCTATCGATAGTGGGCGGTGTGGGTCGTGAGTGGATTGAATGAACAGCTGATGCCATGGCGGAAATATAAGCAGCTCATTTTTTGACGTCAAAATCGACAATGCACGGGAAACATGAACCCAAAAGAAAACGCACCGAGAGTTTCAATCGCGAGGAAACTATAAGCTAAGGGCCGCAAATCAGCCCAAGAAAGTTGCGAAATCCGCACTGGAGTGCCATACCCCTAAAATCGTCTCCTATGCCAACCGACGCAAGAGTCCGCACTCGGTGGATGCCAAACAAACAGGCGGTGACATCCCAACCCGGTCATCAAGTTTACCACCACCGCGGACCAGCTAAAAATAGAGTTGGATAGCGATGCGACTGCTGTGGGCAGCATTGCCAGCTCCAGCGGTGTGGGCGTGGCTGTCAAACGTGAACGCCAAAAGGAGGATTTTGAATTTACGGCAAACAATACAATAATTTTGTATGAAAACTAAAAATATATTTTCCATTCTTTAGCATTGCGTTTCACTTGAGAGCCAAAATGATGGCACAGCCCAAATCCATGATTTGCAGATACTCCGAGCCGCCGTCCTGGAGACGATAGCAGCATTCCTACAAAGAAATGCATATTCAACCAACTTTGAATCAAGAATCAAAAGTGCTACTACCCCCCATGTTGTCGCATATCTGGGCATTCGTCAGGGCCGCATGAAGCACTATGAACTCCACAAACTGCTTCAGCTGATCCACACTGTAGGCCGATGACCCAATCTCTTGCACAAACTTCTCCAAACGATTACAGTTGCCCGAACGGCAGACTTCCAAATAATTCTTCAAGTAGTAGTCCGGGATTATGCCCGACATCTCAAACAGATCAGCCTTGTTGACGACATGCCCGACCCCATTAAGACGATGGCAGGACGCATATCACCTCCCAATATCCGTAAAATAGACTTGTAGGCCTCCTCCTCGATCTGCACCTACTCCAAGTGTGTCTCAAACAGGCAATAATTTGATTCTCGCCCAACGCCTTGAACCGGAATTTGATGCCGCTACCTCCATCAACATACATATCTGTGTTCCTGATGCGCAGCTTAAACTATTTTTGAAAAAAAAACAGTTTCAACTTTTGTTTGTAAACAAAACAAAACAGCTGACTACCAGTGTGGCCGTTTCTGTATTTGGTCTCTTTGACTTATATATGGGCTCACTAATAATTTATGTGGATGCTAAATTTATTATGTGCAATTTAGCGACGTAAATTTTCCGCGCTTCTCAGAACAGGCCTTTAGTCCAAAGGTTGACCAGGTCCGCGCACGTGGCCACACAAAAAAACCCCTGCAAAATGCAGAAAATGCACAAAATTACATTTGAGCCACTTTGAACAACAGCAGCTTGTCAGGAGGCAGCGCTAGCAATATTTGGTGCCCAACATGCTTGCCAAAGTGATCAAGTGAATAATAGTTGTCTTCAGTTAATTGGAACGAATGGATCAAAAATATTGCATCGAAAATAAGCATATTTGCAACTCCACGTCAGACGGCGCAGACGTGTAAAATAGTGCGGGACAAGACTTAAAATATATAATAGAACAGACGACTGGACGGGATGATGATCTAAGTGGACGCATTTGCGACTTATGTTTGACTAGCGCTAAAATTGCTTTCAATTTCAAGCGGCATCTAGAGCAGTGTTATATCAACCTTAGACGAGAACAACAAGAACGATGATGAGACGCCCACTTATATAGTAAAAGAAACTGGGAAACAACTAGTTATATCAATAAAGAACATATTAGAATAATAAAAATGCATGTTTTAACTTTTACATCTCAAGCCAACTCAAAACATCAAGGTGGTGTTTCGAATTTTATAAACACTCCTGTGCACTAATAAATTCTATTCTATACTTGAAACATATATAGAGCAGACGACTGGACGGGAGGTCAAGCCGGCTGATGATCTGATCTACCTGTACGCATTTGCTACTTATTTTTTTTTATTTTGTTTTGTTATTTGGCTAGCGCTAAAATTGCGTTGAATTTCAAGCGGCAATTGGAGCAGTGTTATATCAACTTTAGACGAGAAAAACAAGAACGATGATGAGATGCCCACGTATATAGGAAAAGAAACTGGGAAACAACTAGTTATATCAATAAAGAACTTATTAAAATAATAAAAATGCAGGAGGCGGCACTAGCAATGTTTGGTGCCCAACATGCTTGCCAAAGTGATCATATGCACACGAAATTGATGCTGGTAATACCATTCTCGATATGAATTAATCGAAAATACGCATATTTGCAACTCCACGTCAGACGGCACCAGACATGTAAAATAGTGCGGGTCAAGACTTAAAATATTTAATAGAACAGGTCAAGCTGGCTGATGATTTGCTACTCATGTTTGGCTAGCGCTAAAATTGCTTGAATTTCAAGCCGCAACTGGAGCAGTGTTATATTAACTTTAGACGAGAAACTGGGAAACAACTAGATATATCAATAAAGAACTTATTAAAATAATAAAAATGCACGTTTTAATTTGTACATCTCAAGACAACTCAAAACCTCAAGGTGGTGTTTCGAATTTTATAAACACTCCTGAGCACTAATAAAATGCCATTTGCGCAGTCATCCGGCCATTCCAATACAAAAATAGTATTTGACAGGGAAAAAAAGTAGTCGGGCAGTCAGTGAAGGGAACTAAAATTGAAAAAAAGGCTGGCTAAGCAAAAAAAACACATTGCTGCTCAAAATGCAAAACACTTTATAACAGTGCGGATAAGTTAAAGGTGGAGAAGATGGCGCTCAAACGGCAATAGACTTATGTACTTGGGTTGTAGACTGGACGCCACTCTATGAGTACGGCGATTCCACGGAGAAAAATAATGTGGGGAAAAAGAAGGGTGTACTCTCCGCAGAGTACAAGTGCCCATTTTATGGATATATGGGGGTTTCATAAGAAAGCATCTTAAAGACTAGCATACAGCGTGCCATAGATCAGTGCAATACAATTTTGAGGCACAGATGTGTAAAATGGTGCGGGACAAGACTTGAAATATATAATAGAGCAGACGACTGGACGGGAGGTCAAGCCGGCTGATGATCTACCTGGACGCATTTGGCCATTTGGAGCAGTGTTATATAAACTTTAGACGAGAACAACAAGAACGATGATGAGAGCCCTCTTATATAGTAAAAGAAACAACTAGTTATATCAATAAAGAACTTATTAGAATAATAAAAATTCATGTTTTAATTTTTACATCTCAAGACAACTCAAAACCTCAAGGTGTTTCGAATTTTATAAAATTCCACGGAGAAAAATAATGTGGAAAAAAGAAGGGTGTACTCTCCGCAGAGTACAAGTGCCCATTTTATGGATATATGTATGTGGGTTTCATAAGAAAGCATCTTAAAGACTAGCATACATCGTGCCATAGATCAGTGTAATAAAAATTGGTGGACGTGCGAAAATAAAAAAAAAAAGTAAGAAAAATATTAATCAAATTCAATGGATAAACTTGTAATTTTGGCTCCCAGACACTAATTGGCTCTGTGCGCTTCGAGCTCTGGTGTCGACTAACTAGACTCGCGCTGGCGTCGCCTTTTTATATTGTTTGCTCACCTCCAGCTCACGCCACCCTGAGCCTTTTGTAGGGTTGATTTCGATAGTTATCGATATCAATCGAAGGCGCCAACACGCTACATTTAAATTTTCAAACTTAATTTTTTTTGGTGAGTGCTAGTACAGTGTGTCAGTATCTTTCCTGATGTTACGACTGTCTCTTGTCTCATTTAAAATGGGATGCTTACACAATCAAGCTTATAAAAAGACTGTGATAATGTTTTCCTCTTCACGATCAAAGCGCGGTCAGATTATGGCTGTAATGTGCGCAATAAAGTTGATAGTGCCAGACAAGCAACTTTTGAGTGTTTAAGTACTGGTTTTCATCAAGCATTCTGGCCCAAAATTTTAAGTTTTATGTATATTTGTCTTCCAGAAGAGTAAAATAGGCGTATGTTTAGTCGTCTTCTACATATTCGTTTTTTATCTGTTACTATTTATCGGTGGATACTCGTTAAGCAAATAGTTTTCCAAATGTTTAGTAAATTTCGATGAAATTTTGGCTTAATTCGCCAAATTTTCGAACGTATCGGCCATATTTGATCAAATTATTAAATTGTTGCATAATCTGCAGTCATGGCTTTTTAGCCAAATTTTCATCAAAATATTGGTCAATTTATTTGCCTGTGTGAACTTAGCTTAAGTTAACAAAGGCAAATAGTTTGCCAAAGCTTAGAAAATTTTGATGAGAGTTTGAACTTAGCTTTAGCCGTTTTACGGCTGACTAAAAAGGTCACACTAATAATCTGGTGCGACCACGCTCGACTATTTTTGGTATTCAAGATTAGTGAGACCACACTGGACTATTTTCGAGATTAGTCCGACCAGCCATTCCCCTCACCCTTAGCGCGAGAAGGAGACTCCAAACTAAAATGAAAGAAAAGGATCTTAAACGCGCCTACAATAATGTTCTGGCACAGGCAATCTCAACCAGCCGTCAATATCTGTTTGCTGGGAATCTCTTTGGCGACATCTTTGTGCTGAGGTAAGCAGAACCGCTTGGACTTTCTTTTCCACTCATTATTTCATCCTCTTGCAGTTTCAAAGAGCTGGAGAAGGTTAATGAAGAACCACCTGGCAAGCTAAAACTATACTCACAAGGCCGCGATGTGGATATCAACTGCCTGGCCTTTCATCGGGACTTTCTTATTGTGGGAGCTGTGGGTCTTATTTATGGCCTCAAGTGGAACGAGGAGACGGAAACGCTGAGTGACAAACGCAGTTGGGAGGTAAAAATACCCATGCAAGTGGATGCAGTGGAAGTGCCCGATGTAAATTCACTTTGGCTGTGCTCTGAAACAGATACCTTGTATGCGGGTTGTGGTGATTCTGTCATCTATCAAATCTGCTTGGAAGATGGACGCATACAGCGCGACTATCGAGGGCATACGGATTACATTCACTGCGTGGTGGGCAACTCCGATGGTCGTCTCTACTCTGGCGCAGAGGATGGTACAGTGCGTGTGTGGAGCTCGAAGGAAAAGGCACATGTTTCGCTGATAGAACCGCATAAGAATAATCAGCTTTTGCGTCCAGATTGGGGCAAATGGATTGGTGCTGTGGCCGTCAACGATGATTGGCTGTTGTGTGGCGGTGGTCCCAGAGCAGCCGTTTGGCATCTACGCTCCCTGGACTGCACACGTGGCTTTGACTTCCCTG
This sequence comes from Lordiphosa magnipectinata, assembly GCA_037044535.1. NCBI lineage: Eukaryota > Metazoa > Arthropoda > Insecta > Diptera > Drosophilidae > Lordiphosa > Lordiphosa magnipectinata. Next base: position 1,831,152 of record JBAMBO010000632.1, on the reverse strand, counting down.
GCCGGGTGCATGTGTGCGATTTTGTAGACGACTGCATCTTAATTGGCGGCGAACATAACCATGTACAATTCTATACACTGAATGGTGAACTGGAGGCCAATATACCGGTGGAGCATACGGCCTGCTATTCAACTGTTTGGCAAACGAATCCTCTCAAGCTGATGTCAGTTGCAGGATATAGCAATAAATTGCATATATTGAAAGATTTTCGCTTTTTGGACAGCAAAATTGAGTTGTATGGAAATGTGCAAGGCGAGCCGGAAGGAGAGGAGGAAACGGAGGAGGAATTAGACGTTGTGATAAGTGAAGCTGCATAACCCCCTGCATGAACTTGATAAACGTGTTTAATTAACAAACAATTCGCAAAAAAACTGAATTTTGGACTGGTTTTTATTTAAGCTGATAAAATTGAGATTTTCATTATTAAAACGTTAAAGTACAGTAGATATTAGATATGTGTGATGCAGTTGGGAGGGGACCTTAAACTAAACAAAATATATGAAAATATGATTCATTCATTTACAAAGCAATTGGTTCTTCTTTGATTGATCTTTTATGTTCAGTGACCCATTGTTCAGTAAGTGTTGAATTAGTTGTTCTTTTGAATTAGCTCAGGTTCTCTGTATTCAGTGAGTGAACGAACAAATGAACAATATGAGTGAAAACAATTACTGTAAGTTGAATTCGAATTGCCGAAGTAGCCCAATTAAGTCACACATATAAAAAAAAGTAAGTTCACACTGCAAATGTTGCATTCACTTGTATGGGCGATACCTATCATTGTGTTTCTCTGAGTATTTCAATATTTTGAATTTTATTTCTTACAAGAAATTTGTTTGTTTAACATGTAACACTTTAGGGAATCTCTGCATATTCCTCATTTGTGCAGCTATTTCGTCCAATAGCCAGCAATTGATATTTATCACTGTCCACATTATTGCTAAAACTACAGTTCGCATAGGACAAAGTTCCCTTGTCATTTCGTGCAAAGTCTTCCAGCATTTTTAGAAAGTTTTTCGAAATCAATTGTTCATCCGCACCCAATGGACTTTGATCGCCAAAACTGGTATTGAAAATTAGAAACATATCGTCCCCATGTACAGTGCCTGCAAGGAAATAAAGTCTTTTAGAATTGTTCATCATTATGAACCGCTAAACCTACCAAAATTTACATCCTGGCGTTTGGATAGTATCTGGCCAACACCCAATTTGCGCGGATGATTGTAGACATAGGCATACACCGGACTCTGGCTATGTTTGCGATGCAAGTCCACGGCATGTTTTATGCTATTTTTGAATAAAACATCTGTAAACATTCTCTGCACATCCCAATAACTATCTAGATGGAATTTCCGATCTCCCAGATACTTTTGTCTTAGTTTACTTGAATAATCGTCCATTTTTTTGGTATTTTCTATAGAATCCCTATAGAAGAGCATATACGGAGCAATGTCAAACCAACGATCATTGAGTTTTTCTATCAATTCCTGACCATTTTGTGGATTCTGTTCTAGCAGCGAGGCTGCATTGTAGGCACCATCCTCCGTGACATAGGACAATGCCCAAGGAATTTGTGCAAATTTTCCGCTTTCAATAATTTCTCTGGGTGTCCGGGTGAGAAAAGCATCTGTTGCGTTTGCTGGCTCCACCACAGGACCAAAAGTGGTAAATGGTATATAGGAAAACAGCAGAAAATGTCGTACAGCGCTCACTATTTCCTCCGCATTCTTAGTTTTCAGGCAATTCTTAAGCTCTGTGGAGCTTCTAACTTTGCCACAGTTCACATGGCGACCCAATTCGAAGGCCCGCCTGCGTCCACCTTGCTGTACAACCCACGGATCCAAAGCATTGCCACTAAATGAGAAACCCACCTTAAACAGCTGCTGGAAATTCTCCTGCAGCATCTGCAGATGCGTTGAAGCACCGCCAGCCGAGAATCCTATTAGCAGAATATTCTCCGGCTCACCACCAAAGTATGCAATGTTCTGCTTGATCCATTGCAGAGCCAAACGCTGATCCTTTAAACCGAAATTGCCCGGTAACTCAGTATCGCCCGTACTGACAAAGCCTAAGGGTCCCAGGCGATAGCTAATCTTCACCAGAATTACGTTACCTTCGCGCATCATATACTCCTCACCATATTGTCTGGGTCCACTGTACATGAATGCACCGCCATGTATGTAAACCACCACCGGAAAACTGCTTCGACTCGGATGCTTTGGTTTGTAGACACTCACGGTCAGGCAGTCCTCTTCGCCGACTAGTTTGTTGTCGTCTTGGACGAACTCACTCCATTGCATGCAGAGAACAGGCGGTTGACTGGCATCGAAGGGGTCCTTCCACTGGCCTTTGTAAGGCTGTGGAGCCTCAAAACGCAGTTCTCCAATGGGTGGTTGGGCATAGGGTATGGACTCGTAACTCCAATAGTGGCCATTATCACGACCACGTAATTGGCCATTTGGCAACTCCACCACCAATGGATCGACTGCTGCTGCTGCTCCCAATCCCAAGCACAGCCAAATAAAGGCAAGAATCAAACTCAACCTATAAATGCTGCTCATTCCGGCAACTGCGTAAACACGACTGTGCTGAGCTTGAGGAATCGTAGCTGGTTTTATATCTGGATTACACAATCTCTCAAAAATTTCAATCGAGCTCAAGTGAGAATTTGTTTCACTGAGAAAGCAAAGTACGAGTTTAATAAATACTTAAAATTTGGTAATTTTCCTACAGTGGGGATACGGAAAAATATCAAATTTGAAAAAAAACGTAAATCTCTTACATCCAGAGCTGCAAACCTCCTAAAAATCGGAAGGGGGTTAAACCCGCGAAATTTTATGGTTCGGCTTCACAGAGCGGGTTCAGAAGGTCGCTGAAGCAAGGTTCAGTTTCGAATCGTGGTTCAGGCTATTTAAGAAAACATGTAAGTAAATTGAAAAAAACCTTAAACATTTTATTCATAGAGTCTATTTTGAGTCTTGATATTTTCAATACAATATTCAAGCTTAGTTTAAGCATTGAATAACAAGCATTCATTGTATAATCTTTGGTTTAAGTTAATCATTCGTATGCCTTCCAGTAAAATTTCATCAACACTGGCTCCTTAGCTGAATTAAAGAGATTTAAGAGTAGAAAAGTTACGCTCAACTGATACTTGTGTTGCAAGGACAGCTAAAACAGGTAAGCAAAAGTCAGAAGCAACGAAGTCGTTTTCCTATATAATATTTATCACTTTTTCATTATTTTCTATGATCCCATCTCTGAAATCTGTTCGTTCATACGGATAGACATACAAGCGGACAGACAGAGTTAATGCAGTTGTATGTAACAGGGAGAAGGAACATCTCCAGCCCTATAAAGTGTTCTTGATCAGGATCAACAGTCGAGTCCAATAAGCCATAGTCCGTCTGTCCGTATAAATGCAGAGATCTCAGAGATGGTAAGAGATAGATGTTCAACATGTATGGAACAAATACTTCTTCTACTTGCAGTTAGATCAAGTTTATTTTAAATTTTTAAATTTTTTTTGAGTTGAAGCTTAAGAGACTTGGAAAAAAGTGCGACATCAACTAGATGAGTTGATTAGGGGTCCTAAAATTAATTGTTCTTTAAAATTACTGATACTCGGTTCATTTTAAACGTATTTTTTGGATTTTCAGTTTTTTAATCATAAAGTCTACAGATATTATATAAGTCCGCTTAAACTTAAAGGTAGATAATGTTTGGATGACATAAATGAATCTGCATTAGGGAAACTCCTTATATTCTTTGTTGGTACAACCGTTACGCGTTATTGCCAATAATTGAAATTTCTCGCTGGCCACATTGTTACGGAAATTGCAGTTAGCGTAGGATAAAGTACCCTTTTCATTCTGGACAAAATCTTCTAGCATCTTTAGAAAATTATGCGATATAAGTTGTTCATCTGAACGCAACTGTGGCCTCAGTACATTATTTTCAAAAATCAGAAAGTACTCATCGCCATGTACAGTCCCTGTAAATAGAAAGCATTTATTCATATTTTTTCACCTCACACAATGCGAATACCCACCAAAATGTACATCACTGCGATTGGCCAGAGCCTGACCAAGACCGCTTTCTGCTGGATTGTCATAGACAAAAGCATACACCGGACTCTGGCCATATTTGCGATGCAAATCCACCGCCAGTTCTGTGCTGTTCTTAAAAAGAACATCGGTGAACATCCGCTGTACATCCCAATAGCTATCCAGTTTAAAAGAGCGATTCCCAAGATACTTTTGTCGTAGTTCACTCGAATACTTATTCATTTGGGAAATGCTATCCATAGAATCCCAATAGAAGAGGAAATAGGGAGCCCAGTCAAACCAGCGATCATTGAGTTCCTCTATTAATTCCCTACCTGTTTGAGGATTATGTTTGAGCAGCAGAGCTGCATTGCAGCCACCATCTTCGGTGACATAGGACACTGCCCAAGGAATTTGTGCAAATTTTCCGCTTTCAATAATTTCTCTGGGTGTCCGTATGAGAAAGGCATCTGTGGCATTTGCAGGCTCCACCACTGGTCCGAATGGAGTAACCGGCACATATGAAAATACCAGGAAATGTCGTACTGCACTCACTATATCTTCGGCATCCTTAGATTTCAGGCAAGTCTTGAGCTCTAAGGAATTGCTGTCTTCACCACAGTTCAGATGGTGACCCAACTCGAATGCTCGTCTGCGTCCACCTTGCTGTACCACCCAGGGATCCAAGGCATTGCCACTGAATGAAAAGGCCACCTTAGCCAGCTGCTTAAAGTCCTCCTGCAACAGTTGCAGATGCACTGAAGCTCCGCCTGCCGAGTGTCCCAGTACCAGAATATTCTCCGGCTCACCGCCGAAGCTGGCAATATTCAGCTTGATCCATTGCAAAGCTAAACGCTGATCTTTTAGACCAAAATTGCCGGGTATATCAGTGTCGCCAGTGCTCACAAAGCCCAATGGTCCCAGACGATAGTTGATCTTCACCAGAATTACATTACCCTCACGCATAATGTACTCATGTCCATTTTGACTGGCTCCACCAAACATGAATGCCCCACCATGTAAGTGAGCCACCACAGGAAATCTGTGGCGACTCGAGTTCTTTGGCTTGTAGACACTGACGGTCAAGCAATCCTCTGCACCGGCTAGTTTGTTGTCATCCTCGATGGACTGATCCCATTGCATGCAGAGAACTGGCGGTTGACTGGCAACGAAAGTTTCCTTCCACCGGCCTTGGTAAGGCTGTGGAGCCTCAAAACGTAGTTCTCCAATGGGTGGTTCTGCATACGGTATGGACTCGTAACTAAAATAGTGGCCATTGTCACGACCACGCAATTGACCATTTGGTAATTTCACTAACAACGGATCGGCTACTGTTGCTGCCAATCCCAAGCAAAGCCATATAAATGCTGATAGCACACTTAATCTCAGCATGCTGTTAACTCCGGCGGGTACGAAAAACGACTGTGCCCAGCTTGAGGAATCGTAGCTAGTTTTATGTCTGGTTTGGCTGCACCTCGCCGACCCTCTTAACCCTCACAATCTCTCAAAAAAATTCTATCGATCTCAAGTGAGATTTTTGGTTCACTGAGCATGTATGTATATGTATACTGGCCTAACCAGAGGGAAGAGCAGATCCCTAAATCATGGATTATGCTGCGAACTATGACATTAAAACGTTTATATCTGCGTGATTGAATGAGACTTGTCTAATTGCAGGTAGAGATTGTATTTTGGTTAATCCAAGGGCTTAAAATAGGTAAATTTTCTTTTATGACAAATATCCCATGTAAGGCTGCTTGCGGAAACCTGGCACTTAACACAGGTACAATTTTAATATGTTACGGTAGCTGTTAGAGGGTGGAAAGTGAGCCAAAAAGGGCTGTATTTTGTTTATTACGGTACGGGTCTTTGTTCGGAATTTTCAACATCTGTGTGGGCATTATTTCTAGGTACGGAAAATTGGTACCACCACATTTTCCGCGGCAGAGACAATTGTTGTAATGGTTATATCCAACAAATAAAATGTATTTTTGAAATGATTTTATTCTATACTAGCAGGTACCCGAAATGCGTTGCTACGCCCCTTTTAAAATTTTAAACACAAAGAAGTGAAGCTATTTTGACAAACGCCATCTAGCAAAATTCGCGATTTTTTGACCTTTCGATCTTCATCATTCGTCTATTTAGGCTTAGATAGGCATAAGAAACAGACTTACAAACAGACATACATGCATCTAAATATAAATGGATTATTTCCCGTTTCATTTATGCGCTAATGGATGGGAATTCAATTGAAAATCATGGCTTTCGAAGTACCCGTCTTCATGATAATCTTAACCCATATGAAAATTTTGGTAATTTCGCGACTTTTTGATCGTTTGAACCTTTCTTCTTCATAATAATCTATACTCAAATGAAAAATGTTAAAATTTCGCTATTTTTTGGACCGTTTAAGCTACAACTTCCATTTACCAACGCCTTCATTGTAATCTAAGCATTAAGCGCTTTCATTAATACTCCTAAGCAGAGCTCGCAAAAACTGTTAACACTATCAGCGTGTCTCCATAAAACTGTTCTGTTACAGACACAACAAAAAGAGGTGGCAAAAAGACACTTTCAATTCTGTTTTACTCAGTAGCTGTTTTCGCTCAACCAAAGATTACTTTTTTCGCACTGACCGTTTTGCCGAGAGCCGACTTCCAAAGTGTCTTCTACAAATGTAAGCGTGGTTGTGACTGGGATGCCTGTATGTGTGTGAGTGTCTCAGTCAACGATCTTTGTACATATGTGGAGGATGGAGAAATTTATTATCAACGTATCAAATGAAATGCAGAAAATATTAGTTTTTGTATACATATACTACATAAGCCCACCGCCTACCACACAAATAAAACAAATAACACTTTTTGCTGACACATTTTATGTATTTGGCTCATTTGAAGACAGTTTTTGCGTGAGCGCTCGCTCACAAGTGTCCCTCTCAGTTGTTATTGGCAGACCGTCTCGTTTGTTTTGATCCACCGAAAATGCGAAACAGAAAACACATAAGGGAAAAAAGTGTTTTGTTCAGTGAGAGGCCGAGTCGGCTTTGATTTTTCCTGTTTTGTCAAAGGGCTGATTGCACTGGAAAAAGTGTTGAGGGTTATTTGCGGTTATTTTGCTCATATGGTAATCTTGCAAAATTCCGCAATTTTTTGGACCTTTGAAAACCATGCGTCCAACCATTGCTTAAAGTTTCATCGCAATCGGATGAACGGTATTTCCCGTCCATTTCTTCAACTCAGAAACCTTCCCGGGAAAGCGTTCAACCATGCCTCAAAGTTTCATCGCAAACAGATATTTTAAAAATTTCGCGGTTTTTTGACCATTTGCCTCCCATTTCTTCAACTTGGAAACCTTCCAGGGCAATCGTCCAAGCAATTCCCAAAGTTTCCTTACAGTCGGATGAACGGTATAATTTGGCAAATTTTGCGGGTTTTGGAACATTTTTCGACCATTTTTTTGACCCAGAAACCATCGCGGGCAAGCGTCCAATCATTCTCCAAAGTTTCATCACAATCGGATGAACGGCTTAGGCAGGCATAAAACATTCATTTTTATATATATATTAATTTACATTTGGATTGTTTTATGTCATATTTAACTTAGCAATTAAAAAGTCTTGAATTGTTTTCTGAGACAAAATACATCTATGATTTGTAATCAAAGTTGATAATGCACCAAATCGATTCCGATATCTGCAAATTATTCAAGCATTGAAATTTATGTATTACTTGAAGTAAAGTGGGCAGCAAAAGTCCTAAATAACAACGGGATTGGCCTTGCAAAAGATCAATAGAAGTAAAAAAAATTTTTTTATTTGTAAGTAATGGTGATTTTAATGTTGTACAAACACTTTTGAAATTGTGTTTTATGTCCAAAATACGTTGAATACGGTTATGAAAACCGATTGGATCTGCTTACAGCATTTCAAATTGTCGTTGCTTTCGCTAAGGAAGAATTGTACAATCGTACACTTTAAATGCTTTACAGAAGTTGAATCATTATCTGTAACTGTTCTATGTCCGTATTTGCTATGAACTTTTAACTAAATAATTTTCAATCAGCGAATGAAATCACTCTCGGTTCTGTGACACCTACGGTTGTTTTGAGTGAACTGAGGCCATAATCTATAAAGATTTACTTAACTTTGTTTCATTGTAAGCCCGACAGACATGATAGCCATCACGGCCAATCTGCTGCCTCAGCAATTTAATAAAAACAATTGTTTATAGTTTACCTTCAATTAAATAATGGACAGCAACAACATGAAACAATGTTTTAAATTAATATTAGTTTTATTCAAATCAGCATTTTCAACCAAAAATGGCCCAAAAAATAAAACAGTTTTAGGCAAACCGCTGCTAGAATTCGATCCCATTAGAGGTTGATTTTGATCAACTTTTGTGTAATTTCTAGAATTACTGTTAAAGATGCTGCCATGGGAATCATGAAAGTTATTTGCACCAGGTCAGCAAACAGTTACGGATTTTAAGGGACTCTAAGAAATTTTTGGTAAGTCCGAAACAAACCTTAACCAGAGCAAATTATTCGTACTGTGCGAGCCCTAACCACAGCCAAAAACTAAATGGAGTCAACTCAAAAAATAGTTGTATATTTAATTTAGAAAAATTGTCTTTTGTCAGTTCTTTTCTTAGTCGGTTCTTTTCTTTTCTGTCTGTTCGTAGGTATGAACGCTACAGACTATAATATCTAAAGCCGCATTCGTTTTTGGTTTACGCAAAGTTATAGCAAACGCCCCAACGAATGTTTTGGGGTTCTCTTTCTATTTCTTGATGTGGTTGTTGCTCCACGCGGACGTAAGCTTATTCTGGGCACCCCTGATCTAAAGTTTGTTTCAAAATTTTGCCACGCCAAGCCAAATACTTATCAGTGTTAGTATAAATGCCATTAGTTTTTGTCGTTTTAGTAAGCTGAACAGAAATTTGGTACATGATAAGTAAGAATTTTGATGTATTCTTTATTAGGCTCACATTAGGGGAACTCTTTGTATTCCCTATTGGTACATCCGTTGCGCCTTATGCCCAGCAATTGGTATGTTTCGCTTCCCACATTGTTTTTGAATTTGCAATCAGCATAAGATAAAGTCCCCTTGTCATTCTGGACAAAGTCTTCCAACATTTTTAGAAAATTATGCGATATAATTTTTTCATCTGAACGTAAAGGTTCTCTTACAATATTATTAAAAATAAGTGAGAAATCGTCACCATGTACAGTCCCTGAAAAGTAAAGTCATCTATTAAAATTCTTTACCCCTAATAAAGGGTATACCTACCAAAGTGCACATCACTGCGATTGGCCATAACCTGACCGAATCCTTTATCTGCTGGATTGTCATAGATAAAAGCATACACAGGACTCTGGCCATATTTGCGATGCAAATCCACCGCCAGTTCTGTGCTGTTCTTAAAAAGAACATCGGTGAACATTCGTTGAACATCCCAATAGCTATCCAGTTTGAATTCCCGATCTGCCAGATACTTTTGCCGTAGTTCATTCGAATAGTTGTGCATTTGTTCATTGTTCTCCATAGAGTCCCGATAGTACAGCAAATACGGAGCCCAATCAAACCAGCGATCATTTAGTTGTTCTATCAATTCATGACCATTTTGCGGATTTTGTTCCAGCAGCAACGCAGCATTGTAACTACCATCTTCAGTGACATAGGACACAGCCCAAGGGATGTGAGCAAATTTTCCGCTTTCAATTATTTCTCTGGGCGTTTTGGTAAGAAAAGCATTTGTTGCATTCACGGGCTCCACAACGGGTCCGAAAGGAGCAAAAGGCACATAGGAAAAAACCAGAAAATGACGTACAGCACTTACTATTTCTTCGGCATCTTTGGATTTCAGGCAAGTCTTGAGCTCTAAGGAACTGCTGTCTTCACCACAGTTCAGATGGTGCCCCAATTCGAAAGCTCGTTGTCGTCCACCCTGCTGAACAGCCCAGGGAGCTAAGGCATTGCCACTTAACGAAAAAGCCACCTTGGCCAATTGCTTGAAATCCTCCTGCAACAGTTGCAGATGCACAAGAGCACCGCCAGCCGAGTGTCCCAGTACCAAAATATTCTCCGGCTCACCACCAAATCTGGCGATATTCTGCTTAATCCATTGCAAAGCCAAGCGCTGATCCTTCAAGCCAAAATTACCGGGCAAATCAGTGTCGCCCGTGCTCAGAAATCCCAATGGTCCCACACGGTAGCTCATCTTTACCAAAATTACATTACCCTCAAGCATTATATACTCATGTCCATTTTGACTGGGTCCACCGAACATGAATGCACCACCATGGATGAGAGTCATGACAGGAAAACTGTTCCGAGTCGAATTTTTTGGCTTGTAAACACTCACGGTAAGGCAGTCCTCAACGCCTGTTAGTTTGTAGTCATCCTGAATGAACTGATGCCACTGCATGCAGAGAACAGGCGGCTGACTGGCATCGAAGGTTTCCTTCCACTGACCTTTGTAAGGCTGTGGAGCCTCAAAACGCAGTTGTCCAATGGGTGGTTCAGCATAGGGTATGGACTCGTAACTAAAATAGTGGCCATTATCACGACCACGCAGTTGACCATTCGGCAATTCCACCATCAGCGGATCGCCTGATATTGCCAATCCGAAGCAAATGAAGACAAGTAACCATATCAACATGTAAAAGCCAAGTTCTCACCACGACTGTGCCAAGCGATGGCAAATGTCGCTAGTTATACATCAGCTTAATCTACGCTTCAGTGCACCCGCATCCTCTGTAAACAAGCCACAGTGCGATCTCGTTACAAATCCATCGATTAAATAACATTTTGTAGGGTTCGTTTTCGGATCCTAAATTTGTTTAGGTTAACATTTTTAAAATCAGAAGAGTAATTTCATTATAAAAAAACAATTATTTTTTACAAAATCCTAAAGAACTTTTTTCTCAGTTTTACAAGATCAACGGCCTAGTCGATAAAGTAAAACAAACATATTTTGCTTACACTGTCTCATTTAAAGTAACCAATTATCCAATCAGTATGATCAATTGTTATATTGTTGAAAAGGCTTTGGCATGAATGAATAATTTAATAATACTATGGTTAGAAATACACTGTTTAGCTAATCATACACACTGCATGTTAATAGAGTTAAAGTGGGTCTAGTTTCAGTTGCATTAAGTTGCTTTGCATAACGAATTGAGACTCCTCTCAAAATATAGGAAACTACTTTTTGAGTTTTTAATTTGGAAATTCGAATGCTGTTCTTAATAATAGTGAATAATCAGCACTTGTTGTCAATTGTCGCATTCTACAAATTTAAGATACAAATTTCTAAGATCGTGAACATTTTATTGCTTTAATAGATACTTAGATGTACTAACTTCGAGTTTTGGTAATGAATCACTATCGCTAGAGACAAAGAGAGAGAAGAACAAGTCAAGAATGATATAGTAAAAATACTCAAAAGAATCGTTAGTGCACAAAAGTTCCATAAGTACCGAGACCCATAAAGTATTAAAACATAAACTATAAAAATTCTCGACTTTTTCACATTTAATTGACCCTCAACATTTTTTAAAAATACGAAATAAAAGTATTTATTGTGACACAAAACAGTTATTTTGTTTTCAGTTTTCTTTTTAAAGAAATTTTGTATAAAACTGTCTTATTGTTGAACCTGTTTCTAAATGGGAAAATATCTAGCAACTCATTTCAAGTTCATAGCTTAAATAATTTAAAAGATATGGCTCTGAACCACTTTACACTCGGGCTTAACCTCTTTTGAACCGGTTAACAGACCTGATACATAGCCTACGAAGCGTTTGATGGAGTACATCAGGCGTGCCCAAGCCCATTCCGCAAGCCACGCACTCGTTGTTGTTTTTGGGCAAACGAATAGATGGCGCGTATTCGGTCCATGCGCGCCCTAAGCCTACATAAATCAACAACAAATTCATATGCGTGCTCTCCTCTCTTTCTTTAAGCTTAATACTTAGACAAACTAAATCGATTCCGATGGGCCTCTTACGCTCGGTCGAACTCAGACAAAGTAAAATTTCCGTCCCTCAGCGTCGGAAAGCTAATGCGCCGCTACTCCGCTAATGAGCGTGCTATCGCGTGGCTAAACCAGTGCCGGCCAAATGGAAATGACAAAAAAGTGTGCTCTTGTTGGTGACAGTGTTGCCAGAATATGAGGACCGAAAGTTGCTATAAAAAAAGTGGCTAAAAAAGTTGATAAAAGTCAAAACTTAAAAAAATATTCATTTTAAAACTAAAATCTAACAAAAATGACACAAACATACTTCAACATATTGAATGGTCCACAGTAGTGTCAGAACCCGTTAGGTGGGCTCAGTACTGAGATCAGCCCTGATTTGAAAGAGATGGTACTAAAATCATGATTCTTTACGGGATTTTTCGTAATGAATTTGAGACTGGCAGGGCGTTCTTTATTAGGCGTAAAAATTAAGAGAAAATACTCATGAGCTGGAGCTATTTCTAATGATTATGCCCTAATTCATTACTGATTTATTTACATCAAAGGCGTTGTAGTAAGGGGCTGTTTAATGGCATAGATGCTCGGCTTTCAAAAGGATTTATTAGTCATTATTTTGCACTTCGACTCAAAAGTAGCGAATAGCTAAAAATAGCTAAACATAATTTTAAAATTGTCAGGTTGGTAGCTTATAGCATTTTCAAAAATTTAATAGCATTTCCACTTTTATCTAGCAACTAAATAGCTAAAATGGCAACACTGGTTGGTGAGCAAGAGAGTTCTCTCTAAACACACACAAGCAAAGAGAAAATGAGCATCTGTGTTTTGCCGGCCCCTGCTTTATAGGGTCGGAGATGCTTCCGCTGCTGAGAAGCAGAAAAAAGAGTTTGTAATTTTTCCGAAACCTGCCTGTCGGAATATCAGTAGCAGAAGTACGACAAAAAACAATCGATTGGCGTAATTTGAAACCAACTGTCAGATTTTGCACTGCCAATGACTTCTACATTCCATATATCCTCTAAATATCCCTGAATATTAAAAAAAAAACAATTAACCAATTAAAATGCAAGCAAATCATAGGGGACAGTGCAGTGTGACCGTTTCACATTTGGAGGCATTTGGGTGTTGTTTTGGCGTTGAACAGTCACACTGGACCGTAAGCCACCCCCATCGGAATTAGTTGCCAATTCCGCTAGCGCACGGTTTAGTTTGTCTGAGTACTAAGCTTTACGAGGGAAGGTTTTGTTGTTGGCACGTGTAGACCTGCAACAACAATTTTAAATGTGTCTCTATTCTCTCTTTCCTATGTCTCCGATAAACTCGAACCCAACAACAATGTTGCTTATGCGTAGTCAGCGCTCGCCTCGTACGCGTTTGCTTGAGACAACAACGACCACATACACACACACAAACTAAAATCGGTTTTCACTTTCTATTTCTTGTGGTTGTTCTTGCTTGAGATGTATTTTCTGCAGTTGTATTTGGATTCACGCGGTCGTAAGCTCATTCTGGGCTCCCCTGGAGTAAAGCAATTACCTAACGAAAAAGATATTTTGAAATTTTGGAATTTTATATCATGAAAATCAACTTAAGCAAATAGCTTGAATCGTTTAAGCAGATCCAGCCACACAAGTATCAGTAGAACGTGCATTTTCTTATATATACTAGATGCAAATTTACTAGCATTTGTATTATTAAATCTTAAGTAATATTCTATCATCTTGAAATTATTTTAGTATTTTAGTATTATGAAACTAATCAAATAGAAATGACTTTTTGAAATGACACAGTCTTAAAGAACTTCTTATGTTATCAAAGCGAATTTAGAGTTTATTTAAAATGGAATGCATATTATATAATATCTGGTCACTTGTATTATAAAGGATCTCATATGGCCTCTTTATTGGAAACTACTGAGATTTCTGATCAGCCAGTATAATATCAAAAACTATTTTGACGAATTCGTTTAAATTTATTATAGATTGGCAGCATTGTTTTTGTATTTTTATCAAAGCTCCTTCCTACTGTTCAACTAAATGTATGAAAATTTAATTAAGTGTTAGGGAAACTCTTCGTATTCTTCATTTGTACAGCCAGTGCGATTGATGGCCAATAATTGATATTTCTTGGCACCCACATTGTTATGGAAATTGCAGTTAGCATAGGATAATGAACCCTCGTCATTCTGTGCAAAGTCTTCCAACATCTTTAGAAAATTATGCGAAATAATTTTTTCATCTGAACGCAACTGCGTATTCCGTGCAACATTTTCAAAGATAATAAAATACTCATCGCCATGCACAGTTCCTGAAAGAAAGAAACTAGTATTAAGATTTTTCTTCTAAAAAAATGAAACACCTACCAAAATGTACGTCAGTGCGTTTGGACAGAATCTGACCAATACCCCTTTCTGCTGGATTGTCATAGACAAAGGCATACACGGGACTTTGGCCATGCTTACGATGCAAATCCAACGCCAATTCCGTGCTGTTCTTAAAAAGAACATCGGTGAACATTCGCTGTACATCCCAATAGCTTTCCAGTTTGAATTTTCGATCTCCCAGATACTTTTGTCGTAGCTGACTCGAATATTCATCCATTTGGCTAATACTTTTCATGGCATCTCGATAGAAGAACAAATAGGGAGCCCAGTCAAACCAGCGATTATTAAGTTCCACTAACATTTCCTGACCATTTTGGGGATTCTCTGCCAGCAGCAAGGCAGCATTGTAGCCACCATCTTCAGTAACATAAGACACAGCCCAAGGAATTTGTGCAAATTTGCCGCTTTCAATAATTTCTCTGGGTGGCCGCGTGAGAAAAGCATCTGTGGCATTTGCAGGCTCCACCACCGGTCCGAATGGAGCAAATGGCACATAGGAAAATACCAGGAAATGTCGTACAGCACTCACTATTTCTTCGGCTTTCTGGTTTTTAAGGCAAGTCTTGAGTTCTGCTGAATTGCTGACTTTGTCACAGTTCAGATGGCGACCCAATTCAAAGGCTCGCCTATGTCCACCTTGCTGTACAACCCAGGGATCCAAGGCATTACCACTGAATGAAAAGGCCACCTTAGCCAGCTGCTTAAAGTCCTCCTGCAACAGTTGCAGATGCACTGATGCTCCGCCTGCCGAGTGTCCCAGTACCAGAATATTCTCCGGCTCACCACCAAAGCTGGCAATATTCTGCTTGATCCACTGCAAAGCCAAACGCTGATCTTTTAGACCAAAATTACCGGGTAAGTCTGTGTCGCCAGTGCTCACAAAGCCCAATGGCCCCAGACGATAGTTAATCTTCACCAGAATTACATTACCCTCACGCATAATGTACTCATGTCCATTTTGACTGGCTCCACTGAACATGAATGCTCCACCATGTATGTGAGCCACCACAGGAAAGCTGTTGCGACTCGAGTTCTTTGGCTTGTAGACACTCACGGTCAAGCAATCCTCATCACCGGCTAGTTTGTTGTCACCCTCAATGAACTGATCCCATTGCATGCAGAGCATAGGCGGCTGACTGGCATCGAAGGTTTCTTTCCACTGGCCTTGGTAGGGTTGTGGAGCCTCAAAACGCAGTTCTCCAATGGGTGGTTCGGCATAAGGTATGGACTCGTAACTAAAATAGTAGCCATTATCACGACCACTCAATTGACCATTTGGTAATTTCACTACCAACGGATCGGCTACTGTTGCTGCCAGTCCCAAGCCAAGCCATATAAATGCTGATAACAAACTTAATCTCAGCATGCTGTTCACTCCGGCAGGTACGAGAAACGACTGTGCCGAGAGCAATTGTAAATGTAGCTTATATGCCAGGGACTGCCTTAACTACACGTCAGTGAACCCGCAAACTAATCGGTCTCAAAATCAATTGAATAATTGTGGACTACTACAAACTAAAGGCGAGAGGGCATGTTAGGTAGGAGAATTGATTAGAAAATTTTACTTCAGGGACGGTATATCGAACCAGACATGGTCGCTTTCGATTTCCTGGCACAGAGATGCAGTCCGGTTCGGAACTAAACCGAACCGAAAAACAAATCGGCGTCCTTTCGAAAAGCTGAACTGAACCGAAAACCACAAAGCAAAACGGGTTGGTTCGGTTCGTTTCAATTCCCTAGCTTGATTTAGGACATAAACCAATTAGCTTGAAACAATGGCCGTGTTCACCAGCATACATCCAACATCAAAATTCAAACATCAAACAATCAATTTATCAAAAAAAGTAGATATCGTTGTAGGTTTTTGTTATCCATCACAATCACAAAAATAAGCAATCACATTCGTTTACAACAACAATCGAACTAGATCCATTGATTTTGTGTCATCGACAAGGGCGACAACTCATAGACCGAATTGATCCTAAGCGATGTCAGATTGATGTAGCCTTTAAGGATGTCCTGTCAACCATTTTAGAACATGTGATCCCGAACATCTTCTGCAATTGCCCACTGACTTCTTAATATACGTGCGATCAGACTGTATTCCTTCATTGGAAGTTGCTAAGTGATTTGTGTGAGCATCACATTTGTTCTTCGGGACAATATTTTCAATATTCGGTGGTGCTTCTTCACCTTAATCCAACTTTAGTTAGGGGCGTATTTATCTGTGAACTTATTGAAGTTCCTTATGGACGAAGCATGTCCGCCTTTATATATTTGGGACATTTATATACGTATTTCAAATCTTTTCAAATGTTTTCTAGAAATTCAACTTCGAATGTGTGCGAGAATGCACATAAGGGCATTTACACAGCTACGCACGTGACCGCACATGGATAGCATTTAAGTAGGTAGAACTATATTTAATGTTACTGGGAGTCGTAGAAGGTGAGGTCCCAAGATACTAGCAGACAAAAAGGGACTCCCGGTACGAGCAAAGCCCTTTACGATAAGTCAGTGTTAAGTCACTGTTAGCTTAAAGTTAAGTCACTGTCGAGTCACTGTCAAATCACTGTCAAGTCACTGTCAAGTCACTGTCAAGTTACTGTCAAGTCACTGTCAAGTCACTGTCAAGTTACTGTCAAGTCACTGTTAAGTCACTGTCAAGTCAAAGTTAAGTTTCTTTTAAGGCACTGTTAAGTCACCGTGGAGTCACAGTTAAGTCGCTGTTAAGTCACTGAAATTCACTATTAAGTAACTGTTACGGCACAGTTAGGTCACTGTTAATTCACTGTTATCACTGTGAAGTCACTGTTTACCCCTCTTCCCAATCGTGCACCCTCCCACTCCACACACCCAAAAACACACAACCTACCTGCTGCTACGGCAAATGGTAAAAGTGGTTGACTTTGCAAACACAAAAGGCAAAGACAAGGCGTACCCAAAAGAATCTGTTGCAAAGACAACATTTTTCCACCAGTCGAAAGTCCGTAAAAGAGCTTCGCTATAAAAACAAAAATTTTGATTAAAGGCCTATACTCCGATGAGTGTGAAGTATCGTGCCGAACTAAATTTGTATCTCATCTGAGTCATAGATGAACTAATATAGAAGCACAATCTGCTACGTCGATAACTTTTCACTCAAATATTTGTCAGCTGTTCGCTGTCGTTTTGGCTCTTTGAGTTATTTTTTGACTCTCTGAGTTTTTTTAACTATGTCCGTCTCCCTGTAACCACCGTGTTTTCCTACGTCGACAATAATTTTGAGTAACAGAGTTTGTTGTCTCTATGAAGTATCTCCTTGTCACAATGGAGTTAACATCAATCAAAAAAGAGAGGCGTTTCAAAGTGTGCTTCTATGTTAGTTCTTCTATGTCTGAGTATAGGCCTTAAGGAAATTATATTTATGAAAGGTTAGCTGCATCACAGGCTGCTTTTTACAGGCTGAAGTGAAGAAACGAAATGACATCTCTCCTCTGACTTTTCTTAACGTGCTCTTTGCTCAATCAACGAGACTTTTTTTATCGCTTGCTTTGTTCATGTGTTTGAAGAATCTGCCGAAAGTGTCTTTTGTGCATGCATTGTGTGTTGCGCGAGTGCCTTAGTAAACTGCAAGTGTGTATGCGTGTTTGTTTGGTATTTTGCCCGCCTTTCTCTTTAACGCTTTGCCTCCGATGAAATGTATATCACAACAACAAAAACTTAGCACAACAGCAAATCAAAAGACACTTTGCACTTGGCTCGATTTGTTCAGTTGCTTATGCTCAGCTGCTGACAGCTGAACGATATTATCCCCATCAAACTGTTATAGTTAGACAGCTTCCTCTGTTTCTCTCATCGAAAACTATGAAACAAAAAACACGAGAAAATCAAAATCTAGTGCAGAGCCGGCCAGCCATAGCTACCACGAGCCGAAGTCAGTCGTGTTTTTACGCAAACGCGAGCCGAACTCATGATTGTGTGAATCGGTGAACACTGAATTGCAAGTAAAACTGCTGTAGTAGAGCGAGTCTGTTAAATTTTTACCTGTCATTTCGGTGAGCAGACAGCATAGAAAAAATTGGTTAACAAAATTTTGCTACCTCTGATATTTTTCACTTAAAAAATCATAATAATCGGAAATTCGAAGCCTTTATAAAACATATTATATATTAAATTAAGGGTAAACCACTAAACCAATTCGTAACCGCGTTTCAGCTAGCACCAAAAACCATGTTATGAACCGAATCTGCGGCTTAAATACTAAGTGAACCACTAATTCGAACCAGTCCTTATATCCGAGGAGATTGCATTCACGACTTCTATTAATATCTGTCCAAAACGTGAATAGCGACTGTATTCAGCCCTGGTGTTCAATAATTTCTCGCTTATGCGAAAATGCATTTCTGGTTGCAACGCCACTCAAGAGTTAAGTGGGTAGTGGCATGATTATAGTTGACATAGGAAAACACGGTGGCTAGAGCAAGATGATCGTAGTCACATGTTAGCGAACATCCGACTAAGTTTTCAGTGATAAGTTGTCGACGCATATATATTTATATTACATATATTACATATATGTGTCATTGATTTTGCTATTCGACAAGCTCTGACGCCTACTTGAGAGGTCGGATCTCTACATCCCTCTATTCGTCCCTCTATAGTCTGGGGGAAAAAATTCTTCTTCGAGTCATCGCCAAACTTCTCAAAGCCCGTTTTCACGCTGTTGTCCTTCACTGATTGTCGAATTTTATAATTTTATCGGTAGAAGAGGATTTGTAATTCGATGAGAAATGTTCCCTTTACCTGAATTTGATAATTTTAAAACTATTTATTTTTTGTTCCATTTTTATCCCATTTTATTTGGATATTTTGTTCTTAGTGCTTAAATAACAAGACTTATTTTGAAGCACTAATCCCTAAAGATTTATGGCTTGTGGCGCTAGTCGCGATTTAGAAATTACATAACTTCCCATATATAGATTTAGAAATTACATAAAGTTTGAATATGATTACACAATACAAGTATTTATTAATTTTACAATATATATATTTAAAATAATGATTACAATTTGCATATATGGCACGACAGCCCCGCACTTGATAACCTATACCTAAAGAGTTAATAATATGGTATGACATATAAGCAGGTATTAGTTTATATATATATAGTATACTATGTTATGAGGTGTTTAGTTTTATATGAGTGAAATAAGTAATTGGTCCGTTCTTCTCTAGAACTCCAAGACGCCTGGTAAATATTTGTCAATCAAAGACTGATAATAAGGCCACAGAGCATCAATATCGGGCACCGCCTCGCTCTTGGTGTACAAATCATAACGACTGCAAGCAAAGTAATTTTTGTTAAATCAACCTAATCTTTTCCTATGCCATATTTGTACTCACTTGAAGATCAGCACCCATTTTTTAGTCTCCTCATCCTGGGGTGCTTCTAGATGCTTGTAGTCGCCGCCATTGTGCCAGGGATAGAACGAATGGAAGCGTATTATGTTGCAGGCCACATCGGGCAACTTGGATTTGTTGTGCTTGAGCACACAGTACATGTACTCATCGTGACCCCAGGACATGACCAGATTGTTTATTCCGCAGTTGGGCTGATACATGCCGTACTTGGTGTTATACCTGGGATTACTGCCGTCGGGATTGCCCTCGAAGCTGTCATTGCGATAGACAATGCTGTCGCCCCATTTACAACCCACAGCGAAAGTGTCACCCACCACCGCCCATTGTGGCTCATCGTAAAAGGCCATAATCTTGCCCAGATCATGAATGAGGGCGGTCAGATGTATCCAATCGAGTTCGGGATATTCGGCACGTGCACGTTCGGCTGCCTGGAAAGCATGTATAATATTGGGTAGATCCAAATCGGGATCGGACTCATCGACCAGATCATTGAGTTTTTCCAATGCCTGCCGCGCGGTCATCTTAATGGTGTTGAACTTAAGCCAGCGATCACGGCGTCCTTTAAACGATGTTTTTTTTTAACTACTCTGAGATGTTGTGGCTATCGAAAACTTACCCTTGACATAATCCACCGTTTGATTTAAATGCATTTGACGATAAGTGTGTCGCACACGCTCCTTCAAAGGATCTGTGGTGTCCACGCTATAGTCGCGGAATTTAGATGGGTTCTTATCGGCAAAAGTGATCTCTGGACGCAAAAGCTCTGATGGATCCATCAAGTGAACCTGGTGCTATTAAAAAGAAAACAAACTAAATGTTAAATTAAATCCTTAATTAGTTTCCCTTGGTGTTTACCTCTGCGAGGATTCTCATTTTGTAAAAGGATTATTAACACGTCAAAGTTAAGGAGGGAAAAATTATAGTACCACACTCTTGGCTCAACAAAATTCTATTGAATGCTGGCCTGAGAGGCCGCACGTTTTTATAGATCTCCGTCTGTTGGAAATTGAATAGAAAATCACAATCAAACCGTTGCCATGTAGTACCTACTCACATCTCGCGTCTATATGTTTTCTAAATGATTTATAGCGCTTGTGTTGATTTTCAAAACAGACCCCTCTCTGTCTTTCTCTCACTCTGCGACCAGCTATCAATGTTCCAAGTAAGCCTTAAGAAAGCAAATTTTTTAATGGGGATAGCAAGGGCAGGGCCTAAAGAAATTGGATTCACTTTTTCTTTATCAAACGTCTGTGCTTCCTTTATGACTGCATTAGGCTGGCGGCTTATCTTTGTGTATGCACTGCGTTGCACTTGACCGATACTGGCAATACTACATACATATGTATACACGTTTTGTTTGAATCTAAATATATATATGGCACAAGTGCAAGGCCGCACTGATAGAAAGGCATAGCTTGATACATATGTAAAATGATCGCTTTCGAATCGGAGAACTTTCTGTGGAAGAGTATAGAAGCCCTTCCCATCGTGTGTAGTATTAGTAGCTCCCTCTTTATTCCTGTTGTGGAGATGAAATGCCCCTGAAATATTCTAGAAGTCCTCGTTGATTATGATTCACCGGTAAAGCAAGGTTTGCTTCAGAAAACTTCGAATAAGTTCCTTGAAAATATGAAAACATAGCTTAAGTATTAACCTTGAACAGCCCTCAAATCGTTCTAAATTCGAATGAACTTGCGAGCCTCCAAAAAACAAAAAACAATGCCAAGCTAATCTATTAGGTAAACCGTCATCATAACAATATTTCATGTGCCATTAAGGGGGGGATTGCCTAGAGAAAAGTAATCAGTTCATGACGTCGATTCGATTTTTGTTGCACCCTGACTGTCAGATCAAGCTGTGACTTAGATTATACAAGCTGGGTGCCAGGTTTGGACCTGTGTTTGTGATGAGATGGGGTCTTGTTCTTGTTACACTGCGGCGTAGAATCATCTTTGTCATCAACATGTCGAACATTGCGAGGTGTCATAAATCTTATCAATTGCTAAATGTGCGCTTCATCTAATGCTCACGAGAATCTCGTACTGAGCCTTTAAAAGTTCATGGAAAGTTTCATCATATTTGCTGTTATTGGCGTCAATTTATAGAATCAATGCCGATCGGCAGCTGCGCAATTTTTTGAATTTAATGAACTTTCTACTTATTTCACTATCAAACTAGAATTGTATAATCCTGGGGGCACCTTTGTCCATATCAATGAATTAAAATGAACTAAATCACTTTAATGGACATGACCTCTGCCTATTAAATAACCATAAATCAAGTCTATATTTAGTCCAGAGATCAAAAGGACCACCCAAATTCCAGTTCCGTAAGAAATTTCACAAACAACGATGATCAATCGGTTTGTCAGGAAATATTAATAACACTTGATACTCCTAAGAGTACAGTAAGCTATGGTGGAGGACTTACTGTCTTTCGCTAGTTGTATTGGTGCTCTATAGCCAAACTCCACTGTCTTAATAAATCATATTCGTGTGTTTGACTTTCGCCAGACGAACTCTTCGAAATTGTTCTTATATTTTGTGAATTTTTGCTGATAGATTTGTGCACATGCTTGCAATAATTCATTAGGCTCGTCTGACAGCCGGGGTCAATTAGGTCAAGCAAGTCTGAATTTCAAATGTGACTGATAGTTGAATACGCTGGACTCTGATTTCAAGCAGATGTAAGATGTGAGGTGTGCATTGGATTTACTTATTAAATTTCCGTTAATTAACGTAAAGTTATGTAACTTTCATCATTAACATTCACGGTCAAAAGTATACACATAAATATGTACTTAACTTGGTCCTAATATCATTTTTGATGCAGATAAGTCAATCAGTTACAATAAATGTACTTAGTTTATAAAAAATCGTGTCCCTAAGCAATTCTGTAGACAAAGCCGCGGAGTTTTATTCAAATATGTTTTCTTGGTATCTAGTTTAGCCATCAATTGATCAGTTTCGAGGGCATTCCCATAACAAGTCAGTCTGAGGTACCGATTACTTATTAAACAAGTGAGAAAGTCGGTCAAGCTTATAGGTAGTATACTCTGTATCAGTTCAGGCCGCCGCACGCATTTGCTTCCAATTATAATATTACATTGTTTGGAAACATGTCATTGCAAACACCGCCGATGGCAGCGGAAGTACAAGCCAAAAAATGGTTAGTAACACGCGTGAAAACACAAATTTTTATCATTAATGTCTATTATACAGGCTGAGAAATAACTTTATAGGATATTACGAAACCTGATATTACCCACAAAAAAGTCTTATCCAAGGAGACACGCGGTTATCGCGTAATATTTTTGTTATACGCTCATCTCTAAGTTTCTCTCTCTCTAAGATTGTCTTTGTTGAATGGAATGCTGTGTTGGTGGGTGGTGGGGTGTTTACTGTCTTTTTTGCTCATAGCTTCAGTATCGTTCATCCGATCTTTATCATTTCTTCGGTAAATCGATAAATAATCTTGATTTCTAAATATCTGTGGAAGGTACGAACCACCTATCTACAAAACTGTAAGAGATATGATGCTTTTTCCAAATTGCGGTGGCGGGAGTGGCAAAAATATAAAATAAACTTGATCTGCCTGCAAGTATAAAAAGCATGTGTCCCATATATGTTAAACCATTATCTCTTACCATCTCTGAGATCTGTTTGTCAAAAATGGATTCTTCTCCCTGTTACATACTTTTGCACCTTTGGTACAGAGTGAAAAAATATTCATATTTCTTTAAATTCAATTTATTTAAATTGTAAGAATGGTTAGCCGCTCGCGTTAGCCAGCAAAAAGTAGGTGTAAGTCGACTTAAAAAGGTATGGGTTCGCCAAGTAAGTCAACAACTTTACTTCACGTAATACGCCTTCGGCTAAGCCCCCTTAAATCTGAGGAGCTAGGATGATTGCATATACTCTCTCGCTGTTACCTCTTCTATCTTTCATCTAAACTTTCATTATCAAACTTTAACTACCAGAGCAACTATAACTTCAACTGCAACACCAACTATAATTTGAGCCAAATCAATAACTAACACAACAACTACAACCAAGGCTGCAAACTTCTAAAGTTCTGCAGAAGGTTCAGTCCGGGGGTTCGAACCCATTGTAAAGTCCAAGGTTCGGTTCGCGAACCGTGGTTCGCTTGAACAAAAATGAATAGTTAGACTTTCGATTTATTAATTCTACGTTGATAATGGAAGTTATATACCTCTCTATTCATATACCGATTTCTGTTCTCCCAGATAGCTACTATGTGTCGGATAGTTATAGATTTTACTCTGTTATTTGTTAGTTTATGTGACAGATAGTTCTGTGTAGAAGATGTGAAAACGGCCCTTAATCATAATATTCAATACTTAAGTAATTGTAATTATAAAATCCATTAGCTGACATTAACAATTTTTAGGAACTGCTGAGTTTAAGCACTATATCTTCCAGGAGCTGTTCATCTATACTAGCTCTGAAATCAGAAAGAATGAACTCTAAGCTCTCTACGCAGTTGTGAAGTAACGAGAAGTAAAGTAAAACGAGAGCGTAAGTTAAAGTCGGCTCTAACCGACTTCGATATACCCGTTACTCATGGAAACAAATGTTTATTAGCCTTCCTGTATGCCTGAGGTGGGTCAGCCGAAAAGTATGCAACATTTTTTAACTCGGCTATTTATTATCCGCCAGATATTAATAGACATTTGTCAATTACTAAATCCAACATAAATGACTCCAAATTCATCACGATAAACAGATCAGACAACAAAACTTTTGAAAACGTCGGTCAAGCCCGACTATTACATACTCTGCACCCTTAATGTCGCAGCTCGAATTTGGTCACGAGTCAAACGGCCAGTTAACACACAACGCAGTGCGCTCTCTAAGTCTCTCTCTCTCTCTCTCACTAAGATTGCTGCTGAACGCAATGCTTAGGTTATGGGTGGGGTGGGTGGTGTGCGTTAACTGACCGTTTTTTGCTCATAACTTGAGTATCGTTCATCCGATCTTTATCATTCCTTCAGCAAATCGATAAATAATTTTGAGTACTAGATATCTCTAGAAAGTACGAACCATCTATCATCAAAACTGTAGGAGATATGACGTTTTTTCCAAATTGCGGGGGCGTGAGGGGGCGTGGCAAAAATTGAAAATAAACTTGATCTGCGTGCAGACAATAGGAGTCTACATTTCAAATTTGGTTGCTCTAGCTCTTCTAGTCTCTGAGATCTAGGTGTTCATACAGACAGACGGACGGACGGACAGACGGACAGACGGACATGGCTATATCGAATCGGCTGTTGATGCTGATCAAGAATATATATACTTTATATGGTCGGAAATGATTCCTTCTGCCTGTTACATACATTTGCACGACTTTAGTATACCCTTTTACTCTACGAGTAACGGGTATAAATATCATACAACAATTTTTACTTCATCTCTCCTGTCAAAATTTTTATTTGAAAATTTTACATTACTTCTCGTTATTTCATAAATGCGTAGAGGGCTTAAGTGGTGAAAGTGCTCCTTCAACTGATACCTAAGTTGCTGGAACAGCTAGTATAGTAAAGGCAATATTTTGTAAGTCTTCGTTTTTATGACCTTTCCAAAATTCTAAAACATTTGTCGATGTATGTAATGTATGTGCTCTTTGACAATTTCCAAAGAAATCTATAACATCATTCACAGCTTATATATTTGATATTTTTTATTGCTTTCTATTGTTTTCAAAAGCTACTCTTCTTCACAATCAGTCGTTGAGTCAGTTGCTTTGCCACTGTTTTTTGTAAGCAAAATATGAAATCTCGTGTCTAAGAATTCTGCACTCATAGTAGAAGAATGCTTGTCGGGGCACTTAGATAGTAATAAACAATGATTTGCTGAAGATTTTAAAAGAATTGCGCGGCGTGAAAACCAAGCGTAATATAAATCACTTGGTAGTAATTGTGATCTATACCGTCCGTCAAACGGTTTCTTTCCGTATTATCTATCATCATTATCATACTTTATCTTGTCACTTTACATTACAAATTATTCACGCTTAGTTAGAAATGCAATCGTTTATAGTAAAATCTCCAGAGATTTCCAATATGTATCGTTGAATAAATTAATTAAATTGGTGAACCGAACCTCATTTTTCGATAAAGTGGTCCGGTTCGGGTTCAGGCTCGAGGAGTTAAATATATGGAGCGCCTGGTTCATGGTCCGGTTCGCTAGCCCCAAAAAACCCGAACCGAACCGGTTCTCAGGGGTTCGGTTCCGGACCGGTTTGCACCCTTGACTACAACAGTGATCAAAAGAAGTCAGGATACGAATTAAGCTGCTAAGGGCGAAGAAGACCATCACTATCACCTACAATGCTTATGAGAGCAGAAGTAGTACTTCTGCGATATGCCACAATAACACCAATTCTCTGTGCTGAGGCCTTTTTAAACAATTTTCTTTGTACTAATTTTTCTATACCAAACAAGCCTCCTCGAGCCACTTAGCACTTGAATATTGGTTATAACATTTCCTCCTTACCTCGAGTCCTCACAAAAGTTATTTATTTTTTTTGAGTCGGGTTCTTTATTGATTTATGTTAATTAATTTATTAAACACTAGAAATACTTTAAGAAGGTGTTTTGCCTGTAGGGAGCATTTAAAATCACAATATGCAATAACAAATAGGGGACGGAACTTAATAGATGACCATTAATAGATACAGAGGTAGCATAAACTTAGTACAAACATGCATAAACACAACTCAATTCAATAAAACACAAACTATACAGCCGGCATGAGCCTCATTAATTGTGAACGAACATTTCAAGCTGACAAATTGTTATATGTACATGCGTGTGTTCACACCGAGAAACTTATGTTGGCTGGGTAATTCAATACCCAAGTATAAAGGCCATTCTATTTTGGTTGAATAGTGAGCACTCATATTTAACCAGTAATTAAAACTAAAACTTTAGCGCCTTATAATGCATTCAGCCTTCCTTGAGCACATCCAATTAAATGCCACTAAACACGTAGGCAAGGCCAAGGCTGCTGAGTAGGGCAACCCAGGAGTAGTCAGTCCTTCTGCCAGCTTTATTTGCTGGTTTCACTAAAGGAATTGCACCCATGTATCCGTCGAATATTATATCTGGCTTGGGCGCGTAGATGATGCGATCATTTAAAGGTTGAATGGGACGGAAATTGTTGTTTAAGTGCTCATCGTTGGCGGTAAGTTGACGGAAACTGTTTAGCTGAAAACAAAAAAAAAAATATGTTAAAATTTGTTAATTGATTATTTTCGAGGGGATTAACAAAGTTCATTTTAAAAAATTCGGAAAGAACTGAAAATACTGATTGAGGGTCACAGCGAGAAACTCGTTACCCTTTAGCTAGGGCTATTGTGGCCTCTAGAAGTCGCCCAAAGTTTTAAACTGAAAATTAACGCAGATCAAAAATAGTTACGAGAAATGACTGCGTGTGAATAGGGTTTGTCCTTTGCTGTGTCTCGATATTAATCAATCCTCTGTCATTCCCAAAGAAATCTGCTAGAAGAGTTTCACGACTTTTTAATAAGTCACAAATCGAGCTGCAAGTAGGCTTTGCCACATATTTCCTTGGAAAATTACAAGACGGGAGCTCTAACCATTCCAGTTGTAGAAGCTTAGTTTTATAAATCGGGAGCGGAAACTAGACAACAGGGATTTAAATTGGAGCCAAAATGAAGACAGTACGACTAATAAACGAGAAGCCTAAGCTAACTACGTCTCTGTCGAAGCTTTTATACCCTTGCAGATGCTGGTTTTGAACGTCTGTCATATTTTGGAAATCTGTTTGAGAGCATATAAAATTAACTATCAGCAAGTTTAATATCGAGCTTAATCTAAAAACGAAAAGGCCAAGCTAACTTCGTCTGTGCCGAAGTTTTTATACCCTTGCAAATGCTGTTTATGAAATGTCACAGTTTAAGAACGCTTACATAAAAATCAAACATTTTTCTAACTAAAACCCATTTTTAGACAGATAAACATCTGATTTCGAACAAATTTCTCGAATCTTTTTGAAAACATATCAAATTAACAAACGCCGAGTTTCAGAACGATTAAATTGAAAACAAAAAAGTTGTTCTCTCTAAGACTCATTTTCCGACCGATCGGCCCTTTAGCAGCCCTAAGATATAGTCATCCGATTTCGACCAAATTTTGCGAACCTATTTGAAAGCATATAAAATTAGTAATCAGCGAGTTTAAGGACGCTATCATTAAAAACAAAACAAAATTTCTTACTAAGACCCATTTTCCGACCGATCAGTCCTATGGCAGCTATAAGAAACAGTCACCCTATGTCAATCAACTTTTTCAAATTAGTTTCAAAGCGTTTAATATTAATAATCAACAACCTTAAGAACGATTTACTTAACAAAAAATAGGTTTTTTCACTAAGACCCATTTTCCGACCGATCAGTCCTATGGCAGCTATAAGATATAGTCATTCGATTTTGACCAAAATTTCTAAATCTGTTTGACAGCATATAATATTAATAATGGCCGAGCTTGAGGACGCTAACATTGAAAACAAAAAAGTTTTTCTCACTAAGACCCATTTTCCGACCGATGGTTCCTATGGCAGCTATAAGATATAGTCATGAGCAGTAAAAAATGAAGAAGAAGTGCAAAGTTACAGCTCGATAGTTTTAAAACTGAGAGACTAGTGTGCGTAGAAACAGACAAATGGACGAACGGACAAAGCTCAATCGACTCAGCTCTTCGCCCTGATTAAGAATGTATATATTCTATAGCTCGTAAATAACTGTCAAACCTAATTTTCAGTTCTCTCTGCTCACGTCACTGACCGAAAGAACAAAAAAAAAACGGGCTCGGGCTTCCTTCAAGCGAATGTGTGCTGCAATCGCGTTCACTGTTAAGTGGCTGTGGTTGATCGGGCTGCCTGCAACCGATTAACATTCCGATGTCAGTCAATCGGTTATAAACTTTGTGTTTTTCGAAGACCGAAATGCAAAATGTTCTGTTCAAAAGGTTGCGTGCGCTAGAACTAAGCATAAGCACAGAGAAAGTCAGTGTGAAAGACAACGAGAGAGCGCATATAGTTTATCGCATTCATTCATACATA
Organism: Lordiphosa magnipectinata; assembly: GCA_037044535.1. Lineage (NCBI taxonomy): Eukaryota > Metazoa > Arthropoda > Insecta > Diptera > Drosophilidae > Lordiphosa > Lordiphosa magnipectinata. The sequence continues at coordinate 1,802,231 of JBAMBO010000632.1, read as the reverse complement.
CGAAGAACACCTTTTGAGTGCGTGAATTTCGCCAAAAGGTCCCAGACAGACCTGAGAGGAAAAAAGACAATAAAATGTGTTTCTCTCCTCTTACAACTAAAAAAAAGCTGTGACCGATGTTAAAGGTTGTTTTGATACCTCTATTCAATGGGGGGGACCGATTTTTGCGACCTATAATATATTCTTATATAATAACTGAGTGTTGCAAGGTTATTAAAACCCGAGACATAAGTGATTAATTTCGTTTACTTCGTCAGAATAAAATTTGTAATTTATATTATTCTAAAAACTATTCCTATTAAAGGCCTTTACGGTCATCCAACGTAAGTAATTTAGCTTACTTCGTCACAAATTTCGTCAACGCGGAACATAAGTCTAGTGTGACCAGACTTAAGAAAAAAAAGCGCCGAAAATTTAAGTCTCTGTTATTTTTTAATTAGTGAAGTGACATTGAGTTGCTTAAAGTATAACGAGGCTCCACAAATGTGGATGCGTAACATTAACCTGTTAAGCATAACATTAATTCTGCGCTTCACGTTTGCAAAATGTTAACTAGTAACGAAATCGTTACTTTTGCTTCTACTTCTCTCAATTTTTGTATGAAACTTCTCGTTACTTCGCATGTCCGTAATGGCCTTAAGGTTTTTTCAAAGGTTTTCGAAAAATTGTTAGAAAACCAACTAAAAGAGAATTTGTGGAGTCGTTAGCAAAATTGAGGAGATGTATAGTTATGTTAAAGAAAAATTTAGTAGCTTTAAACACGATTTCTTAAATTTTCAGATTACACAAAAGTTAAGAAACTAAAAGCCAATAATAAATCATAAATAAACAAGTGAGACAGTCGGTCAAGTTCGATTGTAATATACTCTGAACCTGCGAAAGTGTGTAAGTATTTAGCTGCTGCGCTGCTCATAACTTTCTTTTGCTCCTAACTTGACTATTGTTCATCTGATCTTTTGTCCTCAAAACTGTGGAAGATTTGCGTGGGCGGGAGGGGGCGTTCCATACATGTACCTCTATGGCGGACAGACAGGCGGACATGGCTATATCGACTTGGCTGGTCAAGAATATATACACCTTATAGGGTCACATCTGATTCCTTCTATTCTACATAGTATAAAAATTTAACATTCGAACTTTAGTTAGTCCTCTCGTAGATTTGCACCAGCTTACCTGCTTCTCGGATATATCTATGGGCGTCAAGAAATCAATCCAAGTTACCTCCTCGCTACAGGGCGGAGTTGTCAGTGAACCAATGTAGCTAAAATAATTTATCATATCGATTGACAGAAACGATCGTAAGGACAACGGCTCTGTGTAATTCACAGATTTATCCTTTCTATCGATCATTGACAGCAATTCGCAAAACTCATCATAGTTGGAATTTTGAAAGCGTATCTAGGAGATAAGCATAACATTTATACCAAAATTTTTACAATTTCGCATTCCAAACTCACATTAAAAAATAAGGCCATAACTGCAATTCCATGATCCTTCCCCAGGGCACTGGCAAAATCTTCGTATTCCAAATTACGCATTACCACATGCAATTCAGCGGGAAAAGCCCTACTGTTGATCAAGTCCTCACTGCCCACGGTGCTATTTTCACCCCAATGGAAGTGAAACTGTTCAAATTGGTACCCAACCGGCGAAAGTTCAGCCAGAGGACCGCCACGTATACGAGGAATTTTACCCTCGTCGAAGCTCATCTTTACCAGTACCGTATGTCCATTGTTGGTCAGTTGTATGTCCTTGGGTATCTCGTCAAAATTAATATACTCTAGGGGCGGAAAGTCTTTCAGTACCACCTTGGCCTCTTCAATATTGATGGGACTCTGATGTTTGCCACTGCAACGCTTGAAATTATCACTCCAATGCTCGGGTCCATGCATTGAATGCCCATAGCCAAAGTCTTGGGTCTCCACTACGGAAACTGTGAAAAGAGAGAGAAGATTGATGGAGAGTGTTAATTGAATGCGCAAATTGTTTAAACAATTAAAAACGTCAGCAAGCGTGTCGTGTGGGTGCGTCCCTGTCTCCGTTTGATCAGTCTATGTATCAATTAGTAGCTATTGCTATTTTAGTCCATAGCGAAAGCTAAAAATACTCAAACTTTTGGCCCAAATTTGTTAACTATTTCTATTAGTGTTTGTTTGCTTCAATCAAGGGAATCTAGATTTACTTGTTCCCAGACGAAATGTTGCTTATTTAATTAGCATCTATTAAAGTTGATAGCAGAGTTCAGCGCAATTTTTGTGGAATGTTTTTCCTGTGACAAATTGACCAATTTGAAATTGACATTTAAATAACCGACAGCTCATTAGGTACGACTAATTTTCTCATCAATTTATGAACTACTAAAAATAAAACACAAATATGTAAAATGGATTGTTGACAAAAATTTAAAATTATACAAAATTAGCAAGTGTCACACAATTTATTGAATGACACCACAAATTGTACAGTTAAGTAAACTGTGAACTTATAGGGAAGTATTTTGTGGCATAGTTATTATTTATAATTATAGATTTAAAGCGAAAACGAATTAAGGCTATAAAACTATATTTCGATTACGGTTAGACATAGATTCTGTGGGTTTTAAATCTATGCACTTAAATGATTAATAAATATAATATAGTATTCCACTTCCAGCAGTTTTTAAGTGAGCCCTTTCAAAGGGCTCTTTCCATCAGAATTACCATGTAAGCTTTAAGTTGTTAACATTGATAAGCTGTCCTTTAAAAAATTTGACATAGTCGGTTCTCTAGTTGTGTCATCAAAGGCTCAAATGATGTCAGTAATTGCTTTAATATTCGAAACACTTCGGTAAGCGTCAAAATCGCCAAGATCGTCATTCTGTGAATGTGGAATCAAGGATCTAAAAATAATGTTCATTATGCGTGGAGTTTTTGTTACTTATTTTTAAAATTTATATTGAAAATACACTTTCGTGACGATTTCGAGTCTTTGTCGTACCATATTGAACAGATAACAACAACTTCGCAATATGTCAGAATATGTTATATTATATAATATAATATACCGAAATTGAATAATAGCCTTCCTGTGTTCCTGAGGTGATAAAGCCGAAAAGAATGCAATTTTTTTAAACTTGGATGTATCCAAAAAAAAAGTATTTCACTCTTGATCCAAGAGCGAATGTTCTCAAAATAAAATACATACAAAATATTATTGGAAGGGAGGGGGAGGTTGGAGGGAGTGACATGACCGATCGACCCACCCACTTTTTTCGAAGCTGTAATTGATTTTGAGATAGCATTAACCTTTTTTATTTGTATCTTATCTCCGACTTGACACACACATACATACGACGGTTGCTTTTGCCCACTCGACTATCATCCCTAAGCAAGACGTGGCGTCGAAACCATAGTTAAGAATGTACGCAGTTGTACAGCTGACCTCACACAACGACAGAGCTCTGCTCTCCTATGAGAGCAATAGCCGATTACGCTCTCCTCACTCTTGTTACTGCACACACCCCTCCCCCATGAAAAACCAATCTGTGAGAGCGTGTTTAACGCTATTCTCTCAAAGTTTGCTTGCTCTCTCCTCTCCAATGACTATAAAAACCAAAAATTCAAGAACGATTTTTACACGAAAGGTACACAGAGTAAATTAATTTTGTGCAAAAGTATGTAACAGGGAGAAGGAATCATTTCCTACCCTATAAAGTATATATATTTTTGATCAGCAGCAGCAGCCTAGTCGATATAGCCATGTCCGTCTGTCCGTCAGTCTGTATGAATGCACAGACCTCAGAGATTGTCAGAGATAGAGAATTGACATATATGGGACAAATACTTCTTATACTTGCAGACAGATCAAGTTTTTTTTTCAATTTTTCCATGCCGACTGCCATCCCCGCAATTTGGAAAAAACGTCATATCTTCCACAGTTTCATAGATAGAGATATCTAGTAATCAACATTAGTTAGCGATTTGCAGAAGGAATGAGAAAAATCGGATGAACGATACTCAAGTTATGAGCAAAAAAAAAAGGCCAGTTATTTGCAAATATAAATGTAAGTGTTAAATTTGAGATCGATATGTTAAGAATTGTGAGAGTATGCGTGTCAAAAATTTTAAACAAACTTCATCTGAGTGCAGACAAATTTGGTTGCTCTAGCTCTTCTAGTCTGTGAGATCTAGGTGTTCATACAGACAGACTGACGGACGTACAGACGAGCCTTAAGGAACGCGTGTTATCAAAAATTAGGCTCAATAAGCCGAGAAAAGGACAACAGTCTCTTCTACCATATTTCCACAAATGTAGTTGCCTTTTTGAATTTCTAAAGATGACAGCAATTGAAATAAACTAATAACTTCGTTGTAAAAATTTGTATTTGGTATACGTGTCGTATGATTAATTTCTTTTGAAAACTTTAAGGCCCTGTTTAAAATTAAAATAAAATTTTTGATTTTCACAATTATTAATTATACAACAAATATTTACTTTGGGAATGCCGAGACCTACTTTTTTCCATTTTGCCATTTGGAGGTCCGATCTAAGGTACATACATTAATGTGTCAGTGGAATCAGGCTATAGCGGGTATAAAAAGTTAGAATTCCCGGTTCAAACCGGTTCGGGTCATAACCAATTTGCAGCCATAATAAAAATAATTTTATTTCCTGCAGAGGGCATGCAAAAATTGGTCACATATTTGTAACACATATTTGACAGAAGCCTTACCAATGCCATTCAAAGTATTTGGCGATGTTCACAGTAGCCGCAGATAAATCATGTAAACGTCACCTGAAACCAAGTTACAGTCAAAGCAGTGTACTTCTCCAGATGAACTTGCACCAAACAAGGCCTTTGTAAGGCTGTTGGCCAACAAGACGACTGCCCTGGTATACATCAACGACGTGTTGAGTTGATTTAGATGTCAGAGCTTGAACTGTATGATACGCTGTTGACATGACAATGACCATAATAATAACGATGATGATTTGATGAATAATCGGAAATATCATACGCAGGCAAACAATGCCTCAATCAGGTGACCTGTTTGTAAGTAGGGTATAAATTGTGTCGCAACCATGTCCATGACTATTGCTATGTGATGTGCCAGTCATATAAATGTCAAGCAATGATTTTTTTTTAGTTTTGATCAAGATAATCAACACTTGCATTTCCACAACACTGACTGTTATTTTTTAAATACGATTGTATTTGATTTGTATGAATGTTACTTGACATGAAGTATCATGTAGCATTATTTGTATAATTTCTAAGCATTAATGAATCAGCTTTAAACGATTTGTGGTAAAATGACGAATGCTTTTATATTGACAGAACCAATTGACATATTTTATATTTCTTATTGTATATTTATTTATTTGATATCATATGTTTCACGCTTCTCGGATGATATTTGATTTTCTTACTGATTTAAAAATTATTGATATTTATTTAAAATAAAATTAAAATAATAATTAATAAGTTAATCACACTGTTTTAAGAATTTGTCAATTCATACACTAAACACGAGATAAAAGTAAACCGTATTATTTTCGAGTAGTCTCATTCACTCCATTTGAAAATCACCCTTGAAATTAGCTTCTTCCTGCTTATGTAAGTTTGACAAAAACTTATCAGACATCCCACTTTTTTCTGATCTCAAGCGCTTTATCTCGTAATATAATTACACTGTTGCCACAGCTCTAACAAGTGCAAGTGTAATAAATTAATACGAATACGTGTTATAGGCACTTTGACGCATTTCGGTTTACTGACTGATAATTTGTTGACAACTGATAAACAATTTATTTAAGTTGCACTTTTAAGTTTAATATTAAATAAAACTTTTATTTGCTCACCAAAAGCCCATGTCAGCACGAGTGCATAACTACCACACTTCCACATGGCCATTTTTTGGAACAATTTTCCGAATCACTGGCAGCCTTTTCACCGTATCTCCGCACTTTAAGAAATTATGCCAATTGAGCAACTAGTTAAGCTTTATTCAAGGTCTGCTTGCCAACTGGCGGTTTGTGGTCCGTGCCCGTGCTCACCCGCCAAATGCGGTCTCACAACTGTGGTTAGGGCCAAAGCAACGCGTAGTCTTATATCAAATTTACAATTGTCTGGCGTGGCTTGCGGCGTTTGTCTATTGAGTTTAAATTTAAAATAAGCCCTCAAGTCAATTTCGACCACGTCCGTTCCCAGCAACGCTGCGAGTTCAATTGAGGCGACGAAATTTAAATGGTTAACCATCAGCCAGGCAGTTGTTCCCTTTGGAATGACTAATTCGTGTGCGTGTTGTCTACGAGGCACAGTGGGCCGAATGTTTCAAAGGCTTAAAGCCAGTGTAAAACCGAATATGTTTCATTATTTAGCAGCTAACTCTTAACTCAAAACGAACCGAATTTGGAGGTTCTTTTACACAGAGGGAAAAACCGAGAACATTGAACTCAAAATGAGCACAAACGTTACCAAAACAGTGTATGAACAGTTTTTCTCATTTGTTCAAGAACACTGAGATCGCCAAAACTCAAATCGAGTTGATATTGTTCCGTTTTTAAGAAGTTGTTTTGAGTTGATAGGGTTATTGCAGGGTTCCTCCGGGGGAATAGGGAATAAGTCGTACCTCTTAGGACTGAAAGGGAAGGGATGGTGGCGGCGCAACTATTATTTTAAAAGCGCTTAGAGATGTGCTGCTACTGCTCCTATAGGATCAGAGCAGAGTCCGGCACGTCCCAGCGACGTCGACACACCGACAGTATACGAGCTTCAACTGCTCTCTTTTGCAACAAAAAAGAAGTGCTAAATGAGCGCGCTCTATCGTGGATAAACACACACAAGCAAAGCCAAAATAAGCATGTGTGTTTTGCCGGCCCCTGGAGCCATCAGGGTACAACCAACTCCAACGACCCACTTCATCCGACTTGTTTCGTTTAGGTCTTTCAGAGAAACAGAGACAACATTTTTCGGGCTTCACTGGGAATTGAACCCGTGGTACCATTCTGCACTTAACGAACAAAGTAAGAAATGGCGCGCTAGCACTTTGAGCTGTTGCACACTTTATTAACTTCACATCTAGAGGGTTACTTGTACTGTTATGTGTGGTGGTTAAGCTAACAAAAAGTTCAGTTGAAAAAAACAATAGGTGATCAAAAAGATAGCCAACTCTCTGTCACTTTCTGCTGAAAACCGGTTTTAGTGTTGATTTGTACCAAATATTATTCGATTAAGTAAGACTTTACTGATTTCCTAAACATTTGGAACATTTCTTGTCAAAAGTTTTGACATCTTGTTCTTATTTTAAGTTGAAGGCAACTTTTTTTGAACAGATTTTTTCCCTTTTTGCAGTATCCGCCTTAATTGAAATTAAGACTGATAGCCGAAATCGATCAGAAGGAGGTTGTAGTGTATACAATTTTTAAAGTATTCTTAATTCCGCGAGATGAGTGCACTTCAGGCTCAAGTTTCATTCATTGTAACTTGAGAAATTATCGAACCCCAGCGCTGAAAAATTACAAAAACAACTAGGAACATACAGTTGCTGCTGTCAGTAATCGATACAAGTTAGACGCTGTACCAGGAAATCGAAGGCAACCACGTCAGTTCGATATAACAGACTACAACCATGAATCATCGAACCAAGGCTGATTGAGAATATTGAAGCTACGGAAGGCGCTAACTTTAGTTATTGTATCATGAATTCCATGGTGGATATAACTGCTTGGGAATTCCCTAGCTCAGGCAGCGAAATAACCATCAAAAAATGCCGAAATTCAAACCCTTAGTTTGTATCAGGAAAGTGTGGGATCAAAAAATTGCCCTTAGTAAGTCATTTGATTCGGACAATCACCAACTTCTTAGACACAAACTCTATTTACTTGGTATTCCTCCCATTCTGCTGTGCTGGATTGGCTCTTATCTCCATATGCGTTCTCAGCGTGTTGCGTTTAGATCAACACTCGCTAAATCTATCTTGGTGTCTTTTGGTGTTCCTCAAGAAAGTCACCTCGGACCGCTTCTGCTTATTTTATTTATTAACGGTATAACGATATTCCGCAAACATTGACTTATTGTCGGGCATTGATGTAAGCTGACAACGTAAAACTTTGCTTGTCGTATTATGACCCTTTCTTAATTCTTCTTCAGCAAGATTTGTCTTCCTTCAATGATTGGTGCTCATTAAACCTTCTGCCCCTTAACTGCATCAAATGCCAAACGAATGTACGAATATCTGTGGCTGATGATCTTGGTATACGGTTTGAGCTAAATTTATGATATAATAGCCACATTTCGACTATATGCAATGAAGCGAAAGGTGTACTTGTTTTCATTAAAAGATGGTCAAATGAATTTGATGATCACTTTGCCACATACATGCCACTTACATGGCTTGAACTGGGAGATAAACTCTCATATTCCTCCCTATAAACAAAGATTGCGACTTATCCATCTGCCTTCTCTTAAAAATCGTAGAATGTGCCATTAATCAGTTTTCATACACAAAATATTGTTGTTGTATTATTGATCTTCTAAGCAAAATAAACTTATCTGTGCCACTCCGCCGAACTAGAACATCTCATCTTTAACATCTTGAACTATAAACAACCACAACAAATAACTGAAAAAGAATTAACTACAATAACACTAGGCAACAAGGTCCAGTATATTGAAGGGTTGGGGGTGATTCTAGATGCTTTTCGTGTGCTGAACACGAATCTGTTTTCAGAAATGGTCCATCATCGAGTCGAGATTTTTAGCAATTTGAGCTTTTCAGATGGGGAACCTATACTTTTGTTTTGACTTTTTTTATATTATCGTAAATTACTATTTCTTTACTTTAAAATAAACTATCCCAAAGAATTTTACGATTTTTTTAAGCGAAGATATACCATTTTGAAAACATAGTCTCGATATGTATGTGAAGTATGCTTTACAGAAACAGTACAACCGGCTAGTAATTTGTATAGAATTTCAATAAAAATTTTTAACAAAGCCCATTGCATACATTGGGGCAGCAACAATATTTTGGGTTTTTGTGAACTCGGATACATTTACTAAAAATGGTATATCTGCATTAAAAAAAATCGTAGAATTGTTTGGGATAGTTTATTTCGAAGTTAAGGAGTAGTTCTTTCTGATAATATCAAAGAAAGTCGAAACAAAAGTATAGGTTCTCCACAAAACGCGTATAAAATGAGTCAAATAAGGCATTTTTTTGTATCTTTAAGCTCAAACTACTAAATATCTCGACGTGATGGACCATTTCTGAAAACAAATTCGTGTTTAGCACACGAAAAGCATTTAGAATCCCTACCGACCCTTCAATATACTGGAAAAAGTCTAATTTTGTTGCCTTGTGTAATTGGTAAAAACCTTCAAGACACATTGCATAACTTTCGGCTGGAATTTTACACAATTGGAATTCCCTCGAAAGCAACCAGCCTGCTGATGAGGGGATTGTGGAGATCCTCGAAACAGTGCTGTCCGAACAAACCATTGCTATTTCCAAATGATGTAATTAATCTGTGTTGATTTTTGTTGATTATTTAATTATAATTAACCGTTGACCTTGAGCCAGCTAAAACAAACAGAGTATATTACAGTCGGGCTTGACTGACTTTCTTCCTTGTTTTCTATACGACTTTTACCTAGCGTACAATTCAGTTGTCAAAGTTTTGTTAGACTTACGGCAAACTTATAGTTTTGCGATGCAGTCCGGCTTAATGTCAATGCGATGCTTAACTAGATTCTCCCACTGCTTAGCACTGCGCTTTTAAAGTCAACATCAAAAACAAATCTACCGACAATCACTGCAATTCTGCTACTAATTGCACTTTTTAAAAATTAGATAAATATATATTATGAAAATTAAGAGGGGTAATTTAATTTGCTCCAAATTGTATTATTTTAGAAAATATTCTGAATGTTGTTAGTTTTAACATATCAATTAACTGCCCCATGATTTTTTATGTTAATTATACAAAAGCAAAACTTGAGCGGTTGGATCAATCATAAATTGGGAACAGTTGTTATACACGCGTTGCAAATTATATGTGCTAATTTACAACCCTGTAGCTTTATTTTGCGATGGCGAAAAGGGCAGCTCCTCCCCAGTGTGTTAATTCCGGTGTAACAATGCTTTTGGAAATGTCAATGAGAAGTGAAGTAAGGAACATAAAGCAAGGTGTATTACATAGTTCGAAAGGAACAGTTTACTAAATTAACAAAAATTAAAAAACGCCAGTTTCTTGTTTTTGCTTACATTGTCTTCTGTCTTATTTTCGTTTCATTAAAAGTTTGCGGTCACAGTAGAAAAATGTGTAAATTAAAATATTACTTACGCTCTAATTTGGTTTATTTTTGAATTCAGACAGCTTTTATTAATAACTTCATTATATACAATATTTAAGGTGTCAGACACATTTTTAATTACTAGATCAGGTCTAATGTAAATCAACACACATTTCAATTTGTAAGAAATTGTTAATTGATGCTTTTTAAAAAGTAAAACGTATTTCTGGATATTTATACTCATGCCCAGAGCCGGCTAAAACTTGTTAGTTTCCACTTTTTGGTTCACTCTTTAATGTCAAATGAACCACTGTGCCATACTGATGAGAGGTAAACAACGCCTGAGGAGCCAGACCTTTAACCGAGTAAAAGACTTAACTGGAAACTCAAATAGCGCAAGTCTTTGGAAACACATTGAATTGAGAAAATAAAAAACACAACTAGAGAAGGTTATAAAAACACAATATGTCAAAGTTCACATTAATGTTTATTTTTATACAATATTTGTAGTTTTATCATTGGAATATTTGGTCTGATTACTTTGTGTTTATCTTTAGCAATCACATGCAAGGCAATTGTAGTTTTTGATATGCATTTTTGATGAAATTACTATAAAGTATATGTACGAGTGTGTATTTCCCCAGGCATTAACCATTTAGATGCCGAGTGCGTTTTAAAGTTGCAAGTAATTACCATAAAGCGCCATCAAAATGCAATTCCATTAGAAATCTCAACAATAGATAATGAATTATGGATATATTTGCTAAGTAAATTCATAAAATTTAGGTGTAAATTTGATGTGTTTTGTCAATCAGATTGTTAGTTTTTTTTATTTTTACTTGTGTCTCTGTTTTGTAAATGATGTATTTTTCACATGATACAAAAAATAGAAGAATAGAAATAGAATGACGTATTTTGCACATGATACAAAAAAATAGAAGGTAGTGCAAAGAAAAAATTCCAATCTGACGTCACTGACTCACAATTTTGTGATTGCTAACATTTTTATACTCCGTACGGAAGGTACATATGGTTATATATATATATATATTCTTCATCAGCATCAACAGCCGAGTCGATATAGCCATGTCTGTCTGTATGAAAGCACAGATCTCAGAGATGGTAAGAGATAGAGATTTGACATTTATTTCTTAAACTAGCATTCAGATCAAGTTTATTTTCAATTTTTGCCACTCCCCCTCCCGCCTCCGCAATTTGGAAAAAACGTCATATCTCCCACAGTTTTGTAGATAGAAGGTTCGTTCCTTTTAAAGATATTTAGTAATCGAGATTGTTTATCGATTTGACAAAGTTATGATAAAGATCGGATGAACAATAGTCGAGTTAAAAGGAAAACCAACAACTGTGATGGGTAGCAACGGCGATGGGCAGCACTTCACACACTTTATGGACTTTTTACCACTTTGTGTGGCTTCTAACTTAAATTGATCAGATATCTGCAAACTTTGGGGGGTACAGAGTATGTTATAGTCGAACTTGACTGACTTTCTTTTTGTTTAAAATGAAAATGAATTGAAATAATATTAACAATTAACCTAAATCAAGTTCTAGTAAAAAATTCAAATTCACAAACTAAGACTAATCTGTCAAATGAAATCTAATCTGCGAAATGGAGCAAGAGTTTGCATTCATTGTATCATGGATTTTGCACGGATTGTATGACCATTAGCTTATGTGTAACAAAAGAAAAGATATCAAATCATTCATCCATATATATATAAAAGACAAAGGAATTAGAATTTTCACTCAGAATTAACTCTGAAAACCGGTTTTAAATTGGTTTAAGTGTGGTTGGTGGCAATTTTAAGTATAAACTTGAAATTCGGTATTTCCCTTTTCTGTTGAAAACCGGTTTCAAAACAGTTTTGTAATTAGAATTGATATAAAAAGTTAGATACTTTACCGTATTCGAACCATTTTTAGTTGATTTAAAAGTGAAAATCATTTTCATGCCGTTTCAAAATAGACTCTCTCACACTCTCTCATAAAGTTGAAAAAATTTCACAATTTTGTGCCAGAAATAGATCTAATGATACTCATCTAAGCGTAGCAAATCTTCGGCTTAGCCAATGTGGGCTCATACCTTACAGTGACCCAAACACTGAGTCATCTTTGTTTTGGCAATGGAAAATTTATGGTTTTTTTCCCCTTAACAAGACTGTTAAGTGTTTTCATTGTGCTTTCTGTGTCCCCCTGTCCCCCACCGTATATCAAAATAACCTTCAAACGGTGTGTCAAACGGTGCCACATAATTGTCTAGCTTTAGCCAAGCCAAATCTGTATACACTTGCTTTATGCTAGACTGTTTTTTTTTTATCACTAATTACTTTGCTTACTTCCCGTACTCGGTAGGGCAAGTGGGGAGGTGGTTCGGCATAAGAGTAAGTGCTTTTTTCGTGCTTTGAATGCGTAAATGTTGTACCACAAAGCAAGACTTTTAATTTTTAAACCCATCCAGATGGCACGCAAATGCGGTACTTTGTTTCATTTATATTTATTTGGAAACCAAGAGTTGAAAACATAAACGCAAACAAAAAATAATGTAAAAAGTTTCTACTGACACAAAAATTTACCCATCACATCAAATGATTTTGGCTTTGTTTTGTTTGTCGTTACCCTAGACCTAGACCATGTGCAGCCAAGAGTAATCGCAATCAGAGCTCAACCGTTTATGCTGGCTACGAACACAACATCCCAGCATCAATAATCATTAGAATTGGACTCGTCGTCAGCATTTGCCGATGTGTGTGTATGGTGGGGCGGCCTTTGAAAGTATTTATTTTTAATTAAAGTGCAACTGTCGACGAACTGCGGCAAGCTTTGCTCAATTTATGAACATTGGCGAATCTGTTCATATAGGTAGATGTTTTTTTTTTTGTCGGCGAAACCAGAACAAGTTTGCTCTCTGCTATCGGCGGTTGTGATGTTGTGAACTAAAATTGAACTAAACTGCCGCTGGTTAAGGTATGCGGAAAGCAATTCTAATGGATATTCAACATTTTCACCCGATATGTCACGACATGTCATGAATAATAACCAAACACCTACATAAAGTGTCAACTTTCCCAGGGCATTCATCATTTTATAGGCTTTGTACCAGAAGCCTGAGGCTTCTATGGATATCTTCAATTTATGGGCTATGTACTAGGAGTCTAGGAGGCGTTAAACAGTTTAGCAAATTTATTAAAATATACCGATGTGAAAAGCAGAGATGCGAATCAAACCGAATCCCGAATTGGTATTCGGCTACGTATTGGTATCTGGATTATCGTTATACTAGTACGTACCGGTAAAATATAAAGAAAGACTTCTCCTTGATGTTGCGTCCATCCGATTTCTTAGCTAACACATAACACTTCTTCTTCTTTATTGGCCCGATGTTGCATCACAACCGCTTGCCGGTCTCGGCCTCTGCTATGAACGGCCTCCACTCGCTTCTGCATTGTGCGAGCAGGCACCAGTTTTTCACACCAAGGTTGGAAATGTCTTTCCGCACTTGATCATCCCATCTTAGTGGTGGGCGACCCCTCCTGCCTTGTCCTTCAAAGTCAGCTTCGCTTTTTTACTGGAGCTTCTTCATCCATCCGGATTACATGTCCTAACCAGCGCAGCCGCTGTTGCTTTATGCGCTTGACTAGACTGATGTCCCTATAGAGCTCATACAGTTCGTGATTCATTCGAATGCGGTATCCATCGCACACTTTTTCGATCGAACACGCCAATCGCCTCCTCATCCGCTGCTGTCAATGTCCATTTTCGATCCCAACCATTTGGCAGTCATTTCATATGTAAGTCGTTTTGCTGAGTCCAAAAATGCATTCCAATAATTATACTCTGTACCGAAGGTACATAGAGTATATTAAGTTTGTGCAAAAGTATGTAACAGGGAGAAGGAATCGTTTCCGACCCTGTAAAGTATATATATTCTTGATCAGCATCAACAGCCGATTCGATATAGCCATGTCCGTCTGTCCGTCCGTCCGTCCGTCCGTCCGTCTGTCCGTCCGTCCGTATGAACGAAGAGATCTCAGAGATGGTAAGAGATAGAGGTTTGACATGTATGGGGCATATATTTCTTATACTTGCAGGCAGATCAAGTTTATTTTCAATTTTTGCCACGCCCCCTCCCGCCCCCGCAATTTGGAAAAAACGTCATATCTCCTACAGTTTTGAAGATAGATCGTTCGTACCTTCTAGAGATACCTTGTAAACAAAATTATTTATCGATTTGCCGAAGGAATGATAAAGATCGGATGAACGATACTCAAGTTATGAGAACGGCAATCTTAGTGAGAGAGAGAGAAAGAGAGAAAGAGAGTGAAACTTAGAGATGAGCGAGTATAACTCGTGAGCAAATGCGAGCTGCGATGTTAAGGGTACAGAGTATGTTATAGTCGGGCTTGACCGACTTTCTTTCTTGTTTTTAAGTGAAAAAGCTAGTTTTTTGATTGGGAGGAAAAGTAGCTTTAGAAAAATATGGATATCTTCTGTATCGGTTTATTCATTATGAAAAATTAATGTTTTCTTGGAAGGTAATTGAATGCACTATCATTCATTCATACTCCACTTCTTAATCTGGTGCATGACTTCGAAGTTATAAGGGCTTTTATCGGCAACTTTGAATTAAATTTATCACTTTTTTGAAAAAAGATACTTTTTAAGTGCGATTTTCACATCGAAATAAATTGTGTAAAATTTATTTTATTGCTGGTCACCAAAGACTCATCTATTAAAAATAAAACGCCACATATTTCAACACAATCCGTCGAAGAATATAGAAGTTATTGGCATTTAAGTACAAAATGGATGGTTTCAAGTTCAAGCAAATTGACTTAGTTTAATTTTGTTTGTTCGTCGTAGGAGGCGCATTGTTTTAAGATGCACGATGCCACATTATCTGGGCCAGGGAAAAGATTATATTTTAAAGAATTCACATTGGTTTTTTTTTTGCATTTTTTTGGCATAAACTCTAGTTGTTAAGATATTGACCCCAAAGACGACTTGCAAGGATTCACTCAATTAAGACCAATATTTTATATAGCTGCCATATAACCGATCTGGCATATTTGCTCCAACCTTGTTGTTTCTTATGCTAAGTAAAAGTAAAATTGGCTCAAACAGCACCTCCAGGAGGGCCAGGGCCAAGCTTCTCTCAATCTCGTGGCGTGTGTGCTTATAATTTTTCGCACAAGAGAAAGGGACCTACAGTTTAACGCCGAATCCGAACGGCAATAGTTAGAGAATTTGCTTTTTCATGGCTAGTTACTTCACAGCTGGCGCCAGTAGCTGGTGAAGGTGATCGGGTGTGTAAAGGCTTTTTTCTAAAGAAAGAAAAAACTTTTTCTATTAGATGGTTCGAGGCGGGATCGAACCCACAACCTCCCCGCACCAGCGGCCACACATACGACTGGTACGCCACGCCCGACCATGCTACTGAACTGAAATTTCTTATGCTACTGAACTGAAATTTGGTTTGAACTCGTATTTTTTGCTTCTAATACGACTTACGAAATCGGGTTTGACTTGGACCATTACTTCATATAGCTCCCATATAGCTGATCTGGCCGATTTGAGCTAACTTTGTTGGTTTTTACGCTATTGAACTGAATTTTAGTTTGAACATGTATTTTAAGCTCCTTAAGCGACTTATTGAACTTTGTTCAATTCGGCACACTATTTCATATAGCTGCCATATATGTACCAACTTAGTTGGTTTTAAAGATATTGAACTGAAATTCAGTTCGAACACGTATTTTAAGCTTTTTTAGCGACTTATCGAAAATGGTTCGATTCGGCATACTATTTTATATAGCTGCAATATAACTGATCTGTCCGATTTGCTCCAACTTTGTGGTATTTTACGCTACTGAGCTGAAATTCGGTTTGTACTTTTATTTTTAGCTCTAAATACGATTTACAAAACTTTTTAGTGTTTGACGGAACCAAGCAAAAAATTTTGTTGTATCTCTTTCTCATTTAATATTTTCAACTTAAGCACGAATTCAGCTGCAATAAAGCCGATTTTCTCGAACGTCGCACGTTGTAGCAAGAAGTGTTAGTTACTCATAAATCTGCACACTTTTGTTAACAACTTTGCATTTAAAACCCTGTGCAGCGTTGTGCCATGCTTAACTATTATTCCACAAAACACAGCTACACTGGTTAGGATAAGATATACTTAAGAAGGTAGGCGCACTTGCTCTCTCGCTCTCTTTGCTTACTTCCCAGCAGAGAAATTGTCAACTAGTAACAAAACAAAACTGTCCTACACCTAGTTGGAATGCTAGTAGATTATAACTGGTAGCAAAATAGCTAGATTCGGGCGAGTTGGGCAACAACAAATATTAGCTTTCGAAGAAATGTTCGATTGAAATACTAATTTGAGCTAGTTGTAATCCTATTAAACTTTAACTGGTTGCAAACGAATTGGTGATGAGTGAGTTGACAGACAGATTTCGACGTACTGTTACACTGAGCAGCGACATAAACAGACTGTCATAAGGAACACTCAAAGGTCAACTGGCATTTAACTGGTTGAAAATGGCTGCTGCAGGGGACAATTCTCTCCCACCTATGCCATCTGGCATTAAACTGATTGCAAATGGCTGCTGCCTGGGACAATTGTCACATGCCTATGACATGTCTATGTAAAATGGACGACTTCAATACATTGATTTGGATAGGAAGTGCAACCAGTTGCAAGTTTTTAGAGACAGGTATATTTCTGGTTGTAAACTAGACACTTTCCCTGCAGGGTTCTTAAATGTCACTCTGTAAACAACCCTTGTGAGCGACGCTTCTCCGCCGACGAATTTTTTTGTGTTCAGCTTCTTATTTAAGAAGTTGTGAGAGAGCGAGTGCGGCTACCTTGTTAAGTATATCTTGATCTGGACTACAAATTTGCATTTTCACAATATTTATTTTGTTTCTAACTTTTTAAGCAGACGCACTAAAAGTTGGAAAATATTTGCTGCCAATTTCACAAAAAACACGTGGCACACAAACAGCTGACTTCAACAGCCCGTCAACAAAAAAGTGTTGCCACAAAGTTTGAATATGTTTTGTTTTTTATCTAATAGGAGTATGAAAATATTAAAAACCAGTTAATATTTGAAACCTGGAAAAAAAAATTTTTGGGGTATATGCGAAAAAAGGAAAAAAAAACCACTGTGGAAAGTAAACCATTTGGGACAGAAGAAAAGAAATCGAAGGGCAGCGTATGAAATCATATAAAGAAATAGGATAAGAATAGCCATTGCTGGCCTCGGACGACGAGTAAGTAAGTGGATTGAAAGAATTTCGCGAAGAGATCTGCAGGTGTTTACACAGGCAAATGTATGGCAGTAACTGGCAACTTGGAATATGGCAACTTGCTGGTGTGTGTGTGAACGCATACTTATTTTTCAACTATTTTATGATTAGACATAATATATTTTAAGATGGAAATCGCCTGACCCGGTTATTTGGAAACTAGCTAACATAAACAAGTAATAAAGTCGGTCAAGCCCGACTGTAATATACTCTGTACCTGGAGTAGCAGCTGAAAGCAGCGCTGCTAAACAATAGATGGCGCCACTACTTGCATTGAACAATGAAGGATTTTGAAAACTGACCAATAGAGACGCCACTATTGCCAAGGCGGGGAAGTAACTTTCTTTTGGTCATAACTTGAGTATCGTTCATCTGATCTTCTCTTTTTCTACAGCAAATCAATAAATTATCTTGATAACTAAATATCTCTAGAAGGTATAAACCATCTATCTACAAAACTATGGGAGATATGTCGTTTTTTCCAAATTGCGGGGGCGGAAGGGGAAGTGGCAAAAATTGAAAATAATCTTGATCTGCCTGCAAGAGTAAGAAGTAAATGTCCAGTACATGTTAAACCTCTATCTCTTACCATTTCTGAGATCTGTGCGTTCATACAGACAGACTGACAGACAGACAGACGGACATGGCCATATCGACTCGGCTGTTGATGCTGATCATAATTATATATAATTTATAGTCGCAAATGATTCCTGCTCCCTGTTACATACATACTTTTGCCCCAACTAAATATACTCTTTGAATGTCCCTCATTATTGTTACGTGCTTAATACGATCCATTTAGGTCATTGTTGGAATCCAAAACGCCTAAGACCTTAATTTGGAGTACCTACGGCCGAAATATTGGGAATTCAGTCTTAAATCCGAATCGGATTGGTATCATTAAGGGTTCGGAAAAAATACTTTTCGTACTTTCACAAAAATCAATTAAAGTTTTCATACAACTTTCATAGAAAGAATCAGTTTAAGTATGATGCGACTTCTGGCTTATGAAAATCTTATAAAAATCTTGCATTTCAATAACATGTCTAATTGTTGCTGACAGATAACCGTCTAATTGCGTACTTAAATAGTCACAAATTGCTGGGGTGCATAAATTAATCAATCAATTCCATAATCCATAAATGTAAGAATCATAAATATTTTCCAATTTTAAATTGAGCAATTAACAAAACGAACGGTAATGTAATGATACGTCCTTAAAGGTGAATTTGAATAACTAACCGCTTCAATAACGAAAAACTGCGGCTACTGCAGTCACGCACACTAATAGAGAAAGGATTGTTATGCTGCTTAATGACCAGTAAAGAGGCTATCAACACGCTCATTTCGCAGTTCATGACTGGTGCGGCTGTATCTTTTTGCTGACCAACACACACACACAGAGCAACACTTCGCACATGGATATGCCTCGTCTGTCAAGTTCAAGAGCGCTTCGAAGTATGCTATGCATAAGTAACGTTTAATGAAATATGAAGAACCAAGGCAAATATCAACAAGGCATAACGACTCGCACACACACACACAGCCACACAGAGCTGCCATTTTAAGAGCAGCATTTGCGTGCAGAGAAATTTCTATGCTCCTCTCTTCGCTGTGCTTGCTTTGCAGCTACCAAAACTGGTCTGCACAGATGTCGGAAGTCTGCTACAAGCAACAATTTTTCATTGATAAAAATGCCAGCCGCTGTGTCCTGACGCTCAGTCGTACTCGAGCCCTCAGTCAGTCAGTGCCAAAGTAACAGAAGATATTTCAAAAACAATCTTTGCGTGTGCCAGTGACTTAATTAAAAACTGCGAATCCGCCGTGTCAACACGTTGAAATCATAAAATGCAACGGATAAGCCCTATAAAATCCAACAATATTTTTCAATAAGATTTTCCCTCCAACTAAAAATCTCGCGAGAAACTGTGCAAAAGTTTTTCCGACCCATTGGCGCCACTTTATACTTTGAAGTTGTCCAACTTTTCAATTCAAGTGGAAAATTTGAAACAGCAAAACTTAATTTACTACCTGCCCAATAAATAGTTTGTTATCGCGATTGTCAACAGAAAGTTCAGAAAATACCAAACTAACCACAAATCATAAGCAATAAAAGAGAACAACTTACAATGGAATGTACCTAAGAAATAAAGCTAACTTTTAATCAGACCTCAGTAAGCCATGTAACATGAACTAATAATTTTCTACAATTTATTCCATCCTTTGTTCCACAATTCTATGCATAAATGAATTACATTTTGATTTATTCCCCTTTTTTTGTTCTGAAGAAATATTTTCAAACATTGGTTTTCAATACCGTAAATTGAGGCTCAAATTATGCACATAATTACTTGTCCATGTAATTAGTTGGCCAATTTGTTCAAGTGGAAATTTTTTCATCAGTTTAGTTTTCTTTGACTTAAGTTTGCTTGTTGACTCTAAAAAGCCTGAAATCTAATTTGTCTGTTTACGTGGGCTGACTTTAGAGTATTCAGAGAAAATATTTACAAATTCGAGAAGCATTTTAAAAGTACCCATCATTCATTTATAGTTGATTAGTGAAAAACATTTCAACTAAAGAACTCCCGAAATCATCTTGTTAAAGAAAAAATATATTTCCCACATCAATATCACTATCAAAATAGTGGAAAATGTATTAAATCGATGATTCATTAAGTTAAGAAGCCAATTATTTGGTTTAACCGTTAAACTTTACAACGTTTTTCAAAGAATCACAATACTGTTTGCTTAATGCGCAAATCAATTGTTAAATTTTCGTTACAGTGATAAACTCATACTGTCCCGTGACTTTAGCTTCGATCTTGTAAATGTTTTCAATAACACTTAAATAACATAAGCCCTTCTGTGTAAAAATATTCTATTACGTCTCATGATAACACTGTGACATATTTTTGAACTCAAAAAAGTTTATAGCGTGGAGACCAAAAAATTCTGATGGTAGTATAAAAACCCTATCTTGGTTTGGTCTGATTAGCTGCCGTTTTTTTGTATTACGTAACGATTCCAAATCCCGTAAATTATTTGAATTTTGCTTTTAAATCTTCAACAAAGTTGTTGCTCTTGGCTTGGCCTAAAAAACATTTCTTTGTAGCAAAAACAAAAAATTATATCTTCATACTCAAACTTACAAAAGTTGCCCAAAAAATTCAAGTTTTTACCACTTTTCTACAGTTTTTCAACTTCATCTTGAAACCCGTTTCAAATTTGAACAGGTAATACATCACAAAGTTGTAGCTTAGTCCAAAATAAAGAAACCGTTAAAACGAACCAACTTCATTTAGTTACTCTTTCATATAGATATAGGCCCAGAAGCAAGTACAACTGTCATAAAAACTTGAAAAATCGAACATTTTCGGTAAAAAAAAAACAAATACAAAATTTTTTTATTTTTATTTACAGTTTTTAAGTTATGTTTTCTTACTATTTTCTTGATTAAATACAAAACTATAAAAATTTTTGACTGTGTCGGCCAATTGGTAACAAAAATTGCCATTTTTCGAGTGTTGGTTCCAATTTTACATGCTTAAGGGCCCGTAACTATACGAAGGACCAATCGAATGAAGTTGGTACGTTCCAATCGTTTGTTTATTTAAGTCCAAGCTACGTTTTAGTCCTATATTGCTAAGTCAAATTCGTTACAGTTTTCATGACAAAGTTGAAAAATAGTACAAAATGAGGGGAAAAGATGATGATTTTAAGACATTTTTGTCATTTTGAGTAAAAAGATGTGACTTTTTTGACTTGCTACTTCAAAATGTTTTGTAAGCCAAGCCAAGAGCAACAACTTTCTGTCAGACGTCAAAGCGAAATTCAGAATAGTTTACGAGATATGGAGTTGCGAATCCCAATGAGAAGCTGAAAACTTCAAAGTGCAATAAAAAGAAAACGGCAGCTAACCAGACCAAACCCAGCGAATGTACCATCATACAATTTCAAAATTTTTTGGTCCCACTGTTGCACAGTGTAATCTTATAGCTATTGAACTTGATTAGGCAAATTCTACCTTTAGTGGAATTCCTACTTAAAGCCCCGTACTCAGAACAACAGAAAATTCCTTTCGTCACAGTTTTTCATATAATTAGAAACACCTTGGCTTTGCTTTAATGCTCACGTGCTGTCAGAAAGTGTTACTTTTTGTGTGAAATACTTAGACAAAAGGAATTTTCTGTCGTTCTGAGTACAAGTCTTCATCAGCAAATGTCAAAGTCAAATGTAGTCCTAAAACAACATCAATTTTTCTAGTCATCAAAAAAATTTACCATTTACCATTTACCATTAAAAATACTATACTTTTCTAGGCTAATTTAACATTCAACATATCTCAAAACTTTCAAGACAACCCACGAATATTGGCCTGCAGCTGGAATACATTTTGTATAGAACAAATAAACGTTGATTATTGTAGGATAAAGGAGCAACGCCCAACTGTTTTGGCTCTTAGCTTAATAGCATATTGGAAGGCGGCAATTATTATTGCGCTTATTTAAATACTTGTTTAACACAAGAAAATCTTGCTTACTTTAATAGCACCGAAACTTGTATACTATGGTGGGGGGGGAGGGGGGGCGGCGATTTGTATGGGTGCAAAAAAGTCAACAAAGCGTACAGCAAAACTCTAAAAAAGTTTCACCAAGAAACCATGGGTCTAAAATGAATTCCTAGCCCGCGCAAATCGACCTCAACTTTAAAGGACATTTAAGGTTTTTTTCTTTTCCAACTGGACTGGAAGGAAATAGTTTTTTTTTTTTGAGATATTGATGGAGCAAATCTATGGCTAAATACGGTGTAGCTGGATCAAGTTGTCAAGGGGAACCCTAAGTTTATATCTAGTGTTGGGAGTACCTATAGGTACATACCTAGACACATATTTTGAGCCATGCTCCCATTTTCGCTTTTGCTAAGTCACAAAATTAGTTGCTTCGAAATTCGCAAATCACAAAATTTCGCCGATTTAATACCGGCGACGTATGAGTCCGTGAAATGAAAAGTAAATGGGAAACATTTTTTTAACCGTCGCCGAAACGGCTCCCCAGATGGACGCTTCTTATCTCAGCTAATATTGGGCATACCCCAAGCAGATGCATGACGTCTTCAGTTGCGTGCAAATTACAGAGGCTACAATCTGTGTTAACAGAGCTCCAGTGCGGCCTGTAGTTGAGACTAAGCATCTCACAGCGTGCCCGACATATAAGTGAGATTGCTTGAGTGTCTTAACTAGACATTGAATTTTGCATATTTGCATATTTTGAACAGCATGTTCGATTTTAGTTCTGATTGCACACATTTTATTTTTATTGATCAATGATCTAAGTCCGCTAAAAACAATTTTGCATAAAAAAATAAAAAACGTTTTTTTATGAAATTACATAGTGATTCTGTGCTAACCATTTTCTGATATTGTTGCGAATCTGTTTGAGCTTGTAAATCAATTTAAATGCCGAAAATGAGTGATAAAAACACATTTTAATTCAAAAATGGCTAAGAGATTTGCCATCAAACTGTTTTGCACTACATATTTACATACCAGGCATCCGGAGTGCGTTGCTGCGCCCCCTTTAGAATTTTAAACACAAAACGAAGAAATAAAGCTTAATATACAATTCCCATCTATCAAATCTTCATGATAATCTAAACTCGTTAAATTTTTGTGTTCGCATGATCTTCACCTCCTATTTACCCGTCGATATACCCGTCTTCGTGTCAATCTAAACTCATATAAGAATTTCGCAAATGTTTAAATTTCTTTAAACCGATTGACCGACACCTCCCATCTTTAATTGCCAACTATTAAATCTTCATGATAATCTGAACTAATCATAAAATTTTTTATATATCCTGTCTCCATTATAAATTTCGCAACTTTTTTGACCGTTGGATTTAACCATTTACGCGTCCACAATTGCCATCTATCACATCTTAATGATTCCCAAAACTCATAAAATTTTGCAAATTTCGCGAAAAATCAAAACTCAAATAATAATTTTTTTAACAGTTTACCCGTCTACTATTGCTGTCTATTAAGTCTTCATATAATCTTTGGTCATATGAAAAATTGGCAAATTTTGACCTGTTCAATCCACGCCTTTTATTTACCAACGCCTGCGCTTTCGTAAATACTCAAATGAAAATTTGACAAATTTCGCGGTTTTTAGTCTAAGCCTCTTATATACGTGTCTTCAATTGCCATCTATGAAACCTTCATAGTAATCGTAGGTCCTTTGAAAATTTGGCAAATTTTGAAATTTCGCGATTTTTTTGACCATTTGTTCTACATCTCCTTTATTTACCCGTGTACTCTAGCCGTTCATAAAATCTTCATAAAAATCTGAAATTAATGAACAATTTACAAATTTCCCAATATTTTAGAACTTTCAAGGTACACCTTTCATTTGCTCGGTCTACAACTTCCATTTAACCGTCTAAATATGCCATCTATATATTATTTATAATAATCTAAGCTCAAGAATGTTAATTTTTGTAAATTTCGCTATTTTTATACATTTTGTATACAATTACATATTTTGCATATTTATTGCATATTTTGCATATGCAAATTTGCATATATTGTATATGCAGTTTCCAATGGAAAGTGGGATGTTAAATTAGCATAATTCCAAATTTTCACCTCAATCAACCTTCATTTAAAAAAGTGCATAAAATCCGATGTCTAGTCATAACGGTCATGAAAATAGTTGAGCGTTTTCAGATTCAGCTCTAGTTTTTTGTAAGTGTTTCGGACCACACTTTGCCTGGCTTGGCTTAAAAAAGAGTCTCTTTCTCTGCTAACAACTTTCTCTAACAGCAATTGGTTAGATCTTTCCCATGATCAGACGCTTTGAATGATCCTGAAATAAGGACAGCCAATTGTCAAAAATTTTGCGTTTTTTCCGACAGCATCATAGCAGTGACTGTTTTGGCTAGTCTACAATTCGGCGTATCCACAATTTTCCGTATGTATGTGAAGAGGTTTTGCAAGAATAAAGAAGGCAGGCCGGTTTCTAAGTGGAGCGCATAGTTTGGAGTAGTGCGGGGTAGTTTAAATATCCGTTTAATAAAAAGCCTTTACAATCGCTCCACAGCCTCATATCGGCAGAATAGTACATTTTTTTATATTTTGAGCTGATTACAGTGTTGATCCTTAATTAAGTCAGGAGAGTTTTGTAAAGTACCAGCATGGAAAAAATTACTATTGAAATTTAAGACTCGTCAATGAACTGAACCGAACTGAACAGTTTTTTCTTTGTGTTCTTTCGGTTCGGTACGGCGTTTTCGAAAAGACGCCGGTTTGGTTTGCGGTTCGGCTTTACAGCTGAAATTGCGGTTCGGTTACGGTTTGCTTCGGTTCGGTTCAGAACCGGTTTGCATCCCTGATTTAAATAAAGTACTTAACTTATTAAATGAGCTGAGAGTTTATTTTTATACCCTTGTAGAGGGTATATTAAAATTGTCGAGATGTTTGTAACGCATAGAAGGAAGCATCTCCATGTCCGTCTGTCCGTCTGTTTCTATGCTATCTCCTCCGTCAGTTTTAAAGCTCTCTTAACCAAACTTTGCACGTAGTCTTTTGGTACAAATACGCTGCACATTTGTCGGAACCGGCCAGATCGAATGACTTTAGCATACAGCTGCCATAGGAACCATCGGCCGAAAATGTTGTTTTAGTGATAAAAACTTTTTTGTCTTCAACGCAAACGTCCGCAAACCTTTTATTTATAAGTTTTCTATGCTTTCACAGAATTCCACCAAGTTTGATAGGACAACTATATAGTATAGCTGGCATAGAAATTGGGTGTAGAAAATGTATAAAGGAGGCCTTGTCAAAAATGTGTTAATTTGGCCGAATGTACATATTTGTGTCTACTAGTTTATATAAATCATACAAGCTACAAGGGTATAAAAACTTCGGTCGAGCCAAAGTTAGCTTTCCTCTATTTTTTTACATTTTTTTTTACTGAAATGCTTCTTGAATTCGTCCGCTCTATAATTTTGCGCTTTATCTTTTAAAAGAGGCGCCTTTCCCACCTCTCCTACTTTGCATCAAGCAGCAAAGCCTTGCACTAGTTTCCATTTTATATTTGCTAAAGCACGTCCTCTGACAATTCATTTTCACTCTCGTTTGTTATTGTGTTCATAAAATTACTTGCTTGTTTATTGTTGACAGCTGTGTGCTATCGATAACAAATCACAATTAAGCAAATCTAACAAACTATTTTTACGATGGATTCATATCTAACACAAAATTATCAAAATTAGCAAGCATGATTGCACATTGCCTGCGCTCTACTGCTCAATCTAGCTATTGATTTTTGTCAACGATTTGTGCTGGTGAAGATGACCACTATCAAAGACCAAATGAATGAATACACAAAGCGAATTGATTGAATAAGTTAAAAGCATAAGACATCATGTACTTATATCAATCAGTTTCAGTGAAGGCAAATTTAGTAAAGCAAAAATGGGTAAATTTTTTACAAAAAACAAAAGGCGAAGAAAATTGACCAAAAAATTCCACCCTCACTCTATTTTCAATTTAATTCGGGGCCTCATCGATAGAATGTTGTCAATTTGACACTCTACCAGCATTCAAATTCTTTGGAGTGAGTGTCAAAACTCATTCAATTCATTTTGAACATAAAGGCTTCATGAGCTGCTTTGATTGCAATCATGTGGCCCTCTAATTCAAACATGTATTTGTATTTGAAACGTAACAGAAAAATAAAATTAGCTCAGTGTTTTGACAAATCATCATCAATCATTTTCAATTTTCCTGAGCTTAAAACGTATACAAATTAAAGAAGGTAGACTTTAATGGAGTTCAGAAAACTCCACAAAGTTTCCATAATTGTATGCATGCTTTTGAGTAGGGCAAGTAAGCATAAAACGATTATTTTTCGGAGTGTAACTTTATGTCTTCGCTAAGAAATCGGATGGACGCAATGTCCAATGTACGATCTTTCTTCATATTTTACCGATACATACCGGTAAGTACCGGTATACCGAAATAAAAATGCAGGTACCGATACGGAACCGAATACCGAAATAATGTTAGATCCAAAACAGAAACTTATGTTTCGGTGCGCACCAGAACCGGAACCGAAACACGATTCGTTTTGATTCCCTGGTTATGTTCCTTCAAAATCCATATACGGCCATATACGGAGGTGTCACGGAAATCTCTTCCAACCAAATTCCAACCAAAACCCAATTCTCGGTGTCCCAGAAAACTCTTTTGGTTGGTTTCAAATCTCTCGTGTTTTGAAAGGAGATTTAGCAAACTTCACCACCCAAACAATTTTAACAAGCAAAATTAATATTGGAAATGTAAACTACATTATTTTTTTGGATATGGGCATTTCCACCAAAAGGACCACGAAGACCATAAAATTAAAAGTGCTTAACTCTGTTTTATCAAATTTTCAAGGCGAAACAATTAGTTTGAACTAATGTAAGCCAATCTTACATTTAATCATAACCCACTTCGAAATATTCGGTTTCACGGCTGCGCTAGCGCGATTTTTCTAATTGAGACATAAATATTGCACATTTTTTTTTATAAAATTGCCTATAGATTGCACTTACTTTTGCTATCTAAAATCTTTCTGAGGGTACAAAGGGTTATAACAGAATGCGTAAGAAACCTAAGAAACTATGTGATTGCAATTAATCGTAAGTTTTAGCTTCGCATTTTATAG
Source organism: Lordiphosa magnipectinata (assembly GCA_037044535.1). Lineage (NCBI taxonomy): Eukaryota > Metazoa > Arthropoda > Insecta > Diptera > Drosophilidae > Lordiphosa > Lordiphosa magnipectinata. Next base: position 1,774,910 of record JBAMBO010000632.1, on the reverse strand, counting down.
AATCCACATAAATTAAATGATGGAAAAAAGTGTTGCGTTCGCAATGTCACGTAACAAATCATATTTTATTTTGAAATAAAAAAAATAAAGAAAATTTTTCGATCAAATAAATTCTAATATACAGATAAATTATTCATCAACATTTTAAAACTAGTTGCACTAAATGGTTTTGGCAAATCTCGCTGAGTTTTGATTTTACATTGATGGCCAAAAACAGCACATCCGTTTTTTGTCGCGTGCGAATCGCTTTTTGATTGGCTTCATCTTGAAATTTGGGAATTTTTTTTGTGAGAGATGTAGCCCTGTTTTTAGAGAAGACACTTCAACTGGATCTGTTTGTGTTCTAACTAGATTTTCAAATTAGAAAATGAAATCTCTTGAAGTTCTGGGACACCGACGGATTTTTCGAGCGTTTTGCTAACCAACCGACGCCAAAATCTGTAGAGATTTCCAGGACTCCCCCGATAGACAGTAACTTTCTAAATGAAATTTTTGAGACAGATCCGGCCAATATACTTACATGTTAGTAAATCTATTTTCGAATCTGTCCATCCGATTTGTATCATATGTGTGCTTTATAATGGTTTATGCCATTTGTTAACATCTGAAAGTTTTATGTTCGTAAATTAAACCTTTGCCTCCGCCCACTTGATGTGAGTCCGCGCACATTGTAAAAAATATTGCTAATTAGGACTGAGGCTGGCCTAGGATTAACTCGGATTAAATAATTAACTTTGCACTTAAAACTTTTTGCACCGTTTTGCTCTGCAAACGTAACATTTCACAAAGCGCAGCAAAAAAATACATATTAATCTATTAATAACATGGCACAAACGGAGAATAACACAAAACAAGGTACAAGGTGTTGTCAAACTATTTTTTTACTATTTTGCTTCAAAATTGTTAATCAAGCGCTCTAACAGTTGGGAAATATTACCAGACAATTTTATAAAAACCACACAAAATCAGCTGACTTCAACAGTGAATAAATCGCAGAAAGCTTCTCTTTCTGAATGAGTCTTTATTTGGTTTTTGGTCTCATTTTATACATTTTTGGTTTAACTCAGCGCAGTGCAATTCAGGCTTTGCGATGGTTGGGTTTTCTAATTTATCCCTTTTTGTAAAGTTAAATGGTCTTAATGGACTCACAATGCACTGTTCAATTGTCTTTGAACAAGCTGTGTTGTTTGTATTGATAAAAGGAATTATATATTTAAAGAAAACAAAGAATACGCATTAATAAGCTCGCATATGTCAAATTTGTAAGGTAAACCTCAAAAAGAACATCTGTTTGGATTTAAGTGTAAAAATATAAACATAAACAGAGTCTGTCTCTGGCATGATATGCCTTAATTGAAATGAAAATCTGAAGTTTCCTTAACAATACTGCTTCAAAAATAATGTTTGGAAAATATACTTCCCATGGCTGACTCTTTCATCAACAACAACAAAGGCTTTTTGTTGCTTGTAAGCGGCTTTAAAATTCCCAAAGTGTCCTAATGAGGTAAATTGAAGTATCAGAAGAATAAACTGACAAACGAAAACGGATTTTTTTCCAGCTCCTAAACGGCAGCCTCCGGTATTCTCATTTTCTGCTTTTGCCTTTTGTTTGTCTGACACACCTGAGTGGCCGCTGAGCTTTGTAGCATTTACTAGGTAAACAAGCTCTGGCCTGGCATCTCCACACATCTGTCCGGGTTCAGGCATCCGTGTATGATGCAAGAAGTGGACTTGGACGTCAGTCCAAGCAGTTCTTAAGCTGTTGTGCCCTCCACACATGTGCAACGTCAAGTGCACTTCAGCGGCTGCCGTTTCGTATTCATATCTTAAAGTTGTTTTTCTGTCTGTCAGGAAAATTGTACGCTTGTCACGGTCCAATGCGGTTCACTCCTCATTTTCAGCATCAGCCACGTCAGCTCTCAATAGTACATTTAGGCTTTTAAGTGCCTGTTGATGATGGCGGCAGCCTTGAGCCATAAAACATTGCATTTAGCCAAACTACCGGCGGGGGCGGGGCCGATACGGGGTTAGGTGCAGCCGAGGACTGTAAAAATGATGAAAGTGTGAAATGAAATCTGGTGCTAACATAAATCAATAAGCCCATGGGGGTCATGGATAAAAAAAAACACAGAAAAATATGGCATATTACATGAGAGACGAGCAGAAGAAGCCAACCGACAGGACAGGCAGCTGGTTGGGCATGTTTTTGTGTTAGCATCGGCGTAAATTTGATTTAAAAACCCCACGATGCTCACTTTAGATTACTTATGAATACATTTGTCCACTTGTTTCCATCAAAACGTGCCAATAAAAATGGTTGGGCCGAGTCGAGTGGTAGGCAATTTGCTAAATAAAGTTTAATAGTGAAGAAGCCTCCAACTCTACCAAGGATATGTGATGAATACGAAACTAGTCAGCTGTCGTTAATCATTAAGTTTTTTCCACAAGGAATTGCTCAACTGTCAGGAAGATGTCGCCCTTAGCAGAAGCTCGATTAATGGATTTCAAGATTAAGTAAAAGGAGAGCGTTAGTTAAGGACGACCGTGCACGACTTTCAAATACCCGTTATATAGGTGGGTTGGGCTTAAAACTTAGCAGCAGGTGTGTTTGTATGCTTGTAGGTGTGTGGAGTGGGGTTAAAAGTGTGTTAGCAGTGGGTTAACAGTGAGTTAACAGTCGGTAAACAGTGGGTAATCAGTGGGGTAACAGTGAGTTAACAGTGGGCTGATATTGTAACCTGGACTCAGGTTGAAATAAATGTATGTAAATCAATCAACCCATAATTAACATGTTAAGTTAACAGATGATTAACAGTATGTTAAGGTAACAGAGCATTTCGAGTAGGTGAAATTAACAGAGCTGGTTAAGTTAAGTATAACGCCGATCATCCTAAATTTTGAACAAAATAGATATGTATGAAGTTTAATGGATTTTGCACACCCATGGACATTCCTGATCAAGAATATACATATACTTGATGGGATGGGTAATACTTCAGTCTGCCTATTACATTCGTTTGTATAACTTAGCCTACCCTTTGGTTACTCAAAGTAAAGGGTACAAAAATACATACGGTCCATTTGTTGATATAAATAGTTTGATGGTGGATAACAAAGGAAGCAGTTGCATGAACGAAAGGTAGAAAATTTACTGGCTTGTATTAATTCGTACATTGAGATAGGATAGCAAGGAAAATAAACGAATTAGTCACATAGTTTCTCAAAAAAACGATTGCCTTGTAACACATACCAAGTACGAAAAAGTCATTAGGCGCTTGCTACGCCTGCAAAATTGAGACTGCAGCCGTTTATCATTCTACACGCCAGTTGGCAGACTTTTTATTTTTATTGAAGCATTGTCCTGATGGTAAGCCAGCAACAAACACATCCCAACAATCCAATTGCCATAAGGTTAAAAGAGTTATGTAACACTTTTAATTTTGAAACCGGTTGACAGTTTCTTAAAGCAGCGAGAAGTTACTCAAGTCATCTACTTTAAATCAGTGGCGTGGGGGTAAAGGTGATAACAGAAAAAAACTGTAAAAAACTTGACTTCAGTTTGTAGAAGAAAACTTACTTATATTATAAATATGAAAGTTTGTATGTTTGTTACTCAATCACGAAGAAATGGCTAAACAAAGTTGGACATAGGCTATATAACTTAAATGGTCAAGGAACCGCAAGTGTACTCGGGTATATAAAGAAGGTGTAGGACAAACGCACCAAAAAATGGCAAAATATCAAAAACTCTCATTTGAGTTTAGATTGTCACAAGGACGGATAAACCAAATGGTAACAAGGAATAGTAAATAAAATGGTCAAGAAAATCGCGAAATTTGCAAAATTTTTACACGACCTAAGATAGTTATGAATATTAGATGGATGACCAAAAACCGCGAAGTTAGCCAAATTTTCATAAGGGTATTTTTCGAGAGAAAGAAAGAAAGAAGAAAGATTAAACAGTCCAAAATATTGCGAAATTTACAAATTTTCCATATGAGCAAAGATTATTATGAAGACTTAGTAGACGGGTAAATATAGGAAGTTTTGTCCGACCTCATTCTCATTTGAGTTAAGATTATTATAAAGAGAAGGTGTAGATTATGCGGTCGTGTAGACGCGTAAATGGTTAAAAAAAAGTTCCAAAAAGTCGCTAAATTAAAAAAAAAAAATTTTGTATGTTCTAGACTATCATGTCTGAGGGGTCAACTTCAAGCGGTTCAAAAAATCAGGAAATATGAAAAATTGTATATTTAGTTCAGATTATCATGAAGATTTAAAAGTTGTCAATTCAAGACGGGTAAGTAGGAGGTGTCAGTCAATCGGTTTAGAGAAATTAACAAAATTTTCAAAAATTTTATATGAGTATAGATCAGAGATCTGCAAAAGTGCCTGTTTTTTTGACTGCATCAATACTCGCTTTAAAAGCGTATGCGGTGTGACATTTGAAGTCAAATCAAATACACACTCGTTCTGCTCGTCTGTCAAAGTGGTTATTTCTCATTTGAGCGGCAATGCTTGTTGATTTCGTCATCGAGGCTCATTTGTACACAAAAGAAAATGGCCCACACAAGTAAAACATGGGTTTGCATAGTTTTTATTGCTCTCGCTCTCTTCTTTGGAATAGCAACTGTAAACTTGTGGTTATCTCAAGAGAGAGACAAATGAGAGAGAAATACAAAGAGCGTTGCTAAAAAATGTTCGGGGTGATTCAATCAACACCCGCTCTCTGCTTGAGCAAGTAACATAATTGAGTGGCACGAGCGACGTCGGGTATTATTGGTTGGAGACACTCGAATGTGAAAAATTTCAAGTACGAATGCAGTATACTTGTATATGCGGCGCACTCGTGCATATCTTTGGTTCAGATTGACATGAAGACGGGTAAATATGAGGTGTAGATCAAAAGGACCAAAATCACTAAGGGGAGTAGCAGCGCACGCCGGGTACCTGCTAATAAGTAAATAAATAAGATAACGATAAATAAAATTTTAGATACACAAAAAATTTTTATAAAATTTCGTCTTGACTTGGGGCGATAGCTGTTTTTCAACCTCCCACCTAACATAGGGCGAAACTTTGTGATGCTTGTGTTGGGAACTTTTTCTCCCCAATTTAATCGCGTCAGAGGCCTAAATGAAAGTAAAGAGGTTTTGTGTCAAGAGAAGAGACACTTCTCTTATTTGTTGCGACAAATTCTACACTCCGGTTAAGGTTCAGTTCGCCTTAAGAGTATGTTCTATTTCGAATGTTCATATTTCTTCATTCACTCCTATTTAGTGGCTCTTGTTCACTGACACATGTTCAGTGACTTTTATTCAGACACTGTAGTTCAGTGACTCTTGTTCAGCGACTTATGGTTCAGAGACTTTTGTTCAGTTACTCATTGTTCAATGCACTCTTATACAGTGACTATTGTTAAGTGACACATTTTTGAGTGACTTATTGTTCACTACTTACTTTTTCTGCTCAGACTATGTTCACCATGTTACTCATTTTTGTTTAGTGATTCTATGCTTTGTGACTCTTTGCTCAGCTGGCAACTCAGTATAGCAACTATATGCCAAGCAACTGTCTCTTATTGGGCGACTCATTGTTCAGAGTCTTATTGATCAGCGAATCTGGTTCAGAGCATCTTCTTTAGTGACTTTTGTTCAGTATACTTTCTCTGCTCAGTGACTGTTCACTGTGTTATTCATTTTTGTTCAGTGATTGTATGCTTTGTGACTCTTTGCTCAGCTGGCAAATCAGTATAGAAACTCTATGCTAAGCAACTTGTAGAATGTGTACAAAATGAAATGCCGCAGCGGTACCAGCTGTCTCACACAACACGAACAGAGTTTATACGCCCACAAAGCATTACAATTGGTCCGCATGCCTAGAGAAATTTGAGTGGGTTGAACTACTTTGAAGAAGAGGACACATGCTTCATTTCTGTAAAATGCACAACCTTCATCTTTGCCATTCACATTTTACTCGCTTAAAAAAATATATAATATATTTGAAAACAAAGCTCAGTTTGTACGCACATTAAAATTCTGCTTTATGTTTATGCGCTCATTCCACTTATAAGCCTTCTCAAACTCATGGCAGGCTTTCACATTTAAAAAACATTTTAACCACAGCGGTTTTTTTTTTCATTCAATTTGAGTCGCAGCAAAAAGAAAAAACAAAATAATATCATAAAAGCCTTCGCCGAGTCCAAGAGAAATTGAAACTTAATTTAAATAAACTATTGCATGCTTTTAGGCGCCACTTGAAAACAGTTTCAGTCCTGCAACCACAGGCATTCCCAGTGTTCCGCCTTTTTAACTCTAGTAGCGTTTGGCCAAGGAAATAGTTAAACCATTTCCGAGCATAATTAAATTTTGAGTGCAGCTGAAATTGCTTCGAGCCGAAAACGAGATGGGGGAGGAAATACATTTGTCAGCAATTGTTGCATCCATTAAAGGGCGGATGAGTATCCTCTTCAATGCAATAAACAAATGTATTTCAAATTACAAATGATGCGCATAACACGATATTTTGCATACATGCGAGTAAGTACATGCACATGCATATCGACCTTGTAACTGATGCGTAGGAGTCCAACTAGCTTTGCTTAAATCAAATCAAACATAAAACTACTTTAACAAGTCAGGCCAACGTGCACAATGGCCTGGGCAGCTGCACTTGCATACAATGGATTGGAATGGCAAATCGAATTGGGTAATGGTCCTTATATAAGTACTTATTTTCAAATTCGAGATTGATTGTGCAGAAATCAGCAAAGTTCTTTGAACTGACAATTCCCAGAAATAATTTAAATAATTTTATCAAAATTTCGGTTGAATGCTCATTTATTTTTTGGTCGGAAATGGAAACCAATTACGAATTACTCCTTGAAAATTATTGATCTCTTTTTTTGCCACAGACTTATTTTGCCATTGATATTTCCACATTTGTAAACACTTTACTTGAACCTTAAGACCTAATCATTTAAGTACACTTCACTGACTTGTGCTTAGCCAATTGAACAGCAGGGCACTTGGGTATAAAAAATAAAGGAAAATTGAAAAGCGATTTTGTTTGGCTTTTGGTTGGTGAATGACAGGACTGCAGGCCAGATTATTGTAAGTTGCAAGCTTAGTTATATTGGACAGAAGACATACACTGAGAAAAAAAACTCAATCTAAAATCTAGATGGAAAATCGTATCTTCTGTGACTTGGCGATTGCTACTGCTGTCGGTTTTTTTTGCTACAAGCCTGCCTTGGGATTTCCAAGCGGTCATAGCAGTTGTGGCATGAGGTAGCCTCTGCCAGCACTTTGAATTTGGGCAAAGATCGCTGATGATTAAATTGTGGAAATTCACGAAATAGCTATGCGATCAACCAGCCACCTTTGTGGTGTTGGGCGTGTCTTGTTTAAAAAATGTTATGAACAAAATCATAGCTAATTGACCATGAGCCTGCTAAAAAGTTCTATGATTGATAATCCAAAGGTCATTAAATCAGTCACATTGTAGATTTATGATGTTAAAAATACAGAAATCTCTTCTTATACTTCGATTGGTTGCGGCTAAAAAGTGACGCCCGTTAGCAAAGCGAGCTAAGAGACAATGTCGTGTGTTCAGTCCCGAGTTACTGAGTTCAAGTCCCAGTAGCAGCGGATTAATAATCTGTTTCTACGCAAACTAGTCTCTCAGTTTTAAAGCTATCTAGCTAAAATGTTGCACAGCGTCTTCTTTTTACTGCACGCTGCTAATATGTATGAACCGACCGGATCCGATGATTATATCTTATAGCTGTCATAGGAACCATCAGTCGGAAAATGGGTCTTAGTAAGAAAAACTTTTTTGGTTTCAATGTTGGCGTCATAAAACTCTGCCATTTTTAAAATTATATGCTTTCAAACAGATTTGCAAACTTTGGTCAAAATCGGATAACTATATCTTACAGCTGCCATAAGTGAAAAAAAACTTTTTTCTTACTAAAAATTTCTGGTGCTGCAAGTGTATACTTATTGATTATTGCACCAGTCACAAAAACATAAGAATCAGCGAACAATTACTAAGTATTACTTAATATTATTACACAGTCCACCACAAAAAATTTTGATACCAACGATACCAACAAAATTTGAAAGCTACCAATGGTAGTTAAAAAAAACCTGGCTGAGTTTGGGCTGATTAGCTAAGGTTTTCTTGTAATGGACTCTTGAAGTTTTCTGATTTTTTGAAAAAAAGTTTTGTTTTTAAAGTCTATATCTCATAAAGTATTTAAAATTTTTCTTTACTGTCTTTAGCAAATTGGTAAATCTTAACCAGGCCTACAAAACACTTAGACGAGCTAAAAAAAAACCGTCTTCATGCTCAAAATCATTAAGATGTACAGAAATTCTACTTTTTCCATTGCTTTTTATAGAGTTAGGCTTTATAATAAGACAAAAAGAAAGGTGTTCATGTTTTAAATCTTTAATATTTTAATTGGCTTCCATTGACATTCTCAATCTCCTTCGATATTGTTCACAGTCTGAGTCATTTTCGTCATAGGAGCTCGATAGGCAATCCCAAGATACATCAATTTCATCATTATCTCCTTTCTGACTATTATCAAACTTTCTGACCCCACCAACATACCTCGCCAAGCATAGAATCTATTCTTTTTCCTTTGAACCTTTTTTCCATCGGCATGCTTACTTGGTGAAAACGTTTGCCTTGCTCATTTGATGCGGTAGATAATTGCTTAGCGAATTCTTCTAGGTGGTTATTAATGAAATGCAATTTCAGGGACATCGAAAATGGTTCACAGTGTTATTATTCAAATTAGATACATAATTTAATTTTGTAGATAGGAATGTAATTTGACCCTAAAATGACTAATACTCGCTTAATATTTGGTGTTTATTGTGAAGCGAATACTTTTTGTGTGCTGTTTAGCAAAGAGATTCCTTTATAGCTGCTTACATCGATGGAGCCTTCTTTTTTAAAAGTTGAAAAGATAATATTCAAGAGGAAGTTTGTTGGCGATATTTCTTCAGCAAAAATAGTATTGTAGGCCATGGTTAGTTGCTCTATGAAAGTGACTGATGCATTTTTGAGGAACTCCGCTGGTATTCTGTCTATCCGTGGGTCTTTGTTGAAGTCGAGTATTAAAGATCTTTATGTAAGATTGATGGACTAGGATTAAAATTGAGAATTTAATCTTGCCTCTGTCGAATTCTGACACCGTTTTGTCTCGTTTCATCCTATTATCTGGGGTTTAGATTGATTTTTTTTCCTCAGTGTAGAAACTAAGTAAGCCAAGTGCAATACCACACTTTTCCCAGCTCCCAATTAATCTCACGGGTGTTTTCAAATTGCAACTATAAGCGTACTCGTCTCTCGGGGTGTATGGCATTGACTTAAGCCTCTAGAACCCAGTTCTAATACTTCCACCGTTTGAAAAATTCCCTTAGTCAAATCCAAATAATTTCTAATTTTATCCAAGTTGAACCTTTATACACAACAACAGTTTATGAAATGTACACAAAGATATTTTACTATTAGGCAAATTCTCGCTTTTGTTGCTCTATCAAATAACTCTATTTACTGTCAATGACAAAATGCTTTCACCAAAACCCAGCCCCCACACGTTCACATTGCATTTTCAGTTGACATTTTTCATGTAAGCCGATTGCTGCTATTATATTTATTTGATCTTCTTTCGGTTGCTCTCATACCCAGCATGGCATATGAATGATTAATTGGCATTGCCAAATGCAATGTTAAACAAAAGCTGGCTTTGCACACTTTTCCCTTTGTGTGTTTGATAAAATTTCAATTGGCCAATTAGGGCCAATTAAGTGAAGGCCACCATCCGAACCATTTGCCAAAGCGGAAACAGTTTTGTGTCACAAACTTCATACAAAAGGCCAGAGCCAACGACTTTTTGTTTGAAGAGTTGTAAACAAATTTATGTACATAGAATAAGAAGACTCTGGGGCGGAATGGCCCCGCACTTGGCCACTCGTAAGTTGTGCTGTGTACAGCAGCCGTTTTATTGGGGTAAAGTTTTCAGGGTTCCCGGCTGCCAAGTGCCGCTCGTGTTTGTATTTAAGTTTTGGTTTCAGTTAAAAAGCATCGTACCCCAAGATCCCAGACTCGGCTTACCGAACAGCCTTGCTCACGTGGCCAGCTGCTGGTTATTTAATAAGCAATTATTTTGCCTTAATTAAATATACTCGCACTGGGTCCAGGATTTACATAATCTAAGACAAATGTCTGCTTCTTAGTCACATTTTGCTGCAGATTGTGTCACCATTGCTAGGAGTCGTTAATTGATTTGGGCCGAGCCAACAACTACAATGATGACTGTCAACATTGAGAGACTGAGAGCGTGAGAGAGTCCAGTGAGAGAGGTACAATTGCAAGACGAAGCATCCGTGTATAAATGATGGCAAATTCTGTGTTTTGATTTCAGTTGTTAACAAAACTCGAAACAATTAGTTTGCCCCCAAATACAGCGCATGAGCAACAATTCTGTGCAAGCTCTATGATAAATATTTGCGGTTCTTAAGTGACCTTTCGTTGGATAGTAAACAAATTATACAACTGAATGAAAGCAGGTGACCAGCTAAAAAAAAAGTGTAGCATACTTATTGGGCTAACAAAGTTTCCTTCTGTTATATGTAAATAAAATTGCGACCAGTGTTGCAATTTAAGCTATTTAGTTGCTAGATTTAGCAATTTTAAATGTCGAAATGCTATTTATCAGCTACAAATCTGGCAATTTTTTCAGTTGTGTTTAACTATTTTGTTACTTTTGAGTTTTGGTGCAAAATAGTGCCTTATAAGAATTCTATGCCACCTGACTCCCCCTCAGTACAACAGAAGTAAGAACTTATGAATTAGGGAATAATCATTAGAAATAGTTTTAAGTCAGGGCTTATTTGAGTACTTTTTTTTTTTGTATATTCCTTTATTGTTACATTAAAAAACTACTATATACGTTCAAGCACTTTGGAACAACATTATACAAAAAGTTAAACAGAAACATCTTAAACCTGCATGACGGCCGCAAGGCATTGCTTCGTAGATTTGATGCCCCGACTACTCCCTGGTTCTACATTGCACATCCAGTCTCCGAAGCTAAGCCATAATGGTAGCTGCGAACTCACACATACATCAACATGTATGGGACTAAATTATCTTCGGCTATATCACCGCCCATCACCCTGGATAGTTCCGCCCTTTCAGCCTGAAACCTTTTACACACGATCAAGATGTGCCTGGCGTCCTCCACAGGGCCTTCTTCGCAGCATGTGCACTCCTCGCTATCATTATGGCAGACTCTTTTCAGGTAGCTTCTAAAACAGCCGTGCCCACTAAGAAGCTGAGTTAGGTGAAAGTTCACCTCACCGTGTTTTCTAGACAGCCAATAAAGACTGGCAATAACTTCGGGATTAGGCTATGGGTCCAGCGACCCTTAGAGGATAGGTTCCTACGATGTTGCCACTTCTCAATGCTCCGCTGCCTTGCTTCTTGCGGATGTATAACCCTGTTAGGTTCAATTGCGCCACTCAACCGTGAAGCACTGTACCTCTCATTTGCTTCTGTGGCCAGCTCGCAAAGTGGAATCATCCCAGCAATGACCAAAGCAGCATCTTCTGACACCGTACGGTACGCAGAAGAGATCCTGAGCGCGCTGAGACGCCCTCGAACACCATGGAACGATGCCAGATTGGCACCGCATGTAGAATAGTGGCCTTAATGACACTCGTCAAAAGTCGTCTTCGCCCCTGTTTTGGTCCGCGTGTAGCTAAGGCGCTGCTTGATTTTGCTGCCTTCTCTCCGACGTATGCCAGATGTTCTCGGAAACATAGAGTTGTGTCCAGCATTACTCCAAGATATTTAATGGCTCTTTTGGATTTGATTGCTGTGCCATTAATTCTGACCCAAGCTGATTGCACCTTCTTACGGCTGCTTATTAGCACCGCCTCTGTCTTTTGCGCCGCTAGCTCGAGACCCGCCACGTTAAGCCATTGGTGGATACGCTCGGTCCGTCGAAGCACTTCGCCTACAGCAACAAGTGCCACATCGTCCGCATAGCCCACTAAGTGCACTCCTGGGGGGAGAGAAAGGTGTTGGACCCCGTCGTAGATGGCGTTCCATAGAACAGGTCCCAGAACGGAGCCTTGTGGAACACCTGCAGACACCTCATGGGTTTTATTTCCTTCTGCCGTGGAACAGTCAGCGCTGTTAAACGCGTTTTTCACATCTAGGGGGACCACCTGACTGTACTCAGTACTTATTTTGGTACTAAGGCCCATCTGAACTTGAACCTGGTGAGGACTAAATTCCTCAACAGATTTCAGCTGAACACGTTAAATGCTATTTTAAGCAGGTTTGCAAACCCAATAATTGTTTTTAACTCCGACTCGCGGGTTCGAACTGACATTGGCAAATGGTAAATGATCGGAAATTTTGGTTTCGAGCTTTTTGGGAGAGGGTTTTGGTTCGATCTCTGGTTCGGTTCTTTTTTATCCAAATTTACATAAATTGCAATTTTCTAAAATCTAGATTGAAAATCTCGTTTTCAAGAACCTTGCAATCTTATAAAAACAGGATTTAAAAACCTTATAATGAGCTTAATCTAAAATACAAGATTTATCATCTCGCAACTTATCAACTATCCTACAGTTTTTTGTAAAGCTTCAGTTGAAAATTTTGTTGATATATAAAGATTTAGGTCCGATTTCTCATCTTCTCATCTCATCTCATAGAGCAATCTGTCACATAAACTTCGAAATAACAATGCAAAAACGATAACTTCGTTCATCTGACACATAGCAACTAACTAGAACATGAGAAATCGGATCGGATCTGCTAAAAAAAAACAACAAAAAATAAAATAAACAATTTTCGTCGGTTGCAATGCAAAACCCACCCCCCCTCCTGGGACTCGAACCACAACCTCTTCGTTCTATAACACATATTTGAATCTTTGGCACGGCCGATTAGCTGATTTTGCAGTAGGGGGTCAATTGTTAAGCGCAGCTAGTTACAGTATAAGAACTCAGGCTGCAAAAAACTCAGCACTTATGGTTGAGCCTGACAGTTGACGCTCGATGGTAAAGTCTGGTAAGAGGCTAGTCCGTGTGTGTGTTTTTGTGTGTATTGAGTTCAAGTCCCAGTAGCGACGGATTAATAATTTACAATTTATGTAAGTTTTTCAGTAAGAAGAAAATGTTAATAATTAAAACAAACTCAAAAGTTTTTTAATTTTTTTCTTCATCGTTTGTCATAATTTTTAGGAAATGATGATAAAAGCTATCTCTGCGACTTTGACACTAACCAAAGTGTTTCAAATAATAATAGAGAACCTACTTATAGCCTATTTGCACCAAAGATTTGAAATTTTTAGAAAATGATGGAAATGAAAGGCAAAATGAAGTACCAAGTCATATGGATTTATAGCATTTTATCCATATGACTTGGTACTTCATTTTGCCTTTCATTTCCATAATTTTCTAAAAATTTCATATCTTTGGTGGAAATAGGCTATTAGTAGGTTCTCTATTATTATTTAAAACACTTTGGTTAGTGTAAAAGTCGCAGAGATAGCTTCCGTCATCTTCTGAACGCTTATTTTAATCGTCTTTTTAGAATTTATAATAAGACTTCATTATTCTTTCGTGACGATTTCTGGTCTGTGTCGCACAATATTGAACAGATAACAACAATTTTCCAAGGTGTCTTTAATTTTGTTGTACAGGACAGAAAAATTTCGATTAAGATTCGGTTCACAGTTTTAAAAAGTCGGAATTTCGGGTTCAAATTGGTTCGGTTTATAACCAGCTTAAAGAATTTTTATTTTCTAGAAAATTTTTGTTTAACAACTAATCTATTTTATGCTTGATTATGCGGCGATTCAAGTTCGGCCCGGAATCCCAAATAGCCAAGAAATTTGACTCAGATCGTTTGGTCCAGAAGATTATGGGTATTTGTAGTTAATTGCAACCTGATCCTTTAAAGCAGCGATCTGTAATTCTGCCGGCGTCGCAGCCGACACATATATAGAGAGAGAGAATATGTGTATTCTATAAATAGCACGCTCGGCGGCTGGCTCACTTACGATGCGCGTGTTCGGCTTTGTGTTCTCTCACAAGACATTTGTTCGTTTGTTTGTTGCTCATGTGGAAATGTCAACATGCTTACTTCGTGTTTCGCAGCTACGCACACATATGAAATGCTTGCTTATGTGAGTTTGGACACCACTGCTTTAAAGTATCTTATTTTCTGTAAAACATAATTTTACCCTTTTCTTAGCATTTTTTGGCAGAAATAAAAAAAGAGGCATTTTTATAGAAAACACCCAACGTTTAAAGCGTTTCTACTTAGTTGAACTCTAAGTTGGCTGTAACCATAACAAATATTTCGAAAACAAGCAAATTCGATTAACTGTACCATATTATAAACATTTAAATAAACATAATTGCATTATTGGTTGGGAGTGTCAGTGAGTAGCTGACAACTTTTACCCCACGAAATACGTGACGCTTTGAAACAACAAGACAACAACACATAAACACAAAGATTGTACACAAAAAAAAGCATGTTTGATTGATTGGTTTCATTCACTATTTATATTGTATGGTATTTGATGATTATTTGTGTTAATCAAATTCACTTTATTTACGTTGAAGCAAAACAGTTCTATTTTAAAAGAACAAAACAGAATTTAAAACCACAAAATGAAAATGTTTCGGTTGAGTTCACTTCAATGAACGAAATAAAAGCTGCATAAGTTTTGTGAAACTTTCGCATGGGTGAGATTGCACTGTTCCACCCTCAAAAATTGTGATCACAAATACAGGAAATTAATTCATAACTAGCCGACTCTTTAAACCAAGCAAACTGCCTTGAATGCAGCGATTAGAGGACAAAATCGAATGAGGTTTTTCAGTGCTTTCACAACATCTGGTTTCGGACATCTTCTGCAATCATTTTAATTTCATTTCCTGCAGATTGAATTGTGCAAAAGTCTCCTCCTATTATTGTGGACTGTAAAAGTAAAATAATTGTCTCAGCAGCACCAAAGAGGGCCACAGGCCAAGCTTCTCTCAATCTCTTGGCGTTTGTGCTTATAATTTTTCGCACAAGAGAAGGGAACTAAAAGTTTAACGCCGTTTTTTAGAGAATTTTGCCATTTTATGGCTAATTACTTCAAGGCGCCAATAGCTGGGTGAAGGTGACTGGATGTGTAAAAGCTAACTTTTTATTAGATGGTACGAGGCTGGATTAAACCCACACCTCCCGCACCAGCAGCCACACACACTACCGGTGCGCCACACCCGACCACATTGTGGACTATTCTCCATCTAATCCAACTATTAAGAGATTTTATCTGACATTTGGTTTTCTTGAATGTACTGATAACAGGTCTGAAAAAGAACGATTCAATTTTATTTTTAACTGTATACCCGGCGTTATCCGGGTCCCTTACATTGAGTGGACATGTTTCCCACGAGAGCGTTTATATTCAAGTTTGAACTGGCTTGTAGCCATTTGAACATTTGAACCCACACATTCGATTTCCAGTTCAATGCTTAAATAATTTCTGAGACATGTCCAACACTCACAGTGTAAAACTACAAACCAATTTTCCAGATCTCAGTCTAAATAATTTCTGAGATGTGGACTTGAACCACTCTTGTTTCAAGTTTGCAGTTCATAGCTCAAATAATTTCTAAAATATTTCTCTGAACTACTTTCAAAACCAGTTCGATAACGGTGCTGATCCAGTGAAATATCCAACTCCATATTACCAACCTACAGATCAGATTTTAAGTTCATAGTTAAAATATCTTTTGAGATATGGCCCTCAATTATTATTAACACGGTTGGATACCGGTCCTGATCCGCTGAAATATCAAACTCCATATTACCAACCTACAGATCAAGATCAGATTTCTAGTTCATTGTTTAAATAACTTGTAAGAGCCACTGTTTAACCGTTTCGAAACCGGTTTGATATCGGCGCAATACCGGTCCTTATTCCTTCCTGTTTAACCGGTTTGAAACCGGCTAGATACCGGTCCTGATCCCGTGTATTATTCAACTCCATATTACCATACCATGCGGACCATAATTTAAGATCAGAGCTTAAATAACTTGTAACTGAACCAATGGTTAACCGGTTCAATACCGGTTCAATACAGATCCTGGTTTTACCATCCTACAGACCAGATTTAAAGTTGATAACTTGAATGACTTCTGAGATATGGCTCTGAATCATTTTTTACTGAACTTGAGATCTGAAAATTTGGGTTCAGCGGCTTAGACGCCTATAAGAACAAACACACACAAATCACTAGAGATTTTCGTATAAACGATTGTATTTCAAATTCAAACTGCTTGCATTAATATGTGAAGTGACTCCAAAATGCTCGGTTGCTAGATGATATGGCGAAAGTAAAGCGGATTGATAATGACTGTTCAAAGCCAAGTAGATTTGAACAGTCGTTCCCAAATCGCTCAAAATCACCATCTGATCTAGCAACCGCAGATATACTTTTCACTTTACATATAAAATTAAGTAATTCCAATTGAAAATGTAAACGTTTATACCAAAATCTCTAGAGATTTCTGTGGCACCCCCCTATATGTATAGATTCAGAATGAATTAAGAAGAATTTAAATTAATGCCCATAGTCCGCGAACCAAAGCTTCTTTGGTGAAATTAAAAACGCGTGGCCTATATGGACACGATAATGGCTGCCATCTCTTAAGAACATATTTCATTGCACTGTATTTCAATCAATTTAAAATCTTAGAAAATTCTACAGTGATTGTCTGGGTAATAGTCCCTTGTCAATTGTTGTAACTCCTTTCATTCTTGTTGAATTTTTCAAAATTTATCAGCAGATGTATAAATGTGCCGATTAAACATGAACTCGAGCTAATCTAGTGGTATGATATGTTGGTTTTTATATACCCTTGTAGAGGGTGTACTAAAATTGAAGGAAACTTCCCCAACCACATAAAGTATATATATTATATATTCTTGATCAGCTTGACGAGCTAAGTTGATATAGGCATGTCCGTCTGTATTTATGCTATCTCTTCCGTCAGTTTTAATGCTATCTTAACCAAACTTTGCACGAAGTCTTTTGGTACACATTTGTCGGAACCGGCCGGATCGGATGACTTTAGCATATAGCTGCCATAGGAACTATCGGTCGAAAAACTAATTTTAGTCAAAAACACTTTTTCGTTTTCAATGCAAACGCCCCATCACTTGTATTTATAAGTTTTCTACGCTTTTACATAATTCCACCAAGTTTGATGAAAATCGGACAACTATATAGTATAGCTGTCATACAAAAGCTAGGTCTGGAAAAAAGTCTTAGTAGGAAAAACTTTTGTGTTTTCAATACTATCGCTTTCAAACTTGTCATGGGTCATCATTATATGCTACCATACAATTCTGTTAATTTTGATCCAAATCGGCTGACTATAACATATAACTGCTATAGGAGCTATCGGTCGAAAAAGTAGTTCTAGTGAGAAGAACTTTTTTGTTTTCAATGGTAGCGTCTTTAAGCTTTACAGTTATGAATATGAATTTTCAACACAATGTTGGGGAGTTTGGTCAAAATCGTATAAATGTATCGTATAGCTGCCATATAACAAACTGGCAAGCAAATGGTCAGAGTAGCGGCGACATCTATTGCTGAGTTTGGGAAATAACTCAGCTAAGAATGTTTGACGAAAATCATTTAAAACCTTAATTTAAATAAATTATACAAGCTGCAAGGCTATATAAATTTCGGTCGTTTTCCTCTATTTTTTTTTAAAATATTATATGACCAAACTATAGAGCACACCCATTAATGTACTCCACAAAAGAATCATACACATTAACATTCCACACAACAAACAACCATAATTTTCCTTTCTGAATGAAAACATTAATAAAATATTTACAATTATTGGGCAATTATTGCTTAATTAATGCAAACCAAATTGGATTAAACAATATGAATGCATAAGTGAATTTTAAATTGTGTTATTATCTGCTTTTTATCACTTAACACCTTGTTAATGATTTAAAAATAAAGGTGCTCCATATTGTTGTCAACTTTCTCACCAAGTTCAGACAATGTTATTAGTTTCACGCTGCTTTTAATAACTTTTGCTATTCACAGAACACCTGCTGTGCTCGCCCACTATGAGGTGGACGGCCATATTAAATGTTTTTGAGCCAACTCAAGCAAACTTTAATTATCTCTTGAGTGCGGGCTTTCATAAAGCATTGCATGGCGCAAGCAGGAGACTAAACGTTAAAATAGAAATCTTCAATTTGTATCAACTTAATTGTGCTCCTTGAAGTCTTCTAATTAAATCAGTCAGTCAACGATTAAGCGTTACTATTCTTTTATCTGTGCACTTACAGTTGCATTAGCAAGGACAACAAAACTAATTGAAACCAAACTCGCAATGCTTTGCGGCCGCGACTGGCATTGTACCTCAATGGGGGCAATGAGTAGCAGTCCAGATGGATACGGATCAGCATCAGTTTTACCAAATGCGGTAATTAAGCCGCTGAAAAGTAAATAAGCGCAACCCCAGCTCACCGTTTACCTTAGAAAGCAAGTCACGGCCAGACATCACGCATACGCAGCGTGGCACGTTCCGGTTTCAAAATACTTGTAAATTTTTTGGCCTGGTCATGGAGACCATCATCATGTCAACGTTGCCCACATTGACTGCGGATACAGGTGCCGGCAGCAGCAGCCTTTGGCTAACTAGTGCCATCTCTGAAATGCTGTCGCACACGGACAGCACATCGAATGCATCGGCTGCAACAGCTTCGACGGCGACAACAAATGTGGGTGGAAAAGTCGATGAAAAGCATGCGGTAAACGACAATGACACAACTGTGCTGAGGTGAGTGGAAAGAAATTATGTTAATGGGGTAGATATATGAAAAGATGATGACTTTCAATTGTCATAAATGAGAAACTTTTCTCGTAAAAAGCAGCTTTTCCACACGCAAGCAAAATCAATTTATGTAAGTTAAAGGACACGTTGGGAAAGTAGTGATAAAATGGTTGAATCTGCACTGATTGAGTTGAGGTAGAAATAAACTTAAATTTCCCTTATTTGATGCAACTCTACAGAGCGAACATTCACATTAGATTTTAAATTCAAATTATTGACTTTTCCATTTGCATTTCACTATTGAATTTACTGACCGTGATTTACTCATGTGAATCAAGTTCTTAGAACTGTATGTAAATGAGCCAACACCTCGCCTGAAAAATGCCTAACAGCAAAATTCGAATGAATTTGTATGCAGAATATGCCACTGCCACACATTAAATATTCATTGGAGTATAACATTACCAGTGTAGCCATATCAGTTCTTATAGTGGAAATTCTTTTAAATTTTTGAAAATGCCATATACCAGAAATATTTGGCGTTACAGTCCAATCTCTTGTTGCATAATATAAATTGACTTACAGCTGAACGCCGATACGCCAATAGCTGGCGAAGTGGACCGGTTGTGTACATTTTTTATTGGATTGTGGACTTCTTTCTGTCATAAGATCATTTTTCAGAATTTTTTAAATTTGAAAAAAAAAGATCTTATCAAAAAATGCCATATTTTCCATTTCAAAATTCAACAATTTGTATCTTATGCAAAAAATCAAAACTTCGTGTTTGGTTATTCTGTAAGGTCATTCAATGCAGCTTACGTTTAAACAAATTTGGTTGGAAAAGGTTAATTAATGCTGTCACAGTACCTATAAATGTAAACAAACCTAGTTCAACACACGTTAATGGAAATGTCTCGTACGTGTTGGGGGAAAACGAACAGTTGATTTGAATTCAGCGACCAAAGATACAGAAGGAAAGTCTGCTATCTTCTCTGTGGCAAAAGTTGGCCTTTATTTGTAAGAATGTCAAATCTTAATCTCGAAACTATTAGAAAACTATCCCCGATTGGAGGTAGTTTATGTTCAGTCGCTGGCTTGGTAGGTCTTGTCTTTGGAGGCGAGAAGTGAGAGAAGTGGAGGCAGAGTGAGAGATTGTGCAAGTTCATTAGGGTATTTCAGTTTCGACCAATGGAATCCTCAATTCGTTGAAAAAATACTCGTTGCGAATGTACCATGGCGCTCCAGTGATTCTTTATTGTGATCTCTTGAAGGTTGTCCACACTGCTCGCACAGGCATTTCCCTATAACAGCGAGCCATTAGTCTAGACAGGCCGTATGATGCTATTGTACAGTAAGGCGAACAGGAGTTAACTAGCCAGTGTAGGCTGTTGGCCTTTAGCTTTATATGAAGTTTTTTCAGAATCTATCACGCCTGTTACCGTTTCCGATTTCGAACAAATCATGAGGAATCGGTACTGTTAAATGTTCCCGCTTCAAAAAACCCCATTTATCCTACATTCGGCCCTCGAATATCTTTAATCGTTTCTTAGAAATTTCTAAATTTCAGGCCTGTATGTGTTTGCGCCAAGTGAGCTTTCTTTCGAGGTGTACACCAAGGTGTAACAAGTTCGCGTTTAGGGATATCTGCGGGCAGGTGCTTCTGTTAAGTGTAGAACGTCACGTGTTTTCTCACTTTTGACTCATTAATCTTTATGAGCCAGTTGGCCAGCCACTCGCTCCAGCTAGGTGGCTGGCCAAATAGTCTTGATGCGATAATTGAACATCGTAATCTGCTTAAAACTGCCGTATGAGTGTATAATAAATTCAGAAAAAGACCGATGAACGCTACCCTGTGGTACTCCGGATCTAATGGTGAACTCTTCCGTTGTGTTCTCATTTTGACCAACACACAATACTCTGTTCGCTAGACATAACATTCTAAGAGTTTAGTCGTCCGTATCTTGGGGGAAGCAGTGTCGTAAATCTGTTTGAATATAAGACCGTACCAACCAAACGTGGTCAAGTGCTTAAGGCAGCATCTAGGAAACTATAGCTAACAGAACGTCCTTCCTTCAGAGCTACACCACCTACCTTCCCCGCTCGTCGCGAGATAGTAGATCTTATCACTCCCCATTAATATAGGTAGGTCAGGTCAGTTCTGGTTGGCCCTTTGTAGGGGCCACACATAGATAGGGTACCATTAGAAATCCAAGAGGATCTTTGACGTTTTATCAAATGGCAATAGTTTTTCGGGAGACTTCCTTGCCGCCTCTTCAAGAGAGGTGAGACTTGGGGAGTGCAGATGTCTTAATCTTGTCTTAGCGATCGCTGGGCAGCTGCAGATGAGGTGTTACAGAGTTTCGACGACTCCAGGTTCCTTACATTTCCTGCAGATGTCCGCAGTCGTGATGCCTAGTTTTTTCGCGTGAGCAGCTGCTAGGCAGTGACCAGCTAGTATGCCTATAAGCAGTCTACAGTCTCTTCTTTGGAGCTGTAGCATATAGTGCGTGTGTTTTTTGTCTCTTGTCTTGCACATGATTTTTGAGATACTGCAGTCGGTTGTGTTCTTCCACTTTTCCTCTGCTTCTTTCTCCGCTATCTCTTCAATCTTGCTGTATAGCGTCTGTACGGAGATAGATATGTTTAGTGTTGCTTCTTGGCTTAGTGCGGTTCCGGCTTTTGCAAGACTGTCAGCCATTTCGTTTCCATCAATGTCCCGGTGGCTGGGAATCCAATAGATTTGCACTTTTTTAGAGATGCTGAGGTAATTTATTGCCTCCCTGCTTGCCAGAACATTTTTGGAGTTAATGGTGAGCCTCTGCATTCCTTCGTATATGTTTATTTGGTTGTTTGGTGCGTATTGTTCTGCCAATTCCGCTGCTTTCCTTATTGTGAAGACTTCGGCCTGGAATATGGTGCAGTGGTCTGGCAGTTTTTAGGATAGCCTCAATACCGGCTCATCACAGTATACAGCGGCTCCGACTCCTGAGGCCATCTTGGAGCCGTCTGTGAATAGGTGCATTGCCTCCTGGGCCAGTCCTGTACGCCAGTCTTCTGGTCCCAGTAATGCTGATGTGCCTGTGAAGTTGGTTTATGGGATCATGTAGTCCGTGCTACTGTTGATCACACTACCCACTATGCTGTGTCCATAGCTTTGTAGCGCCATGGTGCCTGCCGCACAAAGACGTTGGGCTGTCTTTTGCGCAAGGAGGCGTGCTTAGATGTCCTGGGGGTTGACTCCTAGGATGTGTTCGAGTGCTTTTGTTGGAGTGGACCTCAGCGCCACCGTTATGCAGACTAATGCCTGCCGCTGGGCCTTTTCCATCAGCTTTAGATATGTGGACTTCTCCGTGGCTTGCCACCATGCCAATATGCCATGTAGTAGTATGGGTCGTATTACTGAGATGATAAGCCACAAGTGCTGCTTAGCATCTTCTGGGATGCGTATAGCGCATTGGTTGCGTTTTTCATCCTTTCCTCCACATTGAGTCTCCATAACAGTTTGCTGTCGATTACTACTCCAAGGTATTTTATGTTGTTCTTTGGCGTAAGCTGTGTTCCATTTATCGTAGGTGGAGTCATTCCTCACCTTGTATCTCTTGGTGCCCATTAATATAGCATGAGATTCAAAATTTGAGATTTCTTCCAGCAGGTATTTTGCCAAGACTTCTATAAGCTCTTCCAATGTAAGATATGATCTGCCCCATAAGCGGATCCTTAGTTCGTTCAAGATTGAACAGACTGCTCCATGAAGTGCCATATCACTATGCTGTCGCGTCGCATCTTCATGTTGCAAAGGCTACACAGCTCATTTTCAATGGGTCTATGTGGTATAGTTAAGTGCCAATACCAGGGCTGTAATACCGGAACCGGTACCGATACAAATTTTTTCTTGAGAACCAAAAACCGCTTACCGCTATTAATGGAACCGATAGCACCGGAACGAAACTCGAAACGTTGGTACCAGTACAGTTTCGGTTTATTTTTCTTTTGTAGAGCGCATCGTAGATTTGGTCACGAGTTGGAGCTCTACATACAAGATGCTAAGATATTTGCTGGCAGAAGACATCTTCAACATTTGCTCCAGTTCTTTCTTCTGCACCGGAAACTGTGGGACTCAGTTCGCGAAAATGCTACGCATACTAGAACCAGCGGAGGTGGCCACAACCGAATATCTTGTTTTGGGTGATTTTTATGCCATTTGCGATACACTGGATTAATGGTTTCCATTAAGACTTTTCTTGCACTTAAGCGTGTTTGAAACCATGAAAACATTCTTAACTGGTGGTCAAAATCCTCCACAAGGTTCCCAGAATTGTATGAGATTTCAAAAGTCGTGCTTTCTGTTCCAGCTACGCCGGTTCTCTGGCGATAAATTTGTAATGAATCCGCTAAGAAGTTGTATGGGCTCAACCACATTGAATGCAGTTATGTTACCGCGAGCAAATCACAATAATGATATATTAGTTACATAGACGTGGACGTACCGGTACGTATCGGTATACCGAAATAAAAATCTGGGTACCGTATCGAAACCGAAAACCGAAATTAGTTGAAATCCGAAATAGAACCTTTAACCGAAAAATTCATTTCGGGACGTACCGGAACCGAAAATCGTTTCGGGATGTTCCGGGGGTTAGGTTCCGTTAGGTCCTGACTTAATCCATGTTCCGAAGCCAGATCTGTCCATTTTTGGAAGCACTGCGATGACGACTTTCGTAGCATAACACATAAAAAAGCTCGCCGTTGCCTGAAACATTTTGTACTTTGTATTCGCGCCTACATTATTCTGCCTCATTTAGGTTTTCCATATACTGTTCAGTGCTCTTTTGGACACGCTAAGTTTGAAATTGATGTGCTTTGTAAACGACTTGTTTGAAGATAAGGAAACTCCAAGCTATTTGAACAGTTTTACCGTTTCTATTTGTATACTCCCAAGTGTTCTTTTCTCATCCATCTCGCATTACAATATGGCAATATCTTTGCACTTCACTGATCATATCCTGTAACATCTTTGGTGATTCAGCGAGGATGACCATGTCGTCCGCGTACATCTGGATTTTAAAGACATTACCGCCAAAGTGCGCTCATGGAGTTCAGTGGAGATATTATTTACAAATAAGGAGAACAAAAGAGGGCTAATAAGAGGGCCAAGAACAATTATTTTCTTAAGAATTTATATGTAGCATTATTTTGGCCCTTTGGGGCTGTAAAGCCAAGTATTTTTGTCTTTTTTTTTACTATTCAATAGTGAGTTAAGTGATTAATAAATTGTTAATTGTAGAAACTCACGATTAACAATTAATTGTATGGCAGATTGCAGGGTATTGCAATTACAATTAAACAATCGTTAACTGCGATAGGTGCGATTATTAATTAATTAATTGTCAAGCTTTTAAATACTCACTATTCTCCAGCAATTACAGTTTTCCCTGCTCTGGCTGCTAATAGTGTTGTTGCTGTTGCTGCTGGAATTGCTGCTGTTGATTGTGTGGTAGTTGTTGTTGCTGGTTAGATTGGTGTCGCTACTGTTGCTCGCGAGGTTTTTGTATTTGACGCTTTTGATGCTGCTGCTGCTGCTATTCATGGTGCTGGTTGCACTTCCGCTGTTGGCTTAGGCGTTGTTCGTGGTTTTTGCTATTATGCCAATCCTCGGGCACCATCAACATGGGACCAAACTGACGAATTCATTCAGTCTACATATGCAAGGAGTAGATTTAGCGGACTTTCTGCTAGATTGAACAGCCTTTGTGCTTCGGTGTGACAGATTTACAGTACAGATTTCGTACATTTTTTAGTAGGGTGGCTCTTGCTGCAGCATCGTAGAGCCTGCGTGCGGGTCGGAGGCAAAGAGGCCATTTATCACTGACTTTTTTCAGTTTTTCGGATATCTCAGGATGAATGAACAGACTGGATCGAATGTCTTGTCCCAACTACTCTCTGAAAATTAGAACCCTATAACTAAATTATTATTAATTTTTGTAAAGTTTGCGGAAACCTCCTTCATCTATCCCTTTTTTTTCAATCACCTATTACTTTCAGTTCATACCCCGGCTATATTCACTATCGCGACAAATATGATCTGAGCTACATAGAGAAGGTAAATCCATTTTGGCTGCAATTTGAACCGCCGCGCTCGAGCACCTTCTACATCATGGCCGGCCTCTACTGTCTCATCTCAGTGGTCGGCTGTATTGGCAATGCGTTTGTCATCTTCATGTTTGCCAATCGTAAATCCCTCCGCACGCCGGCCAACATACTTGTAATGAATCTGGCCATTTGTGATTTCATCATGCTGGCCAAGTGTCCAATTGCAATCTACAACAATATCAAAGAGGGTCCGGCCCTGGGCGATGTAGGTGAGTGTTCATGTGGTGTGAGATGCTATTAAGTGGAACTACTCGGCTTTTATCTCCCGCAGCTTGCCGTCTCTATGGATTTCTGGGCGGTTTGAGTGGAACCTGTGCCATTGGCACCCTAACGGCCATTGCCTTGGATCGGTATAACGTGGTGGTACATCCTCTGCAACCGCTGCGACGCTGCTCGCGACTTCGCTCCTATCTTATCATCTTGCTGATCTGGTGTTACAGTTTTCTATTCTCCGTGATGCCGGCCCTGGACATAGGACTGTCTGTATACGTGCCCGAAGGATTTCTCACCACCTGCAGCTTTGACTATTTGAATAAGGAAACTCCCGCCCGTATTTTTATGGCCCTCTTCTTTGTAGCCGCTTACTGCATACCTCTGTGCTGCATCATGTACTCCTATTTCTATATACTTAAGGTAGTTTTCATAGCCAATCGGATTCAATCCAGCAAGGACAAGGCCAAGACCGAGCAGAAACTAACATTTATTGTCGCCGCCATTATTGGTCTGTGGGTCTTGGCCTGGACTCCCTACTCCATGGTGGCCATGATGGGTGTGTTTGGCTGGGAGCAGCACATCACTCCGCTGGGCTCTATGATACCGGCGCTTTTCTGCAAAACAGCCGCCTGTGTGGATCCATATTTATATGCGGCCACTCATCCCAGATTTCGTGTTGAAGTGCGCATGCTTATATATGGACGAGGGGTACTCAGGCGCGTGTCCACCACGAGATCTTCATATATGACACGCTCCCGATCGTCGTTCACTCGACGACTGCGCACCGGCGGCGAAATGGATAACCGAAATGAACCCTACATCATGAATAATAACCTAATGATGGTGCCCGAGGAGACGGAGGAGAATGAAGAAATTATGGTGGTGGCTGATATAAATCATTCAACATCCATTGCCATGGAGCAGAGTAAGTTTTAAGATGGGTCAGTCAGTAATGGCTGAAGCCTAGAAAATTGTACAAATTCATTTACGAGCGAAAGGAAAGAAGCAAAAAAATAGTTCGAAATTTTAAAACACTTTTGGTTATTGAGTTTGAGATTGAAAAAATTATGTTATAAATTCTGTGAAATAGCAAATTTGCTTTGAGATCATAGACAATTTTCGAATCTCCATTTTACGATACGGAATGCAATTTCTTGAATATTTTCAAACGATGCGACTGCGCGGAAGGATTGAGCTGGATCCCGATTTTAAAAAGTTTCAATCATAGAAGGGCCACTAACAAACAAAAGGTCCGGTATGGGGCACGCACACACGTACAGACTCTGTGACTTGGCGTTTGCTGCTGTGGTCGATTTTTGTTATAAGCCTGCCTTTGAAATTCCGAAGCGGTTATAAGAATTCTGTCATGAGGTAGCGTCTGTCAACTCACTGGGAGTAGGCAAAGACTGCTGATGGTTGAATCGTGGTGATTCATGAAATAGCTATATAGTCAACCAGCCTCCTTTGTGGTGTGTGTGTGTCTTATTTTGGAACAGTTATGAACATAAATCATAACTTATTGACTGCTAAAAGTTCTATGATTGATATTCAAAGAGATCACTAAAACATTCACATTGTAAAAAGTTCTTAGCTTCTCACAGCCATCACTTTTAACAGCTATTGACGATAGTTGTAAAATAGGTAGCCAATTCGACTTTATTAACTTCTTTATAGTAAGATTAGCGAAAAGTCAACTGCCAAAGGTTCTTAATTCTTGAAACTAAATCATTTATTTCTTTATCCGTAAAGAACATTCCCGTAGCGAGAATTGTTTCATCATTCTCAGAGCGGCCTCTGAGAATGTGGTGTACCTGGTCACAAAAAAGTTAGCTGGTGTTTGTTTAAAAAATAAGCGGGCTAAATCAAATAGCAAGAGCACCTATAAACGCATCGGGAGATTAGAATAGTCGTAGTCAACGCCAGCTCCATGACCTGCGATGGAGCATTGTCACCGGGCATATAAGAGGAAGAACATCTAGGTGAATAAGGACTTAAGGGTGGCTGGTAGGTGGCCACAACAATGCAGCCATATTCAAGAGAAAGGCATATCGAAGAGACTTATCCGGCAAAAGTGAGGCAGCTGTAGGCATCCAAATGCTCTTTATTGGTCAGATTCCAAAAAATGTGTTGCAGTTCGCCAAATGAATTTAGTTTGGTTTTCATACCCTTTGCAACGAAGATAAATATTCATTTCCTACCCTATAAACTATATAGATTCTAGATCAGGGTCTGTCCGTCAGCCTGTGTGTTCCTACGCAAACTAGTCTCAATTGTAACTTTTTCTAGAGAAAAAAATTTATATTTTTTCATATCAATTTTACTCCGATATAAAAACATATCCAATTGATGTGTTAAAAATTTCAAATCGATATTTTTTAACAAATCATTATTACATTTTTAATATCATTCTGAAACTATTCAATATCAATTTTAGTAAATGATATTATTTTGGATCCGAATGATAATATTTTCTTGCCAAATGATATGAAAAAATTGATATTTTTAAAAAGTTCATTTCAATAAGGGTTGTGTATATTAGCGAAAAAAAACTTGTTTGTTTGAGCACAGAGTCCCTAAGCTCGGTCATTACGTGGATCACTATTTATATTTTGGGAATATTTATTTAATAACAAGCATTTTGAAATGAAAATGGATTTGTTGTTTTTCAAAATGTAAATGGGGTTTAGTGACCTGTTTTGATTTTAGTCAAAGTTTGCATCTGGCTGGCTCAAGGTCTATGGTTATACTCATTTTATATAATCAACACAAATCAACAGAAATTAATTCAAAAATGTTTCCATGAAATTGTATGCACTTTTGCATTCGCTCAAACCAATTTTCGAAGCACTTTTTCCGCTCCTATTGAGGCACCTCAAACAAATGGGGTTTTAAACGCATCAACAGCTTCGTATGGCGTAGAAAAACGTTCACCACACAGTTTATTTTTAATGTTTGGGAATAATAAGAAATCATTGTGTTCTAAAGGCCTATTTCCAGAACAAATAAAAATTGATGTCATTGTAATTTATGTGATTGTAAGCTATAGTAGGACCACAAAGTCTTAAAAAACTCTAAAAAATAACCAAAACGGCAGTCAAGTGGTAGGGTTACACCGATTTGCCAGCCGTTTTAATTCAAAATGTTTTATCAATTTAAAGTTCAAACTATTTCAAAATTACCTCACAGCTTTCAAAGTCACATGATGTACTACCACAAGTGTGCGCGACTTCGTGATCTTTGGTACACAGAGAAAACAAAATTGGCTACACGGCGCGTGTAGAAACGTCAAAGCTTAACAAACAAAGCTACTAAATTGCTTACGCAAAATGTAGAAGGCAGAAAACTAAACGTGGCGTGCAAAAAAGCTACACGCCACGTGTTGAAATAAAAAAGCTGCACGCGGCGTGCAAAAAAGCTACACTCCACGTGTTAAAATGAGAAAGCTAAACGCGGAGTGCAGAAAAGCTACACAAACGTTATGGGTTGAAAATTCCGGTCGAAACGTGTAGAAATCCTCAATTTTTGTGTGTTTTGCATATTTGTAGAGAAAGTCTTAAGGCACTAAAAATTAAAAAATATGAAAAACTAATGAAAAAGAGTGCTTATTTATGTGCTAATATATTTATTATTTTTTGTACTTTTTTGTTGCGCCTTGCTTTTGCTTCCAATTTTATCGATGTTGTCCGGAAAAATGTGCTGCAAGTTATTATACACTTGAAAAGGGTATTATAATTTTGGCCAGGAGTTTGCAACGCATAGAAGGAATCATTTCCGACCACAAAAAGTATATATGTTCTTGATCAGCATGACGAGCTGAGTGGATTGAGCTTTGTCTGTTTCTACGCAAACAAGTCCCTCAGTTTTTAAGCTATCGAGCTGAAATTTTGCACAGAGTATACTTTTGGCTGCACGCTGCTAATATGTCGGAACCGCCTGGATCGGATGACTACTTCTTGTAGGTGCCATAGAAACGATTGTTCGTAAAATGGGTTTTTGTGAGAAAAACTTGTTTGTTTCCAATGTTAGCGTTCTTAAACTCGGTCATTATTAAAATTAAATGTTTTCAAACTGATCTGCGTAGTTTGGTCGAAATCGCTAACCTTTGGAGCGAGCTTTTTCAAGTGTATTAAAACTTCGGCATAGACGAAGTTAGCTTTCCTTTCTCGTTTTTATACGAAGTTTAACATAAAAATTTATTTTCGTGCGCTCTGGAAATAGGTCTTTATTAAAGATTTGAAAATTTTGCCTCAATCATCATGACTTTCTACCTACATATCTTAAAGCAAAAGCTAAGAGATCAAAATATTATGGGTGAATCATTACATTACATTAGATCTTACAATCAGTCATCGCTTTATCAGAATACTCATATCGCTAGCCAATCTTCGCTTATTGTCCTTTTGACACAAATAAGGACACTGGTGTCTGCTTCTTGCTAAAACCTTTTGCTCCTCTTCTAACAAGGCATGAATGAATACGTAAGTTTTCAGACCCAAAATATGTGATTTAGGGGGAGACCTTCCCCCTGGCAAATACATTGGGCATTAACCATCCGCATTTCATATTTTGAATTTTTTTGTTTTTAGTTTTCAAATTCTCATAAATTTTTTTCAACTAATCACAGCTGGAAAAGAATGTGAGGTTACCTTAAGAATACTAAATTTGGCATTTTTTTTGGCAATTTTGGCATTTTATGGCTATTTTAGCACACTATTTGGTTTTTACGATCCACTCGCGCAATAATTGACTTTTTTTTGTACGCCCAAACAGTTTAGACATAGACTAAGATATTAAGACTGAACGATTGCGCAGTCGACACCGCTTCTGTCAGAAATTAGTCAGCTGTTCCCTCTCATATACTCTCTCTGGATCAGACCCGGAGAGCCGTAGCTACCACAAGCCTATGTCTGTCGTGTTTTTACGCAGACGCGAGCCGAACTCATGCTTGTGTGCATCGGTGAACATTGAATTCCAAGTAAAACGGCTGTAGTCTGGAGAGAGCTCTACATTTGGTCAGCTGTTCGCTCTCACTTACGATCTCTGAATACATTTGGGAATATATCCGTCTCGCTCTAACCACTGTGTTTTCCTACTGGCTTTGTAAAGTATCTTTTTGGGCACTAGCGTTTAGCACCACCAAAATTCAGAGGCAGCGCAAATTTGTTCTCTAATACTCATTATCCATGGTTTAGAGTTCTCCTTACTGTGCTTTAATTAGTAAGCAATGTAATTAAATGGGCTTTGAGAATATGCTCAGCGTCTGAGTACTAAGCTTTAGCTATGAAAGATGGCCTTGGGATCGTGGGTTATGTAGATATTTAAGAAGTTTCGTAACTTGGTTGGATTTAAAGTGCTCAGATAAACCCACAAGAGCCCGGTTCTAGGCTTGCATCCTTGAAATATATACTCGCACCATTTGTATTTTACTTTTTAAACTCGCCAAAAATGGCATAAATTTTTTTGTACGTTTGTCTACCAGTTCTCGGACTCGGGCATACTAATTGATAAGTTGATTTCATTCATTGTTTTTATTTTAATTTTTTTTTTGTATTTTACAACCTTTACAAGCTTTCTCTTGTCATTAATTAATTTCATCCTTATTTTTTCTCATCCCGAAGTGATAGCAAAAAATTGTATTACTTTACTTTTAAACCGAACAGACGCAGGTCTATGCTAGCTCTGCATTTCTTCCACTCAACAAAGGAAACTGCAATCCTTTGTTTAATGCTTGGCTTTTAGTACGTTTTGTCTGCAATTTGCATGGGCCATTGGTGTGTCCTAATTAATATTAAAATAACAAAAAGGTAAAACGAAATGAAAACCTGGCTATTGTATTAGTTGTCATGCAAACCGTCTACTTAATTTTGTCATGTGAAGCATACCAAGAAACATTGTCCTATTACATGGTAGCAGCAGCAGCAGCAACAACAACAACAACACAACGTGATAGGAAAAATATTTAATGAGCTTACGACATGATTATATATGTAAGTGCATATGCAAGTACAATAGTTATTATATACACATACGCATTCATAAGTCTAGGCATAAGTAGACTGGCAATTATATGGTTAGGCAACATTGGTACAAAGAACAAATTCTGTATTGTGAATGGATTTATAGAAATATGATACATAATATCAGGGAAAGTCAAACTAATCTCGGGCGAACAGAAAGCAGCAATTAAACAAACAAACACAAAGCACTAATAAATTGTTACTCGTCAACTGGATACCGGATAATTGAGTTGGAGGTTGTTGTTGTGAGTACGTAATGAATTTGTTATAAGTAGTCACCCAGGGCAGTAAATTGCATTAGCCAAAGTGTACAACCAATTTTCAGTTTGTTTTGTAATCAAAAGCTTAGAGAAGATCATTAAAC
This sequence comes from Lordiphosa magnipectinata, assembly GCA_037044535.1. NCBI lineage: Eukaryota > Metazoa > Arthropoda > Insecta > Diptera > Drosophilidae > Lordiphosa > Lordiphosa magnipectinata. Next base: position 1,743,260 of record JBAMBO010000632.1, on the reverse strand, counting down.
ATTTCCATTAAAAATCTAATTAAATATTGACATGTGTGTATGTGTGCGTGTGTTTGTGTGTGGTTTTGATGTCTCAATGTCTACTCCTGTGGCTTCACATACCTTATAGGTACTATAGGATATGCAACTAATCTAAATGTCATTTTTAAAACGACTTTAATAAAGTCCAACGAGTACTTGTACCTACAGAGATCTATACAACTATAAGCAAAAAAAATTGGCAAAACATATATCAAACGAATTTATAATCTATAGATAAATTTATAAATGTATAAATGTATAAATGTATATTTGTTTAGTAGAGCTTTATATATATATATATATACATAGATATTTAACGCTTACAATGCCCCCCCAGAACAATGCTCAAAGAAAATGAACAACTTGGCATGCATTTTGAATTACAAGAAAAAAATATTTAAGCCATTGTTCCCATTCCTTGTGTTTGTGTGCGCGAGAGAACAATGAGCTCGAGACTAGTTGTTGTATTTGTCCCTGAAACCAAAGGAATGGAACTGCATCCACTAACCCAAATAAAAAAGAATAATTTAATTAGCATAATTAAAATGCACTTGGACAGCCATTGTAAGAGTTTTATTTGATTTTTATGTTAAATACAACAATTTAGTTCTATTCAGTGAATTGTTTTCTTTTAAATAAGCCCTGTTAAAACTGAAAAACTATTTTTAATAAATGTGGTATTAATCAGCTATAGCTGATCGTAAAAGTAATAAAATTAATTGGGAATGGTTTTCAGCATTTAATCAACACTTCTACTTGCTTCCCACACAGGTTTGGGAAAAATTTTACATTTAGTTACATTAAATTAAAGTGACACATCAGCCTCATCATTGTGAAAGTGATTTAAAAATGTTTCTTCAATGAAAATTTCTCCGTTTTGCAACTTAATTTTGACTTAAAAACTTGTGGAACCACAACGAGCGCATCCGGCGAAATAAAAGTTTTCTTCTTATAGGACAATGTGTCGAAACAAAAGAGCTTAGTTGCCATGACAAACGCTAAGAGTTGGCTTACCACGCATCTTGATATTATTGATGTCATGACTTGTGAAACATACGCCAACATAATTTTGCTACATTTATTCTAAAGAACTTATCCTTTGTTTCGCCTTTAAAGGTCAACTAAAACTATGTCGATTTTGCAATAGATTAACTAAATTTTTAGTCAAACAGCAGTAATGAAATGGAAGTGGCATAATTATACCTATAGATTATGAGGAAGTTTGCTGACCATCTGGTGTATGTACAAAATATACAAAACATTCTATACGGTTTAAATGCATTTGAAAATTTGACAAAAACTCTATATGTTTCAGAAATGTACCATTTACCAAAGTAATAGAACCTGTTGGGAGTTATGCAAAAAATCACAGTTCTGTTTCATGGTTTAGGGCAGCAGTGGACATTGAGTTTGGGAGCAGCCCAACAACAACAACAGAAAAAACCACCGTTATCAGCGAGTCTCGGTCACCCAAAATGCAGCTGTGTGAGCGTCTAGTAGACGCCGTGCTCAGATTCGCATTGACTTTGTTGTTGTTCACAATTCGAAGAGAGTTAATTGCGAAGCAGTTTATTATGATTCTGACTGGAGCAATGAGTGCAAGCGCTTGCCCACCGCTGGCTTAGGGTATTTTCATGTAAGTATATTTTGCATTCAATCTAATAAATGTAATAAAAAAGAGAGTTAATTGCGACGCCGTTTATTATGCTACTAACAGGAGCAATGGGTGCAAGCGCTTGTTCCCCGCTGGTTTAGGGTATTTTCATGTAAGTATATTTTGCATTCAATCTAACAACTGTAATAAATTTACAACCAGGGATGCAGATCGGTTCTGAACCCAGCCAAAAACCATAAAAATAGGGTTCTGTTCGGTTCTATTATAAGAAACAGTTTGATGGAGCAGATGTTCCAGCATGTGCCATCACCATATACAGCAACGATTGTCACGCCTGCTTCGTAAAAGCTATTCACAGCGACACGAGCCGAACGCATGCCGAGACTTGTGCCAAGAGAAAGGAAACAGCTTTTCAGTCGCTGGCCAGCGGTCAGATGAAGTGGGTCAGGGCTGGTTTTGCGTCGCTTTATTTGCGGACTCGCTCTTCTTGACTAACCCTGATGTAAAGCATGCATCTACTGCACAGAAAAAAAAGGATATTTGTTGATGATCCATTGGATGATTTTGGTGTCCATTTGGATTCTATATTTTTAATATCGGAAAAACTATGTTAATAATATGGGCATTTCCACAGAAAAGTCCACCGAGACCAAAAAGTTAAAAGTACTTAAAAGCACTATGTTTTATCTTTTTTCATGGGGAAATAATCAAAATGAACTAATATGAGTCAATTTTAAATATATTCATAACCCATTTCGAGATTTTCGAATGCAAAGTCGCGCAAGCGCCATTTTTCTCATTTGGAAACGTTTTGTTGTCATAAAAATGCCTTTAGATTGCATTGATTTTTGGTTTCAAATCTATTTCCAAGGCTACAAAGAGTTAAAAAATAATGCCGAAGACACCATAAGAAGCTTTATATTATAACAAAAACATCATAAATATAATGAGGAAATTTAAGTAACGTAACGTCAGGTAACGTCACGTCAGATACTTATGCAAATAAAAAGAAATTGGGCAAACATTTTTGAATAAGATAACCTGGAAAATAAACTTGTATTATTTCAAATTATACTAAAAAAAATTTTATACAAAAAGCTTTGCCCAATTTGCAGAATTTTGAATTTTTCTAAAACAAGTCAAAACCCACTTCCGTTTTATGTAACGTCACGCCAGCATATATGTTTGCTTATATTTTAAACTCCTCATGATCGATGTCATTGTTTTTGCTGATTATAGTGCCACTTAACTGCTACCCAAATATAGAACAATCTTTTTAAAAATCCAAGATTTTCGTATTTTTCAAAAAGATATTTTCGTACGAACGTAACGTCACGTCACTTTGGAAATGCCCGTATCCATTTAATTAGTGAGTTTAGCTGGCTCTAGGTCCGAAACAATTGCGTTTGTTCACAACTGTAAACAACTAATGCATGGTACCACCAAAAGCAGTTCCCAATTTGGTGGTACAATGCTTCGCATTTGATTTTAGTAAATTTTTGTAACAAATTTGGGATATTTTGCCCTAAAATTAAGAAAATAAACTCTAATTTTAAGAAAGTTTTTCTAAACGAATATAAAAAAAAAAAAGAAAAAATGCTGCTAAGGTGACTTGATCACTCGTCCAACTGCGTACTTTTTTAACTATGGTCCGTCCGTCCGTGAGTTCAGCATTTGTGAGGGGTCCCCCGAGTTCAAATCACAGTAAAGTACAAAAAAAAAAAATGGGTTATGCAGAATAAAATGGTGGGAGGGGTGGGGTAAAGGGAGAATGTTAAAGTGAAGGGGTGAAGTGTTGTGGGTAGAAGGATCAACAACAAAAACACAACCCCCCACATTTGGTGGTGGTCGTCTCTTACCCCCGCCCCATCCCTTTTTTAAAAAAATTGCCCTGAAATTTGGAACAGAATTTTTATTTTATAGAAACATTTTCTTAAGAATAAGGCGAGTCGCCTTTGGCCCTCTTTTTAGGGAGATTTACTAAAAATTATAGCACTTTTTAGGGCGAGTTGGTTTTTGAGTGTAAGTTTATCATTGTAGGTCAACAGGTTGACTTACGATCGGCTGCCAAAGTGCAAAGTTTAATACTCTGAAAAGGTTGCAAGAAATAGGCAAAACATTTTTACTTATTTTAAAACGATTTACTTAAAAAGTAGTTGTAAACTGCTTAAAATTAACTGAAATTAATAAAAAGCTAGTTTTTAATTATTAAAAATATTACTAAAAATATTTATTTATTTAACTCAAGTTCATTTTAAAGCTACAACAATTCTCTATCATCTTCCCTTTGAAACTTTCCGCTCAAAAGTTACGAGTTTTGCAACGCTACATCAGCGAAACCGGCCACTGCACAGTGTGTTGTTTTAGCAATCTAGGCGATTAAAAGAAAATAAAAATAAAGTTCTTAGAAAAAATATATTTTCACATATGTTATACCAAAATGTCCCACTATTACGAAAATGCCAAAAAAAAAAACCAAGAATTGATAACTCAGAAGTAAAGGGACATTAAAGATATGAAATATTTTTGCTTGAAAATGTAGATGACTATGTCTGAAATTAAGTGCAACTTTAATTGATTGAACTGAAAATAAAAACGCATATTCGTCATAATGTTTTTGATTTAAATTATTGTGCTAATATATTTAGTTAGGTTTGCATCAAAAATGTACAGAAAACTATTTGACTAAAAAAGTTGTCAAGCTTTTGAAAATTGCTTTTTTTTTAAAGATTTTTTTTTTTGTTTCGGCTTGTTTCGATATGTCGTTTTAAGGACTTTTCAAAATGCATAAACTTGATTTGCACCGATTTGCACAAAGTTGTTTTTTTTCGATAGATTGTAAGTTTAATTACAAGTTGGTGCTCGATGTGTGGTCAGAAAATTTCGCCTCAAATGAGTTTGACGCTGTGATACACACAAAATTGGAATTCACCTATACTTATACGCAGGGCTTAATCTCGAAACGAATTTCGGTTCCGGGACGTCCCGAAATGAATATTTCGGTTAAAGGTTCTATTTCGGTTTTCAATTAATTTCGGTTTCCGGTTTCGATACGGTACCCGGATTTTTATTTCGGTATACCGGTACGTACCGGTATAAGTACTACCTTTTTTTAATATTTTAAAAATTAAATTCTGAGATAAATCTAAATCATTTTATTCCTGTGTAATAAAACTAATCAAAATTCAACACAAAATTAATGGTTTCACATTTAATCATACATCATACAATTCTGGGAACTATGTGGAGGGTTCTGAACAACAGTTAAGAATGTTTTCATTGTTTCAAACACGCTTAAGTGCGAGAAAAGTCTTAATGGAATCCAGTAGCTGTTTTGCTAGAGACGACGAATTTTTGTATATTTCCAATTTGCAGTGTATGCAAATGGAATTGAAATCACCCAAAACAAGATTTTCGGCTTGAAGTTTAGTCGCGAACTTTCCGGTGCAGAAGAAAGTCGTTATCTGCAGCCGCTAAACTGGAGCAAATGTTGAAAATGTCTTCCGCTGCAAATATTTAAGCATCCTGTAGGTTGAGATACAACTTGTGACCAAATCTACGATGCGCTCTGCAAAGGTAAAAACACCGAAACTGTAATGGTACCAACGTTTCGGTTTCGTTCCGGTGCTATCGGTTCCATTAATAACGGTAAACGATTTTCGGTTGAAAAAAAAAAGTTTGTAAAGGTTCCGGTTCCGGTTCCGGTACTTAATTTGAAACGGTTTATTTCGGTTAACGGTTCCGGTATTAAGCCCTGCTTCTACGATAAAACTGAATAATTTTTCTTCCATAAAACTTATCTAAACGATTTAGAAATGATAAATACTTTCGTAAATAAAATATTACATGAAAAATCCATCTCTAATTGCCTCTAACTAACGAACGGTGCATGTCCGAACCCCCCTTTGGAACAATTTTTTTCTTATTTCGACATCATAAGTACAAAAACATCATAAAACATAAAAAAAAAAAATTTAAATTTTCTAGATTGTGCACTAGATTGGTTCAAATGCTCAGTGGACTACTGAAACGAATCAATCCAAATACCCGAGCAGTTTGCCATTCTGTTAACAATGTGTATTGTACAATTTATACGATGAATCTCTATTTGAAATCGGCTACGCAAAGCCAATTAAATTTAATTCGAACGGGTTTCCATCACTACGATCTAATAGCCGGACTTATTCTATACCCTGAATGACTTTCTTTAAATATAATTATATAGAGCTAAGAGACTTTTAAAGCCATTTAAAGCAAACAAATTTGGTATACAAATGCTAAACAGTTCAAATATTTCCATGTAACCGCAATTTTGCTGTCAGTTCTAACTAACTGAGCTAACACTCGGTTAATGCAATTAAATTATTTTATTTTTCCCCATAATTTCAAATTAAAATCCCAGCAACCACCGACCAACTGAATTCCTCATAAAGCAAACCTCAACAGGTGCACATGCACAGGGCCAGGCCAAAGGAAAATAGTTGTAAAAAAAATATGCACTAAAAATAAAGTTAAGCCACGAGCGAATCCCTTGCATGTTTCGTTCAGGTTTTCACCGCTGCTTCTGCTGCCATCAAACGCATTACGACCGACAGCAACGGAGCGTATACTTAATTTACCATGAATTTCCCAGTATTTTCTTATGCTTATAAGAGCGTGCGAGAGAATTACAATACGGTTCACATCAATAGGTGCACTTTTTGTGTACTGGGTGCTGTCCAACAGCTGAAAGCTTGTATCCCAGTATTCTCATCGTTAGAAAACATTGGCCAAGCAACGACGCCGGCGCCGGCGCCGACAAAGAGCAGAAAAAAAATCCCATAAGCAGCATAACAAAAATTTCAGTCGCCTTCTTCACGTCGCGCCCGCGGTTATTGCTCTCTCACAATTCAATTAATGTGAAATAAAACTTAGCTAGATTATTAAATTATATTAATTAATATTTTGGAGTGAAAAGTGTGGTGTATGTAGTCTGCATTTGTGTAAAGCCGGCGAAATAAAGGGAAGAATGTGAGTGCCAGCATCCCGCATCCCACCCCCAATTAACTCCCCATTGGCGGCTGATAAGCTTCTGGCAAAGTTGATGTATTTTTTTCCCCTTGACTCAATGTTATTTCGATTTTTCACTGGTTTTTATGTACCCGGCTTTTGGTTTTATTTTTTTCTTTTTGTTAAAGCTTAGTAAAAAGCAATTTGCAGGCAACTACAGTGCACAGACAGGGCAACAATTGTGTGTGGGCGTTCCATGTTCCATGTACAATTTCGTGTGCTGGATGCCAAAATAAATATTGACTAAACAAACGTCATGGGGGCAATGTTATTGCTTTCAATTCATCTCAATGCAAATCCAAATCAGCCCAAACCCAGACATATGTACGTACCTTAATGTATGCACATATGTTTGTATATTGCGTGCATCATTAACATCAGTTTGTTTGTTTGTTTATCACAATTGCCCTTTGCTAATATCTGGCTCACTCTCGTTCCACTTGAATGCTGCCGGTGATAAACACTTTTATGGCTTACAGCAACAATAACCCCAAGGAGACAAAGTGTCTGGCATACTCCACTCCACTCCTCTCCACTCCAGGCAACAGCACCCCAAACCCAACGCACAACAATTGAAAGAGACACAAATGAGCATGCAAAGAACGCAACTCAACTGCATAGACATGCCCAGCGGGTGGGTTGCCAACTTACCCCACACACACACGCCCCACATCCTTTTAGTTAACCTCCCTCACCAATTCGCCTCACATCACTCATACGACACGTTGCCTGTGCGACAGTGCAACCCAAGTAACGTCCCGACGACTGTTGACGGTTTTACTGTCACTCCTCGCTGGCATTGTTACCAGCATCGTCATAGCTGGAGGTGTTGTTTACACGCTATTTTGTTTTGTTTTTTATTTTTGTGGATGAAGCTTTGTGAATTTCTACACGCCATGTGAATGGGCTCAAGCTGTGAGCGAGCAGACATTTGACTCTTAATAAACTTTTCGTAAGTGGCAAAAAAACGGCACGGAAATGTCTTAAAGGTGATATTTTGAATTCACTAGATCTAAGCTAATTAGAAAGAAGCGAAGTTAAAACTTCTTAAGTCTTTGAAAACTTCTTAAAATTTTAGTCTAGCTCACGTATAAACTCAATTCAAGAAAATCATTTGTCAAACAACAACCACCAGATAAAATTTGAAAAATTCAATCTATGGCCGGATAAAGTGTTGATATGCAAATTTCTCGGTGGTTTACAAAAGCAATTGAGCTGCTAGGACACAGGCATTGGGTACTTCTGATCTAGGGTAATAAAAGTCAGCAAAGTCTCCACATTGATTTATCCAGATTAAGTAAACCACACTTATGCTGATGACACAGCCTTTCTAGCTTTCAGACACATCACCAGACAAGCTTTAGGCACAGTACAATCCTTTCGGCCTGTGTGTTTCATTGAAATATTGCTGTCAATTGAGAAATAAGTCTACACTGTACCTGCTTAAGATCGAGGCTCAAGATGAATGACTAAGTCATACTATCAGTCTTACTAGGTCTGACCATCGTAAGCGAGCTGAAGCTGCCACCTATGTCAAGGCTAACAGCTTGCAGTGGCTGCGGAAAGCGAGATCAGATTTCCTACAAAGCTACTGATAATACCTGGGGTCCTGGACCTGGGGTGTCTGCCTCTGTGGCACTACCTCCATTCAAACGAGACGATGCTGTACAGCATCTTGCGCAGAATCTTTGACATTTGTACCAGTTTGCTCCCAGATCTATTGTCACAACAGCAGATATTGAAATCGACTGCTGGCCCACACAAATCGTCTCGCCAATGAACAATGAACAAACAAGTCACGTAGATGACTCAAATTCCTGATCTTTCGTCCTTAATATTCGAACTTTAACAAGTAAGAGTGTCGGTCAAGGCCCACTATAATATACTCTATACAAGTTCAGGCCGCCGCTCGCATTTGCTCCCGATAAAAACTGGCCGTTTTTGGCTTATAACTTGAGTATCTTTTATTCGATATTTAACATTCCTTCAGCAAATCGATAAATAATATTGATTACAAAATATCTCCTGAAGGTGAGAAACATCTATCTACGAAACTGTGGAAGATTTGACGATTTTTCCAAATTGCGGGGGCGGCAGGGGGAGTGGAAAAAATTGAAAATAAACTTGATCTGCCTGAAAGTATAAGAAGTTTACATCACATACATGTCAAATCTCTATCTCTTACCATATCTGAGATCTCTTCGTTCATACATACATTCGTACATATATTGACTCGTCTGTTGATGCTAATCAAGAATTTATATACTTTATAGCAGTGCCGACCAAATGGAGAGTTCAAAAAAGTGTGCTTGTCTTGGTAAGCAAGAGTGTTCTCTCCATACTACAGCCGTTTTACTAGCAATTTAGTGTTCACCGATTCACACAATCATGAGTTCGGCTCGCGTTTGCGTAAAAACACGACTGACTTCGGCTCGCGGTAGCTATGTCTTTCCGGGTCTGCTTTATAGGGTCTGAAATGATTCCTTCTCTCTGTTACATACTTTTGCACATACTTAAAATACTGTGTACCTTTGGCACAGATCATTTGAATTAAAGTTCCCCTTGACATTGTTTCTGATTTGAACTATCTAAGAACTTCTGCTCGTAGCTCACAAAATGATTGATTCATTGAATAATAGCTTATGATACGAGCCAGATCAGCTCAACAAAGCAAGTAGATCAATTATGCTCAACTCAAATAACTCATAGGGTTCGTCTTCGAACTTCGTAGCCTAAATGTCAACAATATGAGGTCAAAATCACGATAAAATAGGCAGTGGAAAATGCTCGACATTTTCAATTGATTGCAGATAGTAAAATTTGATCAAAAATGTTTTGAAATGTGTTGTTCTACTAAAAAACTTAGAGACGCCTCTTGAACATAGACTCCATGAATGGGAAACCGCCGACATATAGGAACTGTGAGAGCGGATTCACTGAAGATGCCCCAAAATGGTGGGAAACCAATAAAGACCCATTTCTACTTCTTATCGACCGCTGCCATAAATGCTCTGTTTCTGTTTTGCTAGAGAAGGCTTCAGCTAGTACATGCTAGGCAATGTCTTGCCCTTGCTGCACCTATCCTTCTCATCTCAGTTTCGGTCGTACTCTCTAGAGAACTGCAAAAATCACTTTTTTCATGATTGGCTCATACACAAAAATTCTTAGTCACATTTAATCAATCAACAAAACTCAGAGCTGAATATATTCAACTCACAACGCATTCGCATCGAGCGGCAGAGCTAGAGTTATGTGATCCAACATGTATGTTCATATTTATTCATCGAACAAAACTCAGTATTGAATATCAATCAGATTGTGTGTTTGATTTAACAAAACTCAGAATTGACTGGCCAGCGCATCGTGAGCAATGCCAAAGCATTGCTCTCTCTCTTTCTTTCCATATCTGCTAGCAGCGCCTATGCGTCTTTGTAAGAGTTTATTCATACGAGGTGATTTTCGCTCACTCTAAACAATCGTCGTTGAGTCAAACGAACAATCAGCTGAACTGATTGGAATGAAGTCGAACATGATTATAATCAGAGTGCCAACAATTGGTTCGAATTGGTTGAGTATGCAAGTTTGATGAATAGAGTGCGAAGCCTGTTTATTCGGGTGTTGAATAATGTGTAAGCGTTTTGAAATCGAACGAAGCCGTTCTCTAGTACTCTCCAACCGGCTTTCTTTAACTCTCCCTGAAGAAGGCGCAAAATGACGTCGAAACGTGTAGAAGAAAAATTGCAATAAAAAATGTCTTTTTATTGTGGATGAACCAAAACGGCCTAAGAAAATCCGCAAGCAAGGTAAAAACTCACAGTCTTTCGCTTTCCAATTTTTTCGCTAGATATTTTTTAGGTCGGCTTATTTACTGACTTGTCTTGATTTAAGGAACCACATGAGCTTAATCTGTTTGGAGCATGATCTATTGGAGCTTGATTTGTTTGGAGTCATTATTAATATGAGCTAACTAACTCGAATCAAAAAAATTTCAGACTTCAATTACTTGAACCTTTTTTTCAAAAGTTGAAGCAAAGGGCACTATGACTCCACTCATACAGAGTATAAAAATGTTCCATCAACCTAGACGAAAAGTTTTTTTTTTAAAATTCCGAATGTAGAAATCGATAACCCATCGAAATATTTAGTAAAAATTAAAAAATTATGAGAAAGTCTTGAAACTTCGGTTGCCCCCGGGACAGTAGTTATCTTGGTACGAGTACTCAATACTCAGTATTCGATATTTAGAACTCAATACTCAGTAATCGATACACACAACCCACCTGCTGTTACAGCAAATCACAAAAGCTTCTGACTTTACAAAGTCAAAGCCGTACCCAATAGAATCTGTTGCAAAGACAAAATTTCTTTAGTTTTTGTCCCCCAGTCGAGCATTCGTAATAGACCATATTAAATGGTAAAACAAAATACTATGGTTTGGAGGAAAACAGTTCAGCTCGAGGAATGAGATATTTCCGAAACTAAAGCTTTCTTCAAAAAATTCGCCTGCTGAACAAATTGTAATAGAAGAATGGGTGTTCATGACTAGCACGGGTACTTATTGATCCAACATCAGGGGCGACAAGTTCCAAAAATGTTGACAAAATTAATGAAAATTCAAAATATTGAATTGCGGGGGTGGGACAAAGACTGTCTTGCCCCCATAATTGCCGCCCCTGTCCATTATCGTTTAAATACAAAAGAAAATTGAAGGAAATCGATCTTTGTTAGTGCTGATATAAGCAAAGAACAGGGTAGATGTTGAAATTGAATAAACGAGCAGTGTGAGATATTTTACCAAAAATATTTTTTCGAGAGGTTCAATTTGGAATAACTCTGCAGCAGAGATAGGTCTCTTATTATTTGGACGTGTTGCTCATTCATTTGGCACGAGTTGTTACAATATCACGACCCTTTTGTGAAGGACCCTTTGAAAGTACATTCTCCTTGCCGAAATAGTTGTAGATAATTGCAAAACTTAAGTTGCGTTCAGCTTTATATTATTTCCCATATCAGCAGTTGGTCAACCCAAATCTAGTAGACAGCATAAATTAAACACCTTATCAGTTGCTAAGATTTTGTTTTCAAAACTTATTTTTGGTGTAACCCAAAAGCGAGCATCTGCTTGTGAAGTAAAATACAATTTTATGATTGCTGATTTCCAAAAGAGACAGCAGAGTTCAGCAGAATTATGGCACACACGCACACACACACACACGCTTATGCAGAGCAATTTGCTTTGTGGCACACTGACAGGTGGGTGGGTAAGGATTCCGTTTTTGGCATATTTCAGGTGGCAGCAAGTTGAAAAGTTTTCTAGCTTGACATGAGATGCCCAAAAGAACATTCCAATTCCATCATCACGTTTCACGTATACGTAATTTTGTGTGGTAATTTTTCAACCTCGCTCATCGATTGCGATTCCAATTTGTGATTTATGCCGCTTGCTGCAACATTTTCACTTTCATTCACATTTGAGTTTCCGTTCCCGCTGACGTCAATTACATGTAGTTTGGGCTTGGGTTTGTTTTGTTTTTGTTTTCATTACGCGCTGTGGCGCAACAACAGCAAGGCAAAACAAATTGAAATAGTTTTCCACTGGCAGCTGCACATCTCTGGGGCGGCATTAATTAATTCGTGTGCCTTGATGGCCGTGTGGAGCACTCGAAGTACGTTTTCATATTTTTTTTTTCTTTTTGGTTTGTTGGCCGAGTTCCTCTTCCTCACTCGCGTGCTTTTCAGTTTCAATCGTGTCCACACTAATGACCGGCCGCTTTGCTTTTTTGGCAGTCATGCCAGCAGCAGGAGGACGAGCCATTCACACAGACGTGCATATTCGGTTGGAATGCATGTTGCCCTGTTCAGCTGCGTTCAGTTCAGTTCTGTTCTCATCAGGCAGTGCATGAATTTATAATTGCATCATTTTTGGTCCCACAAGTTTCCGTCGACGTGGACGACATTCAGTTGGTCACTCACCAAAAATATTTACATGCAATTACACCAAAAGGGTACTAGAGTAAATGCGTCACAAATGGCCATCTCTGGGCTTTCGTTTTGAAATCAACACTTTAACACACACTTTTTTACTTGGCCTTGTTTGTGTATTTGCATAACCAAAATATTTGCATTTGGGCCAAAAATACAAATTGTAAAATATTTATAAACACGAAAATGCAGAAACCAATCACCCAAATCAATGGCAGCAAAATATTATACAAATTATACATTTTTTACATTTCTTGTTTGATTAATGGGAATTCAAATGAAAACGTTTATAGATCAATTAAAAACAAGTAAGAGCGCTGCATACGAGTGCCATACCCTTGATTGTGAGTGTTTTCATTCATTCATTCCCCCATGTTGAAAAGCATGCAGTTCGTTTCATGCATAACTTCTGTGTTTTTTGTCCAAACTTATGGAGATTTCAAGTACAGATCGATATCACAGCCCAACAGTGTTTCTGGTGCAGGCTTGCTTCGATGTGATTATGTTAGTATGGATTGCACTGAACAAAACTGCATCATTCGTATCGTTCTATCAGCTCTTGTTTCCAAGATACGGCGGAAAAACGATTTAGTTGAATTCTTGTCACTCCAATATTTATGGGGGCCACATTTGCTATAAATATCTGGATTTAAGAGCTATTTCCGACAGAGGTAAATGTCAAAAAATATACCTAGGTAAGGTAAAAGGTATCTGGAATTTCCAGTGCCTAGGTAAAGGTAAAGATACAAAAAAGGTACTTTTAAATTAAAAAGCATTGTTCACCAATGTATACTAGTAATAAATATTAACTAAGACTTCCAATTCATTATTAGAATTTTCATAACAATTCACAGTTTTATCCAATCTTCCATTTCTGGTATCGTAAAAGTCTTCAGAATTCTTTGAAGTTGAACTCTCATTGACAACAGTTTCAAAATTTTCGGTAATTGCTTTAACAAGCCAATCTTTAAAACACTTTACAATTTTGTTGATTTTATTTAGAACCTACTTCAATTTAAAGCAAAGGTCTTTGCCTCGCTTGAAGGCTATTAGTTCCAAAATTCGTTGAATACTGTCATGAAAACTGTTCCATCTGGTGCTGCTACTGTTGTCAACTTCATCTGCTTCTACTACGGATCTGCTAACAGCATTCCAAGTTGCCGTTGCTTTCAGAATATTTCATAACAACTTATTTCAAAGCGTTTAATGCGCATCTAAAGTGTCTTGGAAAAATGATTTCAGCATCAGCTCAACTATCCCGCTATAACCCTTAAATCAGACTAGTCTAAAAACTCAGGCTTCACGTGTTTCCTTCAAAACTGTACACTTTAAATGCTTTTCAGAACTTGGATACATTTTTAATAACTGTTTAACATTTTGATATCTCTAAGTCGGTATTTGCTATGAACTTCAGCTAATATAGGAGCAACTATTTCATTTGTGTGGGAAAATCGCACACGCTAATATGCGAGCACGAGAGAATGACGATGCAGATTGCTATCTATATAGTAGCCGGTTACACGAAATTAACTTTTGCTATTGCAACTCCAGATAGTAGTACATATAAAATGAGAATTTGGAAAAATTCCGGCGATATTTTTCTTATACAGCCGTGCTCCCATTTTTACTTGAGTAATGTAAGATTGTGGGAAAATTTGTCTATAAATCGAAAAATGTTTTCGAAAGTAAAAATGTGAGCTCTAGCATGGATCGATTAGTTTTTGAACAGGGAATGTTTACCGGACGTCCAGTCAAAGCCACAAACAGGTCCCTGATACTTTTCTTTTCAATATGGCAGAGCGCGGCAACATCTCGGCTATAATGTAATCGGTGCGAAAAAATCACTTACGAAAAGTACCTAGTACCTTACCTATTGACAAGGTAAATGAAAATTAAGACCTAGGTAAAAGGTACCCGAATTTGAAAATACCGAGGTAAGGTAAAAGGTACACAAAATATGTATCTAGGTATGTACCTAGGTATTTGTACCTAGGTACTTCCAAACACTGTATATAAGTATAGCATAAAGTGTCTAAATTGGACTCTAAAGTCACACACTTCTAGATTTATGACAGTTTTTTTCAAAATAAGACGCACCCTCTTAGCTAGTGTAATTATCAAATTTCTACTGGAACAACCTAGGCATATAGACCAACAAATGCTCAAATTATGAGATTTTTTTTTGCATTTATATCAGCTTGTTTGGCAGAGCTATAGCCTGTTTAAACCGAAAATACATATTGAAATTTATGGGAGGAAAACTAGATTGTCACTATAAATCTGTATAGGAACTGTAAAGAGTCTACTTGATTCAGCACTAATTGATATATGTTTATATGTTGATGATACGCCTTTTCACAGTTCCCATACACAATTTCAGAGGAAATCTAGTTTATCTCCCATAAAGTGAAATATGTATTTTCGTCTTAAACAGGCTGTAACTTTGCCAAATAAACTGATATAAATGCCATAAAAATCACATAATTAGATCAAATATTTGGCTATATGCTCAAATAGCTAGAATATTTATCCAATAACCCCGCTAGTTTAAACAGGATGAAAAAAATGGCCATACATCGAGAGTATTCTGACTTTAGAGGCCAATTAAGACATTTTCTGCTGTACTGAAATGAAGCTCTGTAGAAAATAGTTCATAAATCCAGATGTTTATGCCTAGAGTGATCTCCATAAATGCTAGAGTGTCAAAATCTTAACATTTTCGATTTTCCGCCATATCTTGGAAACAAGAGCTGAAGAAGCTAAACCGAAACCAGTTTCGGAATCAGTGAACATAAACTTATCTTATATTCAAATCAACAGGGCTGCACGTCACAAAGTTGTTCATTTTGTTGGCCTGTATAATAAGAGACACTTTTTGCATGATTACCGCAAATTCTTTATTGCACAGAGCGCACAGGCAAACTTATTTGATTTCGTCATAGGTCAAATATTTTCGACACATATTTGCTTTTTGGCGCGGCATGCTGGAGCACTTTATACTTAACCATTTATTAAGTTTTAAAGAAGAAGAAGCGTCGAAGTGCAATCGAAAAGTCTGCAAGCCCAGACAGAGAAATGAGAGATTTAAAGCCGTTGATTGAGTTTTCTAAACTCATTGACTGAAATTCGGCCGAAGTCTCTGCTGCTGCTGCTGCCGAAACCTAGAATGTATAAGTAAGCATTTGTTTTGCTATTGATGCGAGAACAGTGTGACTTGGTGGATAGTCATGATCAGTGTAAAGGAATTTTTGTGACTTCCACAGACGATAATTAAATATGAAAAATATTTTTTGTCCGGAAAACCGGTTCGGCTTAGGTTTTTGTGCTCATAGAAACTGACCCTGAACCGAAGCTTCTCAATTTTAAACGCTCCAAACATAGACCCGAAGCGAACACCCTCTGCTTAAAAAAAGGTTCGGTTCAAAGATTAACTTTAGTAAGTTTTTACTGAGCTCATATATTTATTTTAAAATCTTATCCAAACTCGGCATATTACGACTTCGAGATAGAAATAAAGCATAAGCCAAGTTCTTAAATGACAAAAGATTTCCATTTTATAGTCCAGGCACTATGTAAGCCGTGGTAGACAGCTTGTGATTGATATCTCAAGATCTAATGAATGAGGTCCTATCGGGTATTGATTTGCTTTTTAAAAGCTTCGTAAGCTTCCTCCACAACAACAATATATCTCAACAATCCAAGAATCTATGAACAAGTCTTCGAACCAAAACCTTAGGTTCGATAACTAAACGAAACTGTCCAGGAAATAAACCTTAGACTTTTCAAGGGGTTTGAACTCCCGCACCGAATCTTCAACAGAATTTTAGAGGTTTGCAGCCTAGGTGCCTAGGTCATTCCAAAATATTCCAGATTGAGACAGAAATGTTGAATGTGTTCAAAATATATTCATATAGTTTCTAGCATGAGCACCAAGTGGACTTTATACAAAATGAAAATAACTTTGGAAGAGTCCGGATGTTTCTAAAATGATTACAAAATGAAAACAAAATGTTATAACTACATATCCGAAACGTTCGCGGGCTTAATAGTTGCGTTCATTAAATGACTGCACTGTTCATGATACATTAAACAGCGGGATTACGACTTTGTTCCCAAGTGTAGAAATTCTATATATTTGTTATAAAACCGTTGAGAAGAAGTTCTATGTTTTTAATAGTTTGCTCTGGCTTTCTGTGTCTGCTGAAACAGAACCTACACTAACCTTATGAATAAATGAACTCCTGAAACTGAAGCCACATCGAAGACAAAAAGTTCAGTTCTAATTTATTTTGTTATATTGTTTTACGACTTCGGGAAGGCTGAAAAGCAGCTATGCAACTAACACTTTAACAAATAGTTTACTTCCTTTTCATTTTTCAACTTAATTTCCCAATAACAGAAAGTGGGAGAAATGTGAGCCCAGAAAACTAATGAGAAATTGTTGAATTCGTATTTCGTCTGTTTCAAGTGTTTGTGAATGATGATGACGACAAAAGGAACCAGTAACTAAGTGGCAAACCGCACCATACATCATCATCTCGATAGCTTTAGCTCAACCATCATCATTATCATCACCAGCAGCAGCAGCAGCATGTTGGACATAACTTGGCTACCCACCGCTTGCGGCTCTTTGGCGCCCGCTTTGATACCACCGGCTCATATAGTCATTCTTTGGTACTTCTGGGAGAACTATGCTCGGTATGTGGACAGACATTTTTGTACTTGCTCCTGCTGGGACACAGTGTTCAAGGGCCCATACGAGTCCGGAGTGGCCGCCTACAAGCACATGTACTTCAATGCCACACCCAACAGTTTCAAGATGTGGATGTTGACCGTCTTCGCTGTGATAGCCCTGTACGAGTGCATCAAGCGGTTAATCGCCTTGATTCTACAACAGCGCGTGCGGTACTCCATGTTGTTGCTGTTCCTGCTATCCATCTTTTCGCATTACTACGCCTGGTGGGCGTACATCAACTATTACAACGATGACTATTACAATCAATGGAATCATCAGCTCTTCTTTACGGTAAGCACAAAACTTGAGAACTGGGCAAATAGTACGTGGACATGCCATCACATGCAATTCATAATTTATTGGTAAAGTTGAGGCGAACGCCTGTGCTCGAAACTTGCACAATTTGCTAAACATCAAAAGTTGAATGGAACTTTTCTTATACCCTTGCATAGAGGGTATTTACAATTTTGAGGCAAAAACTTTATGCTTTGTTTGAAAGCTACGCACGTGTGACAATTGAACGTCCTTTTAATGAATTCATTCTTAAAATTAAATAGTAACTTTAAAATTCTGATGTGTTTAACTCTTAACCCCTGCCCACTTCAGCAGCTTAACTTTCCTCTCTAACCACTTGCCATCGTAGTTTATATCCAAGTAAACACTTCAGATAGCGATAGAAATATTGCTGAATGTAAGTTTCAAGTGCACTTTTAACCGAATCAATGAACGAGGGCAATGCAAAACTTAAAAGTTGTGCGGCGTTAATGAGCCATTGGCGAAACAACCCACAGCGCACTTAGCGATTGAGGTTTGCCAGTGAATTGTGGAATGGATGCTGCATATTCAAGAGGTACTTAAAGTTAAAAAAAAAGTTTAATTTTAGTGAAAAGATTTTAGAAAGTCTAAAGCGTTTTGCGTCAATACTAAAATGAATTTCTTTATGGCCGATTTTCTATTATGCGGTGAATTAACGTGAATTAATTTTCTTTTTGAATTCAGGGATGCAAACCAGTTTTGAACCGAAGCGATACCAACCGTAACCGAGCCACTGATAAACAGTTCAGCTCACTGACCTTCAGACTATGATACTTGTAATTTTGGGAATGTAAATCGATTCCCTAATGTGCGATTCATCCCACTTTGCGTAAACTAGACTTTCAGTTTTAAAGCTATCAAGCTAAAACTTTGCACAGAGTAGTCTTTTTACTGCACGCTGCTAATATGTCGGAATTGGACAGATCGGATGACTATATCTTATAGCTGCCATAGGAACTATCGGTCGAAAAATGGGTCTTAGTGAGAAAAAATTTTTTGTTTGCAATGTTAGCGTCCTCAAGATAGGCTATTATTAAAATTATATGCTTTCAAACAGATTTGCAAATTTTGGTCAAAATCGGATGACTATATCTTATAGCTGCCATAGGAACTTTCGGTCGGAAAATGGGTCGTAGTGAGAAAAACTTTTTTGTTTTCAATGTTAGCGTCCCCAAACTCGGCCATTACCTTTCTTGTAAGCTTTTACACAGATTTGCAAATTTTGGTTAAAATCGGATGACTATATCTTATAGGTGCCATAGGAAATATCAGTCGGAAAATGGGTCTTAGTGAAACAAACTTTTTTGTTTTCATTGCTAGCGTCCCCAAACTCGATCATTACTAATTGTATATGCTTTTACACAGATTTGCAAATTTTGGTTAAAATCGGATGACTATATCTTATAGCTGCCATAGGAAATATAAGTCGGAAAAATGCGTCTTAGTGGGAAAAACTTTTTTGTTTTCAATGCTAGCGTTCCCAAACTCGACCATTACTAATACTATATGCTTTTACACAGATTTGTTCACAAGCGGATGACTATATCTTACAGCTGAAATAGGACCGATAAGTCGACGATTATCTGTCGGGAAATGGGTTTTAGTTAGAAAAATTTGTGATTTTAATGCTAGCGTTCTTAAATTCTGATATTTCAAAAACAGCATTTGCAAGGGTATTAAAACTTTGGCACAAACGAAATTAGCTTGGCCTTCTCTTTAATCATGTTTTTCTGTATATCTCCGGCAAATACCCATGCACCTCTTTAAATACCTGTAATCCGACTGCATTTCAACTTAAGAAGTTGCTAATTGAATTGTGTGAGTATTCCTATTCATCTACGGGACAATATCACCTTAATCCAACTTTAGCCAGGAGATTATTTCCCTGTACGATATTTAGCGTTTGTAAGCAATCTGAAATATCGTTGCCTAAACAACTTAGAGAACAAAAATACACTTGTGACATACAAACCGTGCACTTTAGGAAATTTTCCCAATTTTCAGGCATTAATAAAGATCTTCACCATTGACCAAAGCTTTTGGTATAATATCTAAAGATCATTAGGAAGTTTTTTAAGAAAATTTTTAAAATTTAAGTTTTGGTAATAGTTTTCTTGTCCGATAGACTTTATTTGTAACGGAATGTGATTTATTTATTAAAACATCCACTTAGACAATCAAGAAACCAATTGTCAAAATCAGATGGTTCTTAGTTATCCCATTACATTACATTTAAGTCAACATAGACAAAATTGAGGTTAAAATTAAAATTTCACAATAATTGAGCAAGAGTGCACATCAGTGCAAAAATCAAAAAAATTTCGTTTCAAAACTTCATTTAAGAACGAAATTCCTTGAAAAAAGAATTTTAAGCCTTTAAGGTCATAAGGTCTCTTTGGTCTTAAACTAGTACCGATTTGTTCCTCAACCAATACCTTTTTGCTCTTAGTTCCATCCTTTTGCGCTCTCAAATCAGTCCTATTTTATGCTTAAACTAATCCCGACTTATTCTCAAATATAAGTCAAGTTGTTCTGGAAACAAAAATTATGTTCTTAAATCAACAATTTCCTGGCTTATTGAAGTTTTAAAACGAAAAAATTCTTGATTCAAGTGCGAAATTTCTTGATTTTTCTTTCAGTGTAGAGTTATCAATACCGCTTCCGGCTCACGTAGTCCCAATGAGCACTTTTTGCACCTTCATATGTTTATAAGCAGTGATTGAAAAGGTACTCATTTTTCCTACCTAGGTAAGGTAGTAGGTAAATGTCATGTATCATGTATCCGAAAATTCCAGTACCTAGGTAAAGGTAAAGGTTCAAAAAAGGTACTTTTTAAATGCCTTTTAAGGCATGGTTTATTCAACACCACCTACTTGAAAATGATCAGGACGTGATCTATCCAACCGAAACTTTGAGGCTTTCTCGAAATTTCAACAAACGCGTACGGAAAAAGAACAAAAGATTCTCAGGAATGAGTAGAACAAATCTGTGTTCCCAGATTCCCAAAATTTCTACAGGGGCATACAATATATATATATTTTTTTTTGTTCTTTCCGACTATTAAGGTTAGAATTCCTATTTTTTGAATTTTCGACCTAATTTATAAAATACATATTTAAATATTAACATTAATCATTAAGTTCCACATTTGCGCCAACATCACAAATTTAATCTTGGTCTTGGCCAAGATACATACATAGGAAGGAAAGCGATATGGACAAGTTTTTGAAACTTCTTAAGCTGATAACAAAGTCCACTGGTGATAGGCTTCTAGAATATAATTTGGTTTGTTGTGTGTTCAATAAAATTCTGTCATTTATAATCTACTCTGAATAGCAATCGTACTTTGAAACCATTCAAAAGATAGTTTATGTACCTTATTTCCATGCTATTTGCACTGACAGCTTTCTGTATTTCCTTGACTTAAAGCATCATAAGGATCAACACAGTTATTAGCTCAAGACTATGTTATTTGAATAGTCACATCGACCATCAAATTGAAAGAATGATTAAATTAGATTAGGCTGATTTCCCACCCAGGCTATCATTTGAAATTAAATTCTCAATCATATTAAAGTACCTTATACCTTACATTTTGACAAGGAAAATGCAAATTTGGACCTAGGTAAGGTAAAAGGTACTGAAATTTAAAAATACCGAGGTAAGGAAAAAGGTACACAAAATATGTATCTAGGTATGTACGGTACATAATGTACCTAGGTATTTGTACCTAGGTAAGTGTTAAGTTAGCAAGTTAGGTGTTAAGTTAGCATTTCTGGTATATAACATAAAAGATAAATGTATTTGTCAACTAATTTCAAAAATTATTTTAAGAAAAGGGGCTTATGCCGGAAATATAGTAAATTTTCCCATAGTGCCATGGAATGAAGTGAGATATGTACATACACACCTGATCATATTAATAGGTACACACATCAACTCTGACTTTAAGGTAACAGAAAACAGTTTTATTCATTGTTTCCAACTAAAAATTTGATCTCATTGGTTCTTAAACTATTTGTTTTTAATAAAATAAACTTAATTGTAACATAGAATAATAATATAACATAAAAGAGATCATTTTGTGTTTCAGATACGTTTTCAGTGTGATCATAATAATAGGTACACTTCATGTGTTGGTAAGAAAAAAAATTTTAATTTCCATTTTGTGTTTGTGTACTTTCAATAAGAGCCTTGCAGGTCTCTACTGGTGTCTTATACCACAGTTTTTGGACACCTTCCCATAATTTTTGTTTATTTGAAAATGAATGCTTTGCCAATTTCTTTTTTAAGTCTCCCCACAAGTTTTCAATGGGGTTAAGGTCGGGGGATTGGCTTGGATACTTCAGAACGTCAACTTTTTGGTCCTCGAAAAATTTAGATAACAGCCTTGATGTGTGTTTAGGATCATTATCTTGCTGAAATACCCAGCGTAATGGCATATTTTCCTCAGCATACGGTACCATAACTGTTTCCAATATGGATTTGTACTCTTCAGCATTCATTTTGTTCGTAGTCTGATAGCAACCCCATACCATTATATTGCCACCTCCATGTTTGACTGTTTTTTTTGTAAACCGTGGATGGAATTCCTTTCCATTAGGGCGTCGAACATTCCTTTCACAGTCATTCCCAAACAAATTAATCTTGGTTTCATCGCTCCATAATATGTTTCTCCATTTTTTCCTACCAGTCTTTGTGGTCCCTTGCAAAAGTTTGCCTCATGGTGATATTTTTTTTGCGCATAAGTGGGACTTTTCTAGCAATTCTTCCTGGTAGGTTGGCATCTTTTAGTCGACCTCGGATAGTTGGAGCACTAACTGAATTCCCAATTTCGGCTGCAATAGCCTTCGATGACTTAAATGGGTCCTTTTTGCTCAAAGTTACTATGTAGTGGTCAAGGGTTTCTGTTTATTGTGGCCTTCCACGGGTTTCCTGTCTTGGTTTTCTTTCTAATGCATTTTTAACAAAATTATGAGATCTGTTCATTAATTTGGCGATGGCTCGTAAAGATTTGCCTTCTTTTCTCAGACTAAGAACCAATCGAGCTTCTTCTTTAGTACAATGAGAATTTCGAACCATTTTTTCTAAAAAAAATAATTATTTAATTCTCTGTATTGACAGGAGCTATACTTAATTTACCTTTAGTTACCAAAAGATCACTGATTACAAAATTATTCACTTGATACTTGTGACAAACGGAGACTGTTATTATGATCAGGCGAAATGTGTGGTGGACTAGCAATTTATAGAAAAGCTTTGATATACGGGGCAGCCCCTCTTTCAACTCTTTGTCACTGTGTGGCCAGACATTGACAACAACAAAAAACCAAACATTAAAAAGTTGTCAACACTAAAAGTACGAAAAAACCATCTATAATTAAAAAATTCCGGTGTGTACCTATTAATATGATCAGGTGTGTATATGCTACAGCTATTGGTGAGAAAAAAGAGCTTGTGACAATGAATTAAGTTCTGTGCGATAAATGTAAGTGTGGTCCTGTGTGCTGCAAGATTTAAGTTGCAGCCATTTTCGAACAAATTGTTTTCACTGTGCATTGTACATAAATCACTTCTTACTCTAAGACTCGTCCTGCAGAAGAGTGTCGCAGGCCGATGTGGCCTATTGAAAGATCATTGCTCAACATATTTGACAAACGAAATTTTTTAAAGAAATTTTCATTCTGGATGGCCCAAAACCATGGATGACCGCCAAGGGATATCTTCACTAAACTTCAAAATTTTGTAATTTAATTGGCGACCTTTCTAGTGTTTAATTAGTGAGTTGGCTGACTCTAGATCCGAAAAAGTTGCGTTTGTTCACAACTGCAAACAACTTATGCATTGTACCACCAAAAAGAGCTGGTTGCCTATACAGAACTGTTTCATCGTTGAAGAAAGCATGATTGCCAACTGCATACAAGCATTGCTTAGATCAGTTGGGAACTGCTAAAAGCAATGAAAGCAAAAATAGACAAGCAATGAGTGCTTTCAACTTTCTGGTGGTTATGCTTAAGCTAAGGGCTGAACTTTCTAAGTGCAAAAGCTTGAACTTTTGAGCGAGCTTATAAGTGCCCGTTAATTTTGAAATGAGAAGCATTCAAAAAAGCGTTTTTTGCGTTGTTTCTTGAAACTTTTGTTAGTTTCGTTTACAAAAAAGAGAGCGTGCCGTCTCTTATATAGATTTGTAATTTATTTGGCGACCTTTCTAATGTTTAACTAGTGTGAGTTGGCTGGCTCTAGGTCCGAAAAAGTTGCGTTTGTTCACAACTGTAAACAACTTATGCATTCAAAATAATTTTGCGAACCAACAAAGAAAAATATTTGTTTTTAATTATGATCTGATGGTTGCATGTTCATTCCAACTCTAAATTATTTTGAATTCTTATATAAAATATATCAGTTCTTACGAGCATTTTCTTATGTCCCCTTTCAGATAACCGAACTGATCTCCACCGTTCTGGTCATGCACCTGGCCAGCACCACAAACGTTGTCACACCCAAAAAAGTGTTCTGCATTGTCGGAATCGCCCTGCTGCACATTCTGGCAAGCAGTTTTGATCAGTTCTTCATGAATGTGGTGCGCGGCGAAGGGTATGCCCATCAGATAGTGCGGGACATTGGTTTTATGGTACCAGATTTGCTGCAGTTATTCGTTCCAGTGTGGTTGCTGCGCCAGACGCGTCGTGAGAACTATACAACTCGTCCCTTTCACCGAGACCGGAAATTGCATCGCGATATTGTGGCCATGCTGTGCCTGGTGTCGCTGCTATTTGTGGTCTGCACGGTTTTGTGAGAACGAATCATGTTGGACGCCTACGAGGAGACGCATGGCAAGATCGTACCAGTACCAGATGCAGCGGTGCAGCTGCTCAATCGATATCGCATGCTGGCCAATAACAATGTGCACAATTGAGTTGGCGAGTCGAAGTGACCGTGGGAGAGGACAAGGACAATATGCGGCGGTAGCCAGTAAGTGTGTGGGGCGAAATGACGCCCCTATTCCTGTAGTATTGAGTATTCTTTTGTGTTTACATTAAACCATTTGTGATAGTTATTTGATTTTTAATTTTTGGTCATGAGTTTTGTTTTAGAGTGGAAAGCATATCGATAAGCATATTTATATCAAACTTAGTAATCAAAGTACATAATCAATACAAAAACAACAACAACAACCACAAAGAAATACTGTTAGCTTCCATTTAGACATGTTGAACTCGATGTTAAGTTGAAACATATCCCCCATAGTCAAACTTAGGATTCATTAGGATTCTCTAGATACAACGAACGAAAGTTAAATGATGATTACTCATCCGTGTTAAATACAATTTAGACTGTTGTTGGAAACTAAACCATAAAGGCGTACACCGAAATATTCCAGTAAATGTAGTGAAAAGAAAACCCGTAGTAATCAAAATTAGTGTTAAACCAAATTGTTATAATTAACTTGTACTAAATATATATATATATATACATACATAAAAGAATCCAATATTGATATACATACATATATGGAATAGCCTATACATCTACACATACACCTACATACATACATATATTTTAGTATACAAAATTATATTGTATTAAATAAACTTTAAGAGACTGAACTTTTTTGTAGTTTTCTCTAGTATTTTTGAACCTATATAAGGTAAGTAATCTCATATTTTATAGTGTTTTTTGACTATTTAACCATTATTATTAGACATCGCAAATCTAAGGGTCTAACTAAGTTCACCATAACCTGACTAAATATTGTTTAATTCCCTTTAGCATTATTATATTATCGAGGAACTCTTATTCATACGGTCCTATGCAAACTCAAGAGGGACTTTTGCTATAATAGATTCTTTCGTTCAGTTCAATTGAATTTTTCAAATCAAAAGCTGGCTTACTCAATTATAATATTAAGAAAAGTGTTCGGCGATTTCCCCAAACAGCTCTAACTAATAGTCAAAATTTAAAGAACGTAATAACTAAAGATTGAGAGAAGCTCAGCTTATGGCCCTCTTCCGAGAGCTGTATATAGCCAAACCAAAAAATAAATAACTAAAGAGAATTATAACTTCAGCTTGTTCTCCTAACTTTTGCACTCATTTGTCACTTTTATTTTTTTGCTTGTTGCTTGACATTTGCCCAACCAGCTGCGCTGGCCACTTTGGCTCTTGCTCTCAGTCTCGAATCATAATTAATTGCAAGCGGCAGGGATTACGTCTGATTGCCATTCGCGTAATCAAATAATTCAATTGCATATTGTATCGAATCACTTTGAAACTTTGAAACCTCCGCGGGTCCATTAAAGCTTAACGTATCAGATTTTGGGCTTCCATTAAATTCTCCATAAAATAAATTGCATTTTTTTAGCCATCTTCTGCAAAGAACTTTACATTTTGAAAATCGTATGGAGAAAAGAACGCCTTAATGTACAATGTACAATTACTTTTCATACAAGGCAAGTACTGTCTAATGTACACGCATAAAAACTCGAAATCGCTTGGTCTAATTCTTTGATAGTGGTTGTGGCTATTTGAGACAAAAGCTAGTAAAAAACCATCACTTGTTCAGTTGTTCAATTGCTCATCAACTATGCTCAAGGCATGATGACCTTAATCACCGTCATTCGAACCAATTGTAATCCTTTGTTGATTTTCCCTCTTTAAAACCAAATATACAGGCATTTTCACAATTCCACTTCCATATAATAATAAAAAGTAATTTCCAAATTACGCACTCGTACAGTTGCTTTATGTACATAAAGTGAATTTTCCTTAATTCTGTAATCAATTTAGAAATCGTTAGTGAAATTTGAGTCTTTAATTGATTTACAAAGAATTTTTTTGTTTAATGTGTCCAGAATTTGGCAGTCACAGCTAAAATGAAAATGAGAAACGAAAAAGTCTGTCTCTCTCATCTTCGACAGTTCCATTTCGATCGTTTCGCATGGACTTGTGGTTTCTCTCTTATGAATCTAGTGCAGTGTGTGTCCAAAATGCCAAAAGCCTATCCCATGGGATAGGATCTTATAATTCTGCCGGCGGCGCACACGTAAAGAAATCGAGAACACGTGTACTCTCTTACGATGAGCGTATTTGGCTTTTTTGTGTCTCACGAGGCATTTGTTCGTTTGCTTGTTGCTTATGTTGAAATGTCAACATTTTTACTTCGTGGTTCACTGGTTGGTATTTTTGTTGTCTTAAGCACAACCAGAGGTCGCAAAAATCGGTCCCCCGTTTGCCTTTGTCAGAAAACGACAGCTTCGTGCGACCACATTGAAAAGAGGTACCGAAACAACCTGTAACTACGCTCTCTGCTTCTATTTGGTTGTGAGAGGAGAGAAACACATTTTTTTGACTTTTTTCCTCTTAGGTCTTTTTGGGACCGTTTGGCCTAAATCCCGAATTCAAAAGGTCTTCTTCGTATGTATGCATCGGCGTGTAAGGCTCGTCTAACGATATGAATGTATGCGATGAACTATTCGCGCTCTCTCGTTCTCTCTCGCATAGACTCTCTCTCTCTGCTTATGTTAAACTCTGGCGCAACTCAAATAACATTTGAGAGATTCGTTTTGGAGAAGCACGCAATTTAAGACCAGGTTGCTGTCGGACCGATCAGTGCTGTGTGGTCAACCACAACCACTTAATAGTGAGCGCGATAACAGAACACATTCGGTTGCGGGAAGCCCGGGCCCCTTTTATATTTGGTTTTTCGGTCAGTGACGTGAGCAGAGCGAACTGAAAAAAGTGTTGAGAGTTATTTACGAGCTATGAGCACAGTGTACTTTACATTGAATTATTATCTTTGACAGCTGCTGAAATTTTCATTTAATCAATATTAGATGAGTCTCTGGTCATTGACGCCAAATGCGCCTATCGATATCGCTGCTGCGATACATACTAATTAGTGCTTGTCTCCGTTGCTTGACGAGCAGTCTGATCAACTGGTCAAGCTTTGACCAATATCTTGTCTTGGATGATGATGGCAGCGCTGGTTGCTACGGCTGTGGCTTCTAATTGCCTTGAGTGGCAGGCTCAAGATCCACAGATGCAGTACAGATACAGAAGCTGTAATTGGTCAGTATTGGCATTATCATTGGGGCTTGACGGCTCCCGGCTACGTTGTAGAACAATACGCGTGCTTGGGCGTCGCACAGAGCGTGTTGGATGTCATCTTGGTCGCAGATTTCTTGTTGGAAAGATTGTTGCTGACTGGAGCCTTGTTGATTTAAGCCTTGCTGAATCTGCTGTTGCACATTGGGATCTATCTGGGAATTGTGGAATTGAGAACATGCCTGATAATTTCGCTTGACAAAAGTTTTTCTTTTAGATGTTTATTCAGAGAACCTTTCCATTCTACACCAAATTATCAACTGCTGGTAACTCTAAGCATGACTTAACATCTGTCTTGATACAGCTTACAATGGCCCCCACAGTTTATAAATTTACATTCGGTTCTGTGATATTTGTCTCACTGTGGCATTTTCCCTGATACAAATCGTGTTGTTCTTTCTAGTCAAAAGTGTTTTAAAGTGTTGCAGCAGTAAATTGCTTAAGGCTTGTACTTGTAATTATATGAAATACTGTGACGAAAGGAATTTTCTGTCGTTCTGAGTACGGGGCTTTAACACAGAGTTGCCTTGCACTCAGAACGAACAGAAACACGAAGCTAAGCAAAGAGTCACTGAACAAGAGTCACTGAACAAGAGTCACTGAACAATGCGTCACTGAACCTATAAGAATACTCCACAAAATTTCAAAGTCGCTCTCTAGTCTAGTATTAGACGCTAAGCGATTGAAATCGAATCCCAGTAACATCAACGAATGGAGCGTCAATGGAGTGTTCAATAGAAAAATTCTACTGATGATTTATGAACGCACCCGAATGAATCCCGAACTGTATGAACTCTATGGGGACACTTATCTAGTCAAGCGCATTAACAGCTGCATAAGTACAAACAGATAGCAGATAATGGATGATCGGAAAGCAAAAGATTTTGGAAAATTATGAAGAGTTTACGTTTTTCTCCAATAAATTAAAAAAGTGTACAGACAGCGTGTAGCAATCGTTTCGTCATCTGTTAAAATGTGATAATATATTTTGAGATCTGTTGAACATGTCTTACCTATAGATTTATGGATATGGAAATGGAGGAAAGTTATATTTTCAAACAGTCAACTTGGTTGTTGATTCTTGAAATACCGAAAATTTCTTAAATATACCACATGGCTTCAACGACTAGCATATTGATGCAGATCAAAATTATCGCTACATGAATAATTGATAGTAATAGGCTCATATTTGTCCACAAACTTTATATACGCATTGATTGGTATAACTCGCCGTTACCTCTCAAATACACCATAATTACCATTGAAAACTTAATATTATTATTCAATATTATATCAAACTTTGTAAATAACCAAATATCAATAATTCAATTTTTTATATAGATTTTATTGAAATTTAAAAATTGTTCAATTTATTTTTTTTTTTATTAAATGTATAGCTATATTTCTATATATTACATATACACTTCATATTTCCAAAAAAGATTTGCAATTGTATTTTCCAAAAATACAGTTCGATTTTGAAACATCTCCTTAATAAACTTTAAAACTTGTTAAATAAGAAGACATTGGAAAGGAGACAGAGTGGGACAGACACATATTAAATATAATGGAATGTTGTTGGTGTTTGACATAAATTGGCGGGCAACTTAAAATAAACAAAAATAGTTAACTTAATTTGATAAACAAACTCAACTAAAGAAAAATGGACGGTTTTGATGTGACTATTGAGAGGGGTTCCAAAGAGTAAAAATAAGGTTAAATGCCGTTAAAAACACAATCAAAGCAAAAAGGTTAAAAACTTGCGCAACACAATTGGCAGTGTGTGGAAAAGTTGTAAATTTTTGCTTATGAATAATACATTATAATCTTTGCGAAGATATTCTTTTTTTTTCTTTACTCTTAGTTTTTTGGGTAAGTCTGAGTCGTTGTCTAAGGCGATTTCAAACGATTTGTGAGTTTGTGTGTGTCTTCTTGCGTTTAGATAAATATCTCTGTACGCTTTCTGACCTGGTGGCCAGTGGTGGAGTGCAGAACAGCATCATCCGGATCATCGGCGCCATCGGCACCATGATCCTCATGCGTCAAATAGTCACCTTTGTGCCTATGCAGATAGCGACCGATGAGGAAGAACATCAAAATGAGCAACAGGAAGAGGATGACAAGTAAAACTGACAAAGAAAATGGGAAATATGTTTCAGCACAAGAAAGATGCAAATGTTTGTTGTTTTCACTCACCTGCCAGCAGCACAGAGTCCACTTCATTGTAAGCCTTGCGCAGCTTCTCCTCGTCTACCAAAGGCGGTGGTCTGGTCTCAATTTCAATGGGCGGATGCGTTACCGGTTCCACACCACAAAAGTCTTCGGTTAATTGTGCTAAAATAAGTAGACATGATTAATGAGTATTTCATTTCCAAAACATTCACTTAGTTTACGTACTGCCCAAGGATTTGACATTATTGGGTGGATTCTGCTGGAACATCAGTTTAAGCGGATAAATATCATCAAACTGTACACGCGACACACAGCCCACAAAACCATCCGTCATGGACTCATTCTTGCCTATGTACATGTACTGTATATTGTTGAACTGAGCATCGGCCGAAGCTTTGATATCGAAATTAAATTCGACCGGTTCATAGTTGTCCACCTTTAGTATCACAGTGGAACCGCTATTCTTTCGCATAAAGTGTACATCATGATATTGACCCAACCCGAAATGCTTTTTGGGGAAAATAAGTTCCTGACGCTCAAATCCAAAATCAAATACGCAGCGCAAGTGACCTGAAATGGAAAGGGGAAAAATTTAAAATTTTAATAAAAAATATTTAAAAATTTGTAATTTGTGTATGTAAAAATGGATCGTGGAATGTTTGTGTGTGTTAAAACTTGAAAACGACTGGATCAAATTGGATGCTTCTTTCTGCTGCGGTTAGCTGGTAAGCAAAAAAAAGACGGAAACACTTAACAATTGGAGCTGTAGGCGCACATTCTGTTTCCCATTTTAATTCAATTACAGTTCAACACGTGGCGGAGTAGGCAGTCATTGCATTTGACAGCTCAGCATTTATTCAGCTTTTTTGTTCGTTTGCTTTTTTTTCTGCTATTTCAAAGGTAAATTATTGATTAGTGGAAATTTTATGTGCGATTTTACATTCGATATTTGTAACGATTGTAGCATTAGAATGCAACGCGAAACCGAAATATAGCAGCACGTCGAACGGAAGAGGAACATGCTATTGTAAAGTAATCCGATCGGTCAGAAGAGATAAACGAAGCTTACAATGAACAAAAACGATTAAGAAGAAGAGAAGTTAACAACAATAAATTCTTCCGGTGAACATTGAACGTGGAGCCCTTCGATATGTTATATTATATGTTTTTAAACTAATCTGCGAAATTTGGTCGAAATCAATAACCGTTAGAGATCTTTTTCAAGTGTATTTAAACTTTGACACAGACGAAGTTAGCTTTGGTTTCTCGTTCATCATAAACGTTTTTATATACTAGCGTTATTTGTGTTGTTTACAGTGAGTTGAAAAAATCAATTTGGCCTCAAAAGCTTGGTACGGAGCAGAGACCTGCAACGAGTACTTAATTTTTGTGTACACTCGCGCATTTACTCGGCATGTTTGTGCACGCCATTTTGGTGTGACACACAAGAACTGATCGAAAGCACATTAAGTCAGGACGGGTAAGCTTTTTTTTCACTCGGGTAATAATTGAACAAGCTGCCAGCGGATATCATGCCGGCACTGACGAATACTTTTAGTGACTCGCGCTTTAAACACAAAATCACCAAGCTTACTCGGCTTGTTGACAACAAGCCCCAAGCGAGCAACATTCTTACACACGAACGCTTACTTGGTTTGTTGGTGGCGAGCTTCTGCTAATATCATGTGCAAATCCAACTGCGTCACACTTATTACGCAGTAGCTGAGCAGCGGTGGATTCTCTTCGTGGCATAATGACAGAAAATTTAGAATTTATTTCTGGGCAAATAGCAAATGGCAATTACACCTTGTCTGGCCGACGCAAAGGAAACAGTTTAGTGTGGAATGTGGTGTGTGAAATTGTAAGACCAGACGAAACTGTAGTGGCAGGTTTCGTTTACTGTCGCACTTGCTGCAAGGTGTTAAAGGCCTTTGGAAATCAAACGTCTAATTTAACCCGAAACAGTTGCTGTAAAAAAATAAAGGAGTCACAAGTTCTAAAAACCACAAGAAGGAGAGGGAACCGTGCGCCAAATACAAATGCAAAATATACAAACGATATCGTGCTATCTCTTTTGCTCTCACATTTTGTTTTTGGCGTGCTGTTCGCGCCGAGTGTGTTACTCGTATCGCATTTGTAGCAAGGGTATAAGAGATTTGCTTGTAACAGCCCGCAGCAGATCATTGATTTCGGCAACAAGTACTTGCGGTGACTTGTAGCCGAAGGTACGAGTCGTCTCGGGTATTTCTACTAGGCAGTACTCGAGCTCGCCAATACAATGGGCTTGTTCAGCAGAAAAATTGATCCCTAAGCAGGTATCAGAAAAAAGTGTTGTATCGAATAGTTTCTGCTGTTGGAGGGAGCAGTATCACTTTAAAGTAGCGTACTATTTCTTTGATACATGAGCCTGTATCATGATACCTCAAATTGGCAATTATGATGCCGCATCTCTCGAGTTCAGTATTAAGATAATTGCAAATTTATACTTGATCAGGGAGCAAGTTGTTCTGCTGAACACGGCCAATGACTCGCCAATACCCGATCACTTTTGAATTTTTTGTTTTGTGTATGCTACAAGCAAATGGTCAACGAGCTTTGAGCTTTAAGTTTACTCGTACCGCATGTGAAGCATGGGTGATTGATCATACATGTGTAAGCCGCTGCAGTTTTTTGGTACGGAGATACCCGCGAAATCAAAAACTCCATATAAATTAAATGATTTCGCACGGATTTCGCAGGTTGCCGTTTCGCGAGTTGTTCTGGAGTTCACACGCGAAATAGTCATATCGATATCACAGCGCTGCCAATCGACGTCAACGTGTCACGCGATAGTCACCCGATAGTCACGCGATGAGTGATTATTTCGCAGCTTTGAAATATATGCAAAGCATATGCGCGGTGTTTAAAAATTAGTAATAAATGCGCAACTTTTCATTTTTGGAGAAGTTGGCCCTAATTGATGTAATAAAAGAGAAAATTGTGCTGTGGCATCATTATGATGGCGGCTTGTCAAAAATCATCTGGGAAAGTAAAGGTGCTGCCCTTGAAAAGGATGTTAAATATAGTAACTATTGAGTTGAATTACGTAATTGACAATAGTTTGTGTTTTCTAGTACACCCTTGCAACGCGGCTTTGGCTTCGTTAAAGGACAGTTTGCGCTGCTGGCGTGCTGAGCACTGGTGGCGTACCCATCGCAACTTAAGAAGGCAGTGATGGGTAGTGGGGGTCAGCTCCACATATGTCTTTATTGCCAGACTTGTCGGCGTTAATTCTCTTTTACAGAACCCAAAGCTCCTTGTAAGAGATGGCTGATGATGAGGAACTTTGTCCCAGTTTTTCAATCACTTAGATCATTTGTGGACGACGGCGATTCTGTATGTCGCACGATGGTCGGACTATGGGACTTCTTTGTCACCGCAAATCGTAGACCACATCTCCTAATCTATGCAGTTGCATTATAAGTAAATGATAACGAGATGCCATGGCCCAAACAGTCGATTCAGTCCCTTCCCTAGTTGTGTCCATAAAGCACCAATTGCCTATCAAAAATAAAGGTCACGGTAGACCTAAAAACTATTTTATTATTCACGCATCACGTCACACAAGCGACTTTTTGACCGGCCAAAACGTCGAAAAGCTAACCGGCACACTCCACCCACATTTGAATATCTTCCGTTTTTCTGCCCGCTATTTTATCTTAAGATAACTTGATTTTTCCGAGTTCCTTTAAATTTAGCATTTTGGCTAACATTTCCTTTAACCAACAGATGAAAACAGTTAGAGAAAATTCATTTTTTTTGTCTATTTTTTACTCACCCGAATTGGATATTTGTATGGTAAGATATTCGCCAGTTAAATTTGAAGAGAAACCAAGCAGAAATCCTTTCGGAATGGTGGTGGTAAAGCCCACACGTATATTTTCAGCAATGGTGGAGCGGAAGGAGCCCTCAAATTCGTAACGTATGATCGAACTAGAGCGCAAGTTGACGCCAATTTCTGAAATTAACCAAATTTATTATACTATTTTATAGTTTCTTCTATGGGACACTCACCATCTGCACAAATGGGTCCCTTAAAGGCACTCCAACGGCAGTCGCAGCCATAGCCATCGTAGCGTTCAATACAAGTACCATTGTTTAGACAAGGACTCGACTCGCAGCGTCCCACACAACCGGTGCTAATGCCATATATTCCCCTCATGGAATACTGCTTGAGATCCACCATTTTGCCATTAAGTAGTAGAGCACGAATGCAACCCACATAACCATCACGATATTCGGTTGTAGCTCCTATGACCAAATCCGAGGTTAAATGCAGTGCACGCACTGGACCAGGTGGTTCACGCACTTCAGCTTTAATAGAACCATCCACCACAAGACGAGCCTCCTTGCGATTACGTTCCACGCTCACTGTGTGCCAATTGTTATCATTCAAATGATAGCTAGTGCCCACATTGACTCCCAGCGGACCGCTACCCGCCTGATATTGGAACTGCAGCTTGTTGCCGCCGTTTATACTCAGTTTAATATAGTCCGTGGGCCCGGTGGCATGGAATAGTACAGCATTCTCCTGTGTGGTGCGGAACTCCAAATAAATATCACCCGAGTGGCCCATATCAAAGGGTGGCAGATTAATAGACGAATCGGCTATGCGGAAGGTTACCACATTGCTGAACAGATCATCGCCCTCGCAGCGCAGTGGTCCCAGGGTATAGCGACCCTGCTTCTCATCCAGCGGAGTGCCGGTGTCACCAAATTTAACAGCTCTCACAGGCAGATATTCCTTTTCACGTATATCGCCACCATCTTCGGTCCATTCCAAACTGTTGGAATCACAATTGCACCATTTGGTGGGATCATGACATTTACCCAATATACCACACTCGCATTTACGTGATCCCGGCAACGCACCGGCCCAATAGTCCATGGGTTGATTATGGCGCGACACCCACCAGGAGAAGGGGCGGAAATTGCCGGCTTCAGCTTTAGGAAAAAGGGAACATGAGAGAGGGTTTGCGATGGAATTAATAAAGTCTACTTACAAGGTGAGTTGAAGAGACGAGAAGAGCGACAGGAGTAGCTCAGGCGCTGCCAGCAGCTGTGAGAGCGATTGAGCAGAGCTTCGATTTGCAGTTGATTGGCATCATACATAATGGATTGCTCAAAAGAACCGGGCTCCTGGAAGCCATCCACTGTGGTGGTGTGCTCCTGACTGTGGCTAAGTGTGGTAATAACACGCCCATCCGCTGGAAAATAGAAGAAGCCCCAGTAGAGTCAAAAAAGAAAGGTTGGACTTAAAATTCACTTACAATAAAACTCGCAGGTGACGGGGAATGGTTCCAGTGGTCCACTGCCATCCACATCCACATTCAAATTAACTCTTTGCTGCACATGTTGCACATTCTTCAGAGCCAGACAGGACAGCGGATTGTTGGCTAGATACAAAAGATTACAGGGAATTAGGAACATTTTTACTTAAAGAATTCTTTAAGTTCACTCACAAGTATGACACACTGCACCCGCATATCCCGTGTGGGCACAATCGCAGAAAAACTCCATGGAATTCTGATGAC
This sequence comes from Lordiphosa magnipectinata, assembly GCA_037044535.1. NCBI lineage: Eukaryota > Metazoa > Arthropoda > Insecta > Diptera > Drosophilidae > Lordiphosa > Lordiphosa magnipectinata. The sequence goes on along the minus strand of JBAMBO010000632.1, from coordinate 1,707,695 downwards.
ATACACCCTTATGCTGGCATGGATTTGGATTGCAGCGATCTATCATTTGACAGGCATCCACCACGACTTCATCACCGCAACACACCTCCTCGCCCTGCACCCAATCCTGTGGCAGTTTGTAGTTACCATCTACCGAAATCAGACGCATGCAGCCCACAAATCCATTCTTATCCTTGCCACCAGCTATGTGATAAAGACGTCCTGTGGCTATTTGTAGATTTTTAGTGGTGGTCATGGGACGTTGATCTATATTCAGTATAAGGCGATTTCGTTCAATGGACAGCACAAAGGAATGCCATTTGCCATCATTGAATTGCTCATCATAGTTGTCCAGTATAATTCTGGGTCTATCCTTGGCCTTGAGATCAATCTTGACCTTGCCAAACTCTAGGAAAACTTTAATATAGCCTCCCGAATAGAAATCATGATGCACCATTACACCATGCTCCTCGTAAGTGCGGAAATAGAAGGATACATTCAGACGCTGCGAGTTCTCATAGCCCTTGAGACGCACAAAGGAACCGCGTGTGGTAAAAGTAACCGGATAGATGGGCGGGGAGGGGCAGGCAAAGATGGTGTTGACCTTCTGATACAGATAAGCCTCGCCCAATTCATAGCTGTCCTTCATGCCACGTATAAAGTTGGTGGAATTTAAATAAATATTCTCCATACAACCGGAGAAGTTCTGTTGTACGATGAGGCCTTCCTGGAAGTTGGGCACTCCACCCAGATACATTTCTCGATTAAGATTTAGGCGACTAAACTCGCCCTTAATGCGTCCACGCACAATCACACGATCCACTGAAAAGATAATGTCGCGACGATTACGCGAAATGACCACATCATGCCACACATTGTCATCCAGCAGGCTGCCGACCGACAGAGAAGTCATTATGCCCGAACCCAAATCAAGATTAAGTATCATTTTGTTATCCTTTAGCTGAAGGGCATAGTAATCGCCTTGTGTGCCACGAGAGTACATCATGACACCATTGGCAAAGGCCGTTTTGAAACGGAAACGTATGGATTCACGTGTAGAGGCAATGGGCTCACGGCGCAGATCATAACGCACCAGGCCAGTGCCATTAAAGTACAGATTCTCCGAGACTGTAAAAGGGAAGAGAGAGAGAGAGAGAGAGAAAATTTAGAGCAGTACCGGTCAAATAGAGAGGACAAAAAAGTGCGCTTGTGTTGGTGTGCAAGAGAGCTCTCTCCAGACTACAGCCGTTTTACTTGTAATTCTATGTTCACCGATTCACACAATCATGAGTTCGGCTCGCGTTTCTGATTTAGAGTACCACTTTTCACACCGACATGAGCCGAAAGCATGCCGAGGCTTGTGACAAGAGAGCAAATTGCTTAGGTGCGGATGAAGTAGTTCAGAGCTGGTACACTTTCACTTTTTAGCCCCATAACATAAATAGATGTGTAATATACTCACTGTAATCACAGCCGTAGAGTTCCACACGCATGGAAATGCGATCATGCCAACGTGTAGGATTAATCCTCACCCATTGGGCTATAATGGGCACCTCAAAGACATTATAGTGTATAGAGTTGCCATCCGAGTTGCCCTTGAACATCTGACATAAAATTTTAGATTAATAAAGACAACTCTCAGTAGTTTCTGCCCTTCATTTAACCCTTCAATACCATCCCAATCCTCAGTTTGTGTTAATATTATTGTGTCTTAATCTACAATTAGTCACTATACCTGTGGCTCGCTCGTGGGATTCACATATGAACGCCAGAATTCGCCATCATCCGAATATTGGACTATATATTCCGTCACAAACTCATCAGTATGCATGCGTCCCATGGTGGCAATCTTACGAACCATACGCGACTCACCCAAATCGAGTGTTAGAAAATGGTTATACGTATTCTCAACCGGTGTCCAAGCAGCATTACCTGCACAATGTTAGGGGGGATGTGCGTTAGCAGTTAGTTTTGCAAAGAGGCAAAGGATAGTGTGTGTGTGTGAAACATAAAACATAAATGCATGCATCATAAAAACCATAAAAACAAATCTTAAAAGCAAACAAAAATGTTAATGGGCTTTGTCCAAAAATACCACCACCAAAATCACATTCCACATTCCATTTTTTGACATTAGTTAAGGGGCGGATTGCCTTACCTTGACATTACCACCTGGCTCTTTATAGTCGGCAAATTCTAAATCGGTTATGCCATAGCTTATGGTATATTCCGTCACATATTCATTGCTATGAGGACGTCCTTGCAGGGCAATGTGCGTGACATTGCGCACCAGACCCAAGTCTATAATCAGACGCTGATCAAAGTCCGAGCTCTTGGCTGACCATGATGTGCCAGCTTAAGTTTCATAATGGGCAATAAAATAAAATGATAAATTTAAAAGAGAAAATAAAAATAAAAATCCACTTAAAATAAATCAGGAAAGGGGGCCTTAGAAAATTAGCTGCTCTCTCTCTCTATTATTTAACCATAATTTAGGGGCAATCCCATTTGACAGCTGCAAGTGGTCCTCGACAAGGGGTAAAAGTACAATGCACCAACCCCTGGGGGGTGAAAGGATATTTGGCAAGGATTGGGCTGGTGTTAACACTAAATGCACATGGCAGCAGCAGCAGCTGGGGTGAGCAGAAACAATTGCTGCAACATCCAGCTTTTGTTTTAATTCTACAGGAATTTCGCAGACTTTTTCAAGTTCGGGTCAATGCTGCATTAAAACTTTTGTTGTTTTTTTTTTCGGCAACATTCAGCAAACAATATTCATTCCCATCGATAAAACTTTCAACAACAATTCTGGCTACCCCGGGCTACCCTTGCTTGAGTCCTGTTTGCGCATAAATTTACCCAAAAAGCAAAAGAAAAAACGAACAATGTTGTGTCTGGTCTGGTCCCCATGTCTGACTTCCATTTGCGAGCTACTAAATTTGGGTTTATAGCCTTTTAAGCATATTTCCGGCTTGCGTTTCGTTTCATTTGGTTTGTTATTCCTACAACAAGACAAACAAACGAGGACAGATGTGTTGATTGGCGAGGGTGGCACAACATGGTAGAGATTACAAGACAATCTGTATCAGGGTTCGAAATCGATCGAGATTATTGAATAATAAGAAATCGAATTATATGTAAAAAAGGCAGAATATTGTCATTTCAAAACAAAAATGTATACCGAGACGCAGGAAAATATTCACTGAATTCAGCAAGACTATTTCTTTGAACTCATGTTGAAATTTGTGTAATTTTAGTGTGATTAAAGAACATTAATGGGAACATTAATGCTAAAGGAATGATAAAAATCGGATGAACGATACACAAGTTATGAGCAAAAAAAGTTAACCGGCACTTAGTGTTGCCAATTTGTACTTTTTGCGGACGGATTTGTCTTCTTTTAAACTGCGATTTCCGGAAAAATTTTGAAACGTCCCCTATCCCCCTATCTCCCCTATCCTTTATTCATCCTTTTTTTAATTGTTTTAAGTCATTTTATAAATTTCAACTATGTGGCATCGCTTTCTTATTAATTTTCCGCCTTCGATAAGCATTTTTCAAATGCAACCCTGTTTTATTTGTGTGTAATCGAAATCAGACGTATCGAATATCGGCTTTACAGTTTCAACATGCCGAAAGACGTTTACAATCACAAATTTCGCGAATCTTGGTTAAAAGAACCTGAATAAATGAATTGGATGTGCCGAGTTGCCAATTATCCGAATCCGGAGACATACTGCAATTACAGTTTTAATCCAAAGATTGACCATAAAAACACATGCAAAATGCAGTGCCCTTCGCACAGGTAAACAAAATAACGATTCAGCCACTTTCAACATCAGCAGCTTGTCGTTAGGAGGCGGCACTAGCAATGTCTTCGGTTATTTGGAACGAATGCATCATATGCACACGATATTGATGCTGATAATACCACTCTCGATATGATTTATGATGCCGTCAGACGGCACAGACGTGTAAAATAATTGTCCCAGAAGATGATGGTGAGCAACCGAAATATATCGAAAAAACAGCATTCACATCTGAGTGTTTCATTTGAGCTCGAGCCGGCTAAACTCAATTTTCTACAATTTAGAAAGGTTGCCAACTATCAACTTTTTGATATTCATTAAAGCGTTTTTATCAGAGAACTGCAAGAGTCCACCGGCACTCAAGGTGCACCGGGTAAATGTAGGGTGATTTTGACACCCTTGTGTTTTTTGCTGCCGGACAACTGAGTATGAGTGCCAGCCTCGCAATAATGCATAAGTGTGTGACGTACCAAGCATCAACATAGAGTAGGTAGTTTTTTTGAACAAGTGTGTGTACGTATGCCGGCGCGTTAGCGTCGCAAGAAGGATGGGTGAAAAGAAAAACCTCAAAATAAAAAAAAAATGTATTGAGTGTGTGGAGTATTACGGTTTCTTTTTTACAAGCCTTCGCTTGAGTTGTTTTTTTTGCTACCTGCTGCTCCAAATGCGTCGCAAAATGAAACAAATGATTTCTTATTAATCTTACATTTTATTTAACATATTCATTGCTTCATTACATATCACTTAATTTTTAATTATTTATTACTTTTAATTACTTCCGCCATTATGTCCCTCCGCAGACAAATTCAAAGATGCACTGAACTTGAACGCAAAGAACAGATCAACCAAAAGCACCATGGTGTTGAAAAAACACTCGAGTGATTCTTGTGTGTTTCGCATTGCCTTTTTTGTAACTTGTGATTATTCCGTTATTCGTTTTGAGTGCAAGCGCGACCGGCACGCGTTGCTCAAAAATGAATGAGTGCAAACACAAAAAAAAAACGGCACCTTGCATGAGCGAGAGCGTAATAATGCCGGCACTCATAGCACACACGAAATTTTTGATAAGTGTGTGTCTTTGCTTTGCTTAGCCGGGTGTGAGTGGCACCGGGGCACAAATTTTATTGGGTGTGAGTAAGGTGGCAAAAAGTGACACCCTTGCAGTTCTCTGGTTTTTATATTAATAAGGAAAAATTGTTTGTCCTGTTTTTATCCTTTAAAAAAAATCTGTCCGTTTTCTGCGTTCAAGCGTCCTTTTTATACTCTGTACCAAAGGTACACAGAGTATATCACAGTCCGACAAAATCCAACTTTTTTTAAAAAAGCCCGGCATGAGACCCTTAAATTACGATAAAAGGGACCTCTGTAAGCATCACCTCATACCCAGTTTTTAAAATAAAACGCGAATTATTTGTACTTTTGTACCAGCAACACACAACAAGTTTAACTTAGTTGTTAAGGGTTTAAGATAAAAATCTGAAAAATTCAGCAAATGTGGACAGGGTCATGGGGAACGCCATACAAAAAATTCACTTCAATCGTACAATTGGTTATGGTACCTCCAGAAGGAGTTAAACCTTAAGTCATGAATATCTTTAAAAGCGCACGGTAGATTTTTATTAAAATCAATTTTTCTGATGGTAAAATGTACTATTGGAGTACCAATTTTATATTCACCCACGAACCACTCCATATGGACTATGAGCTAGACGTAAAAATAGACCGAACTGTGTTTTCAGATTCACAAAGAAAGCTTTGGTTCGCGGTCTATAAACAATTTTGTACAGGAATTGTACATGCAATTTGTAGGAGTCGATTTTACCATGTCCGTCTGTCCGTCTGTATGAACGCACAGATCTCAGAGATGGTAAGAGATAGAGGTTTGACATGTATGGAACATATATTTCTTATACTTGGAGGCAGATCAAGTTTAAGAGCAAAAAACGGCCAGTTAACACCCCGCACCCCCCACCCATCACCACAGCTTTCCATTGAACAAAGGCAATCATAGTAAGAGAGAGAGAGAGAACCTTACTAACTCAGACTCAGCTCGTCATGCATTTTGTGGCGCCATTTGTAGTGAATTAGGCCAATTTAATTATTTAATATAAAACACAGTTTAGTTTCAGTTGGTTTATTGAAGTATGAGTTAAACAGAATGCCGAGAGTTGAAAGTTTGTATCTGTGTGAGTGTGTGAGTTAGAGATGTAAGACATAAGAAGAGCGGGAGTAACAAGTTGCCAGTGATGTGTGAATCAGCCAGGAACTGTGATTGAAACTGGATCTATGATTGGAGTCGGATGGACTGTGATTGGAGCGGGATGAACTGTATCCCCTCCCCCTCTAAATGATGCTGGCCTGTATATCTAAGATATGTTGTCGGATCGGTCGTGTGTGCTGTGAGTGTAGTCTCTTTTGGTCAAGGTGATTATTGTGTGCCTGTTTATGCCAGGTTGAAGAAGCTCCTTGAACTCTGATATGACGTCTTCATGTAAGGATAAATGTTTTTGTTCGCTCCAAATAGGTTGATCGTCTGCAGCTTAGCTAAGATTATTAGTTGTGAAGCGCTTGGTAGGAACGACACGACGTAGTCCTAGTTAATTTAAAACTTTTATTTTTGGCGTGTAATTGTTCGCCATCTATTCATTTTAAGTTTTGTTCAATGTCTTCTTGCATTTTTTACTTTTGTGTGTAATGCGAGCTACTGTTTTTTCTAGCAAGTAATAACCAATTTAATGATAAATTGGTAATGGTTCTTTCAAAAGGGGTCACCATTTGGGGCATATATATACTATGTGTGCTCTGAGATGATTCCTTTTAAGCGTTAGAAATTTCTGGGCAAAATTATAATACACTTTTTAAGTGTATAAGAAGTCCCATAATGAAAAATTACTAATGGGTGGGGGCAAGTTTACTGATAGAAGAGTAGGCATCACACAAACATTACTGCAGCATGTTATCTGCACAACTATATAAAGCGATCATCTTCAAAGTAGTATGACTCCTCGGTTGGTCGTCAATCAAATGAAGTGTTTACTAATTACTTTAAAGTCAAAACAAATTATTTTAAAAGAATAAATACAGATTTTTTGTTAGGTATATTAAATACGATCCATTCTTTTTGGACACAGTGGCGTGTTCAAATTCAATTTCATTTAATATAAATATATTTCAAAGATAAAGCCAAATTGACTATAAAAAGCACAGAAATTACATTTATTTTAGAGAGAGTACCAACAACTTGCTAAGCTATTATTCATGCTTGTGCGGTTTCTGCAGTGCCTGCTTGCAGTATTCTACCACCTCCTCGAGGTCAGGAGCTTTGCCTTTTTGGATGAGCTCTTCAAAACGCAACATTTCAAATCTGCCATGCTCCTGGGGCAGACAATTGCGAAATGCAATGGCCGCACAATATTGCTCTTTTAGCAAATGCTCTTCAAAGTGCCAATTATTCATGGGCTTGTCATGACATCTAAGGGTAGTGCCTGTCAGGGGTGAAGCAGCCTCCTCCAGTGCGTGTGTGGTGTCTACTGCAAAACTAATCTTCTCCAGGTCAACAGTAATGCCCACACCCAGCTCTTTGACATAGGCCTCCTTTAGGCACCAATGTCGCATGAACGCCTTGAGCTGTGCCCTTTCATTGTGCTGTGGACGACCTATATAGCTCCATTCCTGTAGCGAGAATTTGCTCTGCATTAAACGAAAGAATTCCTTAATCGGTTTGCCTCCACCATATTCTATTTTCATCACATCCGTGCCTATGCCAAAGTCCTGTTGTTCCTGCTCGCCCTCTGATGTGCTAGTTATACCAGCCAGCAGCACAAGGCTGCCCTGATGTGTTACATTGAAACTGAGGGGTGGCGGACGGGGCTTCCCCTCTGTCTCTTTGTCCTTTACCCAGTAGGGTTTGCCTCGAACGTCACGCGCAAATTGCACTTGATGATAGGCCTCGCCGCTGCACGCGCTTACATATTTACGCATTAATAGGCGGCCAATTAGCGACGACAGAAAGTCATCAATGAAGTGGAACTTCATGAGGCGTGTGCGCTCCTCGGGCTGAATGGCAGACACCGCCTGGGTTAATTGCGGCAGTGTGGGCGTCCATGTGCTCAAATCGAAGGCCCAGCGTGTGCAGATGTGTTTGCTCATCTGGTTTTGGTTATAAAAATCTACAAACTATTTAATTAAAATGCCAAACATTGTTTTCCGGGGCGTTTTCGTTTTTGTAAAGTTTTCATTCGCTGTTGCTTTTGCTGCTTCTTCTTCTTCTTGCCAGCTGTATGAATGCAGAGTGACCGTAAACTGATAACGGAAATATACTGACTAGCAAAATGTACTGCAAAAATACTAAAATATAACGATTCTCTAAAATTTCAAATGATTTAAGATGACATAAAAATTTAGTTCCGCACGATACCTCATTAAAATAAGTATGCTGTTCAAAAGCATTCAGATTTAAAACTGTTCAAAAGTATTTCTATTCATGTGGAGTATTGCGCCGAATTAAATTTGAATCTTATCTGAGATAACTGGTCTTTATGATGGTCTGAAATTTCGCGATATTTTGAACCGTTTGATCTACATCTCCCTATTTACCCATATTTTTACTAATATTTACGATAATCTAAGCTCATATGAAAACTTTGCAAATTTGACTAATCACTACACCTTCTATTTACCTGTCTGCAATTGCCATCTATCAAATCTTTATAATAAACTCAAATGAGAATTTTTGTATCTACATCTATTTATCAACGCCTGTATTAGCATCATAACATCAAGCGCTTTTTAAATATTATAATAAATTTGCAAAACTCTAGGTGAATTGGACCATTTTAATAAACGTTATATAGCCTACTTACTTCCTATTCCAGGTTATCAACTATCTGTGTGCCAAATTACTTAGCTCTACTCTTTGTTTTGTTAGTTTATGTGACGGATTGCTGAAAATCGGCGCTTAGTAAGTTATAGACTGATTCCGCTGACACATATATGTACATTTTCAAATTTGGTGATTCCACTGGAAATGTACGGTTGGAGAAAATGCTCATAGTGTTTGGTGCGAGTGACAACATATTTTCAGAATGTAGAAATTTGTGGGAAAAAAGTGTATATAGGAGTCCTGTCAATAATAGGTACATTTGGTTTGTAAAATCGCTGATCTAGATAGCTTTAAAACTATGGATTTCGTCTTTAAAGGGTATTCTAGTCTAGAATTATAAGTTTGGCCAAAGTACTTAAAAAAACGGAACTCAGATATGATAAAAGCCAAAACGACTAAATTTGAATGTAGGATCCTTATAAATATACTATAGTTCAAAGTCAAGTATAACTTAATATTTTGCCCCTCTTGACATCTATTATAATTTATGGGATACCTATGGGATACCTATGGGATATTATGGGATAATACCTATTGAAACTCGGCAAGTTTAATGGGCATTTGAGAATTTAATCCCGCACCACCACATTCTCAATCAACAGAGCACTGGCCTAACAAAGCCAATGAGAAAGTAACAAAATGCATGCACCAATCACAGTATGTACTCCATGTGCGGTTCATGATGTACCCAGCAAGCATTTTATGAAATTTCTGATCACACTCGAGTCTTTTTCGAGTTCTCAGTCTGCTTAACATAGTCATAAATGCGCTCGTTTTCTGATCATAAATGATACTTTTGTCGGGAGAAAATGGTTCCCTAGCCGCGACTCTTCATGAAGTCATTTTTAACCCGTTTTTCTGATCAGTTTCGACTCATTTTCGAGTCATTTGCGAGTCTTTTTCGAGCCGTTTTTTAATGAATCACATTTTGAGCAAATGCATGAGTCATTTTCGAGTCTTCCTTAAATCGCACATCAAACTAATCTCTTTTTAATCATCAAATGGGCACGAAAAAGACTGAACAAGGTGAGGAATCACCTAATGATCTTCCAAATGTTAAGTGGGGTACCTATATGTTAAAGAATACCACTTGTTATAGATTAAAACCAAGCCGCATTGCCGTATTCTCCATAATGCAACACCGCAAGCCTACATATACCCCTTCTAGTAATAGACAATAAAAAAATTTATAGATGCGCTTGAAAAAATTTGAAAATTCCAGGTTTTTTGTTATGTTTTTATTGGAGGACTAAGTGGGGCTATGGTCGGGCGTGGCGTACCAGTCGTATGTGTGGCGGCTGGTGCGGGAGGTTGTGGGTTCGATCCCGCCTCGGACCATCTAATAGAAAAAGTTTTTTCTTTCTTTAGAAAAAAGCTTTTACACACCCGATCACCTTCACCAGCTACTGGCGCCATCTGTGAAGTTAACTAGCCATGAACTTGTACGGGAGGTTGTGGGTTCGACCCGCCCGGGCCATCTGATAGAAGGGGTTTTTTGTTTCTTCAGATCAACGCTTTTCACGCGCCCGATCACCTTCACCAGTTGACCCAACCAACAAGTTAATTGGCGCAGAGGAAAAATTTCGAACCCGCTGCGTTGGATCCGGCGAAGCTGTAGACCCCTTTCTCTTGTGCGAAAAATTATAAGCACACACGCCAAGAGATTGAGAGAAGCTTGGCCCTGACCCTCCTGGAGGTGCTGTTTGAGCCAATTTTACTTTAAATGGGGTTATATGAAAAACTATTTAAATTTCTTTCCAAACATTAGCAAAGAATACTTTAAGGACATTAATGTTATATCAATATATTTACTTTAAAAATATACTGGATTTTCGATGTGTGCTCAGAAATACGCGAATAACTTCGTCAAATGGTAACAAAAATTCATCGAGACAACATTTGTTCAACGTAGAATTAAATAGACTTGAATAATAAAGCTTAAGAAAAAGTTGCATAGAGTAAAAGCGGTGGTCAAAGTATAAATATGCAACAAAAAGTTAAAGATAGCAGATAGCAGTAACCCGCATTTCTCAGCCATAGCGTTAAAACACTGAGGGCCGATTTCTCTTCTTCCAGATAGCTGCTATGTGTCAGATAATCTTACAATTTACTCTGCTATATATAAGTTTATGTGACATATAGCTCTCTATGTAGAAGATGAGAAATCGGCCCGAAAACCATTGAATATAATATATAAGAATCTTTTCGTCGCTATCAGAATTAGCAAAGTGATACAAAATCAGATGATGCATTCGGGAGTTGTTCCAAGTTAAGTGAACAAAATGAGCAATGAACGGTTCTTGGGCCATATCTCCAAATTTTGAGGGTCCCCGGAGAAAACCCAGTATGAAGAAGTGCTATACCCGATTTCGCTATTTACACCGACACAAGCCGAACTCAAGCCGGGGCTTGGCCCCTGAGATTAAACAGCTCTTCGGCCGATGGCCAGATCTTCTTGACCAACGCTGCTCTAGACTACAATACCCCCTTAAAACTGAGAACTGTGGCGCAAGAGCCGAGTGCTAGTCTCAAACTGTGGCTTCAAACGAGAGTTGCTTCTAAAAAAAACATGCAAGCAAAGAGTGATTCCGAACCTGAATGGTTCTGACACACTAATCCGCGAAATTAAGACTCTAGACCAGGGGTGCCTATTCCGCAAGCCACGCATTTGTTTTTGCTTTGCGCAAAGGAATAGCCCGCGCGCCTACCATATACGCGGCCATAAGATTATAAAAAGCAAAAACAATTTCATATGCGTGCTTCTCCTCTCTTTCTTTCCGAACGAAGGTTTTGCAGACCTGCAACAACAACATCATATGCGACTCTCTTCTCTCTCTCCTATGTCTCTGGCAAATTAAAAAGCAACAACAATGTTGCCTTTGCGTAGTCAGCGCTCGCACGCGTGTGCTTCCCAGCAAACAAAGTTCGGAGTGCTCCAAATTATGTGTCTGAAAAGAGCCGAGCTTAAGAGCGTTTGTGGAGTAAACACATAAATTTCAGGTTTTTCGGATCATATTCAGTGCTATCTAGGCACGGGCTCATAAAAAGCACTTATGTCTGAGCATTTCCGTCCGGAAAGAGCCTTTCAGTAGCCCTTCAAGTGCATAGAAAAGTTACTTTTATGTGTATTTTATGAGGTTTTTCTATGCTTTATTGGGAGGGTGAAAGCACTTATATCTGTGTCAGAAAAGAGTCAGATTGGACTCAGAAATCTTCCACATTAAGTGCGACCGGTTTCATAGAAAAAAACGCTCATTCCGGACTCTTTTTTGTGCACATTATGACGGTGAATGCTCATAAAAGTGTCCGAAAACGCACATATTGTTTGCTGGGTTGAGACAGCAATGACCACACACACACAACCAAAAATCGGTTCAATCATTCTGGGCACCCCTGGTCTAGACTTCCGGACCGCAACTTATGTAGAATTTTGAATTGTTAAACGATGAATTTGGTACCATGAGCGACTTCTAGTTTACATTTTTAATCTAAAGATATCAAGCGATGGTGTTTAAATCACACAATCAGTGACTAGCAGAAGGACATTACTAATGAAATCAATTTTCTTAGCTATGTGGAACAAAATCTAATATTCTTACATTTTAAAACTATTTTTAGAATTTGGGAACTTTTGGGGACATTTTTGACTAAAATAAACTAACTAAAAAGCTCAAACAAAACTCAATAAAAACAAACATAACTCAAAAGAAATGGGGAATTTTATTACAAATCGTAGACTTACCATTGAGACGAGCCTTTTCGGGTCCACGATCGTTAAGCGAAGAGGTGGCCGTTAAAACGGCACGCTCCATCAACGGCTGATTGCATTCATAGTCGGAAAAGTAATCCGTAAAGGCATCTGTAAGTAAAGAAAATAAGGAAATGTATGTAAGATCTTGACCCATAAACAAAAAGCGGAGAATATACAATGAAATCTGTACTGTCACATTTATGGTAAATAAAAATTGTGAAATGAAAAATATGTTTGGCTGACGTCCAAACAAATTATAATTTTTTGAGTGTTCCTGGCTTTTTTATGACCTGCCATAAATTGAACCGCATAAAAAAAAGATCTCTGTGTATAAATATTTGGTTACCTTGACACTTGGAAGTGCCCACTTAGACAGATAAAATGGAGCCGGAAATCCCGAGCCCCCTACCTAGACTGTTGCAACCCCCCAAACGGGTGTTGTGGGTGCAGTTCAAAAAAAAACAACCCTTAACAGTTCAACGCAAAGTTCATGTGCATTCTGTGTGAGGAGGGGAGGGGGAAAACAGATTAGCCAACTCAATCCTGATATAGCCAGACGCCCATTCGCTCCCTAAAAACATAACACGCACACGACAATCTTAGGAAATAGTAAAAGAAAAATAATCAATAAAAACTTTGAACTACTTACAGGTGCCCCACCTCACCCCTAACCCCCACGCCCACCTTACCACACAAGTAAGAATGGTTTTTCTTGGGGGGAAAATTGTTATCAAAATATAATAAAAAATCTGGCTAATGTTCTCAATGAAATAAATATGACGTGACCGATTTTGGAAAAGTAATTTCCGCCCCGATCAACACAAAATGTGAAGTGCGGATGATGGGAAATAAATTAGCAAAAAAGTGTGAGCTGCAGGCAAGGGAGGGGGGCTGGAGTGGGGGGAATTGTTTATTTTTAGTCATAAAAGTGTTTGCACATGAAACTTTTCAATGTTTATTTCTGTAAGAGCCGAAAATTGTCTAACAAATAAATGATTGAAAGAAGAAGGATTAAATGCCCATACCCATACCCAAACAGAGGGTTACCCCCAGTTGAAGTTGACATATGGCAACACGTGTAAAACACGAGATTTCTGGACCATGCGCAGTAAATTTAAAGCCGGAAACATCTCTTTGCCGGGATGCCTTTTAGCCCGGTCTTCCAATAGGAAGAGTGAGTAAGAAATAGGCGTTGTTAATCGGTTTTGTTTTGTCAACGCTGTTCGTAAGCAACGTTTCGATCAAAACGCTCACGCTCTCTCTCTCGCGCTCTCACGATCAAAAGAGCGAGTTGGAAAATGAGTGACGAGTCTTCAGCTTTGGGGAACACGCCCTAAACTTGGCTTATAACAATTAAAACTTTGTTATTTAACTAAAAAGAAGTGCTTCATTTGTCTCTTACCTGGTTTTACATTGCCCAATAAAAGCAACAAGCAAAAACAGCAAATTGAGATTCCATTGACACTTTGAAGCCTCATCTTGGCCTATTTTGGTAGCTTAAATCTACACGAAATTCGTTCAACAGCACATTTATTTCACTAGGAAAATGCAATGCCAGAGACACCCAATTGGCAGGCGTCGTCTGTCTGCTTTGACTGCACAATTTCTAGGGTATTTTCACTTTTTGTTAATTTGTACGCGACTGTTGCTTTAAGGGTTTGACTCCCTTTAATACTAACACTCCCACTCACACCCTGTTTTGGGGGAAGAAGCGTTTCGTTTGAATTAAAAAATAATTAATGCTGCGAATGGAATGACACACACACGTCGCCGTCTCGTTTTAAGTCTAGTATGAAATTAGTGTGGCCGTGTGGCGATACAGTAAAAATGCTTTGGTATTTAGTGTTGTCAAATGACGTAGCATAAAATAATTGAAATATACTGGAATTTAGATTTAAATGATTAAAATATGTCAGATCTGACCGATTAGGTCCATTTATGTTTTGGTTCAAATACTATTTCGGTATTCGGTTTCGTACCGGTACTTGGATTTTTATTTCGGTGCACCGGTACGTACCGGAATGAACCGGTAAAATATGAAGAAGGAGCGGTTATGGGTTATGCGTCCATTCGATTTCTTAGCTAAGACATAATAATTACCCGCGTGAGCGAATTTTCTGCGGCCGTACGACTTTTTTTTGGGGCTACAACCTTTTAGGTGTTTATATTGAGCGAACAGCTTTAAACTAAATTGGAATTTTGGTGTTAAATTTGGAACATTTGTCTACAAAATGGAATAAAAACATTCGTTACGGATTACGGAGATGCAGATGGTTGTGAATATAATTGAAAATTTGGCTAGTGAGGATGAAAAATCCACATTCTAAACTACTTTTAATACGGAAATCCACATTCTAATCTACTTTTAATACGAAAAGCTACATTATAAACTACTTTTCTTACGGAAATCCACATTCTAAACTACTTTTCTTACGGAAATCTACATTCTAAACTACTTTTCATACGGAAATCCACATTCTAAACTACTTTTCATACTGAAAGCCACATTCTAAACTACTTTTAATACGAAAAGCTACATTATAAACTACTTTTCTTACGGAAATCCACATTCTAAACTACTTTTCTTACGGAAATCCACATTCTAAACTACTTTTCATACGGAAATCCACATTCTAAACTACTTTTAATACGAAAAGCTACATTATAAACTACTTTTCTTACGGAAATCCACATTCTAAACTACTAAACTACTTTTTATACGGAAATTCACATTCTAAACTACTTTTCATACGGAAATCCACATTCTAAACTACTTTTCTTACGGAAATCCACATTCTAAACTACTTTTCATACGGAAATCCACATTCTAAACTACTTTTAATACGAAAAGCTACATTATAAACTACTTTTCTTACGGAAATCCACATTCTAAACTACTAAACTACTTTTTATACGGAAATTCACATTCTAAACTACTTTTCATACTGAAATCCACATTCTAAACTACTTTTCTTACGGAAATCCACATTCTAAACTACTTTTCATACGGAAATCCACATTCTAAACTACTTTTAATACGAAAAGCTACATTATAAACTACTTTTCTTACGGAAATCCACATTCTAAACTACTAAACTACTTTTTATACGGAAATTCACATTCTAAACTACTTTTCATACGGAAATCCACATTCTAAACTACTTTTCTTACGGAAATCCACATTCTAAACTACTTTTCATACGGAAATCCACATTCTAAACTACTTTTAATACGAAAAGCTACATTATAAACTACTTTTCTTACGGAAATCCACATTCTAAACTACTAAACTACTTTTTATACGGAAATTCACATTCTAAACTACTTTTCATACTGAAATCCACATTCTAAACTACTTTTCTTACGGAAATCCACATTCTAAACTACTTTTCATACGGAAATCCACATTCTAAACTACTTTTAATACGAAAAGCTACATTATAAACTACTTTTCTTACGGAAATCCACATTCTAAACTACTAAACTACTTTTTATACGGAAATTCACATTCTAAACTACTTTTCATACGGAAATCCACATTCTAAACTACTTTTCATACGGAAATCCACATTCTTTTGGAAAATTTGCTTATGCAAAGGGAATATGAACCATTGCAAACGCTATCTATTGGTTCCGGTTCTGGTTTTGAGTTTTAATCGGTTCTTTTCGGTTTGATTCCCTGGTTTAAATTTTAAACATTTTTTCCTATTTATCAAAACAATTTTAAGTATATTTTTTCAAATTTGCTCACTCAATAAAAAATACCAAATCTCACAAAATACCAAATACCCGTTCGATAGGCATTGGCCTGCTAGAGTTGTGCCATTCGCATGTCAACGCTCCCAATTCTTTTCGCCAAGAAACTTTGTTGGCGTGTTGTCAGATTTTGCTAGGTCTTTATTTGGTTTTTGTGCAGAGCGCGTGTGAATTAACTTGTCAAAATGTACGGAGGTGAAGAATTTGCTAATAACGGGGTGAGTGCTGGTCAAATGGAAGCCACTCTGTCGGCTAACAGTTAAAAATCTGTACACAACATAACCCAACTTTTGGGTGCCACCGACCAAAATCAACAAATTGTAAATTTAATTTGATTTATACATTTACAGCAGGAGTTCTATGATGACTATGCCCACACGGGAGATCCACAGTTGGATTTGGAGTACGAGCGTACTTATTTTGCCACCCGCATGCCGGAGAATGTCAAGTATTTCCTGATGAACTTCTGCCAGGCCATCAAGGAGGGGAATCTCTATGACATACAGAACATGTACGAGAATACATTCCCGCAGATTAGTGACCATCACTTTGACAAGTCCGCGTGGCCCGAGGAGCAGGAGGTGTCCGCCATTGTGGATAGTGACAAAGTGTTTTTGATTTTGTACAAGGAGCTGTACTACCGTCACATCCATGCCCGTATACCAGGTGGACCCAAGTTGGAGCAACGCATCAATTCGTTCTTCAATTATTGCGATTTCTTTAATCTAATAATTTCGGCCCAGAATCCGGTGATGCTGGAGCTGCCTGACATTTGGTTGTGGGAGTTGGTGGATGAGTTTGTTTATCAGTTCCAGAACTTTGCCCAGTATCGGTAAGATTTCAAAGACGCAGTGCATTGCATCCGCATTAATCTACGCCTTTGTTTTTCAGCGCTCGCTTGACGGACAAATCGCAGGATGAGATCCAGCAGCTGTGCGTTAATCACAGTAATGTATGGAGCATTCTCTGCATTTTGAATGTTTTGCACTCCCTGGTGGATATCTCGAACATCAAGAAGCAGCTGGAGGCCATCTCTCAGGGTGTGGATGTCCAGACTGTGGCTGGAGACTTTGGCAAGCTGTCGTTCTACAAAATGTTGGGCTATTTCTCCTTGGTGGGCCTTTTGCGTGTCCATTCTCTGCTGGGTGACTATTACCAGGCCATCAAGGTTCTCGAGCCCATTGAGATCCACAAGAAGTCGGCCTATTCGCACATACCCGCCTGCCAGATTTCCACCTCGTACTATGTGGGCTTTGCCTACATGATGATGCGCCGCTATGCCGATGCCATACGCACCTTCTCTGACATCTTGCTGTATATTCAGCGCACCAAGCAGCTGTATAGCACTCGCTCCTACCAAAACGATCAGATCAATAAGCAAGCAGAGCAGATGTATCATCTGCTGGCCATTTGTTTGGTCCTGCATCCTCAGTGCATAGACGAGTCCATTCAGCAGGTTCTGCGCGAAAAGAACTATCACGATGCCATGTTCAAAATGCAGTGCGGTGATCTGGAAGTGTTCAAATCGTTCTTTGTCTTTGCCTGCCCACGTTTTGTCAGTCCCTGCCCCCCGGCAGCCGATGCACCTTTGGAGGACTATGTCAAGGATCCCATGGAACATCAATTGTTGGTGTTTATGGATGAAGTGCGTCAGCAAAAGGATTTGCCCACCACCCGTTCATATCTGAAGCTCTATACCACATTACCCTTGACCAAATTGGCCTCCTTCATTGATCCCAAAGCCAGCGATGATGATGTGTCCAAGCTGTTAATACGTTTGCTTTGCTTTAAGCACAAAATGCGCAACTTGGTTTGGAGTAAAGGACCCAGTGGACTGGAGGGCACCTTCAAGTCGGGCTCAGAGGTGAGTTGAATAAAACAGGAATACTCTGGGACAGTTTTATTAACGGGGTCGTCTAATATTTCAGCTTGATTTCTACATTGATGACGACATGATTCACATAGCCGACACCAAGGTCTCACATCGTTACGGCGACTTCTTTGTGCGTAAAATATTGAAATTTAACGAGCTGAATCGCAAGCTGAAGAACATTAACATTTGAAAACCTAATCTAAATAATTTGTAAAACCGTTAATGATATATTTTCTATTTCCAACTGGACCGATTCGCTTTGATACTAATAAAAAAGAAAGAAGAGAAAAATGGAAAGCCTGCCTGGCAAGGCAAGAAAAGGTCCGCCAAAAACAAAAACCGTTTAAAATGTTTATAAAGTTTATTTAGATTCAGCAAATCAATTGCCTCCCTGCTCGCCAAGATAATTTTCTCAAATGGAACCTGTTTCATTAGAGAAATTGATTTGCCAGATTCAGTCGAATGAAGATATATCTAACTTTAAAGTTAAAAGCCGAAAAACAAACGTAGTTTTTGAAACAATTCCATCTCCGCATCATTTGATCTACGGGGACAGGCCTGAGATTATATTAGTAGAGCATGGAAATGAAGCTTGAGAATTACAAGGCAGATTCAGTACAAGTTACATATTAGATGTGTTCAGTGGCTCAAAACGTTAAGAAGTCATTCCAATCGTGTTCAGTCCAAGGGCCCCAAGTTCGAATCATCCCTTATGTCAACTTTTGTGACAACAAAACAAAATTTGCGGGACAGCTTACTTTTCATTTGAAGAAAAATGCAGCTGAAGGCGATCAAAAGCTGCAAGAAGCTTACGGGACAAATACTCCAAGCGCAAAATATCAAACGGGCAAAGCCGTATATTCGCGGTGACAAGGTCATGCTCTGTATTTGGTGGGATCAATTATGCGTGATGTACTATGAGCTGCTACAACCGAATGAAAACATCACAGGGCAATTCTACCGAACTTATTTGATGCGTGTGAGCCGAGCATTGAAGCAAAAACGGCCAGAATAAGAGCAAAGGCATGACAATGAAATTTTGACCGATCAAAACATACCTTGAAACGCCGAAATGGGAAGTTATATCCTACCCACCGTATAACCCAGACATTGCCCCTTCCGACTACTATTCGTTTTCGTCTTTTGAAGAACACCAAAATTTGATTGATTGGTAGTCAAAAGACGCATTGCTTATTCGAGATGCTATCCGAAAATTGCCAGAGAGATGGGGAAAAAGTGGGGGATAGCAATGGACATTACTTTGAAAAACGAATTTGTAACAAATTTTTCACCATAAAGAGTCAAACTTGTAAAAATAAAATGTGGGTGTCATTAGACGGCCGGAAGGAACGAATCTCTTTACGACGATAAATCTGATTGTGAATTTAACTGTTAACTCATTGTGAAGTCACTGCCGAGTCACTGTTAACCCCTCTTCCCACTCCACACAACCCACCTGCTGCTACGGTGAATGGTAAAAGCGGTTGACATTGCTAAGACAAGGCGTACCCAAAAGAATCTGTTGCAAACACAAAATCTTTCTAGTTGTAGTTCCCCATTCAAACGTCCATAAAAGAGCTTCGCTTTAAAAATCCTTTAAAAGTTTTCAATTAAAATTTTTTTGGACAGGTAATATTTTTGTTGAAATCAATCAATTCTACCTATATATGTATATCTATCAACCAAGGCAGCAAACTTCTAATATTATGCAGAATGTCCGGTCCCGCGTTTCGATCCGATCGTGAAGTATAAGCTTCGGTTCGAGTACATGTTCCGTAACTTATCGAACCTAAGGTTTTGGTTCGAATCTTGTTTCTTTGAATCTCAGCAAATCCTTCACGGTTGTAGTTTTGTGAAGAGGACGCACTTTATTTCTTAAATTACTCACCCTTGAGCTTTAGTATTTTAAATTCAAAACAAAGAAGTGAAGCTTACATTACATTTGCCATCTATCAAATCTTAATGATAACACAAGGCAACAAAATTAGACTTTTCCAGTATATTGAAGTGTTCGTGGTGATTCTAGATGATTTTTGTGTGCTGAACACGAATCTGTTTTCAGAAATGGTCCATCACATTGAGATTTTGAGTAGATTGAGTTGCAAAAAATGGCTTTTTCGACCATTCTTAGACGCGTTTTGTGGGGAACCAATTCTTTTTTTGATAGTATCGCAAATAACTATATTTTAACTTTAAAATGAACTATACCAAGCATTTCTACGATTTTTTTCAATGAAGACATTCCATTTTTAGTAATTCTATACGTTTTCACAAAAAATCGAATATAGTGTTGCTGCCCCCATGTATACAATGTGTGTTGTTAAACATTTTCATAGAAGTTCTATACAAATTACTTGCCAAAGAAATAGTAACTTACGATTATATCCAAAAAATTCAAAACAAAAGTATTAATTCTCCACAAAACGCAATTTTTGCAACTTTAAGCTCAAATTAATACAAATCTCGATTTGATGGACAAACAGAAAATCTGAAAACAGATTCGTGTTCAGCACACAAAAATCACCTAGCATCAACACCAACCCTTCAATATACTAGACCTTGTTGCCTAGAGTAATCTAAACTCAACTTAAAATGTTCAAATTTTCGCGATTTTTTTGACCGATTGGCCTACACCTCCTATTTTCCCGTCGACAATTGCCAACCATAAAAACTATACAATATCAAAATATTATCAAAATTGGTTAAGGGGGTAATCTCCTATAGCAACAATGTCTTCGCTAAAACGAGTAATTTTTGAGTAAATAAAGCTGAGAAATAACGGCTGGTTCTTGAATTTGAATGGTAACATGCTGTCGCCTCAGATCGATATTGATTATTAATCGATAATTATCGAAGGTTATGCTCAATGCTCAGGCTGCGAAACTAGAGCTGCGGCCGCATCTAAAGAAGGCAGAATGGCACGCAGAGCAGAGGGAGTTGCTACTGAAAACAGTTTTTTTGAAGATGAAGTAGGTCTACAGTATGCAGCTGGCATACAGTATGCAGCTAATATCTGTAAGTATATAATATCTGAAATATTTTTGGTTACTTTCAAAACAACTTTTTCAGACTGCCAAGCCACTTTTCTCCAGTTCTACTTAACCGATTTTGATGAAACAAAATGCAATCGACACAGAATTGTCACCATTTTCGAAATGCATTTTTACATACTTAATTTCCTTTGGTTTTTTGCAAAAAACTTACTTCAAACTTTAAACGCATTTATCTCGAAACCACGTTTTTCGAACTGGCGGCCATGATATCTCCAGTTGCACTAAACCGATTTTGATGAAACTAAGTGAAATCGACGCAGAATTGTCACCATAGTTTTAAAAAAAAATTAAAAAATTTTTTTTTGCACTAAACTACAAAAAAAATGTCCCAAAATCGAATTTTCATCGTGGCCGCCAGCACTATACCATTTTTTCTGGACCCTCCACTAACTAATTACCTATGCGGATGACTGCACAGTCATCTCCACAGGTAGGAACATCCACCAACTCGAGGAGAGGATAAACGAATACCTTCTTCAACAAGCCTATCGGCCACAAAATCCTCGGCCACTCTCCTAACGACCTGGACTAAGGAAGTGAGGACGCAGCTGGATATCTACATTTGTGGACATAGGATACCCACCATCAACCATCCTAAGATCCTAGGCGTCACCTTCGATTCCATGTTCACCTTCGCCAAATACTCGGAGGAGGTGATTAAGAAGGTCAGGAGCCGAAACAAGGTTCTGAAGGCGATAGCGGGAAGCACCTGGGGCAAGGACATACAAGGCCATAAGTAGATCTACGGTCAACTATGCCGCCCCGATATGGTATCCGTCCAATGGCGAAACCTCCAACTTGCGCAGAACGCCGCTCTATGAGTAGCTACGGGATGCCACGCATCCAGAGCATCTCCACCAGGAAACATAGAAACCGCAACCGACTCCTTACCCAACAGTACCTCATCGGATGCCACTGCGAGTATCATTCAAATCACGACGACACCATGGGAGGCATGTCAAGGAGACCCAAAGCAGGCCGCTTCGATTTGAGAACTGAAATCCCAACAGTCCGACAACTCCTGGGAATTGGCATGGTAACAGCAACAACATCCGCTGAGGCCAAAAAGAAGGCACACACCGACTTGCCCAACTCCAAACCGGGAAAAGCAGGCACCTAAACAACTATCTGACCCGTATCAACCCAGAGGTTGTTGACGAATGCCCTTAATGTGGTCTCAGCCCACATGACACCAGACACCTCTTCGAGTGTCCCCTGAACCCAACTGTTCTCACTCCCTTAGATTTATGGTCCCATCCAGTAGAGGCAGTATCCTTCCTCGAACTGGATAGGGAATAGTTTTCCACATCCAACTAATTTTTTACCCTTTTCTTTCACTTTATCTTCCTTCTTCCACATACGTACGAAACTTCCCAGCTGTTACAAGAACAACTAAGCATTTTCTGCATTTTAGGGTCCAGCTTACAGCTAATCCATTAGAGCAGGCATGCGCAAAAGCAGCAAACGACAGAGCACTCACCAATACTCACAAAGATAAGCACCAATATCAATAATGAAATTGTTGTTGGTCAGTTTGCTTGCGCTCGCAAACACCAATCAAAGAAGAGAAAAAAACCGGTTTTTGTTTTACGCGTCGCATACACACGAAATCGTTAGCATGTGTGTCGTTTCGTATGCCTCGCGCCATGCATGTATATGATCATTGATTTCCTATGTTCCGTGCAATTACAATAGCAAAACGTACCCAAAGAGCATACGGCTGGGCATCGCTGCATTAGAGATATGGAATTTCTAAAATACATTACGGGCTTAGCGTAAAAATGTGGTCTAGCATCAATTATATATTAAGATTAGCTTTGAAATTCTGTCCAAATAATTATGCCAAAAATTCGTTATTTTCTTCCACCGGAAAACTGACGGATTCATTTTGCGATTCGTAAATGTGTAAAACGAAAACGATATGCCATTCATTGACTTGCTGCTAACCAAATGATTCTTTATCCGAATCAGGAAATACCACAAATTTTGTTTGACTTATAACGCAAACCACTGACCGCATTTCAATTATTTAAATCGTAGTTATCCAAGCCAATTTATTATAGTGTGGTCTGCGGTGTATAGAGTTGATATCTACACGAGGAGGCAAAATAACCCAATCTCTAGGTTATTCACCTTCTTCCGGCAAAGAAAAGCTATCTAAAGTTTGCTTCTCTGTTAACAAAGGCCTCTTCCCATTAATTATTCTTCACTTCAGTTTGATTTGGGTTTTTTAACATTTTTACTTTTATTTCAAATGTTTTGTTTTTAATTTTGTTTTAACAATACCGTTGTTTTATAAAATTTGTATGTACGACTATAAGGAAATTTGTAATAATCTACAGTTTTTATGAATTTTTTTTTTTTTTGTGAATCTTTTTTCTACAATTCCAAATTACAGTTGACAGGCAAAATGCCAAATTTCGTTTACGTATTGGAATGTGCGTATCAATTGTTAGATTGTGTATTTTGCTTACAAAAAAACACTCACACAATTCAAATTCTTTGGTAAATTAACAATATTGTGTTTTTTTTTAATGAGAGAGTTAAATTAACATAATTTGGGTTGGGTTGGGGGAGAGAGTACACGGAGTGGGGGTAAAACAGGCGTGCAGAACCTTACAAGCATTTTGTTTCTCACATTTACACAGTTTAAAAATTGAACTTAATAACTAAATTACATAATTTCATGCAAGGAATTAACGCTGGCGCATTCCACTGCTGCATGAGGCTTAGGGCTAGCACTAATAATGAAACAATTTACAGTTTACCGACTTATTTGTGGTTGAATGAGCGACGCTAATCGACGCTTACAGTGCGCTGATTGACATCAATCAAGTAGATGTCTTTGTGATTCTGCAGTACAAAGTCAACAAATGCATTGATGGGTGCTATTTCCTCGAGCGAGGTGCTTGTGCTACGCGACCACAAGAAATTCGGTCCAAAAACAATGGCCAGATTTGAGGAGGTCATTTTGTTCAAGTCCTCGCAGTCCATTACACGCACCAGAAATTCGACAATGTACTTGAAAAGCTCATAGTTCTCTTCGGGCAGTTTTTCGCGTATCAGTTGGGTAACATTCCGTGAGCGCTCCTCTTTGGGCCAGTCTAGGAACTTGGTCACATCCTCGTACAGTTCAAAGGTGAGCAAAGGCTCGGCCAGATCGCGCAGAAAACTCTTTAGCAGACCGGCTATAACATGCACATTCACATTCTTCAGATCCACATCCTCGCCCCGATTGACGCGCTCCTTGAGGGCCATAATCTCGGCATGATTGCCGGAACGACGAAAGATGCCCTCCGTGTCGATGACACCCGTCATGGACAGCGAGTCCACACACTTGCGCACAATGGGCGGTATGGAGTTGAGACATGGACTGTTCATCACAATGAATTTCAGGGGCACGCCAAATTGCATCGTCGACGCCATTTTATGCTGCTGCTGCCTGGGTGCATTTAAGCTGTTTGGAGGCGGTGTCGTTGCTTTCCGGCTGGGCTGGTTCAGCTTGTCGTCGAAATCAGAAATGTTATCCGGCAGCTTCAGCTTGTTCAGACCCAAGGCCTGACGCAGCTCATCCAAGCTGGAGATATAGACTAGCTTCTTGCGGAACTTGTCGCTGATGAAGGGACTAAAGAAGTTCCAAATGACACGTATAAACCATGTCGGATGCACCACATACAGAGTTTTTAGATTTTTACGAAAATTTCGATCCAGCTCTTTGTAAGAGTTCCACAGAAATTGAGCAGAGGGTTTGTTGTCCTCCTTGAGACCCTGATGGAAATATACGAGTATATAGTCGTTCTCCACAAACGGTTCGATCTCTTTGATGATTTCACTAGAAGTAGATGAAGTTAATGTTAATGACCAAAACTTTGAATGAATTTGGATTTTTTCTTATCAAGAGCCTTTGTGCGTCATGGGAATTAACTGAACAACACAAGGCGTCTGTACAAATTATTGCTACTCCCGTTTTTTGGTGCCTAAATTCTAACTTAAGGTTGTGTACTGAACGACTGTGACACATTCCACTCATTTCTGAATGATTCATTTCCTGGTTTGTACATTTTCCGTTTTGATGTTTTGAATGAACTTTTTGAAAAACTTCATGAAATTTGCTTCACCGTGTAAATTCCGTCTTAAAATGTATGAGTGAACTTGTTTGGACACTTCCTGCTAGTGTAAGCTGCCGGAAAACAGAGTGACACTGAAACTGATAAGCATACAAAAGCTACATCAACAAAGCGCTTAGTGGCCTTCTTTGTAGTCGCAAATCAGTTTCTATCAATAGTCAAAGAATTCTCAATAAGAGTGAGGCCAAAAAGTGAGAGCTGACCTGCTTCATTGACCGCTGGCCAGCGACTGAAAAGCTGTTTACTCTCTTGGCACAATCCTAGGCATGCGTTCTGATCAGATCTGTCTTATATCGCTTTCATTTCAATTATCACTTTCTTTTGAACTAAACTGCCATTCCCAACGCAATTGCCTTACTTTCCATCACATTTTTACATACCGCACAAATCCCTCCAGTTGAGATTTTTCAGGAAAACGGGAAGCGTATATGCCAAATATGTGACGACCCTGTTTATCGGTACCCAGAAAATCGCATTTGTTTTTTGGTGCCTGAAAGTTTTCCGACTGGTCCCTCAATTGATCTTCATAATCATCTTCCAAGGGATTTACCACCTCTTCGGCTTCAAACTCGGGATCTGTAATGCACACAAAATTGGGTCTTAGTCCCAAGTGAATTTAGTTACTTGTCGTTTTCTACTCACCATTGGCCAGAACAAAATCACCGACCATAACATCTTCTGGGAATAAATCAATTTACTTAATTAACTTTTATCTACATCTCCCCCCACCCCCAAAAAACTCCATCAACTCCCTTACTCTCTAGCGTGGATGGTGCCAATAGCTCTGTATCATCAAATTCCAGCTTTGGCTCGAAATCAACAGGATCCGATAGGCTGGGCAGTGGCTCATCTGAGTTCTCAATTATTGAATTGATGGCGGGACCTTGGAGTGGGTGCGAAAGTAAAAGCATTCATTAATCTCTTAGCTTTTCCTTTGGAGTGTTGGGAATTTCAAAAACGTAATCTTACAAGTTAATATGCTTTCACTTAAGTATTTTGACGGCCTGAGGCAACAGATTAAGTTCGGATTTGAGTATTTTTGTTTGTTTTTTTTTTTTGGGTAAGTGACAAGAAAACATGAATCAGAAAAATTGCATTTTAATGAGTGTTAAACGTTTTTCGTATCGCATTGAGTTATCAACAATCTTAAGATTATTGTTACAGATAGAAACAGAGAGTTATAGAGAGAGGGCGAGAGCAACAGAGAGAAATCTAAGGCGCAACAACAAGACACACAAAACGTTACAACAAACAAACAAGTTAGCATACGAAACATACGAATAAGTAGCTAGTAGTTAGGTATATACAGATACAGAGCGACTTAGTTGTCCCCCCTCTCGAAATTGGGTTAGTAGCACAACTTTTAATACCAAAATTAAAGTGGGGGGCGGGCGGTTGAGCGGATTGTTATTTTTGGTTAGTTTAATTAGCATGGTTCAAGCAAGGCATGGGAATGGGGGGAGTAATTGGTGGCTATTGCAGTGGATTCTTCTTAAAAACAGAGGGCATTGACCCTAGGCTACTATATAAAAGGGTTTAGAAAACATAAACACAAAGGCGCTTTCAAATTACTTTTCTAATGAAACAAGTGGCAACAAAAATTGAATAAAAATCATTGTTTTAGGATCGATTTCTCTTCTTTCAGATAGCTGCTATGTGTCAGATACACTTACAATTTACTCTGTTAGTTAATGTGACAGATAGCTCTATGTAAAAGATGTGAAATTGACCATAAATAGACTTACATTTAGAACAGTGGTGTCCAAAATGCCAATAGCCTATCCCATGGGATAGAGAGATTACGTGTGTTCTATAAATAGCACGCTCGGCGGCTTGCTCTCTTACGATGCGCGTATTCGGCTTTGTGTTCTATCACGAGACATTTGTATGTTTGTTTCTTGCTCATGTTGAAATGTCAACATGCTTACTTCGCTTGCTTGTGTGAGTTTGGACACCACTGATTTAGAATATAGAAACTCCGGAACACTGAGTTTCATAATTGCTTCTACCAAAGAATAGTACTCTGACAATAGTAAGCAAAAGCGGTTCTAGGATTCGACCTTGGGGAGAGCTATGGGCTCTCAAGTAAATTATTTTAGAACGAAAATTATTGCTGTTGGTATTACATTGCATTTAAGTCTTAGTCTTATATAATACTTGAAATCAACAATCCTGGAGTCCAATGTTCAAAGTCGTAAGATGACGAGGTTTCACTTGGAAAAACATATTAACCATTTCGTCAGTTGGAATTTTGATATCTTGGTGAACGTTTCCCGTTGTGTCTGGGCTGTTCTATTCTTTCAGCAGAGAAAGAGTCGGTTCAGCTGTTAATGAAGTGACAATGATGGTTGAGAACAATTTCAATAATATTGCAACGTTCCGGAAAAAATGATTGAATTTGATCGATTTTGTGACCTATGCAGTCTGGGCTCTTTTCAACTCCGAGTTCTTGTAATTATTGTGCCTTAAAGTGTAGCCCAGTATCGAAACCAACAGTAAAAATATCGATTCGCCTATTTTAAGTTACTCTCTTCCTCAGAATGTGAATCAAAGAGAAAGCCTTAAACATGCATATGTATGAAAAATGTTTCTGGCACGCCGTCATGGACACGACACTGTTACCCTAACATTTTTTAAGTTCGCGATGCCTCGATCAAAACCAAGTATTTTCCGGAACTGTTTTCTTTTGATATAGAAAAAACTATAAGCAATGACGACCAATGCACACTGTTTTTTTTTTACTTTTTTGGCATAAACTCTAGTTGTTGAAATATTGACCGCAAATTTGGTTTGTTCGCATATTTTGGACCCCAAAGACGACTTGCAAAGATTCACTCAATTTAGACCAATATTTTATATAGCTTCCCAATAACCGATCTGGCAGATTTGCTCCAACCTTGTTGTTTCTTATGTTACTGAACTGAATTTTGGTTTGTACTCGAATTTTTAGCTTCTAATACGACTTACATATAGCCGATCTGGCCGATTTGAGCTAACTTTGTTGGTTTTTACGTTATTGAACTGAATTTTAGTTTGAACATGTAATATAAGCTCCTTAAGCGACTTATTGAACTTTGTTCAATTCGGCACACTATTTCCTATAGCTGCCATATAACCGATCTGGCCGATTTGCACCAACTTAGTTGTTTTTTAAAATATTGAGCTGAAATTCTGCTTGAACACGTATTTTAAGCTTTTTTAGCGACTTATCGAAAATGCTTCGATTCGGCATACTATTTCATATAGCTGTCTTATAACTGATCTGTCCGATTTGCTCCAACTTTGTGGTATTTAATGCTATTGAGCTGAAATTTGGTTTGTACTTTTATTTTTCGCTCTAAATACGACTTACAAAACTTTTTTGTTTGACGCTACCAAGCAAAATCTTTTTTTTATCTCTTTCTCATGTAATCTATTCAACTTAAGCACGAATTCAGCTGCAATAAAACCGATTTTCTCGAAAATTCGCACGTTGTAGCAAGAATTGTTAATTACTCATAAATCTGCACACTTTCGTTAACAACTTTGCATTTAAAACCCTGTGCAATTTTGTGCCATTCTTAACTATTCTTCCACAAAACACAGCTACACTGCACACTGGTCAGAATCGCGAAATAATTGGCATAAAGTCGAAAATTTCATGGAAACAAAGCTAATTTTTGATAATACACCTTTAAACTAGATAGTCTATATCAGAGATGGGCAAGCACACATATCGTTACACTTTTCACACGCATACAAGCACAATTTGCGTGCGCCGCATTCGTGTTCTATAAATAGCTTTCAATGCTTATAGCGTACGTGTGATTTTGTGCAGTCGGCCGCGGCAGAGTCCTATGCACACACAGGCAGCGCGCTGCCTCGTGTGCATTGGAACGTCGTGACGCGCCCATCTCTGGTCTATATACACAGAATCGAATCGAATTGTTTGGCAACACTGAAATTGTTATCGATTATCAAAGTCAGCTGTTGAGTTAAGTGATTGTTGTGATAAAATTGGCGTCAACTATTTGCTAACTTTGTGGACCTGCACATCACTTAAATTTGCACACAAAATTATTGCAAATGATGGATATTGAAGGCCAGGGTATGTAGAATGTGTAAATGAAAACATTTTTTTATAATGTTCAATATATTTCATTAATGTGTGTTGTTTTGTTTTGTCCCATATACAGAGAAAACTTAACCAAAGTGCTTTTCTTCTGTGGAGTAAAACTAACCTTGTGTAAAGTAGAAAGTGTGTACTAAAAGATAGTATTAATCTTGTTTGCGTATTTTTGCGGGTCTTGGGTTACTTTAAACTTCTAGATAAGCTTGAGTTCTCCCATGCAACGCTGCTGGATGTATGGATCGACCACGGTCGCAACTCTACCGTCCTTGCAAACTGGATATTTGACCAACTAAAGGAATGTACGCTAACCGATAAAAAAAAAAGTGAAATTACCACAAAATCAAGAAGTTTTCAACTATATGTTAAATCGAATCTGCAAAAATGCAGCCGACATATGCAGACATTCAGAGACAAACATTCACAGTGGCTATCAAAGCCACCACAAGATGTAATTGAGCTTTTAGAAGCACCCCATAATATTATTCCAAATAATGTGCAGTCTTCACTTAATGTCTACAGTTTTGATCATGACTCGGATGACTCGGAATCAGATGAGATAAATCCATTTTCGCTTGACTTATAATAATATGGAATAGTTGAATAGTAGAATAAATTGATGTAAATCTTTTCAAATTTAAGCTTTTTATTCACAGCTCTCAAAAATTAAATTTTTGATCACGTATACGCTATTTTGCCATATATAGGCGGTCAGGGAAGGGAAAAAATTTTGTTTCAATATTTTGAGTGCTATATTTAACAAATATACCAAGTTTCGGCTCGATATCTGTAATATTCGACTTTATGCCACTTTTTTCGCGATTCTGACCAGTATGCACTGGTTACACTAAAAGTTGTAAAATATTTGCTGCCAATTTCACAAAAAACACGTGGCACACAAACAGCTGACTTCAACAGCCAGTCAACAAAACAGTGTTGCCACAAAGTTTGAATATGTTTTGTTTTTCATCTAATAGTCTGTATTCGTCAGCGCTAGTCTTCTGCTTAAGAAATCTGAGTTTAGTACTTTTACTACAAAGATTAAATTGTAAATGTGATATTTTTTACTAACAACCGTAACCGGTTACCCGTTAACCGTACCGTAACCCATATCCTACAACCGTAAAATAACAGTAACCGATCAAAAGCAATCGGCCAAAACAGTAACCGTAAACCTAACCGTTATTCCTTTCAGTTTTAATCTCTGGTCTAAGTTAAAATTTTGATTTGTATTGCTTTGTCAAACTCGAAACTGTTTTCGAGATAATGTTAAAGAACTATAAAAAATAGGGGGAAAATTGATTGTTTTTCCACTTTTTTGTAATTTTAAGTTTGCAATGGATTTGCAATGTGTTAAAGTTTTGTAGGCCATATCAAGAGCTACCATATAGCTCCATATAGTTTACAAAATATAAAGTTCTAAAACCTAATCTGAAGTTAAAAACTTCTAAAAAGAAAACGGCAGCTAACCAGACCAAAACCCTGCCAAGGTTTCGACGAGATCAACTTTTTTGAGTTAAGAAATGTGCCGAAAAAGCATAAATAACTTAGTTGCAATCTAATTTTTTATCTCAATTTTTTTATGAATCACATTTCTTTGCAATCTACTAACTAATCTTGGTTCACCCGTTAAAAATATAGTTTTGCCTAAACCAAGGCAGAACTTTTCACCACACTTAGGCCTAAGCTAAGCAACGTGAACAAGAGAGTAGGTAACGACCATCTTCAAGAGCTTTTGATTTTAGAATATCTGGTCATTTTGCAAAATTATATCTCTGCAAGTTAAATGATTCCTTTTTCTACCAATAACATTTATTTCTTACTATTTGCCACATTTCATTTCATTTGCGGTTAATTTGAAAGCGCCTTTTCTTTTAAGCAAAATTTAAAGCAGCAACGAAACAACAAAATCAAACATTAGAAATACTTTTCAAATTGGTTGGGGCTGAATTGCCAAGCGCGGATCTTACCTGGTAATCTCGATGTGAAACGTGAATTGGCGTCCATGGCCACACGGTTTTAGTATAGAATAATGTGATTGTGATTGGAATTAATCGTACAAGTCGTCGTGACGCAGGACGTAAAGCTGTCAGTGTGTAAAATTGGCAGGGGCAGGCAAATACAACTGAAATATGAGAATAAATTAGCCAATGCTCATCTATGTACACTTGCTCCAACAATGACGTCACATCAAGCCAGTTTGGCTTATCGCGCGCCGTCGCCGTTTGTTGTTACTGGTTTATTGTCAAACGCTGATTCACACCACACTCATTCTTTCAATCTAAACAACAGGCCAAACGATGGATATGGATATGGATTGTTTCTGGTTATTATCGACAAGGCAAAAGTTTAAGGTAACAAATTGGTAAGCTTGGCAGCCGAGGCCAGGCTAAAAGACACTAAAAGAGGCGGGCGACGCCTACGCCCACCGCCTAGCTGTATATTTGCATACATACACACACACACACACTCATGTGTGTAAGTGTAAATTACATATACACAAATAGAGAAGGCGAAAAGTATGGCAGCTGGCAAGAAACTTTCCTATTAAGTTTAACAACAAATATATTAATTAATTATATTATATTTGTTATGTCTCTTTTGCGTATGAGGGGTGTGCACCTGCTTCTAGGCCCCACTGTATATTACATATTTGCAACTTTTGATTGCAGAAATTGTTTAAATTACACATCCACACCAGCACCAGTATCCGCACCCAAAGCTCTTGAATTATAATTTGCAAGTAAACTGCGCATTTGTGGGATTTTTTTTTTATTACATTATTTACTCTTGTATTTGCTGTTGAGCTTTATCAGCAAACGAAACAACGACGCGGGTGGGTTGCAATTGGATGTTGGGGCTGATAAATTTCACTTATGGCCGTTATCTAAACTGACCATTTTGTAGATTATATTTACACATATATATGGAATTATGTATATGTGTTTTTACCTTTTATCTATATTACAAAAAAAAAAACACGAATATTTCATTAATTTTAATGAAAAACTTCTTGATGTTTTTGCAGATGAAAGCGACAGTTCGTCGGGTAGTGTTGTATAACGGCAGCGGGAAAAGCTGCGATGACACTTGCATTTACATATATGTATATCGATAGTTTTTTTTGAAAAAACTGCCGTCTTGGTTTTTTTTTGGCTATTTATCAATCATTTTTAAGTCGCCAACTGTTTTTAATTCCAAATAGGATCGCCACACATTACTAAATAAAGAATGTCTTCTACCAAAATATTTGTTCCAAATAAAACTCGAATCTTGTCAGATTTTCATATGCAAGATGTTAAGAAAGTGTTTTGGCACAGTAGAAAAGTTCACATTTTTCACTTATTTTGCAAAATAGGGGGCTTTCTATACGCTTATAACTTCTTTTGAAGCACCGCGATCGTATTTCTTCAGCATTCCTTTGCCGCAATTCCACACGAGCCATTTTTTAAGCGATTGTCAAATTATCCTTATAATTCCATGTCTCTAATGGATTAGCTGTAAATTTGACCTTAAAATGCAGAAACTGGTTTATTTTTTTTAGCAATTTTCTGCATTTTAATTGAAAATTTACATCTAATCCATTAGAGTTAGAACCAGATTCGGGTTCAGTGTGACAAACTAGTTTAGAATCGATCATATATTTTCCATTTGAGCTCTATTACTTAGAATTTATGTATGAGTTTTGACACTTTTGAAATAACACTTTCTTGACACTTTAAAATCGTGATTTTATTTGTTTTATATTTTTAAAAATGTTAAAACTAGATGGAATTGACTACTTTTATTTGCATACTAGTTCTAAGATCGATATAGAATCAGATTAAAATAAGAACAAATGGTAAAAATATTTAGAAAGCCCTTTTATTTTGCAAAATAAGTGGAACACTTTCTAAGGTTTTCATATATTTTAAGTGTCGTTGCAAAATTTCGTATAGTCATTTTATTTGGCCGTTTTTATTAAACATGCATTTAGCTATTTTATATTCAATGTTCATATTGACAGCACTGACAGCTTTATTCAACGAACTATCGATATTTCTATCAATTGTCTAGCACATCCCTACTCGAAACGTGCTCTCGAAATTGGTGCTCTTTCTTAATATTCTTAAATGTTCAAAAAGATAGCGAAAATAAAACAAAGGCGCACACTATGAGCGATGTAAGTAATTATTAACCAACTTTTCGTTCTAACTAATCATTTATAAATGATGTAACAGCTAGAAGAGCTGGACGGCGAGCGATTGAATGAGTTGGAATCAATTTTGTATGCGTCCATTCATTACAATGACGGTTCAGGTCAGCAGAATTTGGTTGAGGAGCAGCCCACACCAGTTGATGATGCCAAGAGTATGCCACCGCCGGTGCAGCAGCAGCAGCAGAGGATTGTTAGCGAGACCCGGGTGATCAACAATGCAGGCTCAAGAATTGGAGCAACTGGCAAACCGCGCTACTGGGATAAGGGCGACAAAACAACTCCATCTACATCCCCAGCCAACCAACAAAGTAAGTCTTAATATTTACTTCATTTTTAAAACAAGTTTTCACACATTGGGCGCAAAAATCTTCCAAATTTCTCCATAAATTGAATTCAAATATGAGACACCTGCTGCTCTCAGTGCTGCAACGGCTCTACCCGTGGCTGCTGCAGTTGAATAACAATATCTTTCTTAGTCTCTTGAGCATTTTGGTCACAATGCACTACCAATATGTCTTCCATGGCAGAGATTTGCTTTATTGGCTCTGGGAGGTAAACGAACACCAGATGCAGTACATACTCTCGGGCATTGTATTGATGGCCACCATCCATGTGCTGACCTCCTGTCTGGATGTCACTGTATTCTCGACCTTGGTGCGACGTCAAGTGATACGCTATGACAAGCCGCGTTCTCTTTTTGAGGATCATTATAGACGATTTGTGGTGATGCGTCTAGTGCAGCAGCTAGAGAATGCCTTGATAGTGCAAAAGCGTTATGCAGACGAGGGTGGCACCAAATTGGAGGATTTGTGCTTGGCCCAGCAGTTAATCAATCGAGCGATCATTGAATTTCGTGCCTCAATTAGAGTTTTGCTTCTACCCAATCGCGCGGACTACCAAATGGAGCCATTTGTCTTGTATCACATCGATGAGATACAATTGGCTGAGCTGACGGCTCAGGGGTATAGTCTCAGCCAGGTGAATGACGAGGACATAGCGAATGAACGCTTGCATGAACTACTAAATCCAGCCTGGTATTAAGGAATTGATTAACCCAGCAATGTAACAATTAAAAAGAATGAAATCTGTAATCGCTTGTAGCTTCAAGATTCATAGAACTGTGGGTTCTAATCAAAGCAGTGAGAATTTTTTGGGACAA
The DNA here is from genome assembly GCA_037044535.1 of Lordiphosa magnipectinata. Lineage (NCBI taxonomy): Eukaryota > Metazoa > Arthropoda > Insecta > Diptera > Drosophilidae > Lordiphosa > Lordiphosa magnipectinata. The sequence goes on along the minus strand of JBAMBO010000632.1, from coordinate 1,673,000 downwards.
TAAACTAGATTTTATATTATATCAGCTCCCACCCCAGTACCGCATTTGCCAACCAAGGGGTTGGATTTTTATATTCTCATTGTGCCACTATAATTCTGCCTTGTTGCTGGTTGGTGACTTTAGGGGGTATGTTTAGAGGTCTTTTTCTTTTCCTCAATACCGTTTGGGACATAGGGCATCAACCAATCTCCTCTTCCATCGCTTAGAGTTCAACCCAGCTTTTCCTGATGCTTTCTACTGACAGTCCTTTTCCAAGTATTATTGGGTTAGCCACTTCGTCCAGCGGGTTCCATTCTATGGCCATCCTTGCGATGTTGTTTCAACCTCCATTTCCTGCCTTTTGCAGGCATCAGTTTACAAAAGGTTGGAGACACTTTGTAAGTTGTAATTTAGCATGTTGTGTAATTTGAAAGCCAGATTTTTAGCAGATATGATAAGCTTCGACAAACGGCAGAGAACATACCAAATCTTTGAGGAGCGAATTCACATCAAGTTTAGTACCTCCAGCTGAAGCAACTACCCTGCCAATGTAGTTGAATTGCTGAACTTGTCGAATACCGGCGCCTTGGTGTTGCTTGCTTTAAGTAGAGGCTTAAGGAGTTCCTATGGGGCTACTTTCAATAACCTAGATTTAAATACAAACGAGAGCGTAAGTCAAACTCGGCACTGCACGACTTCGACGTACCCGTTATTCATGGGAAGAAATGTGATCTTCTACTGGGGTTATTTAAAAACATTCTTGAACTCAGCTATTCTCCTACGCGTTTCGGCTAGATTTTGCTGCCTTCTTCAGGGAGTCTGTTTTTATTGGGAGACAATACATACATACATCAATACACATATTCATTACATATATATAAATTTGCTTTAAATGTTAAATACCTAATTGGTTGTCGTCATATTTGTCTCCTGTATTGCACTTTGTTATTGTTGTTTGTTGTCAGTCTATCCATGTTTTTAATTTCTGTTCACTATTTGTTTATTTAATTTTTGTCTTGGCGCTGCTTCTCCTCTGTGACAGTGTCGCTGCGTATATGAAATTTGTTTGTTGTACGACCTCTCTGTGGTTGACGGCTTGCCCCGCTCTGTCATTCTTGTGTTCCATCTCGTTTCCACATCCAATATTCTAACATGTTCGAAGTCAGCTGTATGGTTTGCTGTTGTGACATGTTCCGCTAGAGCTGTTGTTGTTTTGCTCTTCTGGGCATCTCGTTTATGTTCGCTTATTCGCGTGCCCAGAGAGCGCTTCGTCGTGCCTATGTAGTTGCATTTTTCTCCGTCTTTGCCCTCACATTTGATTTCGTACACACCCCCGCTCTTGTCTTCCTTTTTAATTCGGTCTTTTGTGTTTGTAAATAAGCGTCTTGTGTTGTTGTGGGCTTTATAGGCGAATATCAGCTGTTGTGTCGTTTGTTTTGGCAATATGTCTGTTATTGATTTTGCATTTGTTTTTTTTTTGGAAGAAATGTTTAACACCATTCCTTTGTTCCTGAGGGGGGACAGACGACAAGTATGCAACAGGGAGAAGGAATCATTTCCGGCCCTATATAAGCATCAACAGCCGAGTCGATATAGCCATATCCGTCTGTCTGTTCGTCCGTATGAACAAACAGATCTCAGAGATGGTAAGAGATAGAGATGGGACCTAAACTTCTTATACTTGCAGGTAGATTAAGTTTATTTGGCCACCCCCGCAATTTGTAAAAAGCGTCATATCTCCCACAGTTTTGAATATAGATTGTTCGTACCTTCTAAAGACAGTTAGTAACTAGCATTATTAATCGATTTGCAAAAGAAATGATAAAGATCGGAAGAACTAAAGTCGGGTAGTAAGTAAAACAAACAATTATGATGAGTAGCACCGGCCGCAACGGTGATGGGCAGCACTTCTCACACTTTATGGCTTTTTTGGCACTTTGTGTGGCTTCTAAATTCAATTGATCAGATATGTTTATACAAACTTTGGGGTTATAGTCGGACTTGACCGACTTTCTTTTTTTTTTAGTATGATATAATTTTTTTAAGGTATATATAATGTAAGTAAGGTAGAAAGTTGAACCAAAATGCGAAAATATCGATTCATTTTAGCAGCTAACTTATCTTATGTATATCAATATAAGTTCCTAAATCAAAATTTGTGTTTTTTATGATTACGCAAAAGGATACATATATAAATTTTTGAAAAGCATCAGAAGTACGTCGTTAGAGAAAGGCTTGTCATGTAACGTATGTCTCGTTGCTTATCATAATGAGTGAAATATATAAAAAAGCAACATTTATATTTGGGCGAATCAGCTATAAATATATAGTAACATAATTGCAGAGCATATTAAAGTTAGTTGCATGAAAAACTCGAACGCATTCCGCATATTTTTGCTTTTTTTGTGAAAGCAGACAAAATGCACTTCCGTATTCTGTCACGTTGCGTATGTCTTTTTGTCTGCCTGTATCTTGTGACCTTACTGTCTACAACTCTCAGCTTTTACATTAAATATAGTGCTACTAAAGTGCTATACAAAAACCAATATGCGGAAATTTATTGAACATTTTTCTTTGTTTTTCTTTATAATAAAGGCAACCAAATTCGTACGATTGTCACGTTCGGGGCTGTGGAAATGCCCATATGTAAGATATGCTCTCCAAATTCCGTACTTTTGTTAGGAATGCAAAAAATGCTGAACACAAGAAGTTAGTACTCACAGGCAAGTTCTGTAAATGGTTCGTAGTGTAATATTTAAACCACAATTTCCGCAAATTGTTTGTAAATTACTTTATTTACTTCCGTTTTCTCGTACGGTACGCTTCGTTTCGTACTGACCGCAGGAGGCAACACCGAATTTTGTGAATGTGCGAGCGAAAAGTTTGAGTCAAGAACGCAAACCTTATGATAAACATTTTCGGGTGTGTCCCAGAAATCTCTAGAGGTTTTCGTATAAACGTTAGCATTTCATATTATAGCTGTTTGACTTTATACGTAAAGGGGCACAAATATGCCGGGCTACTAGATTAGATGACGAAAGTTGAGAGATTTGAAACCGCCTGCTCAAAGCCAAGGAGATTTAATGCGTACGGTTTCCCTTCCATATGATCTAGTAGCCGGTCTTATTCTTTTCACTTCACAAATAAAGTAGTCCAAGTTAAGGGGTGAGCCTGCTTTAGAAGCTTCAAAAAATCGGTTTTTCCGAGGACTTTTTTGGGAAGGAAAGGAATATTCGATTGAAACGAAACTTTCACGTTTTATTGTTATATATTTCAACAGTCTTCTCAAATTTTGTGTGCATGTGTCGTGCGGCGGGAAAGATGCAGGTCGCAATTTCCATCTGAAACAAAAAAACCCGAAAAATTTTCTATTTTCAATAGTATAGCTTCTAGTTAAACCAAGAAAATTGAACACAAAGTGAGAAATTCTTAAATTTTTCGCAAATTAAAACAAATCATTTTTTTTTTTAAAAATTCACTTCAGATTGTTTAAAAAGTGGGTTAATCATAACTTTCTTATGGTTTTTTAGGTTCAACTAGAAGAGAATTTAATCCCGAATACAATCAATTTTGTTTCGTTTCGATAGGACGTTTAATTTTTTCCCTATCTTTCCCGCCAATTAGGAAAAATTGTAAAAATGAAAAACCGAGAAATCGCACGTCAAAGTTTTTGTATATAAAAAATCGCTCGTATACCTGCTCGACGCTTGCTCACTATTTCTTTAGGGACACATTCTTGGATAGTTTGGGTAGACATTTATGCAAAAAAAAAAATTCGATTTTTTGAAACCTCTAAAGCAGGCTCCCCCCCTTAAAAACGCGAACCTTATGGTAAACATATTATGAAATTTCGATTATGCATTGCATCTGGCAGGATTCTGTACTTAAAGGCAAGCGAAAATAGTGGACCTGATCTCTATGCATCCTTACCAGTGTTTATAAAACTGCAATAAGCTTTATTTCGTCTGCTTTTGCTTCTGCTTTTGATAAAAAAAAAAATCAAAAGGAAAAAAATGATTTTTGAGAAAAAGCGAACAGCAGCAGCAGTCGTTGCTTCATCATTTTTGAAGCAGTCGAAGCAGCAGCAAGTGTTCGCTTCCAAAAGTCGACAGATGTCACTCACATCTTTTTTCTGCTTTTACATTTTTACACCACACACACAACAAAATATTTACGGTTACTCGGCTCGGCTCGATTGAAGGTAATAACAAAAGCGCGCTGAAAAGAAAAACATATGTTGTTGCGTTGCGTTAAATTTTGGTGGTCTAGTTAATTCCAAGAAAATATCGTGGCGATAGCGCTGCGCCGTCGACTGACTGAAGCGAATACATGCTACTGCTTAGAGTTAAGGCACACGACCGACCGATAACGCCTACCCATCACCACCACCTACTTTTTATACCCTTTTAGATAGATATGTTAAAATTGTCCAGATGTTTATAATAGGCTAATCACACTGAGCACACCTAACATCCAACATACTGAGTTTAAATGCTTACTTACGAATTGCTAAGCCAAAATTTAAAGCTTTTCTTTTGTCAAAATGCTAAAAGCGTCGGTGTCTAATAGAAACATGCTACGAAAGTACAAAATTCCGCAATGGTAAATATTTATGACTCGGGATGTTGAATGTTAGACGTGCTCATTGTAAAGAATATATATTCTTGATCAGCATAACGAGCTGAGTTGATATAGCCATGAACGCCAAAGTCAAAATCAAAGTTACAAAAAATCTCTACACACAACTGTATATTCAAAACGTAGCGAGAAATTTTCATTACGTGGACACCTACTGCGATGCATGTTGTGGACCAACCTCATTCACCTCTGCGCCGCTGGTCTCTCTCTCTCTCTTTTTCTCTGAGATTGTGGCGGAGATTGTCATCAAGAGCGAGGCCAAAAACTGAGAGCGTGTGTTATATGTGTGCAAAAATGCTCTGACCTACATCGACAGCTGTTTGCTCTCTTTGCACAAGTCTCGGCAGGCGTTCGGCTCGTGTTGGTGTGAAAAGTGAAATACGTTCGACCCCTGCGAGGTCTTGAGGATGCCTTTTTTTTGTCTTTCTTGTATTTTCTTTTATCTAACTGTTAGATTTTTTAGATATAAATAAGGCAGATTGGGACATATAGAGCTTTACTTAAGATACGTGGGAGTTAGGGGGCGTGGTAATTTTGCATAATAAACTTGATCTGCCTTTAGATATGTATAAAAAGTCTAAATACCAAACTTGGTACTTCACTTCAGATTCAGCTGTTTATAATAACAAATTTTTATATTGCAGTTGCTTCGCCAATTACACCTCCAGGCGCGCCCAAGCAAAGTGTTGAGGTCAAGAAGGACAAACGCATGCCACCTCCTGCTGCAGCTGCCAGTCCCAAAAAGCGTCCAACTAAAAAGCCGTCACAGTCTAAAGAAAAGCCCATCCAAGCACCGAAGTCTCCCTTCAGAGCCAAACAGGAAAATGCCGAGGATGAACCAGAGCGATTTGACCAAAGACTTTTGGTGGCCATACCATCAAATTGGCCGCAGCCTGGTAAAAAGGACAAAATTGGACCTGGACCCTTTGGCAAAGCCGCTCGTAAATTGGAACAAATGCAGCGTCTGGCTGCCAAGAAGCAGAAATCCAAAGAAGTCCAGGCTAAGAAGAAACTAGCAAAAGCATCCTCGGCTCCAGTGGAATTTATTGATTTGAAATCCTCCGAAGAAGACGAGGATGCTGATGATGATGTAATTCATGTGCCTCTACCACCGGTACCAATCATCGAGCTGGACACCAGCGATAGCGAACAAACCCAGGAAGTAGGGCAGCCACAGCCACCTCCTTTGGAGGAGGAGAACGCCATGGATGCGGCCGATGTGGAAATGAAAACTCTCACTTGCGTTACAGAACCAGGACCAGATGCTGCGGTACAGAACACACTCCAGCCACTTCACTCACCGTGCAGTTCGGTGTTGTCTAGCGATGATTTCATAGTCCAAAAAGACACAAGTCGCCTGATTGCTGAACGTGCTCGAGCCACAGATGATGATTTGCAGGTCTTGACCGAGAATGCCATTAGAGATGCGGCAGAACAGGAGGCAGAGGCCGTCTTAGATACCTCTTCAGAGTACGAGTTTGTGCCACCCTCGCGGCTGGAGGAGATAAAGCAAAACTATCGTGTGGATGAACAACAATTTCGCGCCTTGGATGTGTATGAAAGCGAATCGGATCTTACCGAAAGTGGAATTTACTCCAAGGTCAAGCCCAAAGTCACACCCACAATAATACGTAGCATAGATTCACCCACAGAGAGCTCCGATGTGGAGGAGGTGGTGGAGTCGACGGTGAATAAGACAAAACGATTGCGCAAACGTAGATCCTCCAGCACAAATCAAAGTCAATCCGAACCAAATAATGACGAGGATGATGATGATGATGATAGCGAGGATGAGGCAGGAGTACAGGCCACAGGAGTTCCAGGCATAGCACGTGGCATGGCTGTGGAACGTTGCAAGCGTAAGATACGACGTCTAAGCGCACGACTCAACTCCGTGGAGAAGGGCAAAGGACGCCAGATGAAAACTAAACAAGAAACAAAGGAGAAATCATCCAGTTCAGAGTCTGACACAGAGGAAGCTTTGCCAAGTGCAAGAGATATAGCCGAGCGTCTGTTACAACAACAACAACAACAACAGCAGCAGAATGAATCCAAACCAACGCCAGCGGACAATCAATTGGAAACAGTTTCTATAGACTCCGATGCCGATTCCGAAGATGAGGCCGAAATGCATGACGCCATATCAGATCGTATAACAGCCGTATTTGAACGCATCGATGCACAGGCTCGTAGACTTGAACAGAAGCAGCAGGCGGAGGAAAAAGGACAATGTCCCAACGAAATAGAGGCTATACAGTTGGAAGAGGTAATGACCAATGCCAAGGTCCAAGACGAGGAACTTGGTACGCCTGATTTGGATACAACTTTGGAAACTGAAGAGGACACGGAGCCTCAGATTCAAGTGGAACACAATCTAGTGGAGCTAACAGATAAAGAACTGCCCCGTGGCTCAGAACTGGTGGGCTGGAATAAAGAAATGTGCAGCTTCTACAATAAAAGTTGGCAAGGTGAAAATTTCTCTGTGCACGACATACAGAGATCCATGAGCTGTAAGTCCATCATGCAACAGATTGTCCAGATTTCGTAAAAACCCGCATCTCTCTCTCTGTTACAGACAACCGACAGGACTGGCGCATCAACAGTGACGATCGTTATCCAGTTGCTCGTCTTCGCTCTAACCTCAAGTGCAACAACTGCTATATGAAGGGACATTTACGCTCCAAGTGTCCCCATCCACGTAAGCCGCAGCTCTGCAGCGTTTGCGGCAAGGCTGGCCATGCCGAGCCACGTTGTCCCAATGCCATTTGTTTTGGTGTAAGTTGATCACTTGATAACAACATTTTTGTATGTGGACATTCAAATTTCTTTTCTATCTATTTACAGTGCGGAGCCAAACAGGCGATCTATGTGCCGCAGTGCAACAAATGTACATTCCATAGTCGCCTCGTTTGTCAGTTGTGCAAGGTGCGTGGTCATGCCACCGAACTGTGTCCGGATAAATGGCGTCGCTATCACTCCACAACCCGCTCCAATGTCAGTCTGGAGAGTAAGGTTATATACAAGGCCAAACAGTGCAGTTATTGCGCTGGACGTGGTCATCTCTTTGAGAACTGTCGTCAACGTATTGGCGAATTTCGTTCTATGAACTATACCTCTCAGATTATGTCACATCAGAAAATCTACAAGGATGCTGGTGGCCCCTTGGGCTATCTGGGTGATCTTAACTCATTTTATGACCTGCAGACATCTTTCTATTTTGCCTGGAGCAATTTGAATATGCCCAAAAATAGTTACTATGCCAAATTTCTAAAGGCGGTGTGTCTGGCCAAAGTGGAACGACAGCAGACCACGAAACGCAAGTCTACAACAGCTCTACAGGCGGTAGTGCAGTCAAAGGTGGCCGCTTACTCTCAAGACTATATGCCCAATCCATTGGTGAGGGCCGCAAATGCGGTTGCTAACACAACATCGGTGACAATTGAAGAGTTGCCTCCAGATAAAACTCTTACAGAGCCAATGGGCGCTGTACAGCAGAAACATATTAGCAGCAATTCACAGCGAAAAGCCAGCCCCAAGTCAAATGTAAACCATGACCTGGATTCGGATTCAAATTATAGCTTTTCCGAGCACTTTGAATTGCCCAGTTCCACCACGAATGAGGAGACAACGGCCACGGTTTCAAATAGCATGGACAATCTGCCAGATGTTATACCCCTAAGCCGTACCGAAGAAGCTGATGATGAGAATTTAAATATATCCAACCAGAATAAAGGCATCTCCATGTGCATCAACAACAGCACCTTAGTGCCCGCTCGTAACACCTCTCCGCCGCCGCTGCCGCTGCCAGACCTGCCCTCTGAGGGCAGAATCATCATGGCACGCGATCAAACCGAATATTTGTTTACTCCCGAAGGTCGTCAATTTCTGGCTAGTGCCGCCGAGCAGTGCAAAGTGAGTGTACGCATGGATTTCAAGGAATATGGATTCATCTTGGTCATCTATGGTTTGAAGAAGCAGCAGGAAGATTTGCAATTAATGCTCTTGCGTCGTCAACAGGAGGTGAAACGCAAAAGCAACGAGTTTCAGAGCCAAAAGCCACCCAAACGCATCGATGTGCTTATCCGTTTCATACGAGATGGCATCAATAGCCTCACCACTAATATGGGCAATCCTCAGAATCATTATTTGCGCATCAAAGAGCTGGAGGAGATGAACACCAAGAATGGCTTTAAGATGGCCGAGAAGAAACGACGCCAATTGAATATGATTTTGCTGGGACAGGCGGGTCTCCTGAATGGCAATATGCATCTGGATCAACTGCTGGTCATATTAAAACAGCTGATTCATGATTTCTCCCCCGAAGATAATGCCACGCCGGCCTTGAGAAACGAAATAGAGGAGCACTGGCGCATGATATTCACTGCCTATCCACACCCAGACTATGATTCGCTATTGTTGAGCTACGGCAAGTTGGACACGAAGAATCGTTTCTCCAATCTGAACATAGATCCCGTACTTTTGGGCTTGCAAATGCCCAAGCGGATTGTCGCATCGCCACCTTCACCTCCTCCACCACCGCCGCCCACTTGGCAGCATATGGCGCCCCCTCCTTCCCCAATGATTAAGCAACAGTTGAACAAGAATCGCACCAACCCCAACAAGCAACGTTCTGCTTCTTCACCACCAACACAAACATCCACCCCACCGAGACGCCCTCAAGCGTCGCAAATGCCCTTCAATAATCCCCAGCAGCGTGGGGCACGAAACAATCTGCAGCTGCGTCAAACCATCAATCCCGAATGTGTTCGCATACTGGCCGAAATGGATGGCGGCTCCCGCAACAGCATAAATACAGATGCCAAGAAACCCTCCATGTTCTGGTCCCGAGAGTCATTCAAATATCTCGATGATCTCTTCAAAATGACCTCCAATCCAGCGACTGTGGAGAGGCTGACACGTGTGCTGGAGCGTTCACGACGTGGCCAGTTATCGCATAATGATTATCGCGCTGTGATTCGACTGCATTCGTTGATGTCCAACTGAGAGAGTGTCGAAGTAGTAGACTTCTTCATCTTGTACAAAAACAAAAAAATATATAAACTACACACACATATTTGGTTATCTATAAGATATCCAACCTAACTAAATAAACGAAATACTGACAAACTGTACATTTTTGTTTTGTGCCGAAAAGAAACATAGGCAAAGTTGAATTTAAATATCATGTACTTTAAATTAATATTTTAATGCTAAATATTCCTATCCCGAACCCAAACTAGTAATACAGTACAATCCCAACCAAAAATTTTAAACTCGCTCTCTTATTTCGACCTGGAACTTTAGATTCAATACCTTTTACTTACAGATTCGAATCTTTTAAAGATCTATATATATTTTTAAAAACATTTTAAAGACCTTCGTCTTTCAGGCGTCTTCTGAGCCTGTTTGTAGCCAATTCAGATGCAAGTCTATTAGAGTGGGCCACCAGTCGGTCATGATATCTGCTGGTATGCATATTGATGGTATTTGGGCGCATAATGCCAAACCACCAAATCGCGATATAAAGTTGTATGCCTCACATACCAGAGCATCCGCGTTGCGCTGGAGTACTCGGCTTATAGAAGATTCTAGTTTCTTAAGCGTAGTAGAGCATGCCGTACCCCATAGCGGGATCCCCCAGGTCCAGGAAGGCATTATAATAGCCTTGTAAACAAGTATTCTGAAACGAAAGTCCGCTACGAGGGTTGAGAAGCCAATCGAGCTCCTTCGCCTTAGCTGCGACTGTAGCAGCTGCTCGTACCACATGGGCTTTCCAGTTCAGGCGGCGGTCCAAACTCACACCAAGATATTTAACCGCAGATTCCAAATATGGGACTCTGGACCCTAGAAGTCGAATTCGAGCAACTTTACCGCGTCTCATAGCGAAGGTGCCAAGTGTTGAGTTTTTGAACGATTAATGGCTATGTTCCAGCGGTTCGCCCATCGACCAAAGCCTTCCAGAAACTGCTGAACCTTAGCAGATGATCTTATGCGGCTGTTGCTGGAGCGGTATCGTCCAGTAGCGGATCCAGGGCTATAGGGGCAGAAGCCCCTCCCTCAGAGCACAAAGCATCTTAAATCATCAAATATATACAACGAGCAATATAATTCTAGTTATCAAGGATTTCAGAAAAAGCTGGAAAATATTTAGATTCTTCTTATCTTCGCGGACAAGGGTACGACTGAGGGTCCAACTTTCAGGCAACCAAAATGGTGTCCTAGCTAGCATTGATAAACCAAAAACAACCCTTTGCATTCTATACTCATTGTTTCAGCCATTCGACAAGTTTATGTCTCTCAAAAGCCTCCGAAGTTTAGGATATCCGAAACATGCTAGGAACAGTTGCTTCCGTGACAAATTTTTTAACACAGTCTGCTAAAAGAACGCAACTTTAGCAAGATGAAATGGAATCTGATGCTTCGGAATCAAAAAAAAACGACTAAAAACTCTTCGCTCTACTCATGGGGTCGAGAAACATGAATGTGTGAAAGAAACTTACTGACGAAATGGGACTTGAGTTGAAAATTCCTCGCTTAAATGAAGCTTTTGGAATGCTTTCGCTAATTTTTAAAACATTGTACTCTTTCGATGTAAGATGGTACAGGCTCTTAATGACATATTCAACTTTTTAATACCCTTTTGTGGATTTCATGTTTTTTTTTGAATTTGAGATTCAAAGTAAAATTTCTTGACATTCTGGCTCTAGAGGGTTTGATTCCAGCACACAGTTCAAAAAATTGTAGAAGCGGCAAAACTTTATGAGAACTTGAATAGTTGCAGCGAAACCGAGCTGACACAAGAAATTATTTTGTGGCACAAGAGTTGTGAGAACTCAGAGTTGAAAAAGCCCAGACTGCACTCGAGGTACTACACTTCAAGAAATCGAAAAAAATTCAATAATTTTTTTTCCAGAATTTTGCTATATTGTTGCAATTGTTCTCGACGATCCCCGTCACCTCGTCAACAGCTGAATGGACTTCTTCTCTGCTGAAAAAATTGAAAACCTACCTTCGTGTCAATATGTCTGAGGACATACTCAAAGGGATAGCGCTGGGAAACGGTCACATAGACATAATTATTTCCACCTAACCTCGTCGTCTCGCAACATTGGATTGTTTATTTTTAAGTATTATATACATGTATGAGATTTGACTACAATGCGAAACCAGAAGAAATTTTCTATTAATGATCTCACAAGAAATTTAAATGAAGAATAATTTTCTTGAGTTCCCTTAGCACCCCCCAAAGTCAAATCCCAGATCCGCGCCTGGTATCGTCAGCGTACGTGGCGATAAAGGTGCGATGGTCAACTGGATACGGCCGATCCGAGGTGAACAGAGAGTGTAGTACCGGACTGAGAAAATTGCCCTGAGGCACCCCCGCAAGAATGGGACGGATGCTTGATCGCTCGCCTCTCAGCTCAACCGTAAAACGGCGCCCTAGGAGAAAGGAGCGAATCGGCAGATATTGCTTTTTACATAACGCTACAAACCTTATCCAAAACTTCTAGAAGCGGACTTCTCCTTAATATTAACAAAGTACCGAGCCACTATGTAATTCCTTATGCATGCTCCAAAAGAGTTTTCATTTGAGCTAACAAAAGTTTGCAGAGGAAGTTGAAAATTGTGCCTCCACTAACATCGATTTCTGTATATTTGAGAAGCGGTATAAATGCTGGGGCATAAACTATTAAATGTTAAATTTAAAATTAACAAAACAAGGAAAACTGCAGGAAAGATGAAAGAATCACGCTTTTATAATTGGATTTCAAAGCGGCCATCGAAAAGGTGCCAAGGAATGCTTTGGTACAAACTACTTACCATCAGAATAAGAGCCGAAGTACTTTGGGACGGAACTCGGTGTAAAGCAGGGACTAATATCATGGAGCAATCGTGCGATAGTGCCCCAAAAAGATACTTTATAGTGCCAGAAGGAAATCACAGAGGTTAGAGCGAGACGGACATAATCCCAAATGTAACCAGAGAGCGTAAATGAGAGCGAACTGCTGACTAATTTCTAACAGAAGCGGTGTCGACTGAGAAATTCTGCAGTCTAGCTATTCTAGTCTATGCTATTATCTTTCCTACGCCTTGCGCTTTACCTAATCGATTTATAGACCAAAGTAACTGCTTTTTAATGTAAAGTAAGATGACATTGACTGATGAGCAGGGATTTAAACCGAAACAAATATCGGTTTCGGTAACGGTTAAGGTAATTAAAATCAATTTGTTTCGGTTATGGTTTTGCCACGGTTTTCTGTTTTTATTTCGGTCCGTTTGCGATTCGGTTACAAGATAATGCTTTCGATAACCGACTTCAAACCATTTAAAAATAAATTTTAAGCACGTTTTCATTGTTCTCATTAGTCCAGGTGTATTTTTGATTTCTTTTCATTTCATAACGACTTAAAATGCAAACAGCTGCATTCTTAAAATTTTCGTCAGTGTGAAAACCAAACATTCCCTCCCTCAAATAAACTTTGCCTTTGAAAACGTTCTGAATATTGACTCTTGAATCAAAAAACATGAATCTTTCAGGACCAAAAAATAATTTGGAAGCGATTTGGAACCAACTGCTCAAATCTACTTGGCTTTGAACAGTCGGTTTCAATTCTCTTTACTTTTGACATCTGATTTAGTAACCGAGCTGTTTTGTGTTACTTCACGTATAAATTCAAGCAGTTTCAATTTGAAATACAAGCGTTTATACGAAAATCACTAGTGATATCTGTGTCACCCCTGAAGGTATCAGACATGTTCTCAATTCCACTTCCACGACAACTTTTTGAAAGGGGAATTGATTCATGTTCTTGCAACACCAAAACGAAAAAGTTTTTGTTGGTAGGTGGAATAAAAAGTAGTTGCCAAATTACGTAATCGTAAAGTGAATTTATCCCAACTCTTTGATCAATTTTGAAATTTATAGTGAAATTTGATATGAATTTAAGTCTTTAATTGATTTACAAAGAATTTTTTTGTAGTGCAGGGTTAATCAACAAAAGCGAAGCCAAAAAGTGAGAGCGTATTGGTGTAAATAGTGAAATGTCTTCGGCCTCTAGTGCAAACCCGGCCAGCCATAGCTACCACGAGCCGAAGTCAGTCTTGTTTTTACGCAAACGCGAGCCGAACTCATGATTGTGTGAGTTGATGAACATTGAATTGCAAGTAAAACTGCTGTAGTCTGGAGAGAGCTCTCTTGCTCACCAACACAAGCACACTTTTTTGTCCTCTCCATTTCGCCGGCACTGCTCTAGTGCAATTCCGTTTTACTTGCAATTCAATGCAAAAATTTTCCATTTCATTTAAAAAGCAGGTACTTAGAAGAAGTATTGAAGACAAATGGAGCGTAAACATGACCTGGAAATGGAAACTCTTCATTAAAGTGAGGCTTATAGATCGAAAATCTGGGGATCCGGTCTTCAATTTTGAATTACGGTTCAATATTTGCCTGCTAACACACCCAGCTATGCTCTGTTTCTTGAGAACAGCTTGGAGACTGGCATTTGGAAAATACGCTGGACACGTACAATGAGAATCGCCCCCGCATTACCTTACCAGCAAGCTAATAAAAACTTATATATTATATTTTGGGTTAGAAGCAGGGATCCAAACCGAAACAAATTTCAGTTTCGATGAGGGCGTTTATATTGGTCTTTAGATTTTGTTAACTGTTTAGGTAGACAAAATAGACACCCTGACCGATAACGACAATCGTTTCGGATTTAATCTTTAGTCTAGCAGTAATATGCAAATCACTTGGAATTGATTGGAGAGTGTCTTTAAAAACAGTTTGGGAATGGAATTTGTTCAGGATTTTAACAGGAAACTATTGCTAATTTTGTGTTTAATGTTGATTCGTTTTGATACAAAGGCATAAAATTATTAAGATTTATTTCAGAATTGAATTTTTCCAATATTAAAAAAAAACAAGAAAGAAAGTCGGTCAAGCCCGACTATAACATACTCTGTACCCTTACACTCGCATTTGCTCAGGAGTCAAACGGCCAGTTAACACCCCGCGCACAACGCGGTGCGCTCTCTAAGTTTCTCTCTCTCTCTTTCTCTCTCGCACTAAGATTGCCTGTGTTGAACGGTTAGGGTATGTTGCTGTGGTTATTGGTGGGGGGGTGGGTGGTGTTAACTGGCCGTTTTTGCCCATAACTTGAGTATCGTTCATCCGATCTTTATCATTCCTTCAGCAAATCGATAAATAATTTTGTTTACAAGGTATCTCTAGAAGGAACGAACGATCTATCTCCAAAACTGTAGGAGATATGAAGTTTTTTACAAATTGCGGGGGCGGGAGGGGGCGTGGCGAAAATTGAAAATAAACTTGATCTGCCTGCAAGTATAAGAAATATATGTCCCATACATGTCAAACCTCTATCTCTTACCATCTCTGAGATCTCTTCGTTCATACGGACGGACAGACGGACATGGCTATATCGACTCGGCTTTTGATGCTGATCAAGAAAATATGTATACTTTATAGGGTCGGAAACGATTCCTTCTCCCTGTTACATACTTTTGCACAAACTTAATATACTCTATGTACCTTCAGTACAGAGTATAAAAATGGTTATGCGTAGAGTATCAAAACCTGACATCGTAGTAGAACCTTTAACCGAAACATTCATTAGTTTCGGCATTTAATTTCTTTTGTATTTTTCGGTACAATCTTAAATTCGGCTCTGAAGTTTTGCAAGGTCATTGATTCGGTTCACCAGCACGAAATAGAGGTTCGGCTTATTATCGGATTTTATCCCTTGCCTTGGGAGTAGTTCATACATGTTATTTTGAGATACTTCGGTCTTTAAAAAAAGGTTCAGGTCTCGGCTAAACTTTTGGGGTCCTAAACTGGATGAGTTTCCCTACCCAATTTCGTTACCGAATTTGAAAATTGATCTGGTACCGCTTGATTAGATTATTGAATTCCATTAGTTTCTTTATGTCAGCTTCTGGTTCTATAGTTCGAATTTCGCTTCGATATTTGGAATTTTTCGTGAAAGAGCCCCACCCAGCTTTGATTTGGCAACCCCCCCTTATGATCAGATGCAAGATCTGCATTTATTTTGCCATAATTTTCTATGCTCCTTAGACAAATGAAAAGTTTATACTACAAATAAAAAATAAATTAACATTATAAATCATTTTCGTTAATCAGATTCCATTGGCAATCGTAACATATTCTTTAGGTTCAGTTTCGTTTCGTCATCATCTTAAACTTAGGCGGCCGTTGTCTGCTGTTGCTGTTGCTCCTGTGTGACGGTAGACTGAACTGAGGAAGCTTCTCCCGCCTTCTCATTGATGGCCAGCCAGGGACAGCGTCGCTGCAACTCCATGCGATACCTGAGATGGGGCAAAGTTAAAGCTATTTATTTTAGTTAATTTCGTTTTGAAATTGTATTTTACCTGGGATGACTTATGGCATACACAAATGGATCTATACAGGCCACCAGTTTGCAAGTGCAAGCCGGTATCATGGTGGCGCCTGGCGTCAATAATTTCAGATCACCGAAAGCTCCAATTAAGGACATCACACCATACGGAGTCCAGGATACAAAGAACAGAAAGCATATGGTTATGGCGGCCTTGGCAATGCGGATTTCAGCTGTCTCCTTGCTCTTGTCCACATTGGAGCGCAACGATTCTACATTCATTTTTTTGGCCTGTTCCCTTAGAGCCTTCTCATGACGAATAACATGGCCCACGATTTGTGAATAGTGATACAGAATCATTAGGACAGGACAGACAAAGCTAAAGAAGAAAATGGTGCCCACAAAGAGATGGGTATCAAAATCATTCGTCACATAATCGAAAGAGCAGCTGGTGAGATAACCCTCTGAAAAGACAGGAAAGCGAAATGATGTGTTAAAATTTTATTTGAATTTTCCCGCTCAGTGCTGCCACTTCTTAACATTAGAGCTTCTTAACATTTGTTTGCGCCTGGAAGTAGACTATCGTTATCGATAGTCCAGGGCTGGCAAAGTTTTCTTTTTAAAAAAATTATTCAGAAATCACAATGGAACACCAACAAGATACTTTCGTCACTTTCTGTTGAGCTTCTTGCAAAAGACAAAGACTAGGAAGCATAAAAAGAAAAATTAACACCCAAGCGCAGTTAATTTCAGTAGAAGTCCACTATATCCCAGGCCACGTCAACCCACCGCAAGATTGCACCATCAAATGGGACGTTTACGTTGGTCAAATGGAGCAACAAGGACAAAAGGACAAAAATGGATTATGCCTACTTCGTGGCAGAAAAACCTAGGGGATATGCAGAGCTCTTCCCAACCACCAAAGTTATGCCTTGGTTCCATAAATCCAAGCTGAAACCGAAAAGTATTAAAATCTTAAATAGATTGCTCAACGGCAACGCCTTTGACTAAAGCTACCCTCGCTAAAATGCACGTACTTAAGGAAAACACATGCGATAGTTGCAATACTATCGATAACACATACAGATAATACAGTTCATCACGACAACATTTCCCATCACCACTCAAATACAACAACAAATTTCGAGTACAACAGTACAAACGCACAGAGATGAGCGAAATGTAAAGTAACCCTTACAGTCACGATGAGAGAGTCACGGTGACTTTTGTCCGCTTTGGTCACACTGTCAAAATTGTTTTCTACAGTTGCTCGGGAAGGTACACCACTACTCGCGCACACGCACACCACTAATTCTTTTTTTTAATTAGAAAAAATATAGTTAAATTAACTATAGAACAAATTGTGCTAATTGTGTTAAAATATATCGGTGAATTTGAAACCGCAAAAGACTGAAGCAACCGCATGCAAAAAAGTGCAAGTGCAATAAAAAAGTGTTGAGCGACTGCGACAGAAGAACGCCAGCCATACACACACACATATGTATATATGAAATGCTCGGTCTCGGTCGCTGTTGTGTGTAACACAGAGGTGTCAGTGTATGGGTGAATGTAACAAATGGATGAAAATCAAAACAGATGATATTTTCAGCTACAGAAAGCAACAACAACAACAACAACTGCAAACATGTATTCAATGAATGTGTCCGCGCGAGCCAAATAAAAAAAATTAGATAAAAAGTAAAAATGAAATTAGCTCACGCCTGAATTTCAAGTTTCAAGTTGAGCAAGGTGAAGCTAAAGGCGAACGGCCATAAAACAAAAAACAATTTTCAGTTCTCTTGTCTGTGTGCGTGCTGCAGTTTTTCCTGCGAAAGAAAACCACCTGCATTGTTATAGTCGAAGAAGAAAAAACGGATCGGGACGGGTCAGTTTGCAGAGGATACACACACACACACAGACACACATGCCAGTAGGTGCCGTGGCCATAAAGGCTGACTGATAAAGAAAAAAATCCAACCAGCTATGTAAGTTTACATTTACGATTATTTTCGCTATGCTTTTCACTCATTGAAAACATTAAAAAAAAGAGTTAATTATATTCATGGCTATATGACTTTTGCAGCCAAAAGTAATTACCATTTAAAGCCCCAGACGACTGAAAGCAAAGCGGTTCCCCAAGCTGGAAATTCAAACGGTACGCAGCGTAAACGAACTGTTAATTACATATGTTTATATGCATGTACCAATGTACATAAATACGTATGTGTACGCGAGTCGTCCCCCCTGACTCCACCCACCACCTTTTACTGGTGGTGCATTGGTTACGATACGCGCTTTTCATTGCGTGCCCAGGCATATACAAACGGTTGTACGTTGACACTCTTGATGATAATCACTTGGATGGAGAAGGGGGGATGTTATTGTGAAAAGTGATTTTGAACAATTTCACAAGTGAAGAATCATTAATGCTTTTATTAATTAGTTCCTTTTGACTATTATACAATTCAGCAATTTGTATCTTTGCCAGCTGTTTTGTGTGGTAGCATATAATATTGATCAGTAACAAGTTTGGGAGCAATAGCATTGAAAACAAAAAAGTTTTTCCTGAGAATTTTTTTCAGACCTATCTTTTATATGGCCGCTGCTATACTATATAGTTAACCGATTTTAATCAAACTTGCTGTAATTATGTGAAAACATAGAAAACTTATAAATAAGAGGTTTGGGAACGTTTGCGTTGAAGACAAAAAAGTTTTTCTCACTAAAACTACTTTTTCGATGGCAGCTATATGCTATAATCATCCGATCCGGCTGGTTCCGATAAATGTGCAGCGTAGGTGCAAAGTTTGCTTTCAAGTATATCGGCTTTCGTGCTCACCAACAACAAGCATAATTTTCTGTTCTCTTCATTTGCCTGGCCCTGCTTAAAACGTAAAGCAAGTTCTCTCTCTGTCTTTTGCATCTCTGTCAGCTGCGTTGCTCTACCCATGCAAAAACTCACTCATGAGCCGAACGAACAATCACCCGAATTGTGTGGAATGAAGACGAAAATGATTATAATCAGAGCACCAACAAGTTTTGATTGGTTTAATTGAATAAAAATCAGAAGCTTACATGTGTGAGTATGCAAATTTGATCGGTTGAGCGCAAAGCAAAGTTTATTCAGGAATTGATTAATGCATGCACGTTTTGCAATCAATCGAAGGTGTTCTCTGGTTTTCATATACAGCGCAGGTCTCATACAATTGCCATACCTGTTAACATGACAATGTGTCAAATAAAAATTTTTACTCTTAAGTCAGTTTTATGACTATCAAAAATTATCTGCAAAAATTTCTCCTGTTTTATTGGCATATTTTAAGCCTTTAAGAAGTCGTAAACCAAAATATAGAGCTTAAACTCGAACTAATAAACCTTTTTTAGGACGAGTCTTTACCGAATGAAGTATTGGGCTTGTTCAGCAGAACAAATTGCTCCCTGATCAAGAATAAATTTTCACTGATCCTTCTGCTGAACTCGAGTGATGCGGTATCATGATATCCAATTTGAGTATCATGATAGAGGAGCATGTATCGAAGAAATAGTATGCTACTTTGAAGTGATACTGCTCCCACCAACAGTAATTGTGTATCGATAGGCATGCTATCTGTAACAATATGCGCATTTTGTGCATTGATTGCAAAGATATGATTTTTTATCGGCTGTAAATAACTTTAATAAATTCTAAAATATAATTAAGCCGAATTGTGACTTCGTAGATGCAAAATTTATGTTGTCACGGAGCGCTAATGTGTCTACGCCGCCTTTTCAAAATTCATCGCCTCGGGGCGTTGCTGCACTTCGTTCAGCAGAAACTATTTGATGTATAATTTTTTTGTGATACCTGCTCAGGGATCAATTATTCAGCTGAACACGCCCATTGATACAATATTTCATAAATATTTTGACGGTGAAATTGTTAAATGAAATGTTTACTTACTTGGGGAAGATGACATAATGTTATTTTTGAACCGGCAAGTTGTGGGAGATAATTATTTTATAAAGTTCGGCTTATGGTTCAATTTCAGAGATTCAAAGAATTCCAAGAGGTTCTGTTCTGGACCAATTTGCAGCCTTGGATCTAACTAGTCCGTAATGTGTTAAAGCAGTTGGCAATGTTAAAAGTTTTTAGGGGCGGCAAATTCTTACAAAATAAGTACAACTTTTTAAATAAATATCTTTGGTACATTTTTTCACATTAATATTAAGGCAATCACTAGAAATTTCGTTAGTAAACTTGAATGTATCGTACACTCAAGGACTTTGGCAACCTGCGTTGTATGAATTAGATGACGCCCAAAAATATAAGCAAGCAAATGACCTTAGTATATCATTTAGCGCTCAAAAAATAAGAGCTTTGCAGAAGACATTATAGGTAGTTGGCGTTCGTAGGTATGCAAAAGATATGTCTGAAGACCTCGGCCATGTCATTATCGATGGCAGTAGACTCTAATTTGTAATACAAAGATGAGCTAATGTGAAAATATTTTAAATTCGTAGACGAAATCATCGTAGAAATTAAAAATTTCGGCAATTGCAGGAATTGGCGAGCAAGTTTGCTTCAGCAGGCAACATTCATGATTAAATTAATGTCAAGAAACTTCAGAATGAGCTCGCCTTCGAGCTTTTGTAGCTGCCTCAGGGAGCACCCGTCATATGCAAATGAGGCCACGCTGGGCTTACTAAAGTTTAAATTCTTCATGAAATTAGAATTTTTTTACTAGTCATAGTGTTGCTCTTATATTTCGATCGACATAAAACAAAATGAAAACTGAAAAAACGTAAGAGTCTCGTACTCAGAACGACAGAAAATTCCTTTAGTCACAATATTTCCCATAAATATAATATATACACTTTCTAACAGCACATGAGCATCAAAGCAAAGCAAAGGTGTTTCTAATTATATGAAATGCTGTGACAAAAGGAATTTTCTGTCGTTCTGAGTACGGGGCTTAAAAAAATATATTTGTTTAAAAAATTTAAGTTATTTAAGAAATAAAAGCGAAGGGAACACACGAAAGGTAATAAAGAAGGGCTAATAAATTTAAATGGAGCTTGGGACCATAGAACTTTATAAAAAATATAGACAATGCTAAGAATACATTAAATAAAAAAAAACTCTGCCATCGACTGCTGAGGGCTTAACATACTTTGCTATGAGTAAAAAGAAAAAGAAAATTATACATATAAACACAAGTTTTAAACTGAAATAGATACAAAAGTAGGGGCGGCAAATTTGACTTCCGCTCGGGCGGCAGAACCCCACGCTACGTCACTGCCACTTAACTGTTATTTCCATTTTTTTTATAGCTTTTGCTAGAATTTTCGCAGTACATCAGGAAATTGAAGGCGACCATGTCGATTCGATAGAACATCAGACCAAGGCCTACTGAGAATATCGAAGCTGTGCAGTGCGCTACATTGTAGTTATTGTATCATGATTCTTACAAATGTGAAGCCTTTGGGAGGTGTCCTAGAATTCTCTAGAGATTTTGGTCACGGTTGGTTTTCAAAATGCTCGAAAAATCCGTCGTTGTTACAGAAGTTCAAGAGATTTCATTTTTATACCCTTTTAGTGGGTATATTAAAATTGTCGAGATGTTTGTAACGCATAGAAAGAAGCATCTCCGACCACATAAAGTATATATATTTTAGATCAGCATGATGAGCTGAGTTGATAGCCATGTCCGTCTGTTTCTATGCTAATTCCTCCGTCAGTTTTAAAGACTTTACACGAAGCCTTTTGGTACAAATACGCTGCACATTTGTTGGAACCGGCCGGTTAGGATGACTACAGCATATAGCTGCCATCTAAAAAGTAGTTTAAGTGATAAAAACTTTTTTGTCTTCAACGCAAACGCCCCCAAACCTCGTATTTATCCGTTTTCTATGCTTTCACATAACTTCAACAAGTTAGTACAGCTGCTATACAAAATATAGTTCTGAAAAAAAGATTTAGTTGGAAAAACTTTTTTGTTTTTCATGATATTTCTCCCAAACTTGCCACTGGTCAATATTGTATGCTTCCACACAATTCTGATAAGTTTGATTCAAATCGGATGACTATAGAGTACAGCGGCCATAGAAACGATCGGTCGAAAAAGGAGTTCTAGTGAGAAAAACTTTTTTGTTTTCAACGCAAACGCCTCCAAACATCGTATTTATCAGTTTTCTATGCTTTTACATAACTTCAACAAGTTTCATGAAAATCGGACAACTATATAGTATTGCTGACATACAAAAGATACTTCTGAAAAAAAGTCTTAGTAGGAAAAACTTTTTTGTTTCAAATGCTATCGTTCCTAAACTTGTTACTGATCAATACTATATGCTACCACACAATTCTGCCTAATTTGAATAAAATCGGATGACTATAGCATATAGCTGTCATAGGAACGATCGGTCGAAAAAATAGTTCTAGTGAGAAAAACTGTTTTGTTTTCAATGGTAGCGTCTTTATACTTTCCAGTTATGAATATTATTGGTTTCCACACAATTTTGGGGACTTTGGTCAAAATTGGATGAATATGTAGTATAGCTGCCATATAAAAAACTGAAAAGCAAAAGCGTCTATTTCTGTTTTTGGGAAATAACTCAGCTAAGAATCAACGAAAATCATTTAAAACCTTAATTTATATAAATTATTGAAGTTCAAGGGTATATAAAATTCGGTCGAGCCGAAGTTAGCTTTCCTCCATTTTCTTATTTGAAAATGTAGTTAGAAGGCTTGTGTCCAATATAAAGTTCCATCTCTAAAGCAAGATTACATTTCTCGGGAAAAAAATTCGACAATTTTTTTTAGTTATGAGTTAATTTAATGTTTAATTGAAATTTTTTGATTGTGTTATATGTTTTATGATGCATTTTTAAATTTTAATTCTAATTTAAGTGATATTCCCAAATAACAAAATGCAAAATTGATAAATATTTTTGCGCCAGTCATGAAAAATAACTTGGCACCGCTTATCCCGTTTGTTGGCGACACCATATATAGATGGCGCCAGCTGAGGTTGAGTGGAAAGTTAGTTTTAATTGATACAACAACAATTGCGAACAATTATTAAATCGCAAATTCAAATATTAATTCATTTCAAGCTTCTTTTAACAATACACAAGAGATTTGAAACCAATCGAAAGAGATTTCTGGTGCACCGAGAATTGGTTTTGTGTTGGAATTTGGTTTGGAAAGATTTCCGTGACATCTCCGATTATGACAACTTTTATCCAAAAGAGAATTTATCTTAATTGCGGGGAAAAGTGTAGTTTCTGATATCTTCTTGTGTGAGTTGTGGCTCTTTGGGACGTCAAGAGTTAAATTTACTATTCCAAGATTTAAAATTTTTAAGGCAATTTCCTAGCCGATATAATCGTGGTAAATTTTGGTCCCATCTTTAGTAAAACAAACATTTAGCGGGATTGAAAAAAAGAAGAAGTGAGTGTCGATCTAGACACCTTTTTCTATTATGACAATCGTAATGCCAAGCCCCTTTTACGTTTTGAGCTACCGACAGTCAGTGGGCTCTGCTCAGCTTGTACAGGTGCAGCTGAATAATTGCCATTTTTGGGCCGGCAGATTTACATTTTCTCAATGAGAAAAGTGTAGGCATGCCTTTGCATCCATTGCACGCATAATCAAGAAGGCGCCTACACGCACAAGCAGACGTCGCAACAAGTGAGTTAAAACAACAAAATATATTCGTAGCAAGTGCAGTATGCGCGACCGAGACTAGCTGATATCAGGTTTAAAATTTTCATATGCTTATCATTATAACCGTCAGCGTATAAACATTGAAATGACCACAAGGCCCATATCCATATTATGTTTGGTCGCACCCACAATCTTGGCTACCTAAGGTCGTCGTCCCTAATGGCCCTCCATTTGTCAGGGTGCCTGATAAGTCTCTTACTCACTCACACATATTTGCCTAGTTTCACACGTGTCCGTAGAAGTTTGTGGGATTCGGTGGGACGTGACGCTCTGGCCTTGTCATTTTCGACACGAAATGCGGAATGCAATTCGCGCCTTGTTCTTTTAGTTATATATTTTTGGTAATGACAATTGTGAAGCGTCGTCGTAGACAAGGTGAGGGTCAGGGTATGATTAATTGTTTTCAACTAAATAACTATGACTAATAATGTTTTTGTACCTTCTTTTTTTTTTTTAGCTCACACACACAATTCCGCATACAACAAATCACTGTTCCGGGACCATCCTCAACGGACTGGATTGGACTAGGGAGGGAGATACTGAACCGAAACTTTCGTTCCATTGAGAGCACACAAGTCCAATGTCCAATAAAATCAATCCGAAACGCCGTGAACTGACAGCAGCAGCAGCCGTAGCAGCAGCAGGAGCACCCACGGCAGTGGCCACCAATACGAGCAGCTCGACCGGCTCCAGTGCCGGCAATACATCCTCGGCCAATACCTCATCCTCGTCAAGCTCCTCACTGTCGTCCGCCGGTGGCGGTGATGCGGGCATGTCTGCCGATCTGACATCGCTCTTCGAATGTCCCGTTTGTTTCGACTATGTGCTGCCGCCGATCTTGCAGTGCTCCAGCGGCCATTTGGTCTGTGTGTCGTGCCGCTCCAAGCTCACCTGCTGCCCCACATGCCGCGGCCCGTTGGCCAACATACGCAATCTGGCCATGGAGAAGGTGGCCTCGAATGTGAAATTTCCGTGTAAACATTCGGGCTATGGCTGCACTGCCTCACTGGTCTACACCGAGAAGACGGAGCATGAGGAGACCTGCGAATGCCGGCCCTATTTGTGCCCCTGTCCAGGTGCGTCCTGCAAATGGCAGGGCCCCTTGGACCTAGTCATGCAGCATCTGATGATGTCACACAAGAGCATCACCACGCTGCAGGGCGAGGATATTGTATTTCTGGCCACCGATATCAATCTGCCCGGCGCCGTTGACTGGGTAATGATGCAATCCTGCTTCGGTCATCATTTCATGCTGGTGCTAGAGAAGCAGGAGAAATATGATGGACATCAGCAGTTCTTTGCCATTGTTCAGCTAATTGGATCGCGCAAGGAGGCCGAGAACTTTGTGTATCGCCTGGAGCTGAATGGCAATCGTCGCCGCCTCACCTGGGAGGCAATGCCGCGTTCCATACACGAAGGCGTTGCCTCGGCCATACACAATTCGGATTGCCTGGTGTTCGACACATCGATTGCGCAGCTGTTTGCCGACAATGGTAACCTGGGCATCAATGTGACCATATCCCTGGTTTAATAATAATTGTCATCAAACCCAATTTCATGATCGTGTCAACAAGACGGTGTTTTTTTTGTTTTGTCCAACTGTTTCCACATCGCCAGATACTACTCTACATACAAATGTAAAACTCGTAGGTTCTTAAAAGATTGCAGAAAGCGGGATAAATCATGTGCAGAATCGTTTCTAAAACGATTCCCTAAGATACATAGACACACTCAAACACACACACACACACATATAAGTATGTATGTTTTTGCCGTTTAGATAGGAAATGAAAAAACGGTTCCGTTTGAGCTTTGTGATACGAAATTATGATTCTTCAATTTTAAACTGTCGTTTTTAGTCCACAGTTTGTTAGACTTAATGGAATGATCAAAAATGTTCAAACAAAAGTTTAAAAAAATCCTCGATATTTGCGGTAAAACGTTTTATAGAATCAAACTAACTTGTTCTAGTAAACCTTAGGTGTACATATATGAAAAAACCCTTGCCAAAAGATGTACACCTGCACGAAGCTATAATTGATACAACTGATATGTTGAAAATTGAAGGAAAAATAGCATGATGTTGTGGCTGCGCCCTTCTTTTAGATGTTTGTGTCCAACGTTAAGCTACAATTTAGCAAAAGTTGCTTTAATACAGCGTTTGTCAGAAAGAGCAAGGCCAAAAAGTGAGAGTGTAACGGTGCGCGGCAATAAAGCGACGCAAACCAGCTCTGATTTACTTCATTGACCGCTGGTCAGCGACTGATAAGGCGATTTGCTCTATTGGCACAAGCCTCGGCATACCAAACTCGGTTTCCAAACTCACACAATCAAGCATAGCGCTTGTGTGCGTAGCAGCGAAACACGAAGTAAACATGTTGACTTTTCAACATGAGCAACAAGTAAACGAACAAGTGCCTCGTAAGAGAACAAAAAGCCGTACACGCGCATCCTAAGAGAGCTAGCCGAGCGCTCCATTTATAGAACCCACGTATTCTCTCACGTATTCTCTCAGTTACGTGTGTCGGCTGCGATTCCGACAAAATTATGAGTTCCTATCCCATGGGATAGGCTTTTGGCATTTAGGACACCGCTGGTTAAACCAAAATCTAGCAACAATCGGCGTTCCAGAGTCGCGGTGTTTGTATTTTGTGGTTATTCGAATTAAATTGCGAGGAATAACGGGCGGTCTAATCAGTTTCATAATTATGAGTCTCCATTCGTAAGATCCTTGATTTTTTCGATTAATCTCTGCTGTTTCACAATTATTTCAACGATGTTTACCCTTAAAAGGCGTATGCGGGTTTACTTTTAAAGCTAAATAATTCATTGCTACAAACCAGAATGATGAAAAAAAACTTTGATATAAACTACAGTAAGTTTGACTGAAACGTGCTGGTTTTCATACCAACTTTGGCAAGCTTACAATTTACTTATGTTTGGGAAAAGGTTGTTCATTTCACTGAACATGTTGCCTTGTGCTTTTTTCCAAAGGGAGTCAACTCCCTTAAATTGCTCAGTTCCTCATGTATTGAGTTCTTCACGAGACGATTTAAATTGAAATTGTTAATCTGATTCAAACTTCTTTCTAAGATAAGATTCAAATGGCAGCCACTATATTAAAAGCGTTGTCTGAAGCTGTTACTGTCACTTTGTTTTCGATCTTGCAATCGGTGGCGGTCGTTATCAGATCGTGCAGTTTGTTGTCAAACGGACTGCAGTTGCCAAGCATAGTTAGCTCGTCACATTAGCCACCTGCTTGTAGAGCCAGAATTCGGTTTTCGAGCATTCTTGTGAGACATCTTCAATAAGCTCCCTAAAATCTGGCTCGTCCACTATCCTGTAGGCGTAGTGAGTTTTAGCGATCATTCAAATCAATTGGCTTTAAAATCCAACTTGCTCAACATTTTTTCGCAACGGCAGAGCTCTTGCTGTTTTTGTTCTGTCGGACAAATGGTTCCACTGCAGCCGGTAGCTTGCTTTTGAGATTTAAAGTAACGCTGCAATATTACATTTCGCCTTTTTCTTATCTATTTCGATGAAATGTTTTCAAATATCGCTGTGCTTACTAATCAAAGACATTCTGAATCAAACAACAGACGTGCTTAAAACAGAGTTGCCATACATTGACAACAAGCTGAAACGCAAAGTCAATAACAGCTGAACAGTCACCGAATCGAGTGAACAATTCACCGAACAAGTCACTGATCAACTCACTGAGCAACAGAGACTGAACAAGTCTTACTGAACAAGACTCGCTGAACAAATCTCGCTCAACGAACATGAAAAATTGAAAAAGAACATGTTCACTTGTTCATTTTAGTGAACAACCCAACACCATGTGACGCACTGCGAAACTTTGATATTCTCAGTCGGTCTTGGTTCGATGACACAAATTTGTAATCTGGTGTATCGAACCGACATGGTCACCTTTGATTTTCTGATGTAGTGGAAAACTACTAACGAAAGCTGTCGAAAAATATAACTAACCACTGAGTGACCTTGGAATTTGTGTCTGTTTTAGCCCTGTGGTTCGACAAGTTCTCGCTCATGCGAAAAGGCACTTCCTGTTGCGCTACCTTGTAATTATTGTATCATGACCCAACACTACTCCAGAACTTTCTTCCTACTCCTGTGACTTTCTTAAACACAACCTCTGAGTGTTTAGTTAAGGTGAACAATGGATAAAATGTGACACAAGGATCTTGGGGTTTGTTAATGGTTGAGAGCCTACAGTACTGAACAATTCACTGAACTTGTTACTGAACATATCACTGAACATCTCACTGAACAACTCACTGAGCAAGAGAGTTTGAACAACTCTCACTGAACAAGATTTACTGAACATTTGAAGAAAAACATGTTCACTTGTTCAGTTTATTGAACAACTCAATTTTGTTGACTCACTTATAAAGAGCCCAATTCTAATTCGTGAGCTAAATAATTCATTCATACAAACCTGAATGAGGGTATAAACTTTGATTGTTTCTCTAACGATTTAACAATTATCTTTTATTTGGTGGCAGATAAGCTTACAACTTACTCTGTGACAGATAGTACTCTCAGGAGTGCCCAAGCCTATTGCGTACGTAGTGCATTCGTTGTTGTTTTACGCAAAAAGAGACTAACGCGTATAGGACTCACGCATGTCCTATGGCTGTATGTCAGAGTTCCCCAGCGATAGCCCCTGGGGCACGAACTTACTCGCCAATTCACACCGAATGCTTGCCGAAATCATGCATCACTGTGTGTTAGAGAGAAACACAGTCACATTTTCGCGCTCTCTGCTTGGGGAACAGTGCTATATATAGAGCTGCGGTGGGCAAACGCTTGCTGCCATTGCTCAGAGATTATTATTGCGGCAATTGGCGCCAGTCAGTCTCATAATACAGTGCGTCGCAATTAACTCGCTTCAAATTGTCAATCAACAACAAAGTCAATGCAAATCGGAGCACGGCGCCTACAAGACGCGCACACAGACGGCGCAACAGCTGTATTTTGGGCGATCGAGACTCGCTGATAACGGTTATTTTTTCTGTTTTTGTTGTTGGGCTGCTCCCAAACTCAAATTTCATGCCCACCGCTGATGTAGAGCCACAACAACTTCATATATGTTCTCTCTACTCTTTTTTTTCGAGCGAAGGTTGTGTTTTTGTCTCCGAATAGCGGGCGCGTATAGCCGTCGTAAAGCAACCACAACTTTAAATGTGTTCTCTCCTCTCGTTCTCTTCGAGCGAAGGTTTTGTTGTTGGCTGCGTGTGCTTCACACAAACATAAAGCAGACTGAGACCTGTACTTATAGGACTCCCGCATAGCTTATGGCTATGCTCTTCTCGTTCCTTCCGAGCGAGTGCTTTAGACACACTCACACACAAACATAAATCGTGTTTCTCTTTCAATTTCTTGTCGTTGTTGTTGCATAAGTTATATTTTCTTTATCTCTGATCTAGATAGATGACAAATCAAACCTTAATACATACTCAAAATCATTTCATTAATGATAAAAACCACAAATTAAAATCCAAACGTTTACCAAGGGCGTAGGCTTTTGTTAAATGTGTTACCTTCGAATAAAACAGTTTCCGATAAGCTAATCTTTCATATTGGCGGTCACCTTCAATAGTTCGTATCACTTGGCGTATTTCCACTGAACATCGGAACCGTTTTCTCAACCGATTTAAATTAAAGGTCCTTATAAATAATGATCAATTGGTACTAGCTCCTAGGATTTTTGTTAATTTTTCATACTATTTCAATGTTTTCTTTTTTCTTTCTTTTCGTGGGTTTTAGTTTAATTTAGTTTGTAAGCCGTCTGCGGCGGGTCACACTTGGAAAGCGGAGCTGCCTACGCGTGCCCCGCATGCCCACCACCCAACTATATACTATACACACACACACACACACACACACACATATACATAAATACATACATACACCACAAAGTCTAGTTTAGTTAATGTAAATTATTTTATACAATTATTAAGTAAAAAACATAAAACAAAACAAAAACAAACGAAATTAACCAGAAAACAAAACTCGAGAGTTGTAAGATACAAAAACGCAGCCAAGCGAATGCGACAAATTTTGTTCATGCCAAACCAACATAAAACGAAATCATCTACTTTTTCTTTACTCGAAATTGCAGTTATTAAAAGACAAGTCACACTCCTCCCCGACCACTCCGCCCCCCCCACAGCCCACTCCGAAATGTTGTGGAAAAGCAATGTTAATGTATAACTTTTTGTATAGTTTAGACGATCTCCCCGGTCCAATTTTTTTGTATAATTTCTTTATCGAAAAGCGAAAAAACGTTTTTAAATGCGTCTGTGCACCGTGTTTTAGTTTTTAATGCGCCAATTTCGCCGCGCCACTACAATACAAGATCACACAAAACTACAGAAAGAGAAATAAACGTGATTAGTAAAAATAATAATAATAAAATATTGTGGGTTTTCATTTGATCTTGAAATTGGAAGTAAGAGTGTTGCAGGCGATTGTCCTGACTTGATTTTGTAAGCAACCGAGAGTGCTATCTTTAGTCTAATGCTAGGTTTACATAGCGTCACACTGTGCCCATGTCGTCTGTGACCCTCTGTGCCCAAAGTACTTAGAAGTCAAAAGTGTTCACATTGGCGGCACAGAAATTGAATGTCACAACGCTGTGACCAGCCAAATGAGTACTCATTGAGTCACATTGCTTACATTGCGCACAAAACTGAGCATTGATCGAATTCATTAGCACTGTACCAGATCCACAATACAATAACAACAGTCCAAAAAGGAATTATCGAAAAAAATGTCGCCGTGTGGCCATGCAGCGGAATGCCGATATGATCCCTAAGCTTATTGAAGCCGTCGAGGAGTCGTAATGCCTCTGGAACATGACCAGCATCAATTATAAAAATCGCGATGCCAAGGAGTCTAGCTGGAGCAGCGTTGCCGATCAGCTTGGCGTCACCAAGAAAGACGCTGTCGACAAGTGGAACAGTTTGCGAAACAAATTTCGCTTAATATAAAAAATTTGTATATATAGCCTATAGCATACTCTCCTGGAGAAACCTCTGTGATTTTGGTTCAATCTTATGAAGACTTACGGACTAGAATTATGAGAATTTATGATTTTTCCTAAACAAGGTAAGGCGAAAGAAAGAAAAAGAAAGGAGAAAAGAAACACAATTGCAGCAGTAAGGTAAGAAGAATAAACAAGAAATGAAAGAAGATAAGGAGGATTAAAGGAAAGAACTAACAAATCTTCTTGTAGTTTATAAGTGTAGATCAGCTATGGGTATATGGTCTTGCTACTTGGCGATTTGCATCCCGACCTCACCAAATTCAATGCTTTGTCTTGTTGTAGCTGTGCCTTTCTGTTTAATTTTGGCAGATGGTAGAGTTGTTCACATTTTCCAAAGTATCAAAATCAATAATAAGAAAAATGCTTGTTTAGAAGGCTATTATCATGCTTTCCTGGACCTGGGGGATCCCGCTATGGGGTACGGCATGCTCCACTACACTCAAGAAACTAGAATCTTCTATAAGCGGAATACTACAGTGCATTGCTGATGCTCCCTGGTATGTGAGGCATAAAACTTTATATCGCGATTTGGATGTTTTGCCATTATGCGCCCAAATCAATATGCATACTAGTAGGTATCATGACCGACTGGTGGCCCACTCCAATAGACTTGCATCTGAATTGGCTACAAACAGGCTCAGAAGACGCCATAACCGACGACATCCCTCAGAACTCTGGGTCCATGGAAGGCGTCCCTCGGGCCGCCTCATCAACTTGACATAAGTGTCCCCTTGGGACTATCCCCTACTAATATTTGCACGCTGCTGGTTTCCCCAGCAAGATGACAGATCACTCCCAGGAACTGTGTTGCGTGTTAAGTTGTTATCCCAGGCTTTTGCGCTGTCTAAGCCCCGTATAGTATTAGTAATTCTTGTTAGCTATTTGTAAATAGATTAAGTTCTAAGTGTATCAAGTATTCTCCTAGCTATCATTAAACAAAACAATATCAAAAATTTCACAATAGATATATCATATATTCAGTCCACAACTTGAACGCAAAGAGTTAATCGTACGATTTATAAACGATTTTGTTCATGGTTTGGAAGGTGCCAAGTCAACATAACATGAAATCTCTCCTTCTTAAATACTTCCAGAATTTGATTGAAATAAAATTTTTTATAAATATTTTTTTTGTTGTTTTTAATATTTTATATAAAATCTAGTGACTTCCTATAGTATGGTGTTTTTCAAGCCATCCAAAATGAGCTCAAAAAGAACGTGTTATTCTAACATTCTTAGCGCAGCGAACTTCGCACACATGGAACCGATCTTTTAGAAAGAGAAATTGGAAAGGAAACCCGTGTGATTCACAAATTTGAAAGCAACAACAACGTTCCGAAAAACCGTTCTTTGAGGGTTTCCCCCCGTACAAAACCGAATGGAACTTTTCATGTGTTAAGAACTACCTGATTGAACTAACTATATGTGTAATACACATAGTATGTTTCACATACATTGAGTCGCTTATGTAAAATTTCTCACAAATACTCAGTTGGTTCGGGTTGAATACCAACATCACGAATTGATGGACATCCATTTAATTTTTTTTTTTATATCACATCACATCCAAACTTATGTACATTTTTTCTAATTTTTTTATATTTTAATTGCAGCTTCGTCTAAAAAGACAAAGCTACAGTATAATAAAGTATAAAACGGTTCAAAATAGTTTCTTAGAAATACTAGAAACTATGCAAGTTCTAGATTGTGAAGAATAAAAGACCTCAGGCATTCGTCGGAATGGTTATCAATAAGAAGAGGAAAGATATTGTAATCCCTACACAGAATGCGAAATGGACAATTAGAGGCATGTAAAGTAGAAGCAACAGGAAGCCTCAAAGGAATATAGTTTCGTGTTTGTGTTGAAGGGACATTAAAGTCGCCCGAGTAGCTACGCAGCGTCAAAATTACCCTTTATAAGCTTGTTTGGAAACATTATACTCAACATAGCACGTCTATGCTCAAGTGAAGGTAAGTCTAAAAGCTGAAGTCTGGAAATATAAGAAAGAAGTACATTGGCATAGACTAAATTTAAACAAGAGAGAAAGTCTGTCAATCCCGACAATAATATGCTATGTACCTGTTCAGCCCGCCGCTCGCATTTGCTCCCGATTAGAATATTATATCTTAATACATGAATCGGTATTCAGGAGACACCAAGAGAGGGCTGTTCATTGTTTGGAAACAAGTCATTGCAAACACCTCCGATGGTAAATTTATATGGTCCTTAGGTACTCGGCACTCCGGCGACTTTGTGGGGAGCGTCGAGACGCAGCGGAAGTACACGCCAAAAAATTGGGCGTGTTCAGCAGAATAATTGATCCCTGAGCAGGTATCAGAAAAAAGTGTTGTGTCGAATAGTTTCTGCTGTTGGAGGGAGCAGTATCACTTTAAAGTAGCGTACTATTTCTTTGATACATGCTCCTGTATCATGATACCTCAAATTGGCTACTATAATGCCGCATCTCTCGAGTTCAGTATTAAGATAATTGCAAATTTATACTTGATCAGGGAGCAAGTTGTTCTGCTGAACACGGCCATTGTTACTATCAAAGCAGGGAAATATCTTTTAAGCATATTACAAAACCTGATATTCTTCTTATTTTTTGGCCTGAAATTAGAATTACAACCGCTTGACGATCTCGGCCTCTGCTATAAATGCCCTCAAGTCGCTTTTGCTTCGTGCAAGCTGCCACCAGTGGTTCACACCAAGGTTGAAATGTCTTTTCGCACCTGATCTTCCCATCTTAGTGGTGGGTCCCCTCTTGCCTTTTCCTCCAAAGTCAGCCGTCTTCGATTTGTACGCCTTTTTTACTAGAGCTTCTTCATCCAGCCGCTGTTGCTGTATAGGCTTGACCAGACTGGTGTCCCCATATAGCTCATACAGTTCGCGATTCATTGGAATGCGGAATCCATCGTCAACTTTTAAAGGTCTATTCGCCTCCTCATATGCTGCTGTCAATGTCCATGCTTCTGCGCCGTATTGCAGGACTGGGATGACGAGAAAGTCTGTGAAGCCCGACTACTATAATATACTCTGTACCAAAAGAGCGTTGCAGGCGAGTGTTCTGACTTAATTTTGTAAGCAACCGAGACCGCCATCTTCAGTCGAACAACTTATGAATGTTGTCTAATATAAAAAATTTGTACATATAGCCAATAGTATACTCTACTGGAAAAACCTCTGTGATTTTGGTTAAATCTTATGAAGACTTACTTATTAGAATTATGAGAATTTATGATTTTTCCTAAACAAGGTAAGCCGAAAGAAAGAAAAAGTGAAGAAAGGAGAAAAGAACTGCAGCAGAAAGGTAAGAAGAATAAACAAGAAATGAAAGAAGATAAGAAGGAGGATTAAAGGAAAGAACTAACAAATCTTGTAGCTAATAAGTGTGGTCTTGCTACTTGGCGACTTGCATCCCGACCTGTAGTAAAAAATCATTTGCCTATGAAGCTAAAAAATTCACCAAAAGAAAAGAAAAAGTGAAGAAAGGAGAAAGAATCACGCTCTGCTCTTGAACTTCCTTTGAGAATCAGCTTATAAACAGATCCAAAATCAGTCTTATTTTTTCCCCAGTTGAGTTAAAAATGTTCTTAAAAACGGAACAGTATGAACTCAAATCGAGTTCAGCTCGATTAAAGTTTCTACATTCTCAAAAAATTGTTCTTGATGTGGGAACATGGTACGACAAAGAGGAAAAACCCTTCATACCCTTCTGTTTTTGGTAACGTTTGTGCTCATCTTGAGTTCAATGTTCTCGGTTTTTGTTCTTTAAGGCTTGATTCCAGATAACATAAAAATTTATTTCGGCACAATACTTCATACAAATAAGACTGCTGTGCAATAGCATTCAGATTTCAAACAGTTCAAAAGTGTTTCTATTTATGTGAAGTTCGAAATAAAAATTTATTTTCGTGCGTTGTGGAAATAGGCCTTTAAGTAGGAATTGTGCATATCACAGTGAGAGCAAATGCAGAGCAAGTACAGTGCCGCTCAACTGAATAGGTTTGACTTTTTTTTAGGTTTGAAACGTTGTAACTCTGTAACAAGCACTCCGATTTAAGCGAAATAAATTTTGTTGTATAAAGAAATCAATCATTTGTGATTGCCGTGCTTCCTTACGAGCATCATTGAGAGGTGTTTTTTTTTTATATTTTCAATCTCTTCAAGTGTTTGGCGCTTCGAATTATTCGTATTACCGTGGCCACTCTTCCCTAATTTTACCAGCAGAAAGGTGGGAATTTAAGTCAGTTCGTAGGATAAGTCGCCTCTCTGTTGCTTCAATATAGCCTTTTATTTGACCTTTTTCAAAATCTGTTAAAGGTTTTCCGCGGCCTATTTTACAAAAAACTGATAGCAGTTGCTTTAAATTTTGGAATACAAAAGAATTCAACTCTTTTCAATCACGCAGTCAATCAAAAAGTAAAGTCAAAAGTGTCAAACCTATTCAGTTGAGCCAAAAAAATTGAGATTTTTTGTTATGGTTTTTAAAAAATAATAAAAATGATATAAAAACAAAACTAACAGAACAGAAACTTTGCTATTTCACAAATATCTGATTTCTTTAAACAGCAAAATTTATTTCGCTTAAATCAGAGTGCTTGTTACAAAGATACAACGTTTCAAGCCTAAAAAAAAGTCAAACCTATTCAGTTGAGCGGCACTGTATCTCATTGAGAGTCAAGCAAAATATCTGCGACGTATTGCAGGACTGGGATGATGTGCGACTTGTATAGCGCTATTTTTGTTCTTCGAGAAATAGCTCCGCTCTTGAACTCCCCACTGAGCCCGTAGTAAAAAAGTAATTCTTCTTCGGAATTACAGGCTGATGTTGTCAATGGTTATCATCGTTCCGAGGTAAACAAAATCCTCTACAACCTTTAAGTTGTACTCTCCCTCCCATTGTATCAGAGACATTTGTATGTTTGTTTGTTTTTCATGTTGAAATTAGAGACCTGCACGAGTGCACTCTAAACAACAAATTATTCTCTCTCTCGTTCAAATGAATCTGGTGTTACAGACAAAAGTATCAATGCTCACACTGTCAAAGCTTTTAATAAACAATTTAGTGTCTGATGGGGAGTTGATGATCTACTTCGATTCGTTAACAAAACACGTGTGAATGCTAGCATTAGCAAGGGAACTGACTGTGTCTCTAGTTGAAATGTGAACATGCCATCTTCGTGTTTCGCTGCTACGCACACATACGCAATGCTTGCTTGTGTGAGTTTGGACACCACTGGACTAGAATATCTAGACTGCAAAATTGCTTAGTCGACACCACTTCTGTCAGAAATAAGTCAGCTGTTCGCTGTCATTTACGGTCTCTGCATCTAGACTGCAAAATTGCTCAGTCGACATCACTTCTGTCAGAAATAAGTTAGCTGTTCGCTCTCATTTACGCTCTCTGGATACATTTGGGAATATATGCGTCTCGCTCTAACCACTGTCATTTCCTACTGGCACTATATAGTATCCTTTTGGGCACTTAAGGAC
Organism: Lordiphosa magnipectinata; assembly: GCA_037044535.1. NCBI lineage: Eukaryota > Metazoa > Arthropoda > Insecta > Diptera > Drosophilidae > Lordiphosa > Lordiphosa magnipectinata. The sequence goes on along the minus strand of JBAMBO010000632.1, from coordinate 1,636,728 downwards.
CACCAAAACTGACAGGCAGCGCCACATTGTTCTCTAATATTCATTCTCCATGCTGCTTCTCAATTTCTAAATTCGCCCTGCTCACCGCCCGTTCGTAGACAGCTTTAATACTTATTAGGTGAGACGAAACTTTTTTTTTATATTTCGATATATTTTTTATATATCGACTTATCTATAACATGGTGGAATTAACAAGGTGAAGACGTCAGCATCTGCGGAGGGCCAGTAGATGAATGCCTGTGAGACAGAAAGAGACGGCAGAACATTTGATTGTCTCTGCTTGTGTATTGCCTTTGGCCATACAAACAGTAAGAGTGTTGTCTCGCTCGGCTTCACCTTATTAATTCCACCATGATGTAGACAACCCTGGTTTAAGGCTCTGGGCAGAAGCAATTGTAAAAAAGCTCAGGTTGGATTTTAAATTTAATCTTCACACAAAGGTCCTTATTTGTGAAATAATATTTGTATATATAATTATTATAATAATATTTATATATTATATATTTGTGCTTAATTTCGATAAATTTTTCTAGTTTGTTTATATTTTTTTTTTCACCCGAGTAGGCTTTGCGTTTTCATTTAACTCAATTACCTAACTGCGGAGCCTGAAAATTTTCATTATTCAACTGTATCTCTCAACAGCATTTTAACCAGAACAAAATTTTCTGTATAGAAAAAATTACTCGAAAAATTTGCTTTTTATAAAAAGTGTTTTTTGTTTTTCCGGCAGATATTCGCTTAGTAATTTTGCAGGCGTGCCATCGCTCGTTACAGGCAAAGCTATCAAAATTCCGAAACAACGTAAACCTGGTAGTTTTCTCTATTTCCGGACGGTTAATATGTTTCCACGCCGTATGTCTGCACCTGCTGTGTCTCCGCCGCCAGCTGGTGGGGACACACAAACCAAGGAGGGGACTGGAGCGGTCCAGGAGAACCAGCAGCAGCAGCAGGAGCGCAGCCGCAGCGAGGGGGCCATAAGTGATTTTCTGGTCTCGCTGCTGGAGTGTCCCGTTTGCTTTGGCTACATGATGCCTCCCATTATGCAGTGCTCGAGGGGTCATCTGCTGTGCTCGATCTGCCGTCACAAACTGACAGCTTGTCCGGTCTGCCGTACCACCTTGACGAATATACGCAATCTGTCCATGGAGAAGGTGGCCTCCAAGCTAGTATTCCCCTGCAAGCATACACACTACGGCTGCCGGGTACGCTTGGGGTATGCCGAGAAGAAGGACCACGAAGATGACTGCGAATTTCGACCCTACTTCTGTCCCTATCCGGATGAGAAGTGCTTGTGGCAAGGCGCCCTCAAGGAGGTGTATGGTCATTTGACCAACACCCATAAGAATGTCATTACCATGGAGGGCATTGACATTGTATTTCTAGCCACCAATGTTAATCTGGACGGCGCCTTGGACTGGACCATGATCCAGTCGTGTTACGGTCGCCATTTTATGCTTTCTTTGGAGAAGGTGCAACTGGGCGAGGGCTGTCAACAGTATTTTGCTGCCTGTCGCATGATTGGCACAATGAGCGATGCATCTGAATTTATGTACCACATTTCGCTGGAGAACAACACTCGCACCCTTAAGTGGAAGGCCAAACCGCGCTCGATACGCGAGAGCTTTGTGAACTATACGAATGCTGATTTTCTGGTACTGAATAAGACGACGGTGGAGCAGTTCGCTGAGGATGGCAACTTGGCATTGAATGTCATTATCAAGAAAGCCGAAGAATCGAACGAAAGCACAACCTAGAAGGATTGGGACTGACATATTGATATGATGCTGTGTATAAAACCCCATTTACCTGAAGTTCTTATGTGAGAAATACCCATTATTTATGTACTCGTATATAAATGCTCCGAGCATGTCCTTAAATTGGATTCCAATTGTGGAAATATTTTTTATAAATGCCGATTTGATTATTTGTGGTCCACAATAAATAAAAAACGTTTTTATTTGTAGAGCAGGGGATTAACTAGAGGCTGAGTATCGCTTAGTGAGTATCGAAAACGGCTGATACATTGTCGAAGGGGGGGGGTCTGGTTTGATAATTGTCAAAGTTACCTTTTTAAAAAATTTAAAAAATTACCAAAAGCTACAAAACTACAATTATTTGGACAACTGAGAGGTGGACAAACAAGTGAAGCTGATCAAAGTGGGCCAGTTGCAACCATTTTTATGGAATCTGGCCAATAAAAAGTATTTCGATACCGGCAGCTGCATCACTTGTGGCCGAGAATCCTCTGTGTGCTTCTCCCGTTCATATGGCTGGTATGCCATTTGTCCAATGTATGCACACCAACCGAGTCTAAACTTTTGCAGTCTCCACAGCACACGGAACGGCCAAGCAGCCCTAAGCCCTTGAAGTCTACACAGCCCATTATTGTAGTGGCTACTTCGGCTTACTGTGGTAGTTTCGGATGCTTCCACCGCTCCCGTTGCTACGATTGTCCCGGCCACGCGGGGGATCATATATTTGGGTTCGTCGTTATAGCAGTACGTTTCAGTGGTCAAGTTCTGCGTCCGCAGCCCAAAATAAAGGGCACGACTTCTATCTACAGAATGTAGAGACAGCGAGACCTTGCTAAAGCAGCACGTTTATCCCAATAGTGCTGCTGCTGGGCGGAAAACGGCCAACTGATTCGAATTCAGTGGGACCAAAAATGACATATGGAAAGTTTGCTATCTTTTTTGGTTCAAAAAAGTTGGAGCATTAGTAAAAGCTTTAGAATGCATAGAGACAGTGAGACATCATCAAAGGCGGCACAACTCATAACTCATCCTACGAGCCTCGTCAATGCCTCCAATCCTGACGCACAGGAAGGACACTTTAGACATCGGAACTTCAGATATCATCAGCATGTGCACACGTCGCCAGTGTGATTTGTGACTTGTTACTTAAAACATCTTTCGATGTCATTTAAAAAAAAATTCTAGAGAATTTACATTTATCTACACAGAGAAATATGGAAAACCTTCCCGAAAATGTAGGATTTCAACACGTCGCGGTTAGCTTTTTCATTTCAACACGTTACGTGTAGCTTTTCTACACGCCGCGTGTAGTTTTCTCATTTCAACACGTGGCGTGTAGCTTTTCTGCTCGCCGCGTTTAGTTTTCTCATTTCTAAACGCGGCGTGCAGAAAAGCTACACACACGTTGTGCGTTCAAAATCCCGGTCAAAACGTGTACAAATCCAAATTTTCCCTAACACAAAAAAAAAATGACTGCGCACTTTTTATTTTATTTATTTTTGTTTATATGTTCGCGCGCTGCTGCTATCTTGAAAGCTCAATTATTTCGCTATGCGCACCACCAAGTTTGCTTCTGAAAAATATCACATTAAACAAATTTATATTTTTTTTATTTTACTTACTCTGGGGGTGATTTGAAAACGGGCCCTTGGACTGAAAAACACGGTTGGAACGACGCCTCAGACGGCTGAGCTACGTGGCGCCTCTGAGGCAAGGCATCTAATGTGTTACTTGAATTGAGTAAGATGTACTTGTATTGAAAACATACACCAATTTTTGCTTGCTTGTAATTCTTAAGATCGAACTTAGTGCTCTGATCATTTATATAAGGAACTGAAACTTGCACACGTTTCGTGTAGATTTCCAACACGTAGCATTTAGCATTTGTAATTCTAAACGTTTGTGTAGAAAACCTACACGTTGCGTGTGGAGATCAGTTTTCTAAACGAAAAACGTATGAATTCAGTACTAATTTAGAGCTAAATTTTTCATTTAGAGTTTACACACGCGCATGTGGGATTTCAATATCCACACGTCCAGTGTAGAAAACCTACACGTTCGTGTGGATTCAGATTGCTGCATGAAAAATGTAGAAGTTATTTGGAAATAAGCTGATTTTCTTATGTCGAGTAGATTTTGCGATAGCCCACGCAGCATTTTGCTTTTCCACGCGAGACGTTAAGATATTGAAATCCTACACGTTACGTGCAGCTTTTCTGCACGCCACGTGTAGCTTTCTGCATTCTACATTTTGCGTGTGCAATTAAGCAGGGCGCAATAAGTTCCGTTTAGCTTTCCGTGCAGCCAATTTTGTTTTCTCTGTGTATATGGTCGGAAAAAAACAGCAGTAACATAACAACGCTTTTGTGATTTGTTCATATTTGGGTATCACAGAGACCAATGGGCTACAAGCAAAGCTTCTCTCAATCTCTTGCACAGGATACTTTCAGTAATTAATCTCTTATTGTGCACTTTCGATATACGATAGAAAATACTGGGTCTTAGTACATATATTGACATATTGAACCTGCTTACATTGCCACCGTTTACTACTTCTTTTTTGGATTTCATTATTTCTCTTTTGGGTTTGAGATTCAAAGCTAAATTTTTTGACATTCTCTAGAAGGTTTGATTAAAAAACCAAGCACACAGTTGAAAAAACTGTGAAAACTGCAAAAAATTCATGAGAAGGACTTGAACAATTGCTGCGAAACGTACATGGTCCATTTAAAAATGGGAATTTAATTTTGCTGTCATTTATTTACGAAAAACAATTTCAGTCAAATGACCACAACGGCTGACTTTGCAGTAGCCCATTCGATCCACCCAATTTTTGAGAACATTTTCAATTGTTTCAGCACGTATGTCAGCAATAGCAACTCGAATCTCGTTCTTCAACTCATCAATTGTTTCAGGATTGATTGCATCACATTTGCCCTTGACCGCTCCCCAAAGATAATAGTCTAACGGTGTTAGATCACAGCTTCTTGGCGGCCAATTCACATCTCAATATTTGCTGATTATTCGATTTTCGAAGATAGGGCGCAGAAGATCGATTGTGGGGTGCGCTGTGTGGCACTTAGCGCCGTCTTGTTGAAACCAAATATCGCCTAAGTCTTCAGCTTCAATTTCCTCGAAGAACCTTACTTCACTTAACATTCACCATTCACGGTCACGGTGGCTTCTACTTCATTTTTAAAGAAAAATTGACCAATGATGCCTCGAGACCAAAATCCGCACCAAACAGTGACACTTGGTGGGTGCATTGTCTTCTCGACAACGATATGCGGATTTTCTGTGCCCCAGATGCGACAATTTTGTTTATTAACATAACCAACAAGGTGGAAAAGTGCTTCATCCGAAAAGATGATTTTTCGGTCAAATTCACCATCTTCGGCCAAACGATCTTCCACCAAATTTGCGAACTGTAGACCATTCGGATGGTCAATTGGCTTTAACTGCTGCACCAATTGAACTTTGAATGGCTTCATGGCAAGGTCTTTATGCAAAATTCGCATCAAAGAAGTGCGCGAAATGCCCAATTATTGAGATCGATAGTTGTTCACGCACATTTTCAGCAGCCGCAGCAATGTTTTCGGTCGAGCGCACCGGACGAGTACGTACACGGGTTGGTTTATACACTAACATTCTAGTTTCAGGAACTCGCATCAGGAATTGATCCACAAATTGAGTTTTCGGAACATTTTTTTTGTTAAATGTTTTTTTCAAATTTCGCACAGTTTGAGTCGAGGACTCATCACTTTGGAAATATGTTTTTAATATTTTCCCACTTTCTTGAAGCGAATAGCGACCCATTTCGTAAATTTCAAAGATTTTACTAAATGTAAGTCGCTTTCCGAACGACATTTGGCGTTTTTAAAGTCAAATTATGAATTGTTCACATTCCAAACACTAGATGGACCAACCTGTAGCTAAGACAAGAAATTATTTTGAGGCACTCAGAGTTTTAAAAACAGCCCTGACTGCTCTGAAAAAATTGAAAAGCTACCGAGTCAATAAGTCTGATCACAGACTCAAAGGGTTAGTGCTGGGGAACGTTTACAAAAATATCATAATTTCAACTGACGAAGTTTATATGTTTTGCCAAGCCAAGCTTCGTCGTCTTGCAACATTGGACTGATCAGTCGAGGATTCATGAATTGATTGTTGTTTTCAATGCGATACCAGAATAAATTGTCATTTAATGATCTCATAATATATGTAAATGAAGACTTATATCACACCAATAAATTAAAATTTTTCGTTCTAAAATAATTTCCTTAAGAACCCTTAATAGACCCCCACCCCCAAAGTCGAATCCTCGATCAGACCCTGGTCCCGATCATGTTCCCAAGTTTTTAATTCAATCTCTTCTCAACTCCGCACTTCATTTTGTGGTTCCGATGTGACTTCGTTTAGGCATTATTAATTTATCCCCTTCCGAGAATTTTAAAAACTTCTCTGTCCGTCCCGATACCGACTTTCCTTTCCTAGAAGTGAGGTAATTTCGGGACCGCCGGGATTTTGTCACGCCTCGAAATTTTACACAAAATTTTTACGAAAAATTTTGGTTTCATTTTTTGAAATTTTTTCTTATGCTTACCCATATTTCCTATTCTTATTATAAAACATATATTCTCACCTGGCACAAATCGTCCCCACAGCTGTGTAAGCGGCAGCACAACCCACGGCGTGCAGTACAACCAAATAATAACGTTAATCGCAATTGCCTTCGTAAAGGTCATGTTGCGATTCATTGGTTTGGTTATCACATTGTAACGGTCATATCCAATCGCAGCATTCGTCATTCCAGCTCCGATACCCGCATAGGAGCCAACGGCTCCAAAAATCTGACATGCCGTGTTGCCTAAAGCAAATCCGCGATGGAAACTATTATAGATGAATATGGGTGACTTGAGGCACATCATCAGATCAAACACGGCCAGATTCAGAACAAACATATTTGACGGTGTACGCAGTGCCTTGGATGTGCTGAATATAAAGATGACCATGCCATTGCCACACAGTGAGGCGCAAAAGAGGAAAATGTAGAAAAGTCCCAGCATATAATGCATGGAGGCGGGCGGTTCCAGTTGGGTCAGCCAATGCTCTGGTATATACTGTAAATCCTCCGGTGGCAAATTCCAACCCAATAGCTGCAGTTCGCCGTCAGCTGAAACGCGTGCCTCCGGCCGGATAGGAGGCTCACTGGCGTTGCAGAGCGGTTCCATCATGATGCGCGGGAACCGCTGTATGAAATAGTTTTGCGATTGGCCCGTAAGTAGTCCAACGTCTTTTATACCCTTAACCATGAGTAGCTAATTGGCTCTGTGATTGCGTGCCAATAAATGCGGTTTTTTGCCAACTTTGCATTTAAGGTTTGAACGAATTTCTATTCAATCGATCGATGGCAAATACGACAGATTTTGATTCATTGTGTGCGAGAAAATTGATAAAATATAATATTGAATTGTACAGGTAATTGCTTTACACGTGGCGCCCTTGCAGTCTGACCCGATATTCTGCTCCAAGAGAAATTAGATGCATTTGGTTTCAATTAGTTCAGGGTCAAAAACGGCTGGGTAAAAAGGTTGGGCAAGCAGAGTCTAAAATGGAGTCAACTTCTATATAACTAATATGTTCTTCATTTCATCTAATTAAACTCTAATAGATGCACCTTTCCAAAACCCCCCAGGCTGATGCAAAACCCTAGGATCCAAGTGATGTCCCATGTAGATTCACAGGTTATAAAGTACATTCGACCAAGGGTGAGAATACTGAGGGATTACAAAGGGTGATCTCTGTTGTGTCCAAGATCAGGGGCAAGACAAATGATTCTTATGCTGAATGCAAAATAGCAAATAATGCAAATTTAAGTTAATTTTCAAGCGTACCAAATATTAAAACCAGGGCTGCAAACCCAAAAAAATTTTCGGGTTTGTCATCTCATCTAAGTATAGGCCTTAAAACTGATCAACTGAAATTGGCCCCATATTCCGTGCTTTTGCGCTTACGTTGAATCTATTCGTTCAAAGAGGTTTGGAGCAGATTAACTATGTCCGCTTCAAAACCAAAGCGATTGTGTGGAGTACTTTAATCGAAGTATTGTTGCTCTTAAAAAACTTAACTTGAACTACACATTGGAACTCAACGTATAAAATGTTTGACCGACTTGTCGTTTTAAAGGAAGCAGTTATGGTAGCTGTGTCAATTCTACGTCCCGATTTGGTGTTAACAAGCGACGAATAGGAAGTAATTGAGGTCTTATGACCAGCACTGAAACCATTTTACCAAATTACCAGCGAGATCTGCTCTAAAACAAAAACCTAACTTTAACTAAAGTTATTGTGTTGGCAGACGTTCTCCAAAAGCGGATGGAAAGAATGATAAAACATGATAAAAGATCAAATTCAGTATATAAGTATGTCTTTCATTTCTATTCAAATCGGCTGGTGAACAACTGAACAGCTGAACAATTGAACAACTGAACAAGTGAGCAATTTGACTCACTAAGAAAAAAAGAACGAGTGAACATGTTCAGTGAAATGAGCAGCCTTTACCCAACACTAGTACAGAGTATGGAAAAGCTAACTTCGTCTGTGCCGAACTTTTAATACAATTGAAAAAGCTCGCTCCAACGGATAGCGACTTCGCCCAAATTTCGCAGAGAAGTTTGAAACATTAACATTTGGCCATTGGTTTTCCACACCTCTTTTCAGACCTGGCCTTACATTCTGGCAACTCCTGTTAAATAGCTGTGCTTACAACATTTTTCAAGGACATACAATTTGTCTTTTTTTTCACACCGTCTCGTTAAATGCATTCCATAATTCAAATTTGATAAATATAATATAGCTGAATGTGTTATCGATAGATCTGCCTGCACGCGTTTCGCTGTGAATGGCCATAATTTCGCTGACGGCCAACAAGCAACAAGAAACAAATGTAAAAACTTAAGAAAGACTGAAATAACCATGGATGAAGTGGATAAAATTATTATGCATCAGCTGCATCAGATAGATGCATCTATAGAGCCGACGGAGGAACTTGCCAGTTTCACGCCAGAGCTAGTGGTGCGGGCTGTATCCAGTTGTTTGCTGGAAATAAAACCGGGCCTGGAGGTCCCCCGCGCTTTGCCAGGAGCCATGGCTCATAGGTTTAGTACAGCAAGTACGCTGGCGGAAATTTGTCAGGAGAGCGGCTATCATGGAGACATAGGCTATCAGACATTCCTTTATCCCAATGCCATGGAACTGCGACGTCTTCTCATGTTTCTAATAGAGCAATTCCCGAGGGAGCGGCAGGCCGAGGATGACGCCAGTGGAAAAACACAGCCTTTAAGTGGACGTGAAATGCTACAGAGGCAGATACGCAAAAAAATGGTGACACAGCTGAAGGCTCCTTGGGTGCCGCAATTCTGTCGCATTATGGCGAATCGGAAATCCCTGGGTTGCAGCAGTCAGAGCATACCATTTCAACCTCAGTTGAATCTTAACGTTCCCTCGGCTAAGACAGAGAGCCGGTCTAAGGAGCTACAACAATACTTTGACCAGCAGGCGCCCAATCTCTTCCAGCAAACAGCGGCCAGCTATTATGATCTCATAGCATCGGTGATGCATAAAAATGATTTGGAGCGTTGGGGTCATGTGGTACCAGAGTCGGTTACTCTATTGGCTGTGGCCAGTGAAGAGCAGCCGGCGGCAACTGCCTTGGCTGCAGACAAATCTTTAAAGGCCACCCCATCGGAAGTGACACCCCTACAACAGCTGGGTGATCAGGTTCAGGAATTGCGCTCTCAATGTGAAAAACTGCTGGAGCAGCGCAAATCACTTACCGCCAGCCTAGCAGCTCTGAAGACACGCGAATCTGAAGCCTCAGCGGGAACGGAGGCCATTCAATCCACACTTAAACTGCACGAGCGCACTTGCCTGGTCTTGGCTGATCCTGAACAAAATGTAGCCAAGCTGGAGGCTTTACTCGCCAGTACCGAGGCCAAACGTCAGACCCTTACCCAACAATGGCAAGATTATCGCCGTCCTTTGTTGGAGTCCCTGGAATCGTTAAGGACTGCCCAGCAGGCACAGCATGTCCAAAGTATACGCTCCAGCATAGACCAACTGGAACAGGAGCTTCTGGCCAAATCTCAACAGCACAGCGAATTGAATGCCACTCTACGCACGGCCTCTCAATCCTTGGCTCCTCGTAAGGAGTACACGCGTCGTATACATGAGTTTATAGGCAACATACGCAAACAGCGTGCGGATATCTTCAAGGTGCTCGATGACACGCGACAACTGCAGAAGCAACTTAATGTTGTGGGCGCCCAATTGCAACGACAATTCAATTACACAGATGATCTGCTCTTCCAGAGCGCCAAACATGATTTGCATGCAAAGAAGGCTTACAAACTGTTGGCCCAACTGCATGCCAATTGCAGTGAGTTGGTAGAATGTGTCAGCCTGACGGGTAATGTAACCAAGGAAATTCGTGAACTGGAGGTCCAAATCGATGGTGAGAAACTGAAGAATGTGTTGACCAGTCTGCAGCAGATCACCGGCGATATACAAAAGTTTGAGAGTCACATCCAAGAGCTGCAGTCCCAGATACGCTCCGTGGAGAATGCAATCACAGCAGGTTAGATGATGATGTTGAGGTACGGGTAATGCCGCAAGATTATTTACTTATGTATTAGTGCCAATTGTAATAAATGTAAAACTATTTGCGCCTAGCGTTGATTTTATTAGCCAAATCAATTCAGTTTTTCGGATTTATAGGGGGGCGCGACAGTGTGGGTAGAAGGCCACAAAATAAGAATAAATGATTAAAAATATTTTCTAATTATTGCAGATTCAAGATTCAAGTGGAAGAGGCTTCCCTCTATGAAGATTAAAAGGTGGCACAAGCAAAGATTGAGAGAAGCTTGGCCCTGGCCCTCCTGGAGGTGCTGTTTGAGCCAATTTTACTTTACAAGCAAATAAAGAGGTTGACAGGTATGTGGAGTTTAAGTTTAATGATTTAATTATACTTATACCCAACCATACTTTGAAAATTATCTAACTGCAGTATAAATTCCACCAAACGACACAATCGACTTATCGAACTGAGCGGGATAAATTTGAAAAAGTTTTTTGTTGACCAAAGTTCCTTCTCTATCTATCTCTCTCTTCTTAGCGGCATATGCTCTCTGAGTTTACGCTTTGAATAGGAGTCCACAAGTTTTTCATGATGTTTGTGACAAAATGGTTGACTGCTTTAATATTATAAACAAACCATGAACCTAAACTTGAAATTTCAAGAATTTTTAAAAATGAACTCGTGATGAACTTACCGAGAGTGGTATTCGGTTCGGTTTATTGTTTCATGCTTACTCAGAGTTGTTCTCGTTCTGGAATTGCCGAATCTTCTAAGATACAAATTTCGAATGTTTGCAGTTAAATTCGAAATTTCTTTGAAATCGTCCATATCGAGCCTTAACCGCAAAAATAACGTAAGCGCCAAAAAGGAAATTTTCAGGAGTTTTTTTTTCATTTTTTTTCAAACATTTATGGCGGATTTTTTTTAAACAATAAATTAATATCTCACATTATAAGCCATGCTCCCATTTTCGCTTTCGCAAAACTTTTACGATTTCAAACCGCTTTTTGTACCAACTATTTGTACAACAAATTGTATTCTAAATCGCAAAATTTTTACGAAAGCGAAAATGGGAGCATGGCTGATTATCTCATATAAATAATAGATGCGTTTTTAAGTTGATTTTGGGAAGTCTTACATTATGGTACATATATAACAATGAGAAAATTGACAAATTTTAAGTGCAATTTTTGAGTCTTTATTCGTTTCATTATATGAATCCTTTACATTGCGAATGATCTAAGGCTGAGGAATTCATTATGAAATTGGTTTGAAATACTGTTCTTATCGCAAAGATCTTTAAAATCATTAAATTTATTATTATACTAGCATAAACCCCGTCGCGCTTCGCTGCGCCGCCATCAGCCTTTATTAGTATGGAACCAATATCCCATATCCCACCCACACACTCACTATCCAATAATTTTCCACCCACTAACCACCCACTTCCCACCCACATCCCACCCAGTTCAACACTATTCAAATTATTTCGTATTCTATCCTTACAAACCGAGTTTCAAGTCATTCGGATGTGTAACTTTGAAAATGAGTTTGGATCTAATCGCTGGGAACTACCCACCTAGGGCGGGTGAATTTTCCGGAAAATTGGTACGCAGTTTTTGTGGAATTTTCATATAGATCTTTGAAAATGAGTTTGAACTTGATCGGATGAAAAACAAAACAGTTTCATACAACAATTTTCCGCGAATTTTCCGACTTTTGGGTCGAATTTTCCAAAATTTGTAAGTCCCGTTTCGAATACTGTATTATGTGAAACTTTGAAAATGAGTTTGGAGCTAATCGCTGGCAACTAAACTTTCGCCCAAGCAATCTTGACCACCCACTTACCAAGGGGGCTAAATTTTCCGGAAAATTGGTATGCAGTTCTTGTTGAATTTTTATAAAGATCTTTGAAAATGAGTTTTGAACTTGATCGGATGATAAACAAAAAAGTTGCATACAAAAGTTTTTCGCGAATTTTCCACATTAATCGACAGAATTTTCCAAAAACTAAAACTACTGTGATAAAATCAGCATCCTATCTCTTATGGTTTGGGCTGTGCGACGGTCACCAGTCAGTCAGGTTGAACTCTTTTATAAATATAGAAATAAAGTTTGGGGTCTAACAAACTGTCATTGAACTGGCGTTGAACAGTCACCCTGGATAACATTTTACCTGTCTTTTCTCTACTTGCTCTTTGCTTAAGCAAAGTGAGATTTTTTTTCGCTCTCTTCGCTTTTTCGCATTTGTTTCCATGAGATACTTTGCTGGACGAAATCTGTGGACAGTGTCTTTTGCGCATGTGTGTTTGTGTTGCCCAACTGCAAATTTCTATGTGTGCTTGTGTGCCATTTCTTCCCCCTTCCACTTTAAAGCTTTGCCTGCGATGAAATGTGTAACGCAACAGAAAATTAGCGCAACAACAAAAAAAGACACTTTCAGCCGAAACTTGTCTCGTTATGCTTAACTGCTTAGAGCCTAACGAAATTATCCCCATCATGTTGTTATCGAGAACTATGAAAAAGAAGATAGAAAAACAAAACCAAGTGTAAAGTTCATTGGAATTTTGCTATTTGGGACTTCCAAGTTTTTATGGTGTCAAAGTTCTTTAAAGAGGCACACGAGACGCTGAAAAGTAGGCAATACGAAAATCCACAAATAATTATTTTCAGTTTTTGTCTGCCAATCTAACATATTCAAATGTTCTCCAAAATTATGCACATTATCCAAATCACCATCGGGCTCGTCATCCATCATTTTCATTAAACACCAACAGCGTAGTCCAATTGAACCAAAATTTAAAGCCACCAATTGGAATAGATTTGGATAGAATTGGACACAGACTTTGGAGCGTTCTTCCTCAGGTACATGAAGGGCCATTCGCTGATTGCCCGTCAGTTGGGTCCCCACACTGATTAGCCAACATCAAAAATTCCATTAAATAGGGTCCAAAGAATACCAGCAGTGTCCAATTGAAACGTACTCTGTTGTCAGCACACAGTATATATCGATGTTCAGTGTAAGAAAAAGGGCAATAACGATGAAATCCCATCAGTCTCAATCCCAATGTCAGCAGCATGTATACTTAGGTTCGCGTTTTGAAGGCCAATAGACAATCATAGATCAATCGATATGTTGACTTTCTGGTCCAGAATGAGCATCTACGCTCGAACAAAACTGGAGACATGGCAGTTGCACGCAGAATTGCCCAAATATAAAACGTTAACCAGATGCACTTGATTGTATCCATTATGGGAGCACATAGCCTGTAGTTGATATATTGACCAGGCAACTTTTTTTTTTTAAATTGTAGAAAAAAAATCTTTTAGCTCTGTATCTGGTAAAGTGAGAAACTCAACTAACGATTTTCGATACAAATGACTTGAGAATAAATTGTAGGAAAAGAAGAAAAAAGCAAAGGTAACTGATTTGTATGAATCAAATTGTTTGAATAGAAAATAAATAACTTGATTAATAACAGATATTAAATTAGAAAAGAAGCTCTTAGATGATGACATATCCTTTGATTCAGTCTGAAATTGTGATTATTATTTTAGAAGATGTAGATTTCATACGAATGATAACAATAAAGAATGTTGTCAATTCGACTACTGATTGACGGTTTACTTAGCGTTCTCCTAAACAAATATATGTCTAAGTTTTGACCGAAAGTAGAGGCAAAAATCTGTTAACTTTCTTACAATCTAAAAATCCAAATTCGAACCAAAACCTCACGTTCGATAAGTACAGAACCTTACACTTTACAACGGGATCGAATCCGCGGACCGAACCTGACTCAACATTTAGAGGTCCAGCCTTGACGAAAACAGAGCGTCTCAATTATATAAATCCGCCTTCACTATTGCAATACTGTCAGCAGCCAAAAAGAGGAAAAAACTATTGTAATTTAAAAGATTTTAAAGAAAGAGTACAATATATCGACTTAATACATGATATAAATCCCTATATTTTTTTTGTATAAATAAGTTATTCTCTCTTTTGCATCAGCAAACTTGTTGATGCATTCAGTAGAACACAAAAAGGTATATTTTGTAATTCATATTCGAAACTAATCCAGGTTACCTCTGGGGTACCCCAAGGTAGTCACTTGGGTCCATTGCTTTTTACTCTCTTCATTAATGATCTTCCGTCTGTCTTGACTCACTCTCGTGTGCTTATGTACGCCGATGATGTGAAACTATGTTTAACATATAACGATTTGGTTTCCCGCTATAATTTGCAAGCTGACTTGGATGCATTTCAGTCTTGGTGTAAAGATAATCTATTAAACCTTAACAGTTCCAAGTGTAAGGTTATGACTTTTTACAGGAGCTTGCCACAATTCTTCACTTATATGCTTGATAATGTCCCACTTGAGTGCTTAAATGATTCAGCCAATGAGGTAAATGATCTAGGGGTTATTCTTGATCACCGACTTAAATTTGACTCTCATGTTACTGCTACTGTTTGTAAGGCCAGGAGTGTTCTTGGGTTTATTAAGCGCTGGTCGAAGGAATTTGATGATCCCTATATGACGAAGATTTTGTACACTTCTCTTGTCCGTCCGATTCTCGAGTACGGATCATGTGTGTGGTCTCCGCAATATTCGACCCATCAAGATAGAATTGAATCTGTGCAAAAACAGTTTTTATTGTTTGCTCTTCGTGGTTTGGGCTGGAATCCTGAGGTCCGTTTACCATCGTACTCTAGTAGACTTCTTTTGATTAACCTTCCCTCCCTTATTAACCGTAAAGTTATGCTTGGAGTAATCTTTATACATAGACTAATTAATGGTGAAATCGACTTAACTGAGTTGGTTGGCCAAATTAACCTCAACGTTCCTATTAGACCGATTCGTAATATTATCCCCCTATCACTACATCGTTGTAATACTAACTATGCCTTGCATGAACCGTTTCGTGTCCACTGTGCTGATTACAATAAACTCTACCGAATAATAAACTCTGAAGCTTCTCTTCCTGCTATAAAAATTTATATTTTAACTTATTTAGACCGTAGTTAACATTACTTTATGTTCTTCCTTCGCGATTTCGTGTCACACGTTAGTGGCTGCGCCTCTCGGTCGGTTGTCGGGAGGTGGGCTGCTATTTTGCCTGCGGTTATGGTCAACGTCCATAAAAAAAAAAAAAATTTACCGAACCGATTTCTTTGACTTTTTTTTGGTTGGTTCAGTACGGACAGTTTAAAGGATGTCGGTTCAATTTACGGGCAAGAATTTTCGGTTCGGTTTGATTCAGAATTGGGTGGCATCTGAGTAGTTAAACGGTAATTTGCAGACGAACTAATTCGCATTTTCACTCTCTTTTTATTATGTAGTTGTTGCTGTGATGGCATATAAGCCTCTCTGCTTGATTTCCGTTGCTGCGCGATTGGGAAAGAATTGTAATCTCAAAAATAAATAAAAATAAATTTAACAAGTTCGTCATATTTTCAAAATTGCACTGGTATTTAAAAAAATTTTCTAATAAACAGAAAAAGTTTTCTTAAACTTCGAAAAATATGTCATTAAAATGATTTAGAAAACATATTTTCTAAGGGGAAGTGGGGGTGGGAAGAATGGCTGCCATGAAGTCATGTATAAACTATGTTTGTTTGACAGTGACTTGACAGTGACTTGACAGTGACTTGACAGTGTCTTGACAGTGACTCGACAGTGACGCCCACTCTTTTTTGTTTTAAGGAACCACTTTTTCTAGGTTTAAGAATCAAAATTGTAATTTTCAAAATGATTTTCTTGCCCTTTGGTTAAGAAAAACTTGCATTATGTTTTAGAAAAGCTTTCTATAATATGTAGAAATCGTCTTTTAAAAAATTAGGATGATTTAATGATTTTTTTTATTGAGTGTAGGCGAAAGAAAACCATTGTTCATCAGGAGAGTTTTGCCAAGTCATAATTTCCCTCTTTCATTCTTAGTTATAGCTTTAGGCTCCACTCCTCCCTACTGTTTTCCCCGTAAGCGTATACAGTTGTCGTATTACAGCAGATACATAAATTTCCTCTTGTAATTTACGCTCTCTTCTCTTTCTCTCTCTTCCTCTGTGTGTGTGTGTAATGTAGCGTTTGAATTTGAAGCGGCAGTTATAACTTGTCCGGCACTGAACCGGCTGTTTAGTTGTTGCTCGCTGTTTGAAGTGTTTTGTAGCTAAAGCGCGTCGGCGGCGTCTCGTGTTTTCGTTTCATTTTTGTTGATTTACTTTCGTTTGTTTTTAATTTAAAGTAAATTTTCAAGCAGCGGCACTTGGCCAGGCTTTGGAGTGTCTAGTGTGTCTAGTGTGCCAGCGGCTGCCAGTGCTCAAGGGTTTTCGAAAAACACAAAATAGAAACAACACAAAATATATAAAGCACTTCAGCTTAGTCGCCCATAGTTGGTGCTGGTGGTGGTGTTGATGGTGGTAGTGGATGGCCTGTGCCGCTCCAGAACTTGTTTGAGGCCTGGCCTAGAGTTTGGGTTCTCTTGCGGCATGCGGCGATAACAAGTTAAACCGGTGTGTGCGAGTGTGTGAGAGAGTCTCCTTCAACAAACTGTTGCTGATGACGTCGACGGCCCTTCTGCACCAGAATTATTAAAAAAAAAAAGATGCCTAAACAATTGGGTTTCAATTAGAAGTGCAAAAACCTTCGAAGGTCGTTACCAACATTAAGCCGGCCGGCTTCGGGCTCGGCTTCGTTTGAATTGTTTGGCGCGTTTTTAACTTCTATAAATAAAAGTGAATACCATTTTGTTAGCAATTCAAATTTGTTGTCGGTTCCTAGGGCACTCGACCACATCAACAACCACCAACACCCACCAGTAAACAACCTTCACGGGGGCAATTAATAAATAAAAAAAAAAAATATGAAAAAAATGTGACATATTTGTACGGCTACGCAATAATTTTATTATGGCAACTGATAAATGGTTATTAACAAATTAAATTTGTTTTCAGCACGCAAAACGCAATCTTTACAAAAGAGAAAAAAAAGTGCTACCAAAAGCAATAGCCTAAAAAAGGTATAAATTTAACTAATTATAATTATAATATGACACCATCGCCCACAAAAGAGGTCATGAGCAGCGCACCCACTTTATCTCGTCGTCCGCGCGAAGAATTCGCCGAGAAGGTAAGCTGTTGTAGTTGTTGCTATTAACTGAACTTCCTGTCTGTGGCTATTAATCGATCCCTCGAGTACAAACTAAATGTGTGCCGTTTGCTTTATTCTTGGCATACCAGGAAAAAAATATAAACATTGTTTGTTTGTGCATTGTGTTATACAATAAATATGTACACATGTATGTTTGTACCATACTTGTTGTACCTATAGGCAAATAAATTTACTTTTCCCGACCCCTTCTCCCTTCTGTTTTGATATGTTTATGGACAGGTATTGTGATTTCCGTTGCTTTATTACTTGACTATGTATTTCCGTCAAAATTGGTGCTTTGATTTCTCTTTTGGATCTTTTTTACTCTTTAGTTGTGACTAATCGAACTGATTTCAGCAGCGATGACTACGTAACGAGCTAAATTTTGATTGATAAGATATGGTTATTGGGTAGTGCCAACCAATATGTATATGTATTTTAGGAGTGCACCCGTTTTGTTGGGGCGGTGTTAATTGACCACTGGGTACTAATGATTTGTATATTTATCGGTGACAGTAGAGGTATTTGTGCCCTCGGGCAAAGGCAACTGAGAAAAAACTGCGTTTTATTAAGCCTTATGACACTGGAATCAGAACAGACAGAGTCCAATTTAACCATTTGCCTATCCTACAACAACTCATTATATTTGCAGGCAGATCAAGTTTATTTTCAATTTTTGCCACGCCCCCTCCCGCCCCCACAATTTGGAAAAATTGTCATATCTCCCACAGTTTTGATGATAGATTGTTCGTCCTTCTAGAGAAATCTAGTAATCAAAATTATTTATCGATTTGCTGAAGGAATGATAAAGATCGGATGAACGATACACAAGCTATGAGCAAAAAAAGTTAACCGGCATCCCCCCACCCCCCACTTCCTCCCAACCACATGCACAATCTTTGGGAGAGAAGAACAGCGTATAACGCGAATAACACGTATAACGAGCGAGCAAATGCGAGCGACGGCATTAACTGTCACAGAGTATCTTATAGTCGGGCTTGACCGACTTTCTCACTTGTTTCTTATAACATTGCGTCGCACTGTTTCTAAAGGGCACAGCTAACTAAAATCTTTACCTCCCACATCTCTCTTTATACCAGGGTTCTCCAAGAAGATAGCGCGAAAATGTGACTGTGTCTCTCTCGCAAGCATTCGGTGTGAATTGGCGAGTATGTGCGGCCCGCAGGGGCTATGGCTGAGGAACTCTGCTTTATACACATGTATGCGATATAATATTGCCAATTTGTTGTGATGCTGGCAAGTTTAGCCGATTCAATAATGCACGACTTCTGCTCAAATTTGGCAGCAGTTAGCTCTGCCTTTTTTTCTGAAAGGTGTGGAACAAGTTTGACAAAATTTTTACAGTTGAAGGGCGAATGGGTATACTTCGGTGATTTTCATTCTATCTAAACTAGGGTTGTCGAATATTTCAAAAATATCTATATCGATATTTTTGACGATATAGAAAAAGTATCATTTCGATATGAATATTTTGGTGTAATAATATTGGTTCTATCGATATTTTCGATATTTTTCTATAACAATCCGAATCTAAACAATAAACAGGTCTATTGAGGTAATCGAGGAGTCATTTGACGCGTAATATGAACTGCATTCTGACTGCGAATAAAAATATAGTTTTAATGTATATTTATTAAATTAACAAAAGATATTTATTTTTTATTTCATTTATAACATAAGAAGTTCTGCAAACTTAGTCATGAATTTAAATTTATGGAACGAAAGAAGTGTTTACTTTTTAAATTCATCATCTTTCAAAAAAGAGCATTCGAACTACAAAGCATAAAAATAAAACTTATTCAGTAAATCTACGAAACGTAAGAACTTCTGATTTAACCAATAATCGTTAGACAAAGATTTTAGAAAGACCCGTTGGGTTATGTGCTCATCGGTCATTTGGCTTCTGGTGTCAGAAACCACACTTTTTATAGCCGAAGCCAAGCGTTCCGATGGCACGAAGCATCCCGGTACAATAAGATATGACAATGCCAAGTCAGAAAGCACTGGCAATGCGTCTATTTCTTCCATCCAGAACTTAATAGGGTCCCGTCGCAGCGCAAACAACGGTAAATTAAAATTTCCACAAATTCCAAGAAGTCAATATCATTTATACATACATATTTATACGTACAAAAGGTCTAAAATTTGATGTCGAGTGCTGCATATCGATAGGCGACTGCCACTGCTTGACGATAGTCATAATGCTGCAAGCATGTTGATCTCCCTTCGAAATTCAGTGTGCGACATCAGAGCGTAATCAAATTTTAGGCCTTTTGTTCGTGAAATTGCTACGATGACGCCTAACATTTACCGTTTCTAAAGATGGGTTATATTTCAGCCAAGCATTTCTATGCTTTGCTTTTAAGTGCGCATTTATATTTGTTGAGTTGCCAACAACTTTGTTGAACAGTTTGCATTGCGATTTCTGTGCATCAACTTTAATAAAATAACTTTTAAACATTTTGCTTTACATGTCCAGAGCACAAGAAATAGTTATTCGTAACAGTGTGACCGAACGCTAAAACAGAAATATCACCGATAAATATCACCAAAACATTTTCGATTTCCAATATCTCTCCTCGGAAAATAATGCGATAATGATATTTGTAATTTTGGGCAAAAATATCGATATTTCGATATATCGATAATATTTTCGACATCCCTAATCTAAACCAACAACAACGCATTAACGCATTAACAACGCACCTAACTTTTGTCTCACCAGTTAGAATTTAGAGAATGATGCTTACCCGTGTAATATTTTTCTTGAACCGAGATAAAATGTTTCTTTAACTGCAGAGCAGAAATATAACACTGCTCGACAACATTTTGCCCCAATGCGCCAAACCAACTTTTTCTGAAGTAAATTGGTCCTGATCACGAAAATCGCCATGAACAAAACTCTATCGGCGAAATATCGTTTTTTTCGATTTTTTCAAAAGTTGTCTCCACTTAAACTCTCATAAATTTTTTGTTTTTGAACCGGTTTAAAAGTTCTATAAAAATTTAAAAAATAGAGAAATGAAAATATTTTTTTTTCCAAAATTTAAATATTGATCTCTATTAAAATGCTTGTAGATGCCCAATAAAACAAAATTTGTTAGGTTTTTTTAGTTGGACACTAAAAACTATTTAATTTTCTTTAAAATGAGCCCTCAAACGAAAGAATCGGATATGAAATGGCTATTTTATTCAAGTTTTGGTGAAAAAGGGCAGACTGACAATTTTTTTAAATTACCTCAGAATTTCAGAATTTACAGAAACTAAGTGATCTTACACTCATGCGCCACAAATTTTGTCTTTTACGTGAACGTACTTTACATTGCGAGGATATGACACTGAAATGTGGCGCTCTGTGACGCTCAGCCTTTGTTTTTGTTAGAAATTATTCATGACGTTTTTACCCCTAGAAAAATTATGTTGAAGTTTAATTTAACTTCTAAGAACGTTGGGTAAAATGCTTAAATTCAAATGCAAAAAGAGCGCTAACTTATTTTGCAATGTTTGAGGGTTGCATGCTGGAACTACCGGACGGGATAACATAACTGAGTCGGTTGAGAAAAGGTATTTTAATTACTTCGGACTGGCAATACCAAATGAAGGTGCTTATTGGGTTCAACACCTGTTATGCTTAAATTGCCTTAGAATTTTGCAAAAGTGAGCTTCAGGAGAAAAAAAAGACTTTCATTTGAAAGTCCAATGATATGGAGGGAACAAAAAGAGATCCAACCATCGCAAACTGATGCCACGTTCGATGCGGACGTTCGAAAAAATTGGTACGGAATCTTTAGTGTCTTTGTCTCACATGTCCTTCCTACGATTTAATTTAAAGATGTTTCCTATCAACAGTTTTCATATTGTCGCTGAAAATTCACTTTCTGTACTCGCACCTTGAGTAATTTTCATCAAAATTTGGGTGCGAAAGCGATGAGCAAGGAGAAAGGATTTAGCAGGAAATGATGTCAATTAAGCACAGAAACCAAGGCAACTGAGGAATAAGTATGATGGCTGATTATTGTTATGGCCTCATCAGAGAAACTCAAAGAAACGCATAAAGCCGCAAAAAGTGGTGGTCCTTATTCTTTTTAATTTTGCTTATTCTACCTCTGAGGTCATTAAAATCACTCACTCAAATTCAGAAAAAACAGCCACAGCCGCTTCTGAGTGGCAACTATAGTTTTGTCCATTTTCACCCAAAAATTCATTAAAAATCCACCTTATGTTCAATTTTTGTATTTGAGAGCTTCTTTCAAAGTAAGTTAAATAGTTTTTATTGTGCAATTAAAAAAACAGCAGTTTTGTGTCATTATAGATTTACAAGCATATTAATTTCGATAAATTTAGATGGCCCCATTACTGTAACTGTACATAACTTGAGTATAGTTCATCCGATCTTTAGCATTCCTTTGGCAAATCGATAAATCATCTTGATTACTAAATATTTTTAGAAGGTACAAAACATCTATCTACAAAACTGTGGAAGATATAACGTTTTTTCCAAATTGCAGGGGCGGCAGGAGGCGTGGCAAAAATTGAAAATTAACTTGATCTGCCTGCAAGTATATGTCCCATACATGTCAAACCTCTATCTCTTACCATCGCTAAGATCTGTTTGTTCATACGGACGAACATGGCTATATCGAGTCGGCTGTTGATACTGATCAAGAATATATATGCTTTATCGGGTCGGAAAAGATTCCTTCCCCCTGTTACCTACTTTTGCGCACACTTAATACACTCTGTGTACCTTTGGTACAGAGTATAAAAAGTGCAAAGAGTTGCATTTGTGCAAGTTTGTCAAATAAAATTCAAATTTAACATATTTGGTGTAGATTTTACATCTCCTACATAACACTATCTGTCACATAAACTAACCTATAGCAGAGTAAATTGTTAGTTTATCTGAGACTTAGCAGCTATCAAGAAGATCTGAAATCGGTCCTTAGTTATTTTACTTTAAAAAGATTGATAATATACTTAGAAAAGTATAAAAACTTTGCAGATTTAAGTAAAATATCTTTTCCCGCGAAAATATTTCAAAGTCCGATCCAAAACATTGGAACCTTTCTTCAAATTTCAAGGCATTGCAGTTTTTTTTGAACAGATAATCAAAATATTTTCTCTGCACACTCAAACCTGCTCCCAAAACACCCCAAAATGTTGACAGGCGTAGATGATTAGTCAGTATTAAAGCATACTTCAAGTGAGTGTGTGTGTGTGTGTGTGTTTGTAGGGGGTTACTTAAGTTCAATTTGGATTTGAATGCTAAATTTTAATTTCATTTTCCCCCAACTACATTTGAAAATGCCTAAAAATAGCAACATCACAAAAAAGAAAACGCACCGGTCGTAAACTTGTGTTAATATTTTGCCAGCTGTTCAAAAATAAACGAATTAAAGCCAAAATCAATTAAATTAATAATATCAAAATAATATAGGATGACGGCTGATGGGTCTTAGGCACGCCAAAGACCACGCCCTGCACCAAAAACAAAAAAACCCAAAAAATGATAAAGACAAACAGAGGACTAGGACGGGGGGGAGATCCACCACCACCACCACCCACTAGGAGCCATAGCGTGCAGTCATTTCATTGCGCAAACATGGCCATATGATATGACAGGCCCAAAGCCAGGTGTCGTCGTTTATGGGGAAGGTGTGCTCTCTCTTATGTCCAGCTCAAAATGATGATATCCAAGCACAACCAGTGGGTATCCGTATCTGCCAGTGTGTCTAACTAACACGCCCATGGGAAATATAACAACGGCACGCAACAACGTACCAGAGACCAGGCCAAGTGCCGGTGACGGGTGTTAAATTGTATTCGTTATGGCCGGGGGCTAACCAAATCCAAAAGGCGTTCGAATGTTGGCTTTATCATCTCGCTTCAGTCATTTGCACACAAATTGCCAGCTATGAAAACTAATCATGTAATTAAAAAAGTTGACAAAGTTGCCGGTTGTCAGTGGCTAGCGTTGGCCGTAACTCAACAAGTGCAAGGTTTTTAAAACGCAAATAAGCGCCAAATGTCTCTCTCTACATATATACAAAATAAATTCCTATATACTCGCACAATACTAATATATTGTCTGGCACTCGGAAAGCCACAAAAAACAGGCAGCCTGCGTTCTCGGGGTTTCCAGTGTCAAAAGCAAAAAAAATTTAAATGAGCTAAGGAATCGGCTGCTGCTGGATGATGAGTCAGTTAAGAGTTTTTTCCAAAAAAGAAGGGAAATTGCAAGAACTGAAAGCCATGAAATGCACTGAGAAAAAACAGGTCGTTGGACAAGTGTTGACGGGAATATTTCAGTTGATCAACTTCGACCAAACCAAATTCCCACATGTAGGTCTTTTTCATAATCCGTTCTTAATCAAGGAAATGTTTAAAAACGAAAAAATATGATATTGAAAAGTATGTAACTGGCAAATGGAATCATCTATTCTTGATCAGCATCAACAGCCTAATCGAGAGCACAAAGATGGACAGAGATACTACAAAAAATTGATCTAAAACCAAGATTATAATCGGTGTCAGAATTCGACAGAGACGAGATAACTTAACCCAGGATTATATTCTCAATTTAAATCTTAATCCAACAATATTGAATTAAGATCGTTTATACTCGTCTTTAAGATGAAACAATCTCATTTTTTAAAATGAAAAAAAAAGACAAAAATAAATTAATCATTTTTTATTTCTAGGTGATGGGTGGGGGAAATGGTGGTGTGATTTGGTTGGTTTAGTTAGTTGTTTTAGTTATTAACATTTACTTCTTTTTGAAAAACTTATAAAAAATTGTAAATTATTGATCCGCCGCGATACTGGGACTTGAGCTTAGTACCTTCTGCGCACTGAAACACTGACACCACCACTTTACTATCGAGCGGGAACTGTTAGGCTCCAGCAGTTGCAGTATAAGAGCGGAGATTTTTGCAGCATGAGTTCTTATACTGCAACTGGCTGCGCCTAACAATTGACCCTCCCTACGGCAAAATCGACTAATCGGCCGTGCCAATGTGTTATTGAACGAAGAGGTCGTAATAAATCTGTATATATCAAAAAAAATTTAAACTGAAGCTTTACAGAAAACTGTAGGATGCTTGATAAGTTGAGAGATAATAAATCTTGTTTTTAAGATTTCTTAGCTCATTTCAATCTTGTTTTTATAAGATTGCAACGTTCTTCAAAACGAGATTTTCAATCTACATTTTAGATTGATTTTTTTTTTTCAGTGTAGAGAGTCCAAACTTGGAATGTAGGCTCCTTATACATAGAGGCAGATCATTTTCCAATATATTTATATATATTTAGTATAATAACATATTTTTCGATTGACCAAATTTAAAAACGATTAAATGAACGGTAGTCGAGTTATAAGGAATTCAAACTTTTGGGTCAACAGTTCTCTCGTTCACACACACTTATGATGGACTGCGCCGGCCTCAATGGCGATAGCTGTACTTCACACAGTTAGAATGGCACCACATTATAGTTAGCAGCTTGAAATAATGTAAGCTAAGTTTTCTCATAACTACAAGTAACAAGGCTTCAAGTAAACAATTGAATTATTTGAGGAGGTGTTCTGTAGCTTTAAATCACGGGGAAACTAGCGAAGGGCTTTTATAGGACAACCCAAACTGCGGCTGAAGAATGCCAAACTTGGTGTCAACAACTAGAGCCAGATTGCACTAGAAAGAAGCTACTAGCTGCGGGCAATCGAGACCATCCATCCACAAGAGAAGAAAGAGAATTAGGTTGGGATCGGACGTTCACGAATCGGTTCCAAAGCATTTTGAACTAGGAATGTCGGAATATCGATTAAGAATATTTTTGGAATATATTTTGTGTGGATATTTTTGTTGGTTTCATCCACAAAGGGGGAAGTTTCCTTAGGGTATTCTCTTGGATATTACTAATAATACTGATATTACTCATATCAAAGAGAATGCCTTCAGGAAACCTTCCAACAACAAAAAAAATTCACAAATATATCGTCAAAAGTTATTCGATATCGATATTCCGACATCTCTATTTCGAACCTTAGTTTATGGCTTCTAAGTTGTTCCTCTGTTTTTGGTGAGCTTAAGGGAATCGGAGGGACATGTCAAGCTATTTGAAACTGCAATCAATACCACCAGGCATCACGGTCTAGTATATTGAAGAGTTGGTGGTCATTCTAGATGATTTTCGTGTGGTGAACACGAATCTGTTTTCGGAAATGGTCCGTCACGCTTAGTTTATTGATAATTTGAGCTTAGAGTTGCTTAAAATGCCTATTTTGAACCTTTTTAGGAGTTTTTTGTAAATGACTTATACTTTTAAATGAATTGTCCCAAGCAACTCTACGATTTTCTTCAGCGAAGATACACCATTTTGAATACATGTGCTAGATGTGACTTTATTTCCTACTGTCCACAAGTATGCAATGGGTGTTGTTGAAATTTTGTATTAGTATCCAATTGTTGTGTATTCTGCATAGCATACTTTTGGGCAGTAGACAATTTTGTAATTTTGAACACATGTATTCAAAATGATATATTTTCGCTTAAAAAAAATCGTAAAATTTGTTGGGATTGTTAATTTCAAAGCTAAGGAGTTGTACTTTCCAATAATATTAAAGAGATGTTCCAAGAAATTTATATGCATTGAAATTGAAACATCACAAAGATGACAAACTTCCTGCAAGCGATGGTATGAAATGGAGAAGCAATCTCTGAGGAGTTCACCACCAAGGCAGTAGAAAGATAGTGATTTCTGCTTTTATCTCTACTTTTCGCTTTATATTTGAACGACCTACACGAGGAACAACCAACTCGAGGATATCAATCTTAGGGTGTTGCTCTCTGCTGATGACATAGTTTTGCTGGCAGATGATCCAAAAGTTCTGCAGCAAATGTGAGGTGTATGAGCAATGTAAATATAGAGGTGAAGCTATAAAGATGGTAAACGAAAAATGCACATCTAGGACACAAGAAACTCAGCGAAAGCTAGCATTAACGCCACGTGGAGAAACTGCTTCCGAAACAGAGATGTTGGACTAGGAGCTAAATTAAAGCTGTGCCAGGTCGCCAGCAGTTCGCTTCAAAACTATGGGGCTTAAGTATGGGGATCGCATAAATTCGAAGAAGTTGACAGATTACAAATCTTACTTATCAAGAAAATGTTCAGGCTTGCGGACAGCACCCTGAACTATTGCATTCAACTGAAAATTACTCCTGCTCACATTTTCACGCTTGATCTGCACCTTCGATATATTATATACAAAAAACCCTGTTTGACTATGAATCTAATAGAATACCAAACCGATTCTCAAAAATACTGCTAAGGAAAAGGGTCGGATGGTCAAAAAATCTTAATTTTGAATAAAAATGTTATTCTTTTATCGAAAATGGTTTCTAAAGCGCAGGACAGATCCAGGAAGTTTTGGTGGATCGAGTCAAATTCTTTCACATTTTATATAATCCACTTCTCTTTCAATTTTTCCAAGTGTGCGGTAGTAGTAGCAGCATTACACTTGCCTGTTGACATAGGGAGGGACATACTTGCCACTCCATTCAGTAAAACGAAGAGCTCACCTAAATGATGATGCAGCGTCCACCATAAAATCCCACAGACATGCAAACAAAAAATGACTCAACACAAAACTCGGAAATTCTAAAATTGCACTTCAAAACCCTTAAGCTTTGTACAAATTAAATGATTATGTTGGGTCTTTTGGATTCTTGTTTCTTTGTAGATTCTGTTGTGATGATCTCATCAATTTCGATTGCATCAAATTTCGCACGGCATGTCGTTCTCTTCAGTTCCCTTCATGCAGAAACTGAAAATTCTAAATTAGCTGCTCGCACGACAGGCAGCATATCAATCGCATTAACATTATTTTGTTGTTATTTTGCTGTTGTCATGGTCAATGCCGTCAAATTCGTTGCATTGGGGACGCTTGACTGGCAGTCAGTGTTATACATACAAACGCACGTACATACACAGGTATCAAACTCCAGCTTTGGCTGAGTTTCAGCATGTGCAGCAAATTGATTGATCTGCACCAAAGTCGAAAGCGAAATGAAATTAACATTGGTACGCAGACGAATTGTGGCGTATCAATCAATTGACAAAAAAAAACTTACTGATTGGCTGGCCGGTCTCTTAATTTGTCTCTCTTCCACTCCAATCTCGGTTGACATCTCTCTAAAAAATTTCTGGGTGTGTAGCGTGAAAGCTTTGCTATTCTGTTGACCCAGAACAAAACAGGCCATTAATAAACGAGGGATTTACATATCTATGAATTATTAACTGTTTGGCTTAAAACATGTTTCCGATGGCATGAAATGCTAATCATAATTTAATTAAAATGCTTTTAATTTACAAATTCCCTTCATTTCTCTGTTGAGTGGGGGGGATTTCTGTGTAATGAGTTTGCGAACGAACACATTGACCTCTCATTAAACTTAAGCAGCGAATTTGAATTTGTTGCTGTCATTGTTGTTATTATTGCAAGCATTTTGCATTTCAAGTGGCTTCCCCTGTGATGTCATCGCAAAATGAGAACAAAAACAAGGGAACAAATAATAACAGAATTTGGCATTTAGTTTGGGAATTATGTTAAAGATTGCTAAGATGATTTAATTGTTGGATGTGAGCTTGATTTTGTTTGAAAAAAAAAACTGCAATCCTAGGAAAGTCGAGCTCTGCACTCTAAGATTGTGTTGTGGTTTTTATCCCTGCGAGTATTCATTTCATTAAATAATTTGCTTGCTATTCCTATAAAAAAACACCGAAAACAAAGCCAAAATGGTAGGAATTCATTAAGTGCACTTCAATATAATCTGACCTTTCTTTGAAGAAATCCCATTTTATGTATACCGGTCTAGCTGGAAATCTGAAATGTTTGACAAAATGTTCCTTACTTATTGTCAAAAATTTTAAAAGCAAAACAATTTTGTAAGATATCCAAGTCAAAGTTGAAAAAATTTTCAACTTTTTCTTTCCGATTTGGATCAAACTCACCAAAATTGTGTTAAAACAGATCACATTCATAACTCAAAAGTATACAGACTCCACCATTGAAAACAATAAAGTTTTTCTCACTAAAACTACTTTTTCGACTGATCGTTTCAATGGCAGCTATATGATATAGTCATCCGATTCGGATCAAACATATCAGAATTATGTGAAAGTATTTAATATTAATAAATATCAAGTTTGGGAGCTATAGCATTGGAAACAAAAAAGTTTTTCTTACTAAGACTTTTTTCCAGACCTATCTTTTGTGTGGCAGCTATACTATATAGTTATCCGATTTTAATGAAACTTGGTGAAATTATGTAAAAAATAGAAAACTTATAAGTACAAATTTTGAAGACGTTTGCATTAAAAACAGGTAAAATCAAAGTTTTTCTCACTAAAACTTGGTTTTCGACTGATCTTTTTTATGGCAGCTATATACCAAAGTGATCCGATCCGGCCGGTTCCGACAAATGTGCAGCGTATTTGTACCTAGAGACTTTGTGCAAAGCATAGAAACAGACTAACAAACGGACGGACAGATGGACGGTCATGGCTATATCAACTCAGCTCGTCATGCTGATCAAGAATATATATACTTTATGTGGTCGGAGATGCTTCCTTCTATGCTTTACAATCATCTGGACAATTTTAATATACCTTTTAAATAAAAAAATAGGGATATATTTTTTAAATTATTTTAATCAAAGAGTAAGCTCGTTATGAGCTTTAAAATTCAATCTCGACTATTCTACACAATTCAAGATTTTAAGAATTGGCCCAAGCCTTTCGAACTTGTATCTTTCCAAATGTGCTCTTTCGAGAACACATGTTCATAAATAAGGGAGTGAGAGCGAAAAATTATAAGTAGCATTCTAGACATGTGGCGATGCACAGTGGATCCTCGGGACTCAATCCGCGTCAAAAATCAATTTTTTGACTGAAGCGATTGACAAAATAATGTAACTTTTCCGATAGATATATATACCAAACTAAGCGATCCAAACTTATTTTAAAATCGTATAACAAATATGGGTGATATAGCTTTTCAAAGCGTACCTTTTTTTCCACTCTGCGAGAAAAAGTAAAAAATTTGCAAAAAAAAAACAAATTTCGAATTAAATTGTCGTCAAACTATACCACCGATTATTAACTTTTTGGCCTTATATGAAAGGTATGTATGTTCGTAATATAAGAAAAAAATGTGAATAGGTAGTTTAATTTTCTAATTAGGGCCGTTTGAAAAATACAACTTTTCCAGAGTCATACTAAAAAAGTATCAAAAAGAGATGTGATTTATTTTGTAGACAGCCAGAGCATTCGATTCTCTACATAATGTATTAAACTTGACTGTCCTGTGAACTGGAAGAAGAAGAGCGCAATGAAAATTCGACCTAACTTTTTCTGCCTGTTTGTTAATAGAAAACCTGGTAACCAATAAAACATGTATTTAGAAGATATAAATGTAATGTTTAATGGCAAGCCAAGCCCCTTGCTTACTCCGCCCATTTGTAAAAGTTTAACATGGGTATTCATATATGCATTTAATGAAATATTTTAATTTTGTTGGAAGGAATTTTGAATATTTTCAAATAGGGCAACCATTTCAGGCGAATAAATTGATTTTAAGTCCGGAATGGGTGTCACATTGATGAAATTTGGGGATCCGATGCAGCTACACACATGTTGAACAGCTCATTAAAATGCAGTTCAATATGTATGGAAAATTGAGGGAAAGGTTTAACTCCTGAGTAGACATAAACAATTTTATTTTGTTTTCATGAAAAGATTTTTTTAAAACAAGACACGCACAACACCACAAAGGAGGCTGGTTGATCGTATAGCTATTTCACAAGCTACCTCAGTTTGATCATCAGCCTTATTTAGCCCAACTTCAATGAATTTGCAGACTCTACCTCATGCCAGAACTGCTAAGATCGCTTGGGAATCCCAAGTCAGACTTGAAGCAAAAATTCCGCCAACTAAAAGCCCGCTAAAAAGATCTATGATTGAAATCTTAAGGTCGCTAAAACAGTCGCGTTTTTTTTTGACAATTAACAAAATTTTTTTTTTCTAATAAAATTTTTTTTTTAGATAGTTTTGTACTTAAAAATATTAGAATAATTATTTTTAAAATTGTTTGTTTAAATTTTCGTTTTAAAATCGTAAATTTTGGTCAAAAAATCAAAAGTTTGAGTTTCACGATTTAATTACGCCCTCTTTTATGGGCGTAACCCAAAAAATCTTTGAAGTTTGCAAATTATGTGGACAAATTATCACGTGGATAACTCAAATAGTTCAAAAGTTATGATTTTTAAAACGTGTTTTGGTAAAAGGCGCCACTGTGCGATGGTGGTTTACATTTCTTTGTTTTTCAGAAGTTTTAAATAAGCCAAAACTGGTGTGGGTCTTGAAGTGTATAAAGATACCCTATGGAACATGGAGGACGAAAGGAAGAGTTATTTCCTGGGATCAAATCAATATTACATATCGAGCTCGAACATGTTTAAGATGACTCTGACTTTTGCGATTAAGTTGTGCTTGAATTTTTTTCTTAATTCAATCCTCATAAGATTACTCCTGGGTAAATGTAATCTTTTTTAGGATTTAAAAAGTCGGCTCAACTAAATCTTTTTTCTGATTGGGTCAAGAATATCTGGGAATACCATGTTTTCAGTACCATTTGGGATTGATTTCATACTCTATGGATTGAGTATGCAATTGCCTCGCTGCGAAGTGTGTTACAACAACAAAATACCTGCATATCGGCACCTAGAAGCAAACAGCGCAACAAGTGCAGTGTGTGCGATCGAGACTCGCTAATAAGTTGTTTTTGTAGTTGTTGTTGGACTGTTCCCAAACTCAAATTTTATTGCCCACCGATTAAATTGACCACTTTCATCGATTTTTCTATCTTTGTTCATAACAAAAATCAAAAATATTTTAAAAATTCGGAAAATATATAATTTTTCCAAAGTTCCAGTCTCTCTGTAGCCCTCGCAGCTAGCACTCTAAAGCCTAACAATTTATTTAAATAATATTAATTCTAATTTTTATAGCCAATTTTCAAAACTTTTTCCCGGGATATCTTACAAATCATAAAAATTGCATACTTTTAGGCTAAAAAATGTCATAAAGTAAAGCATTTCCTACTTGATTTTATTAAAAACAAAGTAAAACCGCAAACCTTATGTTATAGTAAAGTATTTAGAGAAAATAATGAGACATATGCCAGGTGTATTGCGAGCATTCTTAAAGCAAAGTTGCCAAATGTTCAAACAACACAAAAAAAAATACACATTTTATTCACTTTTTATGTAAACGCTTGGCTCCATTAGACTGCTTTTATTAGAATCTAGTCCGTAGAAAAAAATTGATTTTGACTACAGTTTTTCCATATTTTGCTGCAACTTTCAACTATTTTTTGAAGGTGTTTAAAATTGCCTGTTTCCTGTTTGTCTTTATTCGTACTTGAATCAAGCTTTAAATTTTTACGATATTTGTGGACTACAAATGTTCGTAAAGTTTTGCTTTCTCGTTATTGGTAAGTGAACAACTTATCTAAGCGTCCACCCGATATCAATGAAGACAAAACGAGTTTCTTAGAGCCAATAAGTTAATTAAACAAAGCTCTTTTGTTTTAAAAATAAATCTCTACGTCATCCCGTCAAGGCGAGGACAGGCAGTCAAGTCTATTTTGGCAGCTTCTGATTTGGCGAAAAATGCCATATGGCCTTTCCCCCGAAAAAAAGTAAAGAATTCAAATAAAAGAGTCATGGAACACGAGAGTCGCGTTATGCGTTGGCACCTACAGGCATGTACGAGTGTGTGTGTGTGTATGTGCCAAGTTATGGAGGTATCGCATGCATGGGCTATGTGAAGTGCTCGTGTTGATGGTCTATTTTTTTTGAACCGGCAACCGGTCACGTTTGAGGCTGACGCTGGGGAGTCATAGCCAGAGTTGTAGGTAGCCCCCATGGAGGCTAGCTAGCTGCCCAGCTGTGCGACTCATAACTGTAAAAACATGCTCGCCCACTTCCTTCACTTGGACCAGAGCACGTTGGGGTTTTGGTTTCATTTATTGCTTCATTTTGGTTGCATCTGTGTGTGTTAATTTTTAATTGTGCTAAATGTGCACATAAATACCAAACGCACATAAATACTCGTACATTTCAGCAATAACATTCACAATTTTCAATTTCAACACCCACCCATAATTTGGCTTATTTGTGGCTGAATGGGGAATGGGTATGATGTGTGGATATGGATTGTTGTCGTTATTACGTTGACTGGCATTGGGGGCTCCAACAGCTGTCATTGTATACATCTTTCTCTGTGTATGCGTGAGTGTGTTTGCTTGTGCATGACTTAATAGCCTGATAAATGCTATATGGTAGGTCATATGTGTTTTGATACTTTTCACACAATGCACAAACACTTGAGAATGGCCATTGGGCAGATTGGCCATTATACGACCAACAAGAAATGGAAACATGCGCCATAACATTGTTATTATGTTTTGTATTTATTAGAATAATGATGCAATTTTGTATACAAAATATTTTTGTATGAGTTCATAGTATTTTTTAGCACAAAACGAATAAATGAAGCTTTGACAATTGCCATTTATCAAATCTCATAAAATTTTGCAAATTTTACGATATTTTATACCTTTTGATCTTCACCATCCATTCATTAAATACAAGTTATATAGTCAATGTATCTGTGTGCTAAATTTCATCCAAATCCGTTCAGCCATTTCTGCGTGATTGAGCAACAAACATACAAACTTTCACATTTATAATATTAGTAAGATTCTTTTGTTTAACATACAATTGTTCGGCAGACAGCTAACATCAAGAATAGATGTCTTGGCGGTTATTCTGCATTATACAAGAGTACACAAATATTCATTAAGGGAGAGCTTAAGCCGCACTGTCCTTCAAATTGATGATGTATTGAAATCATTTGGGCTTACCATGAAACTAGAAAGAAATATGTGCAGATGCTGAAGGAAACTCTATGATCAATATGGGGCTCTAGGGAAAAATGTTAGTGGCGATAAAGAGTTGTACCGCAACAGAGAAAAAAATTTTATGGACTATTTAGAAGGCATCTTTGATGTCGTTTCAGAAAAATTAATTGCATTGAGTCCTGATGAGGTCTTCGATGGGCGTATTACAAAACGCGATCAGCATCACCTTCTTCAATGCATCGAAGAGCACAGACAAGCTTATCCAAATAGCAGAAAAAATACTCTTATGAATAAATTTGAAGAACCACTTTAAAGTTATTATTTTTTTTATTTATTTTTAATTTTTTTGACGGCTTTCATCGGAGTTTTTCGCCAGCATGCAACTTTTATCAATGACTCGTAATGGAACATATATGTTAGTTTAGTTTTGGTCTTCGGCTCATGCCGATTCTTGACAATGTGATGCAAAAATATTCGCTATATAGGCCACTTTGATATCTTTTATACTTTCCAAGTGAGATGAGAGTTTGTCGCTGTATCATTTTATAGGTTCATTTTCATGTGAATGCTAGAACGTAGTTGTCCTACAGTCGATATTGCGCAAAAATCCTTCGGCTTTCAGTTAAAACACATTTTCAAATTTTATTAATGAGCATTTTAAATTAATAATATTTTTCTTGGTTAACTCGAAACTAAAAGAACTATTTTTTCTGGGTTAAGTCCATTGACATCTCAAAGTTTACTTTGTAGTAAAAGTAAAATGAAAAAGAAATTTGAGATAGTTGAGAATTCGCTAACTATCAACTTTACAAAAAAAAAATGAAAAAGGGGAAATTGAAATTTGATGTAGCAACTTTAAAGCCATGGCGGAGGTATTAATCTTTAAAATGTTGGATTTGGGTTACGGTAACTAGAAATTACTACGAATTTTTTGCGTATTGAGGAAAAATAAAATATCCAAAAAAATTTTTTTCATATAAGGGACGTTCAGTCTAATGTGCATAGAGGTTTTTAAGATTATGTTATTATGACGGAATAGCATGCGTTGTAATTGATTTTTATTTTATAGTACTAATAAATAGGAGATAAATTAAAGCTAATAACAATTCTAGAAAGATACAAATTTTGGTCAACTGAGTTCCACAATGTGGTTTAACCGATCAAAAAAAGGAGATAAATTAAAGCTAATAACAATTCTATTTGTTTAAGATTCGAAATTTATTAACTTAAATAAAAGAGGTCTATAAGAAATAAGTATAGGTGCATTTTCAATTTGTCTGCTTTATTAACCTTATGTTTACACATTGTTTATAAATTGGTAGTTAATGTGCTTTCCTTTTGCCGATATAACCTTATTAAGGCGGTCAGACAAAAAATACACCAATTAAGCAGATTTAAATTGCAGATTTCTTCCCACTCTGTAACAAAAACGTGCCAAAGTTGCATGAGTGTCTGGCAAACTGGATTCCCCAGAGGTCCTCAATGGGTTTTTAGTCCTGGATAATCGCCCAATTCAAGGCTTTGTTGTGAATTGCTTCATATTCTTGCTGAATATCCAATAATCCTCCCAAAGGTTATTTCCAAATCCAACAATATCACTTTCCACCAACTGTACATACATCTCGGCATAAGTTTTAGTTGGAATAAAACAATTCCGAGACCTTCCAGAATATCGAAAAGCAGACCAATTCTTTAAGCATCCGTCACCGTTTTCCGCTTATGCCGATGTAAATCGCCACATCTGAACCGTCTTAATTTAACTTTTTTTAATCGGAGAAAACTACATTGTGGAACTCAGTTGACCAAAATTTGTATCTTTCAGCAAATGCCACACTAGCCTTTAGGTGAGGTTGAAGTAGTTTGGTACAGGCACTCGGAAAGAAGTATGCTGGTTGACTGTAGCTTCTATATTAGAAGTTTTAGTGCCACTTTTCTTTAGCCCCATTATTAATCCACGCTCTTTAGCTGAATAGTTCACTTCACGTGGCATGCTAGAATAAAAACCACTCATCAAATAATTGTTTTATTTTTATAATTATTTTTTAATAAAGCTTATCGGATTAACGGGACGCTTATCGCCAAATTCACATTACTCTTAGCTCGTACATATACTTATTTCCTAAGAAAATACGATCACACCCACAAAATTCATGATAACGGTACTAAGAACGGTGACCAAAGAAGAATTGTACATAGACTTCTAAAAATAGAATACAAGAACACTCTTTTCTATACCAACAACAAATTTACCGGCGCTTTTAAAGGAAATATAGAGAAAAACGTTTATGCACATATACTTATTTCACTGAGGTACATTTTTAACAACACCCATTGCATGACTTAGACAATCGTAGAATTTTTGTGGATATTTAGTTTTAAAGTTAAGAAACAGTACTTTACTATAATAGAGTCAAACCAAAGTTAAGGTTCCCTACAAAACGCGTTTAAAGAGGGTCACAATATGCATTTTAATCAACTATATACTTAAATTACCAAAAATCCAGACGTGGTAGACTATTTCAAAAAACCAAATCATATAGAACAGGGTTTGTCGAGAGGAGCGAGGACTAAAAATGAGAGTGTATTGGTGTGCGAAAACCTTCATCACCTCATTCTTCGAGCGTGAGTAGTGAAATATGTATGTTCGGTCCCTGCGGGCAAGGCGTGTCCATCGCTGATCCAGAGTCAATACCACCCCTTCAACAAACTGAAAAAGATAAATTATGTTGCCTTATGTATCTTTTGATAAAAGGGTTTGAACCGCTTCAATCGGGTCCGGAACCGGTCCTAAAAAATAAAAATTTCTCACTTGCTAGCACACCAAACTGTTACACTAAACTGTGACACAGTATCCAACTCCCTATATTCAACCCTTACACCAAATTCTAAATCCGTTGCTTTATTAATTTTTAGGATATGTTCTCTTATCATTTTTAGGCGGTTGAATTTGGTTCAGAACTGGTCATGAACCTGCAAAGAACCTTAGTCCATATTACCAAACCATACACCAAATTTTAAGTACATAGCTTCAATAATTTCTAAGATATGAGACCGCGCAATCGGGATCGGAACTGGTTTTAAAAAGGGAAAATTTTTAACAACCTAGACCCCATTTTCACTTTCGCAAAAGCTTTACGATTTGGAGACTATCATCCATGCTCCCATTTTCACTTTCGCAAAGATTTTTGCAGTTTGGAAGCAAATTTGATCCAAAAACCGGTTTAAAATCGCAACATTTTTGCGAAAGTGAAAATGGGAGCATGGCTGTAAATGTGTTGGAGAAGCCGTTTTCAAATCGCAAAACATTTGCGAAAGTGAAAGTGGGAGCATGGCTGTAAGTCCCCATTTCACTATAGCAAATGAAAATTAAGTGGTGCAAAGTCGGCAATCTTATTCAATTCGGATAGCTGATTGCAGTACACAACCGAATTGATGGTATCATTCCTTGGCAGTAACTTAAAGTGGACGATACCTTTGCAATTTCACCAAGCAGACAGCATTACATTTCTCTAGTGATGTGGTCTGAGCCGGCTCATCTCCCTTGCTTCATGATTGTTATTTTCTTTCGCCTTTATTGTAAGCAAAACAGTTATAATCACCTGCTGTGATTCCTTTCTTTCGCAGATTTGATACGCTAAGTGAGGTAGCCATGTGTATAAGGTGGTTCTTTACTGTTGTACATAGGTGATAGGTTAAGATATTCGGTATAGTTAGTCTTTGACTTAATTTGATTGTGATCAACCTCTAATGGTCGGTGAAAAATTCTCCTGAGAGAAGCCAAAGCTGACCTTGTCGATCACTTGTTGTATCGGTATCGATCTTGGCTCGCTTTCTTACCTTTTCGGAGTTGAAACAGCAATATTTGCTGAATATAATTTATTTATAAAACTCTTTAGAAAAAGTTAGAATACAATTTCTATTGTTAATCTAACCAAACACCTATCTTTATGATTAACTTTGCTTATCAAATCAAATTTTCTAATAAATACTTAGATAGGCGTGTTTACCAAAGAAATAGTTTTAATCTGCTTGGAAATTTTTTCAACTTTTTAACTCTTGCCATAGGTCAAAAAACAACGTTGTTGTACAACTTTAATTATTATTTCAAAAGTGTTTAAATTCCTGACTCTGTTTAAGTTAAACTAGATTCATAAATAAGCAAATTGCAAATTCAATTTTTAGATAAACATATTTTATGAATACTTTTGCAATAAACATTTTGCCGCAGGCATTATTTCAATTGCTCTTTTAGGGGCCGGGTGGTCGATTTTGATATTTGGTCCACTGCTGCGTGTGGCATTTGTGGCAAGTCAAAAGGCAACGAAAAACTCTTTTTTGTTCTTTACAATATTCTCATTTCTGCAGATGTGGTTGCCTCTGTTAGAGGAAAAGTGTTTATGTTTAACATTCTGCGAATGGCGTGAACTTTTTTCGTTCCAGACTGGCGTCCCGCTGTGATTTCAGATTGCCCAAGGTCCAAAGTGTAGTAAGTGTTAGTCAGAAGTGTTTGCTGTTGGCAATATTTCCCTTTATGGACAATTTTTAAATTGTTTGTATTCAATATGTAACAAATATGTAAACTGTAGTCCGCTTTCGTCTTTGATCTTAAAAATACATTTATTGAAGCAATTTTTGATTTAAAATCTTAATTTGTATGGATTTGTTTTATAGTTGATATAAATCAATAAAAGGAATCTGCTCTTCTAAATTGTGTTGCCTACTTTTAGGCAGATGTGATAAATAGATAGCAAACAGAATGAATACACATTTAATATCCACAATTTAAAAATCCTATTGAATTTTATTTCTAAAGCTTAAAAGTGAATTATCGATCTTCACATAATTTCTCCCAGACTGATAATTTTGTTTAATTTATTACTAAATTTGTATGCATCGCCACTTCACGCGTTCATCTCTATAATAAAAAACCCACAAGCCTGAAAGTATACTACACAAATTGCAAACTGGCTAACAGCAAATTTAAATTCCATAGATTTATGGTACTATTGAGATTAGGCGAACCTTGTGGGGCTGCTGCTGCTGCTGCTGAACAACTCTCGTTTAGTCATCCTGATTAAGTACTTAAATATGCATACTTTAATTGTCTGACAGCAGCTGCTTGCGGCTGCATTTAACAGCAGCAATCAAGAGCACCTGAACTCAAATTTCACAGATACAATCTCAAAATGACTCGCAAATAAAACGCTTGTCAAGTTTGGCGGAATCGGAAGCGAAACAAATCAAATTGCCACAAAAAATAAAAAGCGCACACACGAAACTCAATCTCCCTCCTCCAATCACTCATTAGGCCGAACAAAGAAGGCGTCTAGTCGCCGTCACCTCATCGTCATCATCGCCGTGTTTGATCAGCATCGCTGGTCGTCAAATCTGTTCATTAAACGCTCGCTAGGGAGCTGACACTTCAAACAAAGCCACATCAATGACAAAGGCATCTAAACAAAATTAAAAATGTTGTTGTTGTTGCGTATGTGGGGTACTTAAGAAGTGTGTTGGGCATGCGACCATTTCGGGAAAAAATCGTTAATTGGGTATATAATGTTTGACTTCCGAATCATTTTCATTTTTTCCAAACAAAATTTTTAACTTGGTTAAGTTTTTACTTTAAAAAACTGATCTGAATATTACGGAAATTCAGGTAAAATTTAAATGAGAATAAGAATGTTTGTTTCAAGTGTTTTTCCACTAGTTTACCAATTAAACAAAATATTTTTTTTTTTAGTATTTTTCAAACTAAAGTTTAATAATTTATTCTAGCATTAAACTAGGCAACATGGTGCCTAGTTCTTTTTCGGAAACGCCTAGGTTTTTGGTCATTGTTGCTGAAAATTACTTAAAATGCTTATTTTGAACGTTTTTGGGGGCGTTTTATTATACTTTGGATTCGTATGGTTCAATTGGCTTTAAAATCAATTGTCCCAAACAATTGTACGATTTTTTTAAGCGAATATATACCATTTTGAATACATGTGGTAAATGTGACATTATTTTGTATGCAATGGGGGTTGTTGAAAATTTACCGGTCGTGTTCTAGAAATATCTAGAGATTTTAGTACAAACGATCTGATTTTAAACTAAACTAGGAGAACTTTATTGGTGAAATGATGAGAATAAGATCGGCTACTACACAGCGGCGCAAATGCACATTACGTAATCGCGCACCTCTTAAACACTTCCAAGGCTGTGTGCCATACAGCATCGATTACAACCCTGTATACTTTTACATTAGCATGGCCGGTTTGTGGACTACTAGCTTTCGAAACCTCATTACTTGTAATCGACAAGTGGGCGATAGCCTAACGCTTCTCGGAGCTCCATTACAACTTCATATAATAATCTAAGAAATGTGATGGACGGTGTGAATGGGCTGCCCACTAAACGAAACACATATTTAGTATGCGCTGTTGTAATGCAGATACTTTACTACGTAATGTACTTTGGAGTAAAAGGTATATAGACTGGTAATTCGGTTGAAGCATCGAAGACATGACAAACTTCGTATGACAACTCGGTATACAAAGTGTAACAAGAGTGTTTTATACTAGTGGGCTGTTGGAATGCAGGATGTGGGCTCAACTCATTTAAATGTGCGCTGCCGGGTAGATTATATTATTAAATCTACTTGTCCTTGAGCAGTCGGTTTCAAATCGGTCAATTTTTGTCATCTAATCTAGTAGCCAGGCATATATATGGCACTTCACGTAAAAAGGCAAGCAGTTTTAATTTGAAATGCAATCGTTTATACCAAAATTTCTAGAGATTTCTGGAACACACCCGCTTATTTCAATTCTATACGAATTCCTATACTGTTGTACTGATTTTACAAGGCATACCTTTGGGCAGTAGACATTTTTGTTACTTCCAGCATATGTATTCAAATCGATATATCTTCGCTTAACAAAATCGTAGAGTTGTTTGGGATAGTTTATTTGAAATTTAAAGAGTGCTACTTTTCTATAATATCAAAGCAAGTATTTAAAAAAAGGCATTTTTAGCAACTTTAAGCTTAAATTAGTAAAAATTTTGACGTGATGGACCATTTCCGATTCGTGTTCAGCACACGAAAATAATCTAGAATCACCACCACTGAAAAAAAGACAAATTTTATTACGTTGTGTTAATTGAGTATTTGACTTGCTGATATATGTATACTCCTGAGGCCATCTTTGAACCGTCTGTGAATAGGTGCATTGCTTCCTGGGCCACTCCTGTACGTCAGTCTTTTGGTCCCAGTAGTGCTAATACGCCTGTGAAGTTGGTTTTTGAGATCATGTAGTCCGTACTACTGTTGTACACTCTTCACACCATGCTGTAGCGCCATGGTGCCTGCCGCACAAAGACGTTGGGCAGTCCTTTGCGTGCTTGGATGTCCAGGGGGTTGACTCCTAGGATGTATTCTAGTGCTTTTGTGGGATAGTTAATAGAACAATAACTCGAAATTCACAAGTTACCGAACCGTCTTATTAAAAATATCTAAGCGTGAATTATTTTCTTTATATTAATTATTCTTTTTCTTTTCGCTTTCTTACAGGTAAGATGTGCTATCCAAAATTATCCGTTGGTAATCAAGACTGTTTGTAAGTCTTGTTAAAAAATGTCCATCTTGATTTAAAAATGTTTCCTACCTAAGTTAATATAAGTAATAAGCATTTTGCGAATCTTACTTTAAGTATTAATTATCTGTGTTTAAAGCAGAGTTTCATGGAGATCAACTATAATTAACTCAACTATAATCGAGTTGCTGCTTTGGGTTCCCTTATTTAATTTTAAACAGTCTCCATAGAGTATAGAATCAATAGTAGATAAGATTGAGACTTAAATTCTTTATATTCTGGGGCTTAGAAAAGAACAATTTCTAGGATGTTTTCTGAAATGTTGGTGAAAAAATGTAGATCATAAAGTTAGCTTGACTCGAAACTACATATGCAAA
This sequence comes from Lordiphosa magnipectinata, assembly GCA_037044535.1. Taxonomy (NCBI): domain Eukaryota; kingdom Metazoa; phylum Arthropoda; class Insecta; order Diptera; family Drosophilidae; genus Lordiphosa; species Lordiphosa magnipectinata. Next base: position 1,595,247 of record JBAMBO010000632.1, on the reverse strand, counting down.
GTTCATCAGAGGATGATTGTCAGGCGCAACCAGTTAGATATTGCTAATAAACAGGTTAATTGGCAATTAAACAAAATGGTTGCCCTCAGGCACACCTGTTTTCACTTACTAAACATGAATAGTATTGGAGTGTATTGATGACGTGAATCGATACTGAGAATGTATATATTTACGATAAATTCAAAATGATTTATTTCCACAAGTATTAAGACATGTGGTTGTCACATGTTTTGTATAACAGCTTAGAGTAAAGCTAACATAGGATTTAATAATAATAATTCATTTTATTCATTTTGTTTAAAAAATTTAATATTCACTTTAAGCAATGTTAGATAAGTGACCTAAGTACAGCAAAATATAAGTACAGAAGAAGTTTTGGCAGTAAACTTTGAGATTAAAAAGCAATTCGAGTTCGATATTTAAGATCATCGCTCTGTAGAAGTTTTAGATCGGACCATAAACCTGTCCTCCGAAGCTGAACCCGAACCTTACTTCTTATATTTGGTAAAAGGTTCAAAAGAAAATTAATTCAATAGTCAGACTCTGATATTGCAAAACTAACTGCAATAAGTTTTATATTGTCTGCTTTTGCTTCTGCTTTTGAGAAAAGCAGAAGTCGCAGTGGAAGCAGCAGCTAAAAACGATTATTGAGAAAAAGCAAAGCAGCAGCAGCAGTCGTCGCTTCTTGATTTTTGATTTTGCTGGTGCTTTCGGTCAGCGGCTTAAGTTGAAGCAGCAGTATGTGTTTACTTTTGCAAGTCGACAGCAGCGCAATCGGACTGAAGTTTCTCCCGTCTATTTTCTGCTTTTGCAGTTTGCTTCTTCTTGCCCGGACCTTGATTGTACAATACATTTACCGTTTCGCCCATCGGCTCGGTTGAAGGTAGCAACAACAGCGCGATACATAAAAATGTTGTTGTGCCCACCGCTGTTCTTGATAATTTCGATAAACTTTCGTCGCGACAGCACTGGTGTCAAGTCTTATGAGAAATTACCCAACAGGAGTGTTACCATTCAGTGAATGCTCTCAAGAATGCAGAATCACTACATCTTTCAGTAATCCAACACCTTCCGCTTATGTTGAAGGAAAATTTTTGATGGTTATTTGGAACCCAGGATCACACATCCCTAGTTGACATCTAACATCTAAACTACATATATATAAAAGTGAAAGTATGTTTGTATATTGGTATGTTTGTTTCTTATAGGCGTCGAAATTTTCACAGTATTCATGTTTATATCGATCAGGAAAGAGTCATCTTAAGTCTTTGAACCGGTTCGAATGCGATTAATAGCGGTTAAGAAGTGTTTAAGAGCCATATCACAAAATTCATTTGAGCTATCAACTTGAAATCTGGTCTGTAGATTGGTAATATGGAGTAGGACATTTTACTGGATCAGCACCAGTATCAAAACGGTATTGAACCAGTTTCGAACCGGTTAAAAAGTGTTTCAGAGCCATACCTCAGAAGTTATTTAAGCTATGAAATTGAAATCTGGTCTGTAGGTTGGTAAAAAGGTGTTGAATATTTTAGTCGATGAGAAGCGGTATCGTACCGGGTCAAAGTGTTTTAGAGCCATACCTTAGATGTTATTTAAGCTATGAGCCTGAAATCTGTTCTATGGTTTTTTATGGAGTTGGACCGGAATCGAACCGGTATCGAATCGGTTTAAAATTGGTTCAGAATGGCTCTGACCTCAGAAGCTATTTAAGAGATTTACTTGAAATCTGGTATGTAGGTTGGTAATATGGAGTTGGATATTTTACTGGATCAGAACCCTTTTCGAACAGTATGGAACCGGTATTGAACCAGTTTCGAAACGGTTGAAAAGTGGTTAAGGATCAGGACCGTTACCGAACCGTTTAAAAAGTGGTTCTGAGCTATATCTCAGAAATGATTTAATCCATGAACTGGAAACATGATGTGTGAGCTGGAACTATGAAGTTAGCCTAACCAGCGGGCTGAACTAATTCAAAAGCGGTTCAACTCCACTTCTCAAAAACTATTTAGTCTGTTATCTGGAAAATTAGTCTGTAGGTGTTAGACATTAAACATAACTCAGAATTCATTTAAGCTATTAACTGCGCTTTTGATGTGATGAAACTTGCCAAATATAAAACTGGTTTTGAACAAGCTTGAACAGGTTCAAAAGCTAAAATCAACTATTAGCCAGTTCAAACTTGAATAAAGACCACACAAAGGACCCGGGCGAAGCCGGGTATTTAGCTAGCTTATCAATAAAAGTTAGTGTACTTGCTGTAACTGGAAAGCATAAGCAATCCTGTTGATTTGCTATATCTTGAATCAAGTTCCATGATTATACTCTGTACCGAAGGTACATAGAGTATATAAAGTTTGTGCAAAAGTAGGTAACAGGGAGAAGGAATCATTTCCGACCTTATAAAGTATATATATTCTTGATCAGCCATGTCCGTCTATTCGTCTGTCTGTCCGTCTGTATGAACGCACAGATCTCAGAGATGGTAAGAGATAGAGATTTGACATGTATGGGACATATACTTCTTATACTTGCCGGGAGATCAAGTTTATTTTTAACTTTTGCCACGCCCCCTACCGCCCCCGCAATTTGAGAAAAACGTCATATCTCCCACAGTTTTGTAAATAGATGGTTGGAGCATTCCAAAGATATTCAGTAATCAAGATTATTTATCGATTTGCCAAAGGAATGATCCAGATCGGATGAACGATAGTCGAGTTATAAGGAAAACAAACAATTATGATGGGCAGCACTGGCCGCAACGGCGATGGGCAGCACTTCACACGCTTTATGGCTGTTTTGCCACTTTGTGTGGCGTCTCACTTAAATTGTTTAGATATATACGAACTTTTGGGGGTACAGAGTATGTTATAGTCGGGCTTGACAGTACTTGCAGTTGTGAGAGAGCTTGCCGACAAATTAGTTTAGTTCTTGCCCAGCCTTTAACCTTTCCTGCATGTAAATTACGCTTTATCATAAAATCTAGTGTGAACTAGAACACCAAAACCTGTTACAAAGTGGAATTAGTCATGATCTCAGTACATTTTTAAACAAGCCAATAAACTTAACATTTCCAACATTTAGGATTCTTACAGGGTATCACTGAATCGATTCTTCTATGTGTTTTTGCACTATTAATTGTTATTATGTTGCTGCATTGTGTTGAACGTTAATGCGTTAAATGAGCTGTTGATCCCCGCACTTGATAACTAATTAGAGTTTTTGCACAAATTAGTCACAGCTTGAGTTAGGCCCGTATTATTAGACCCTTTTATAAGCCAAATACCTGTTTTAATTTTTGGACTACCCACGCAGTTAGCTGCTGATATGTCTAATAGCGTTTGTAAACCTGATGATGAAGTTATACGCTAAATTGGTCAAAACAAACCAAACAAACTGGCGAACAAAGTCGAAGCCGACAGCAGCGACAGAGAGTGAGAGAGAAAGACAGAAACAGAGAGAGACAGCGTTAGCAAACAGCAAACAGAAATTCTAGTGATCCGCGTAATAACTGAAGTTGGCGCTCAGTTGCTTTGTGGCAGTTGACAGCGTCAGTCGCGTTTACCTCGATATCAAGACCACAATCCAAACCCAGACCCAGACATTGAACGTCGTGCTCTCTCGCTCTCTGCATGGTTGAACCAAGGTTAATTCGCTAGGCCCCCCAACCCATTAGCCAAGCCAAGAGTAATGTCATTTTTTCGCAACATTCGTTCATCGCTTTCATCGTCACGGGCCAAGAGCTCTTCGCGCGATACAACACCCGTGCGCAGCTCCCGACCGGCTAGTGTGATTAGCGGAGCGGCCTCCTCGCGACGCGACTCCATCACAAGTTCCACCCTGCAACGTGGCGACACTTTTATCCTGAATGGTTCGGAGGAGGAAGAGCGTTCCCCTTCCAACTGTTCTACGCTGGAGAAAAAATCGAAAAAGTCAAAAGTTTTTAGCAAGTTTAGCACCTTTACCAAACGCAAAAAGACCCCTTCACCCGAAGAGGTGGCCAGCTATGACCATCATCCCAGCGATACGGCCACAAACACCTACTACAAATGGCGCAGCGAGGGTGGCGATCGTCTGGTTGACTACGATGCCCAGGCGGATCCTTTCAACTTTTTGTACGAACAGCAGTCGAGCCTCAAGGCGCTGCAAACGGGATCGAACGACGCCTCCATGCATCGCCAGGCCAGTCTTAATTCCAACTCCAGTGGCAGTTTTGATTCCTCCACCTATAGGAAAAGTAAGACACCTACACATCTGCGCGAGCAATTGGAACAGCTGAAAACCCATTCGAATGATGATCTATTGGAGGATCAACAGCAGGAGGAGTATGAACGTGACAAGTACAAGACGGTGACTTTGAATAGTTTCCGTAAATCGTTTCGGGAACGTTTGCTGCAACAGCAGAAGGAGGCACCACACAATCCCGCCTGGTTTGTGGAGGTACCACCAGAGACTAGCACATCCAGAGGCAGTAAGTGCTGGGAAAGCAAAGAGAATCGTCCGGACTTTTTGGTCTTCGACAATGACAACTATCGCCCGCAATCACGTTCCCCCTTGAGGGATCGACCCACGCGCTCTGCCACCCGCTCGCCTGTTAAACGCAATGAAACCTTCCGTGTAACGCAGCCCACCTTACGGCACAGTTCGCCTTCACCTGCAAGACCAGCTCCTTCGATACGTATAGAGATCAAAAATTCCATTTCACCGCATGCTCCGGGTAAATTTGTGCCCGTGGGAGTGGCTAAACCCATGCCCACCACCGAGTACTATGCTCAACGTTTGCTGGCCAACCAAAGTGTGAGGCAAGTGCCTCATCAGGCAGCCAACTCCAATCGTTGGTACCGACAGCAGCCGCAGCAGCAGCACCACTCACCGACACGAGAACCGGTCAAGAGCGGCAACGGAGCAGGAGGACGTTATCAGACCCTAGTACACATAGGCAGTGAGCCTGGCAAATCGGCTATGCCTGTGCCTGCACGAGGTCGTGCACCCACGCGTATCCAACTGTTTGGCAATAAACCCACATCCGTGCGACCACCTGTGCAGCATCAGCAGCAGCAGCAGCCTACCTACTTTGGTGGTCACTACAATGCACCTGTTACACTCCAACATCATCATCATGCTCATCATAGTAACTCACGTGTATCTTCTGGGGGCGTACCCTCTGTTTTTGTGGGGCGTCGCGATCCACCCGCAACACGTGCCGCCCCAGCGCCACGTCGCAATCGTTCGCCCATCAAAATTCCATGGCGGTAGGCGGCGACGCTGATGACCAATCAATCAATACGAAACTGTATATAGAAGTTCTTTCTATAACGACGATCTTGTGCGTCATTCATGAGAAGACATTATGAGCTTAGTGAATTTTATTTATTTACGATTCGATTTTGTGCAAACAAATGATTTATGTACTTTTCGATCCGATCCCCCCAACCCTCCCCTAACACAAATTATAATTAGGTAAATAAATGAAACCAGATAAGGCAAATGTACAAAAGATGTTTTCTCAAGTGATCAGTTTTTTTTGGAGGGGAATTTTTTTAGTTTTTGTCTCCCTTGTAGCCTGGCCAAGGTTCAATTGCAGAGATGTATTATTGCATTTGCATATTGGTATCGCAATTTCGTATTAAAAGAGTTAATTATCAACACGCTAAAAATCTCGAAAATATATTTTAGTATTTTACTCTCCATCTGCATGTATGTTATACATGTATATATACATATGTACGTATGTATGACTAACTGTGCATGAAAATGAGCGAGCGAGTTACGTGACAAGCATTAAATATGGTCAACTACCATATTTATTTGAGGAGAAGGTGTAGGAAGAGGTGCAGATGATCAGGGGGGGTTCAGTTAGAAAGCAAATGATGATGAGGCTATGGCCGTATTTGGTTTTAAAAACAGAAAAAAAAAATCCATACCAGCAATGGAATAAATTGTCTTGCCCCCATCTAGAAATGAAGCAACAACACGCAATGGCTGATGTCAGCGTAGAGGTGAAATGGTAGAATTCAGTCTGAACTAACTTTTTTTTTTAAAAATACGGATATTGAAAAGGATTTATGGGTAGATTATTGGATTATATTCTGAGCAGAGATTGGGTTAGGGTAACGGTTACTGTTTTGACCGATCGTTTTTTTTTCGGTTACGGTTATATTACGATTGTGGGATATAGGTTACGGTACGGGTTACGGTTCCTTATTCTGAATCGGGTTTCGGTTGCGGCTATTAGTTTGAAATATCACTTTGACAAATCATGCAGACGAAAACGGCCCCATTTTGAATCTCATTTATTCATTAAGGGCCGATTTCTTTTCTTCCAGATAGCTGCTATGTATCAGATAATCCAAAAAAAAGTAAAATTTCGATTTCATTGCCTACTAATTGCATCATAAGCTATGTGACACTTCGAAATCCAGATAGCCACTATATGTTAGATAGGCATTTGACTTTTTGCCATTCACTGTAAATTGACATAATATTTGGGGTGGGTTTTGAATTTGTGCTTAGCAATACAATTTGTAAAATGAATTTGAACCGGGCTATTTACCTGCACTCACTGAAAGATTCTGTTGAAGACATTGTGACAGTTTGTAGAGAAAGAGTATACAATCTTTGAGAACATGGATGACTCCGGCTTTCAAAGTCTACATGTCTGCTCCTTTTAACAAAAATTAATCGGTTTCTATGCTTGTGGTAATTTCCTAATTACTGTTTGGGACTTTTGTGGAGTGAGCATAGCTACAGCATGTCGAATAGTGAAAGAAGTTTTCTATGCCATTGTATCATTATACGGCAGTTATATTAAGTTTGGGGACCTCAATGAATTTTCTTTTATAAAATTGCTACATTTTCGTAGGTTATGGGAGCTATGGATTGCACCAATGTATGGATTCAAACGCCAGGCCGTGACCATGCCGAGATATACCGTTACAGAAAGGGATATTTCTCGATAAATGTACAAGCAGTATCTAGCGCAAAGTTATTTTTGCAAGATGTGGTTGCAAGATTGCCTGGTTTATCCCATGATAGCCATGCTTGCTCCTTTTGTTTCCAAGTGACATTCTTGTAATCCTCAACTAGAGCTACTAAATAGTTTCCATTCCTCCTCGTCTGCAATATTCTTAGCACGTTGCGTTTTTGCTGCGTATATCATAATTTCAGATGGCAGACAAACTTTTAACCAACATAAAATGACAGAGCAAATCAGCTGTTTGACAGTGCTGGCAGACTTTCACTGGAAGTGCAAACGTTTTAAATAAGTTTATAGATAGGTTTTGTCATCCAATTTGGTTATGTGCGTTACTTGTCAAATAGATATTTTTCACTTATTTAGAAGATGAGAAATTTCTTATACAGAAGTATAGCGCTGACGAATTCAAAACTGCGTTGACGCCTAACTGAAGGGTATGGGCAGCGAAAATCTCTGCTCTTAAACTGCAACTGGTTGGACCTAAGAGTTGACGCTCGATGGTAAAGCGGTGGTGTTAGTGTTTCAGTGCGCAGAAGGTACTGAGCTCAAGTCCCAGTATCGGCGGATTAATAATTTACAATTTATCTTGGTTTTGGATTGATTTTTTTCTCAGTGTACCTGTTTGCATGTTCCAGATCGATTCAGAAGTTTTATCATAACGTCTTTAAGATGTGTGGCCGTGTGATGCGAAAACATCTCTTCAGTTTCCAAAGTTGCGACAAAAATAAAGCGTCCTTTATAAAAGGGACATTTTTAAGACGAGTATATCACATTCTTACTAATAAATAACCGATCCATGTGAGCCAAGCCATAAATCTTAAGGCAAATCATATTCCCTTCGTTCTAGTTTTCTCTAACATTTTGCGGGTTAATAAAATTTTCGCATCCCATGCCTTTGATCATTGGGAGTAAGATTTTGCGAAAGCCAAAGTCAGTAACAACTGAAAATGGCCTGCTATTCACTGAGCACATCAAAACAAAGGCTTCTTTAATTTCTGGTTCACCGAAGGGTGTAAGAAAACAATTTCCGGAAAATGCTTGTTTTTGATCGATGCATCTCCCACTTCCAAAATGTTAGGGTAACAGTAGTGTCCATAAGCAAACTTATTAAGACTCAAAACGCGAATAAAAATGGTTCATTCCTCACTTCCATCCACACAAAGCACAACTTTGTCAAGTTACCGGCGTCAAGCTGACAAGCTGTCAAGTTGACGACGTGCCAGAAACATGTATATTGCATATGTAGATGGGTAGAGTAGAGCAGTTCTGTGGATTGAGTTTTCCAAAAATTTTACAATGTACATTGTACATATGTACATCTAATCGGAGACCCGAAATTAACCCATATATTTGATAACCGGTTATGTTTATAAAGGTTATAGGGATACGGTTATATAAAATTTTTTTTTTTTCTTAAATGTTTTTTTAAAAATGTTTTGAGCCGTTAAAGGTTACGATTTTAATCTCTGATTCTGAGCAAGAAAATTAAGTTTTTTCTCTAAAAACTTTTGCACAACCGGTCACCTTCATCAGCTATTGGCGCCCTCTGTGAGGTAACTAGACAAGAAAACACTTCTCAAACTTTGAGAGAAGTTCGGCTGGGCCCTTTGTGTTGTAAAGCCAAGTATTTTATACTGAGCGGGCTTCAATTGTAAAAAAATTTCCCTTAAATACCCTGTACAAAGTTGAAAAGGATTTTAGTTTATTTTCAAATTTTGCCACTTCTGCTGTTTCCCCCCTCTATTTAGAAAATATCTAATTTTTCCTATGTGGTTGGTAGATTGATATAACACCGGACATTTCACTCACACACTTTTACGCTGGGCAGCACTTTACACAGTTCTTTTGGCGCCATATTTAAAAGTTTGTCAGTTGTTCAAACATTGTATATTACAGTCGGTCTTGATCAAATTCCTTACTTCGCTTAAGGGTTTTGACTAGGGAAGCCGGAAATAATATATAAATTTTTGTTTAAAAGTCCGATAAATCACTATCGAATAATTTTCTGAGGCGGTATATTGGATATCGAATATATTTTGGTGATATTTTTCGTCGATATTTTGTTGGTTTCGGTGAATTTTACTTAAAAAACTCCTTTGGATATTAGTTTACTCCAAATTACCTCATCTGGTCTTCTCAAACTGTTTATTCATGCATATTCTAAGGTTGGTTATATCTTTTTTATAATTGTTTAATATAATTTGATACAATTTAAAAATTAGTTTGTTTTGATTCCATTTATAGTTTTTCACTTATTTGTAACACATCAAATGGAAAATCATTAACCCCGAAAAGTGATTAACAAATCATCAACATTAATTAAAAAGTACTTAAATGCTACAGAATTTGTTTTGCCTTTACAAACTATGTGAACCCTTCTTATTCAACTTTTTTGGGGATTCCCGCCTTTTAATTAATAATTTTGTGCTTTTATTGTAAACATCTCCCAATCTCTGGCAAAAGTGATGTCATTCCATTTGAGTCAAGTGGAAACCTTATTTTGATTTAATTTAGAAACTGTCAAAAAAATATGTTGCAACTACCATTTTGGGTTAGGTTAGCGTTTCTAGCATGAAAATCGCATACAAATCACAGCTAATTTTAACAGAAATGACGACCAGCCCACACTCTGGTCACACGCCCACACCCACGCACTTGATGCCAAAGTTCTGCCAATATCAAAATCTATATCTAAGTTGGCCACATTTTCTAACTATGACGCTATGACTGTTTGTCTACGGCGAAATAAAAACCGTAGGTTGACGTCGGCAACAGCAAAATGAACAAATTAAAAATAAAATAAAAACCGGCTTTCAGTTACTTGGAAATCAAATCTTTGCGCAGTCGAACCCAGAACAGTAAGTGTTTGTTTATTGCAAAATACACAACAACGACAAGGAAAGAGTAAAACAAAAAAGTAACATGACAACCAGAAAACAACAAGCACGCTTAAGGTACAGAAATTCCCAAGTAAAGTTGCTTGCGACTTTTGACTCTGCACTTGTCCAAATTCGCTTTAATTAACACAATTTCGGCCAACACAATGAACATCCGAGGATGATGATGATTGTGATGTTAACCTGTTTGCTTTAGCTGTAGCCTACGCAATAATCACAGATCCCATCTACATCTAAAACTAAGCAAGGTTACACCTGGCTCATGCATATGGGCTTACATTACCGAGCGTTTTTCACAGTCTAGTTAAGATTTTGAAAAAGAAAATGGCAACAGCAAATGGTGCGATGACTACACTTTAGCTAATCTGACTTGGATGTGGTTCAAGATCATGCACAGCTGAGGTGGCGGTAGTTGCTTTTGCCAAGTTTGGTTAGCAAGAGACTAGAGAAGCCTTAAGCGTATTGCTATGGCCAGACAACCGCTTGGCCCCGCTGACACCAGATTAGAAAGTGAAATGTGTAAAATGACTGAAGATTAAGATTTCAGGGCAATGATCTACTAATTAGTGAACTAAATGTGAATTGGAATGACAGTTAACACGCTGGATGAGGACAGTGTAAATTACACTTGGATGGTCGAATTTGAAGACCAGTTTGATGTGAGGAAATGCATGCATAAAGTCAAGTAAAAACTGCCATAAAAGTGATTAGAGTTTATGGCACAGTGGTAAAAGTTCACTATTTATGGGCAAAAAATCAAATAAATATATAAAATTTTTGTGTTTTTGAACACTTTGAGTTTTGTATGCATTAGAAACTTTGATCCAAGGGGTAGCTTATATAATTGTTTTTGATTCCAAGACAGACGGGGTTGGATAAATTGACTATTTGGCTTAGTTTAGGAACAAGATTAATGCAGGATATTAAGATATTTCCTCCAAGGTTAAAAAAGTATTGGAAGGGAGGGGAAAGAAAAGACGGACAGAATAAATAAATAAAAACACAAATTGTAAAAAGGTGGAGGTTACCTTCCAATACCAAAACCCGGGAACTTCCATGTGTTGTATGCGACAATTGATTGACGTATTCAAAAGTTTGGTAAATCTTTAAATTTTGAAGGATTTGCTAAAATTTCAAGAAAAAGAGCCAAAAATGTTTCGACAATCAAAGAAGCTATGAATCAAGGTACAAGGTAAGTAGGAACTTACACGGTGGAGCAAATTTCATAAAGTTTGGCTTGTAGGAAACAGGTGCAGTTTGCTTCACCGTTGTGTAAACCTAGCCTATGTCTTTGCGACAGGTTTGAGGCTCCGTACCTAACCTTCTGCAGAGTTTGATAGGCACTTTATAATAAACTTTATGATTATGTATAAATTTTTATTGATTTTCTATATTATTTCCCTTATAAAATGTAATTCCCCTCATATTAGCACACAAATAAGCCGATGTTGTTCCACCAGACCTTCATTTCCTTATAAGGGAGAGCATTTTGTTTTTACGTTCTCTAAATATGCAAATATTAAATGACCAAAAAAAAAAGATCAAAAACTTTCGCCACGTTCAGCAGAAGTTTCTACTTCAAGTTTTTGCACAAACATATTGGTTATGCATTATATATTTATTGACATTGTCATTTGTTTAATTAGTCCATCATTAATCTTTTGGCGCAGGCATCAGCAATGGCTTGGGGCCAAACTAAAGCTTAAGTGGAAATCAAACATTTACCCACTTGAGCTGGAACAACAACTGCGGGGCAACTTGCAACTTAATGCCATATCCGTCTGCCAAAATGTTTGCCTGCGCCATTGTCCGGAGGCTTTGGGGGCTTTTGGACGGTCGCCCATTTTTATGAACTGGGTCAGGCATCGATTTTCAGCGCGACGTGTCACAATTATCGTTGCCAGCGATGAATTCGACGACCCGCAACAACAGGGAGCAACTGCCAAAAGGGCAACAAAAAATAGTCAAATGCACTCAAAAGGACATGCCAGTGGCGACAGTGGAGGCCATAAAGCGGCTTCCAACGCACATCCTGAATATTAATTTCACAAAAAGCCAGCTTTCCTTTGGTTTTTCTATTGGCGTCTGTTTTGTTGGTTTGTGTATGATAAAATTTTAAACACTTTTTGCTGCAGTTTACCACACAGACAGAAAGCAAGACAAAGAAACATGACCGAAAATGGAAGCGTGCCAAGTGCGAATTTTGTATTCCAACTTTAGTTGGTTTGTTGCTTTGCCCTGCTGCTGCTTCAGCTGCTGCTGCTGCTGTATGTATTTTTGGAACAAGTGCAATTTTGCACTCTAACCATAGAGGAAACTGAAACAGCAGCCCATTTAGTTAAGCCCAACTCTAGTCATGACATGACTTTGGCTTGGACGGGGAGGGGTTGCGGTGGGTTGGGGCCTCTGAGGTCTGGTTGCTGGCCAAAGCAATTAAATTTGCACCCATATACATATACCCATACCGATCCATCTCCATACCAAATACAAATGAATCCGTATGCGACAACCATTGCAAGGCGCAATGGCGCGTAAATGAGCAGAGCACAAATTAAGTTGTATAATCGTAAAATTGCATTTGCTGTTCTTTTTTTCAGTTGTCTTGTTTTAACATAAATTAAGAGACAAATTTGTATAATTCGCACAGTGGAATCAATTGAAACTAAATGGTTGTGTGGGTTAATAAAATTAAGTGGTTTTTTTTACTTGGAAAATAAAGTAATGCCAGAGTATTAGTATAAAAAGGGAAGGAATTTATATCTAAATGTTTAAGTTTTTGGATGTAAATTTAGTATTAACCATTCTTAAGTGTGGAAGACCCCAGCTGAGACAGAACTGTTATTGTTCATCCTGATCTTGTCCCTTCTTAAATAGTTTGAGTAAACCTTTTGTTTAAGTGATCATGTCCTAAATTTGAGAGTCTATTTGGATAGAAAGTTATTCAGGACTACACTAAAAAAAAGTAGAACTAATAATTTGTGTACGAACGCTCTTGAAAAAAAAATGTATTCTTTCTTGAATTTTCAAGAATTTCGATCTTACAAACGAGCTAAATTCATTCTCAATTTGGTTTTTATAGGTAAGGGAAGTGATGAGAAGTATCGGAGCGGAGAGGGGAAGCAAACTTCGAGAGAATAGGGTTGAACACGCTCTCACAGTTTCGGAGAGAGGTGAGTGCAGAAACTACTGAGAGGAGAGCGCATTCGTTGTCAGATGTGATCGGTCGGCCGTTAATTCATTTAATGCTGAACGTTTCGTGTGTGAAGAAGTAATTAATTAAAGGATTCTATAAAATAAAGACAATGTTAAAAACAGCTCAAATAAAAATTTAAAAAATTTAACAAAATGAAATAAAATGCTGATACGGGTACTTGATCCACGGCCTCCTCGTTTTCTAAGCGAATGTCTTGTCCACTCGACCAAAGCTGCTCGCTGAGCGGCAAAATATCAACTGCGTACATACTTAACTATGGTTTCGAAGCCCGGGCTCGCCTATGGCTGATAGTCGAGTGAGGTAAAGAGCCGTCGTCTGTGTGTGTTTCAGTCTTCGAGCGCCCGAGTTCAAGTCCCAGTAAAGTAAGTCAAAAAAAGAACACCACATCGGTCGGTCGTGTCTTAAAATACTGGAAATTTAGTTCCATCCCCCTTTCCTTTTGCGAACACAACTTCGAACTCAAAAATCTAACGACGAACATTTCTGCGAACAGAACAAATTCGTGTGGATCGGCTACTTGAGCAAAGAGCACGTTGAGGAAAGACAGACTTGAAAATGGCATTTCGTTTCCCTTTTCAACGTGTCTGAGGATGACTTTTTTTTTCCTGACAGCCTGTTAAAAGGTACCACTTTTTGCAAGTTCTGATGGAAGCTCAATTGTTCACTTTTAGTTCTAAATGTTGGTACGGTTATGAGTAAAACTTGTCTAAGGATACTTGATCAACATTTCCCACTTAAACTCTCGGAGATATGCTAGCTAGAGATCCCAGCTCTAGTTTAGTTTATTCACTCCACATAATGGTTTAGGATTCAACAGGAAATACATATGGCAACGTAATAGGCCACTTCAGACCTTAGTAAATTAATGACTTATAGCTCACAGTCATCGAAATCTAACTTAATACTAAAGATTCGTATCCTACCTAGTTATAAAGAATCACGCGGTATATTTTCTATTCTTATTTTAGGAGGAAAGCGACCGGTTTTTGGCATATATTCACTTTTGGGGGACCGCATGTAAAATTAGTTTAATCTAGTTTAATACCCGACCTACTTTAGAGCATATGCTACATTTCCCCAGAATCTTTCAATTCAGCAAAAATTTCAGCACTGTGATATTAATTGGTATATTTGTGATTTTAATTCTTAAAATTTATTAATAATTTCAGGGTGCCATCATACGGGAGGTCGAGGATGGAGTACGCTGTGAGCAATGTAAATCAGATTGTCCTGGATTTGCGGCTCATGATTGGAGGTAAGCTAAAAATAGGTATCAACACTTTTTCAATTCGACCATCTCACTGACAGACCAGAAAAAACGAAGAACACGAAGAACCCTTTATTTCCCTCTTTTCTTGTATTCTCTGTTGCGTATTTTCGGTTGAGTGAAACAGAAGTGTCTGTATCTGTATCAACTTAAAGGGACACTTTTGAGCTAGAGCTAACGAAACAACTGCCTTCAAACGAGGAGAACACAATAAGTGTCTGAGAAAAGTATTATTTGTTTTGTTATGTCTCTGTGACAGGCTTGTTCATATACATATCGCTCACTTACTTCAAGACTGGCATAACTCGATATACGAATACGATTTTTGACTTAATGATGCAGAAATATTCGATGTATCGTGTTCTATATTGTGTAACATTTTCATATTGATAGCTTTTATACATTCGATGTGAGATGGGAATATGTCGCTATTTCATTTTACAGGTTCATTTTCATATTAGTGCAAGAGTGTCATATCTCAGTTGTCCTGCAGACGATATTGCTCAAAGATCTATCGGCTTGCAGTTAAAACATCATATTTTAAAATTTTTATAATGATCTCTTTTAATTTTTAATATTTTACTAGATTAACCCGAAAAAAACGAACTAGTTTCTCGTGGTTAAATCGATTGACAACTTTAAACGCGTTTTTCACAAAATCGAACTTTTTGAGTTATGCCAGTCTTGAAGTAAGTGAGCGATATGTATGTATACATAATTAAATGGGCGTTAAGCAAAAAGAAAAAAATTATTATATTCTGCATTCCATTTGATTGGTTAAAAATAACAATAAATTACCACTTACTCCATATATGTAAATATATACAAAGATCGTTGACTGAGACACACACACAAGAACGGGCGTTACAATCACGCATACATACGCAAAAGACACTTTGGAACAGCGATTGTCACCGGATCCCCCCAGGGTGGCGAAGACATTTCGCTATTTACATATACACGAGTCGAACGCATGCCGAAGCTGAGGGGAAGAGTGCTCAAACAGAGATTTTAGGAAGACCCGTTTTGTTATGTGCTCATCGGTCTTCGGTTTCTGGTGTCAGAAACCACACTTTTTTAAGCGTTCCGATGACACGGAGCTTCCCGGTGTAATAAGATATGACAATGCCAAATCAGAAAGCACTGGCGATGCGTCTTCTTCTTCCATCCAGAACTTAATGGGGTCCGTATCCAGGGTAAATATCGTTAAATTAAAACTCCCATAAATTCTTGAAGTCAAAATCAATTATATTTGCATATACCGTTTTTAAAGATGGGGTGCATTTGAGCCAAACATCTTTATGCTTTGCTTTTAAGTGATCCTTTATATTAGTTGAATTGCCACTGGTCTGTGCATCAACTTTTATAAAATAACTTTTAAACATTTTGCTTTACATGTCCAGAGACAAGCTTGAGCACAAGAAATAGTTTTTCGCAACAAAACAAAAATATCACTGAAAAATATCACCAAAAAATATTCGATTTCCGATATATCGCCTCGGGAAAATATGCGACAATGATATTTGTAATTTTGGGCAAAATTATCGATATTTCGATATATCGATAATATTTTCGACATCCCTACCTTTGATGCGGTTAGGTCGAGGCAAATTTACGGCGCTTTATTTTCGCACACGCTGCTTTAAAACGGTCAGTGAAAGGCGAGAACAAGAGAATCGAAAAAAGCTCTCTTTGGTTGAGCGCATCGTCTGTTGAGCAAAAACAGAATTGAATGTGTCTTTTTGCTCCCTCTTTTCGTTGCGTTCGTAACAGAACTGTTTTTTGCAGAAACGCTGAAAGTGTTGACGGTTTCTCCCGAATAAAAACACAAACCTAGCATATTTATTAAATACTTTATTAGAGTGAAGCAAGAACTAAATAGTGTCGGTTGACTGTATAAGATTCACACCGTTTATTTTAATAATTCTGGCTGTTCTACATTAAATTTAATAAATCCAATCATTATCATAAATTATAGATTATTTTTCCGCTTTGGATCAATTTACCACCCTCTATTTGTTTGTTTTTTTGTAAAAAATGCTATAATTTGCTGAAACTGTTTAACCCACAGAGGTGGCACAATATTTAGTCTGGCAGTGTAAAGCTTTGGCAAAGCTTTCGTCAGCTTGTTGCTGTCACAGCCGACAGATGGCGTGACTTATAACCGCAAATTAACGTTAAAATACAAAAATTGATATTCAAACTAAATATTTTTAGCGCCTGGCCCACGTCCTGTGTATGTGTCACAACATCACAACCCACCAGTCAAAGTCAACATCCCCCAGATAAATCACAAATGCGTCATCATTGCCAAAAATGTTCATACAACCATTTCGCTTGCCAAAAAGAATTGGCGATCGTAAAGTTTAAAAGAAAACCAAGAAATTGATTCAATTAAACGGTAAAGCCGCAACCCAAAAGGCGGATGATGCCATTGATACTGATGACACCCATTATTATGATAATTACCGCCCGCACATTGTACCCACATTGTGGGGATGCGTTTCAAAATAAATATTTGCCAGTTTAATTATTTATCATTGTTAGCTGCTACAACCCATCGTCCACCCTTCCAATGACGCACTTGAATTTATTTTATTTTGGTTGCATTAATTATGCAACTGTGCATGCAATTATGCGCCTGTTTTTTTTCCAATAATGTAAATTGGCAAACACTTAACGTTCTGGCCTGGCCACAAATTTTGCCAAATTACGCCATTAATTTGTGAACCGAAGCGAATGTCTGTCTGTCGTCTCCTTTGTCTAACTGTGGTTTTGTTTGTGTTTCCATTTCGACGCTGGCGGCCCGCCAATATCAAGTGAGAGCGGGGAGAGGCGGACGAAACATCTGATGATATACGGGGCGTATGAGCGTTTCGTTTATTCGATTTGTAAACTTTATTTTTTTGTGTTTTGTTTTGTACAATTTAATTTTTTTAGCTCTATTTTTATGGGAGCTCTGTTGACTTTTATAGCCAGAAATGTGGCCATAAATTAAAAATGAAAAATTAATTTTAAACACTCGGTACATAAGTAAATATATGTACAAGTTTATATATATATATATATTTCAGAAAATTATAAAAATAAGCAAAAGTTCTATTAATGGAACTAAGTGGTGTTTATTTGCTAACATTTAATTAATTCGATGAAAACATTGATCAAAGAAAATATACAAAATTACAAAATGGATACACTGACAAAAATGCTTGGTAAATAAATTGTGGGATGGATTTTAATTTGTAAAAATGTAACATTCAATGTCATCTTTGGGACAAGTTATACAAATAACTGACAATTGAAAGATATTTTTATATATGTTAAACCAGAAATGGGCAAGCAGTGGTTCTTTGCGCCCAGGCCATACTCAAAACAAATTGCAATAAAACACACATTTACTGTCAAAGTTTTCAGGCTTATGAATCTCTGTATATATAAAAGAGTTTGTCCTGACTGATTCACTGACTGATCATTTTACGCACAGCCCGAACGGTAAGAGAAGGTTGTAATTTGTACAGCCTTGAAAGTGAACCCCTAAGACGGTGTTTTAGAAAATTCCACCTCCAAGGGAAAGCGCCGGAAAAGTTTGTATGGAAAAACTTGTATTCTTTTCATTCGATTGACTTGAAACTCCGTTTTGTAAGCATAGTACACGAAATAATTAGACGCGTATTTTCCCGATTTTGGAAAATCCGCCCAATAAGAAAATGGACCAAAAACTCTGCTTGCTTTTTCATCCGATTGACTTGAAAATCGGCTTGTAATTTTGGTATGCCGCTCAACCAAAGAGCGCTTTTTTCGATTCTCTTGTGCTCGCCTTTCACTGACCGTTTCAAAGCAGCGTTGGCCAACGAGAGCGAGGCCAAAAAGTGAGAGTGTATTGGTGTGCGAAAAAAAGCGCGGTGAATTTGCCTCAACCTGATCGCATCAAAGGCAAGAAATCACTATTTATCTTCCGAATGAGTTGGAACTCAATTAGTAAGGATAGTATGCAAAATAATTTGTAATGTGATTTCCCGATATTGGAAAATTCACGCCGAACGGTGGGGTGAAGTAAGGGGCCAGTTGTTATTTTGAATTCTTTCAGTATGAATTTCGGTATGCGTCAAATAAATGGGAAGGTTTTTATTTTCTAGCTGTTCGGAATGAATTTCAGATGGTAGCTCTTTTTGACCAAATAAATGGAAAAACTATGCAGCAATTTTCGAAAACCTACTAGAAAAGTCGGATATGGGCGGTTGCTTTCTAGCCGACCTGAATAAAATTCAGTTTGTAATCTCTTTAGGTCAAATAAATGGAAACACTATGCTTTATTTTTGGAAAACACATCAGCCAAGTCGTAAAAGGAAAAGAGAAAAGTCAAAGTTGTAAAACGTTGATTTCAAGCCGATGTATGTAAGATTCGAAATGTGGGCTCTACGGGGGACACAAATTGAAATAATACATTCAAATAATATTTGACTCTCTCAATTGACTTCAAACGAATTCTGATATTGTTTCTATACTGATGAAGACTATACTGATGGCGAAGACCAAGGGGTTGTATGCTAGTTTATTTATATATTTCTAACTTACACTTGATAGTCATCTAAATCTGATATCACTGAATACAAGTATTTAATGCTGCACCATTTCCTACTTGGTAGCATATCCGTTGTAATAGATTTCAACTCACAAATATTCGCAATTTGCGCTGTGTTTCACCATCTGGTTGTCAGTACCATTGATCCCTGTAATTGGTTCACTTAAGTTATCTTTCTAAAAAATACATAAAACTTATAAAAATGTGTGTTTTTAAATTTACCTTGTCAGGAAGTCGAACTCAGGACTTCGGGACTCAACACTTTTACATATAATATATAGTCTTATGCCAAGCACTCAGAATGAAAGACCGTTGGTGTAAAGAACCGTAAAACGTGTAAATAAACCACGTTATTGTAATTTAAGCAGTCCATTTTTATACCCTTTTAGAGAGTATAGTAAAATTGTGCAGATGATGGTAACGTATAGAAGGAAGCATCTTCGACCACATAAAGAATAGATATTCTGGATCAGCATGACGAGCTGAGTTAATATAGACATGCCCGTCTGCTCGTCAGACTGTCCGTCTGTTTCTACACTATCTGACCCGTCAGTTTTAAAGCTATCTTAACCAAACTTTGCACGAAGTCTTTTGGTACAAATACACCGCACATTTGTAGGAACCGTCCATATCGCATGACTATAGCATACAGCTGCCATAGGAACTATCGGTCGCAAAACTAGATTTAGTGAGAAAAACATTTTTGTCTTCAACGCAAAAGTGTCCAAACATTGTATTTATAAGTTTTCTATGCTTTTACATAATTCCACCAAGTTTGATGAAAATCGGTCAACTATATAGTATAGCTGCCATAGAAAAGATAGGTCTGAAAAAAAGTCTTAGTAAGAAAATCTTTTTTGTTTTCAATGCTATCGCTCCCAAACTTGTTACTGATCAATACTATATGCTACCACAAAATTGTGCCAAGTTTGATCCAAATCGAATGACTATAGCATAAAGCTGCCATAGGAACGATGGGTCGAAAAAGTAGTTCAGGTGAGAAAAACTTTTTTGTTTTTAATGGTAGCGTCTTTATTTTGGGCAGTTTGGTCAAAATCTGATAAACATCTAACAAACTGGCAAGTAGAATGCCCGACGAAAATCATTTAAAATCTTAATTTTGTAAACATATTAATGTAATGAACAGACTTTGGGATGATGAACTAGTCTGAAGCACTCTAATAACAATGCCGAACTAGTGCTAATGGTTGAGAGGATGGTCACACTGGATGGATGATGCGAGTCTAGAAGGAGGCGTTAGTGAATTGTGGAGTAGTAGGAGATGGAAGCTAACCGAACAGTGGACAGATACCGTATTGATAATGTAAATAGTAATTGTGTAAATAATGTGTAAATAAAGACCGGAAAACCCCGAAGAGTCGGTGGTCTATAATTTATATAAATTATATAAGCTGTATGGGTATATTAACTTCGGTCCAGCCGATTTATTTTAAGAGCTATATTACTTTTAAAATCAACGGTAAATTTTGCCCTTGTTTTAAAAAGTTTTATCAGAAAAATCTCTCTTTTTTATGTCATATATTCCGAAGTTCAAGAAAACTTGTTCTGTTTATTATAAAAATTTTCTTAAATATCAGGGCAATTTTAAGAATAGGGCCAATATTAAAAGTTCATGGAAAATTTTTTTTTTCTTAGTGTATGAATTTCTACATATTTGGAAACTCGAGTTGACTTAGAATTATGATATGTACCTATCTCCGTACAGACGCTATACAGCAAAATGAAAGACATAACGGAGAAAGAAGCAGAGGAAAAGTGGAAGAACACAACCGGCTGCAGAATCTCAAAAATTATGTGCAAGACAAGAGATAAAAAATTCACGCACTATATGCTACAGCTCCAAAGAAGAGACTGTAGACTATAGACTGTAGAAATGTAAGGAACCTGGAGTCGTAAAAACACCGGAACACCTCATCTGCAGCTGCCCAGCGATTGCTAAGAAAAGATTAAGACATCTGCACCAAGGCTGCAAGCCGGTCCGGAAGCGAACCCCTGAGAACCGGTTCGGTTCGGTGTCCGGACCATGAACCAGGCGCTCTATATTCTTGACTCCTCGAACCTGAACCCGAACCGGACCACTTTATCGAAAAATGAGGTTCGGTTCACCAATTTAATTATTTTTTCAACGATTCATCCAGGAAAATATTGGAAATCACCGGAGATTTTAAAATAATCGATTGCATTTCTAACTAAGCGTGAATGAATTTTGATGTAAATGGACAAGATAAAGTATGATGATGATAATAGATTATACCTAAAGAAACCGTTTGAGCAAATGATGAATCAACTTTTCTTTGAACGGACGGTATAGATCACAATTACAACCAACTGATCTTCAGCAAATCATTGTTTATTACTATCTAAGTGCCCCGAAAAACATTCTTCTACTATGAGTTCAGTACCAGTATTGGCTGCAGTATTCCCAGACCCGAGATTTTATATTTTGCGGACAAAAAACAGTAGCAAAGCAATTGACTCAAAGTTTGATTGTGAAGAAGAGAAGCTTATGAAAGCAATAGAAAGCTATAAACAAATATCAAATATTAAAAATGTAAAATGATGTTATAGATTACTTCGACAATTGTCCAAGAGAACATACATCGACAAATGTTTTAAAATTTTGGAAAGGTAAAAACAAACACTTAAAAAATATTGCCTTCACTATACTAGCTGCTCCAGCAACTCAGGTATTAGTTGAACGAGCATTTTAAAAACTTAAGTTTGTTCTTTCTGATTTAAGAGCTAGTATAGATGAATAGCTCCTGGAAGATATAATGCTTAAACTAAGCAGATCCTAAAAGTTTTTAATGTCATGATGGATTTGATAATTACAATAACTTAAGTATGTAATATTATGATTATGATTATGATTAGATAGGTATATAAATTTCATTATCTACGTAGAATTAAATCGATATCAAAAGTCAAGCTATTCTTTTTTGTTCAAGCGAACCAAGGTTCGAACCAAAACCTTGGGTTCAGGGTCTCCAGGAACCGGTCCGCGAAACGAACCTTAGACTTTACAATGGGTTCGAACCCCCGGACCGAACCTTCTGTAGAACTTTAGAGGATTGCAGCCTTGATCTACACTCCCATGTCTTACCTCTCTTGAAGAGGCGGCAAGGAGGTCTCCCAAACAACTATTGGCATTTGCCAAAACGTCAAAGATTCTCTTGGATTTGAAATGGTACCCAGAAAAACCACCCGGCCTCACTAAGGACCGTAAGGTCTATGTGTGGCCTCTACAAAGGGCCACAACTAAAAGGTTTGAAAAACTTGAATGATAATACTTAAGTGAGCATCAACATCGCAGACATAACTCTCTAGGCCACTATAGCGGAACCGCCAACTGCACCAGTTATTAGCGTCAGCTGTAATGAAAAGCTTGTTTGCCCTTTGGATTCGACTTTTAGCTGTAGGTTTTTTATTCTCTTGTGCTACAATTAAAAAGTACAAAAACCAAGCTAAAAGAGAAGCTCGTCTTTCGCCCTTTTTCAAATATTTAAATTTTAGATTTGAGTAAAGCGCATATCAGAAAATTGATCAAACCCAAGTCAACAATATCTATGCTTATTGTCCGGATGATCCTCCTCCTCCAATTGGAATTCTTCACCCATGACCTTCGTTGGCTGCACGTGGATTTCACTTGGCTGCAGCGGCAATTAAAAAGCTATTAAAGACCTTGAATTGCTTTTCGATTGGTTTTCTAAATATTCAATAAAATATTGCTCCCCCACTAATGATTCTATTTGGCATTTGAATATAAATTGATTGAAAATGTCCCAATGTATCTACAATGTACATTGTACGAAAGTGTTGCAACATCAATCGCTCGTCTTGGTCGGTTGGGGTTCAGCCTCAAGTTCACATCAAGTTGAGTTGAGTTGAGCGACGCGTGCAGTTTATAGGGCCCAGAGTTTGAGCAATGAACAACGTGGCCGAAGCTGACATTGAATTGCGAAAACAGTGACTGAATGCCGAGCTCACACAGCCAGCCGCCTCGTGTTAAATATGTATGTGCAAGCGTACTTACTCACATGTTTGCATTTTTATTAAGTATTCATCAGCGCTGTCTAACGGCCGCGTGCTCATTTTGAGTTTGCCGATTTTGAGCCGTGCTCAATTGCATTGTTTTACTGTTAAAACAGTTGTTGCTTAGTTGTCCACACGGCCGGGCATAAAATTATACAAAAGCTAAAAATATTAAAATTTGAAACAATAGAGGGAGAGAGCTGCACGCCATGTGTCAGTCGCTCTTATCGGTTCGCCCCTCTTTAGTGTTTGTGTTGTTCTTCTTATCAGAATCGAAATCGTGTCGCACGCATTGTACATTGAAGAGGAACTTCTAGCTAAGCTCTGTTTGCACTTCAAAAGTGTTGCGGCTTAGTTTGTTGTTGTTTCCAACATGCAGTTGAAGGTGCTGTCCTGTGACGTTTTTCGTGTGCAACCCGTTTTGGTGAAGAAACAACCCAAGTTTCCTACCCGCGAACGCCACATGGCCATACGCCGCAAAAAGTCCACCACGGCCATGGTCACGTTCATGTCTAACGAGGAGGCACTGAATCCACTGAGGTGAGGTATCTAATAATAATTATAATCATTGCGCTGGGGCGCTATTTATGAGTTATTGAGGCGGTAATTATAGCCAAATGGATTTGCCTGCGAGCCATCGAGCCATCGAGTATTTTAATTGGGCATCAATCTTTCGACAGTTTCAACAAAAAAAGAAGCCAAAACGTGGCGAATAACATGGAAAAGTGAAATAAATTCACTTTGATTTGGCATTTCTTTGGCTGCTGTTTTACATAATTTCGCACTTCTTGGGATCAAGTGTTATGTTTTCCTATTTTTTTTTTGTGCTTTCTTGTTTTCGTTTTGAGCGAGTGTTGAGTTGGCCAAAAATTAATGTATAGTACATTGAATTGGCCAAAGCGTGATTGAACATTTTCAGAAGATATTTGTATGAAAAAAATTGGCTTGTTGAAAACGGGATTCTTTGGAAACAAAAAAATCAAATTAATGGCCAGATCTAAAGCTAATTACCTTTTAGCCAGGTCCAAATTTAAAGTTCTTATTCTATAAGCATTGGGCACATTTAACAGAACAGAACAGACACATGAAATTTGCTATATATTATCCGTAAATATTGAAGCTAATTTGTGTGTGTTTTTCTTTGATAAAAAGTAATAAAGCCACAGAATATCTTAAAGCCTGCAATCAATGCCATTCAGCAGAGACTCATCAGCAATCGCAAATCGTAAATCAGTAATCGCTTATCTGAGTTATCTGCTGAATGTGCCCATTGAAGCAAGCTTTATTTGTAAGTACATTGAGACAATCCACTAATGTCCACAGAAATCAAATTCTTCCTTTGACTTTCATAAAAGGAACCCCTTTTCCACTCTCATGGTTTTTGTGCTACTTTTGCTCTGCTCGAGAAGATTGTTTCGGATCAACTACATACATATACCGAAAAGTACTATAATACTTGCTATCATTTAGCAGGTGACCGAGCTCGAAAGCGAAAAACAAAACTTTTAGTTCTACATGTTTCATATGTCCAGGTTTGCTACAATATAATAATTTAAGAGTAAACCACTGAACCACACCCATTTATTGGTTTTGTGTGAACAGTCCTTAGTCCGGTTTCCATCCATTATATTCTAGTACCGAATATAATATACCTACACAGAAAAAAAAGTTGATTGAAGTAAGTACGGAATTCCACTGTCAAAGCGAAAGAACGAAAAGAAACCGAAAACCAGTTCGAAACTGTGCACTCAGAGAAAAAATAGAGAGTTTCACTCTTCGATTCTAGAGTCTTGCACTTTTATCAGTCTTTCATTCACAAAATTTAACATCGATTTGTGTTTATTCAGCACACTTGGAACTTTATTTCATAATGATTAGATCAAAAATGGCTTTATGTCTTCCAATTTTTGTCGCGTAGCTAGTGTTGTCGATTTAGCTACTTTTCCCGCAAAATATCGACTGTTAAAATGCTAAAACTTAACAGAGATTAATTTAAAATAGCTAAACAATGTCAAAGAATTAGCTAGAATTGCAGGCACCGGCAGAACTGAATAGTTTCCAGCTTTCGAGCTTACAAAATAGCTATATCTGGTGGGAAAAATAGCTAAATTGGCAACGCTGCCTGTGGCACACACTTCTGTTTGTATGAATGTAGGTACTTTTGTTGCTGGACAATTCGGCGGACATGTTTCCGCAGTAGCATGCACCGAGTTGGTTAGATTGACGCATATGGGTTCGGAATGGGTTCGGGTTCATCTATTTTCGTCCTCGTGGTTCGGTTCAGAGTTTGGTTCACAGTAAAAAAAAAGCCGGAGTTCCGGGTTCGAACCGGTTCGGTTCGAAAACAGGTTGCAGCCCTGCATAAGGTAACATTTATTATTATTTTTTTTTTTACATATTCTACTAGGACATGAACTCGGTACCTCGAAGACTGAAACACACACAGACGACGGGCAGCTTAGCCCACTCGACTATCACCCATAAGCTACACGACGCGTTGAAACCATACTTAAGACTGAACGCAGTTGGTATTTGTACGCATCTGACAACGAAAAACTACGCATGCGCTCTCTCTCCAAGCTTGTTCACGGCGCTTTATTTTCGCACACCAATTCACTCTCACTTTTTGGGCTCGCTCTCGCTGACCAACACTACTCTGGATACATTTCGGTCAGCTGTTCGCTCTCACTCACGCTCTCTCATTTAGCACCAGCAAAATTAAGAGGCAGCGCACATTTTATCTCTAATACTCATTCTCCATGGTCAAGTCTATTAAAGGGACTTCAATAGCAGCCTCAATCGTAATGTTGTTTGTGTTCTGATTTTACAGTTGTTTGTAAACTAATGACCTCGAGCCGGCTAGAACTTGCTGGTTTGATAATGAAAAAGGCCGTTAAAAAAGTAGCATGGAGTTCTTGTGAGATGCTTTTTTTGGGGTCAAAATGAGTTTAAACGTCGTGCTAAAGTCAATCTCAATAATTTTTGATGCAATCCTTTTTCGAATTGAATGCCGATTTCGATATCAAATCAATTCGGAAAATTGACCTTAAATCAGTGTCGGACCTTCTTGAAGGGGACCGACTTAGGAATGGAATCAAATCGAGGTCGAATAACAAGATAAAACCAATCCCGTGTGTTGTTAAAACAAGCCTATATCGAGCTAAAGAAAAAAAGCTCTTCCGAGCTAAAGTCGGGATCAAGACAAGAATTTCGGAATTGAAAAATCCTTACTAAAATCAATTCTGCTCGTATTTGGTTGGACTTCTGACATCGTTTGGGATTGATTTTATCCTGGATTTTTTTTTTCTGTGTACAAATTTATCTCAAAAACGAAAAGTACAGCGAACTTTAACCCCTCTCACACGTCATCTACATCCCAACTCTTCAACGGAAATAGCCCCTAGAGGCTACACAGAATATTTTGACATATTATATTGTGTAAAGTTCAAAAACACATTAACCAATTAGTCATAGCACACGTGATTACGATTTCGCTACAAATACCTTTTGGCTATTTAGTAAAGTTTTCAGCTGCCTTCTTCGTTCATTCTTTACCTACAAGAAAATACCCACAAATGAAGATGGTACACAAACTAATTGGGAAACTTTTGACTTTTTTGATGGCCAAATGATAAACATCGAGGAGAGCAATGGAAAAATATTGCTGTCAGTGTTTATTTAATGTGACGTTCAAGCGAATTTTCACGAATCAAAGCAAAAGTCAAAGCCAAAAATATAAAACAAAATAAATACAAACCATTGAAAACAGACGGATGGGGGAGGAAACAAAACATTTGTAGCTACCTTTTAGAGGGGAAAACACATCACATGCTTGTTCGCCGTGTACCTGTACAAGTACTCGCACATTATCTAATGTAGAATAATGGCCTTAATGGCAGCATCGCAGTCAAGTCAACTCTTGGCACAGCCATTTGCACCTGCGGCCAAGACAACGACAAGAGATTGAACTGACTCTAAGCGCCAAAATGTAGCCGCTAGATGCGAGTTTTGGATGTTTTTTTTTTGTTTTCTGATGTAGTGTGTGTGTGTGCCATTGGGCAGGTGTAATTAAAAGCAGCAAATGACAGCCACATGTATCATAGAGGCGGTGGTAGGTAAATAAACAAATAAATAAATACACGAATTTATGTAAAAGTTCAACCATTGCAATTTCATGATATTTATGACCCAGCGAGAACTATTGATAGATGGGTTCTGTAATGCACAGAGTGGCAGTAGTACAATTTCCTGTACAAGAAGGTCAACATCTCTAGATATATTCATAATATGGGTACGTCAACTTCTGGGCTATTAATCTCATAGCTTGCCTTAGATTTCCCCACAATAATTTCTAATTAGTAGGTATTTATAACAAAAGTCTTAATAATTTCAATATGACTTGGTAATTGTTAAAATTGAAATTCAATTATTTACAACAGAGAGGGAAAATCACGTGTAGCATTCGTAAGATTTACAATTTTTCCAGTCACTCGGGCTACGTAGACGCGCATCCATTAATCAACTGCCGGGGCCAAAGTCACGTTTTGCATTTCGTAATCGAATGTGGATACATAATATTTTGTGGGCCATTTAATGTGGCTGCTTATCAAGTTGATAGACAGCGCGACGACGTCGACGACGTGGACAAGCTACGGAACTACCTGTACCTGGGGGAAACCTGTCAGAGTCTTGCTGGTGATGGCGGTGGCACCTTCTTCTTGGCCGTGTTAATAATGCAGGCAATTTGCAAGGCTTGCCGTAGAACAGGGAATACCATCTAATTAAGTGCCACCAAACTGGGCAGCAGAGTCGCATCAATCTTTAGCACACTTTGTAGATAGTGCGAGGGAAGTATAATTAGTTAGTTTGCAAAGCGTTTTAATTCTCAGTATAAACTTTTTAGATCAAATCAATAAGTTTAGCGTTTTACCAGTTTTTATTCCTATAGGTTTTATTAATTCGATTCCTTCCTCTAACACGTTTGACTGGGCGACTAAAACGAGAAAAATGTTGACTTAGCGACAGATTTCTTTGGCTACGCTTTTGCATTTGATTTTGTATTTGCAAAGTCAACAGCTTTTACCATTTGCCGTAGCAGCAGGTGGGTTGTGTGTTTGTGGGTGTGGAGAATGGGAGGGTGCGAGGGTGGGAAGAGGGGTTAACAATGACTTCAAAGTCTGACTTATGAGTGACTTATAGGCTATTTCTACTGAGCAACATCTAATAGCCTATTCACACTGTCAAAATCGCAGCTGCGAGATATTTTTTCATAGGAAATACGTAGGCTGGGAGTTCACTCAAAAGACGCAACATTCAAATTCCAGCGCATCTCTCATTGATGTAACCATATAACTCGTAGATGGTTATCGTTTCCAAATACTTTTGGCTATACTTTGCAACCGTACTAAGTATGTAGTAGTAGCTGACATCTGTTTTCGAAGCTGTGGGTTTGGTGAATGCATGCTGCAGGTTCTCGCAGCTTCGACTATGCTGCGCCCAGTGTGAAAAGGTTATAACCTCTAACATCTTGAAGTTTCTATCAGCAATGGTCCCATTTTCGCTTTCGTAAAAATTTTTGCGAAATTTGGTTCAAAAACCGGTTTGAAATCGTAAAAGTTTTGCGAAAGCGTAATTGGGAGCATGGCTGTATGTTTCTGTTCCACACGTTCCTCATGATATTAAGTAATGGCAGAGAAACTTGTCATGCATTTTTAAATATATTTATATTATATATTAAATCGGCAAGAAAAACACTTGAAAACGCCTTGCATGGAAACTGGCATGAGGACCACACTGATGACTTTCGACAAAATCATGATAGTGATTAAATAGGTGGTCGCCCCATTCCGGACATGAGACAGATCTTTCCACCTTCTACGCAGAGGACGCAAGTGACATTAAATCAAAAATTTCGAGCAGCAAATGCATCGATAATACCAATGCCCATATACCAAAAAGACCAAGATGCTGATTAATTTAGCAAGAAAGATACTGAAGCATTAGAATTCGTCTAAAATGTCCCAAAACACCCAAATAGTCTTCCTTCGGGAAAAGGACCAGACATATAATAACTGCTTTTCAATCACCACCACAGGATTTTTTAACCTGATATGGTTGAGCGAAAGATAAATACATTTTCTCCATATATTTTCGTATAAGTTTTGATACAACACATTCTTGAGCATTGACAGACATATGTAAGATGTCAAATGTAAATTGTCAAACGTAAAATGTCAAATTTGTAAATTTCCATTTCACATTATTATCAAATTCCATGCGTTCCTTTAAAATGTGCTCAGTGTGCAGAGGACTATTACAGTGACATAATAGTGAGTTAACAGTGGGTTAACAGTGACTTAGCAGTGACTTATCAGTGACTTAACAGTGAGTTAACAGTGATTTAATGGTGACTTAACAGTGGAAGGGGGTGGGGTGGTGAAATAATTGGGGGGATGGGGTAAGATTTGGGAAATAGCAGGTGGGGAAAAAGGAAAGCAAATTTGAATTGAACATTAGTTGAAGAGTGCCTGCCCTGGGGGCAAGTTGTGAATTCACTGCGATAATTAATAATGTTTAATTCATTTCCATTATCCGTTCCTGACTTAAATATCGAATCTGCTTGCGTCATTAAGCAAGGAATTAAGAAGCAAACCCGGGATTTCATGTCCATATCAGAAACGCATGACAGTTTGCGTTCTTGAACTTAATTTCAAATCTGATTGAGACCTTAAAATCATGGTCCAAACTTGGTTGAAAATTAGTTTTTTGTACCCTCGTAGATGGATTATTAAAATTGTCCAGCTGTTTTTAACGCATTGAAGGAAGCATCTCTGACCACATTAAGTATATATATTCAGCATGACGAGCTAAGTTGAAATAGCCATGTCCATCTGTCCGTTCTTTTGATTCTATGCTATCTCCTCCGTCAGTTTTAAAGCTATCGTGACCAAACTTTGCTCGAAGTCTTTTAGTACACATACGCTGTACATTTGTCGGAACCGGCCGGATCGGAAGACAATACCATACAGCTGCCATAGGAACGATCGGTCGAAAAAGAAGTTTTAGTGAGAAAAACTTTTTTGTTTTCACTGCAAACGCCCCCAAACCTCGTATTTATCAGTTTTCTATGCTTTCATATAATTCCACTAAGTTTGATGAAAATCGGGCAACTATATAGTAAAGCTGCCATACAAAAGATAGGTCTGAAAAAAAGTCTTAGTAGGGAAAACTTTTTTGTTTTCAATGCTATTGCTTCCAAACTTGTTACTGATCAATATTATATGCTACCACACAATTCTGCCAGTTTTGATGTAAATCGGATGGCTATAGAATATAGCTGCCATAGGAACGATCGGTCGAAAAAGTAGTTCTAGTGAGAAAAACTTGTTTGTTTTCAATGGTAGCGTCTTTATACTTTCCAGTTATAAATATTACAGTGTTCTGCTCTCAGTAACCGATTGTGCTCTCCTTTCAGTAGTTTCTGCACACTCCTCTCTTTCATGCAAATCGAAGCTTTGAGAGGGTGTTCAACGCAATTCTGTCAAAGTTTGTTTGCCCTCTCCGCTCTAATACTTCTTCTCACTCCCCTTGCATATAAAAACCAAATTGAGAACGAATTTAGTTCGATTTCAAGAGCGAAATTCCTGAAAGTTATTCAAATTATTTGTTCTACTTTTTTCTTAGTGTGTCAGAGGCGACAAGAGTTACAGAAATATTGAAGGGAAAAATTTTATCAAAGCACAATTAATGCAAAGGTTTTTGTAAAATTACATTAAATTAAGTGCTTTGCCCCCCCTTAGATGCCGCCCCTGGCAGGTGGTGTAAGACATCCGATTCTCCTGTTTGAAAAGCTCCAAGTGAACATATGCACCAGCATCGAAACCTATACCCATAAACTTCCAAGAGCATTTGATGATTCTCAGTGGCAGTTTTCTTTAAATGAAGACAAAAAACGAGAAGGCCAAGCTAACTTCGTCTGTGCCGAAGTTTTTATACCCTTGCAAAAGCTGTTTTTAAATGACAGAGTTTTAGAACGCTTAGATAAAAATCAAAAACTTTTATAAGTAAAATCCATTTTCCGTCAGATGAACATCTGATTTCGACCAAATTTCGCGAATCTTTTTGAAAACATATTAAATTAACAATCGAAAAGTTTAAGAACGATAAAATTGAAAACAAAAAAGTTTTTCTCACTGAGACTCATTTTCCGACCGATAAGTCCTATGGCACCGTGAAGATATAGTCATCTGATTTCGACCAAATTTTTCAAATTAGTTTGAAATCGTTTAATATTAATAATCACCGACCTTCAGAACGATTTACATGAAAAAAAAAATTTTTTTTCACTAAGACCCATTTTTCGACCGATCGGTCCTATGACAGCTATAAGATATAGTCATCCGATTTTGATCAAAGTTTGCGAATCTGTTTGAAATCATATTATATTAATAAGGGACGAGTTTAAGGACGCTAACATTGCAACCAAAAAAGTTTTTCTCAGTAAGACGCATTTTCCGACCGATCGGTCCTATGGCAGCTATAAGATATGGTCATCCGATTTTGACCAAAGTTTGCAAATCTGTTTGAAAGCATATAATATTAATAATGACCATGTTTGGGAACGCTAACACAAAGAACAAAAAAGTTTTTCTCACTAAGACCCATTTTTGACCGATGGTTCCTAAGGCACCTATAAGATATAGTCATCAGATCCGGTCGGTTCCGACATATTAGCAGCGTGCAGTAAAAAGAAGACTCTCTGCAAAATTTTAGCTCGATAGCTTTAAAACTGAGAGACTAGTTCGCGTAGAAACAGACGGACAGACAGACAGACAGACGGACAGACAGACGGACAGACAGACGGACGGACAAAGCTCAATCGACTCAGCTCGTCGCCCTGATCAAGAATATATATAGTTTATGGGGTCGGAAATGAATATTACTATGCGTTGCAAACTTCTGGGCAAAATTATAATACCCTTTGCAAGGGTATAACAACACTTTTCCCTACATTTTCAAGCATATGAAAACTAAAGATGCAATTGATGAGAAAAACTTTCAATTTCGCTTTCAACTTCTGACCGTATTTCCCAGTATTTACTTTATCGGAGTAACATTTTTGTCTACCAAACTGCCCTCGTAGCATACAAAGTGTCCACTCAAAGGCCGCACAATTGTGCTCCACGCTATTGTTAATTAATCATTAATGTTTACGATCAACCAAAATCTCATATATTACGTTGTCAGGAAGAGGACCCAGCACTAAGATGTATGGCTCAAGATAGACAGAAGACAAGTCTGTTGACTTGTGCTATGAATGAAAACACTTGGCCACACCAATCAACCCAGCCAGCTCCCAGCTCCCCCGCCTGCCTGTTGTACCATGAATAATTTTTTTAGTGCAAATATACAAATTTGCCCAAGTGCTGCTGCTGCTGGTGGGGAACACAGAACACAGAAGGCAACAGGCAAATTCAATGGCATCATAATATTTTTACGGGCCATTTGGGCCGTCTTTATGGATTTTGTCCGGCCACATTTCAAATAGTCTTTTAGTTGGTGGTTGCGTTTCATGTTTTTCACTTAGATCTTGTCACAGTTTTCCAACTGATAAATGGTTCCGCCAGTTGCTCGGCCCTTGAATCTGTGGGGCTCTCTGACCTTGACCGCCTTTTACAACTCAAACGTAACGGAAGTGCATGTGCTTAGTTCCCTGACTTCCACTTTTGGCCAATAAGTGCAGTGTGACTGATGACCATTAGGAGTTGGCTTAGAAGTGCGCTTCGCTAGCCAAGCGTGTCACCTGTGGTAGTCATTAGTCGTCTACTCCAAATGTGAGTTGGAGTTGGTGTCTCTGGAACAGACACACGTGTGCCGTTGCGTTAATGAAGAGCGTCATAAAAATCCAACGCATTGCATTACTAATAAGCGGTTCTTGTGGTACCCAACAGCAGCAACAGCAGCAACAACAACAAGTGCTGTGTCATTATAGCTCCCCGACCTCCCCCTTACCCACCACCCACCTGAGCACTTTCTTTCAACTTCGTTTATGCTACGCTTCGGCTGCCTTCGTGCCAAGCAACGATAACACCCAGCCAGTGACGCCGACGCCGACGCAGCTCTGAGTTCAGTTAGAATTGAATTGTGTAACGGGTCGGTCGTCGGTCGGTTGTGTTGGTTCGCTCGTTGCCCGCGTTTTCCGCGCGTTTTCGATGCGTTTTATGTGTGTTTTTTCAAAATAAATATAAACAAATTCAATTTAAATTGAATTAAATATTTTTAATAAGCCATTCCAAATGTAGCCTTTGACTCTATGTGTGTGTGCGTTTATTTTGCTCAATATATTTGGTTAAACCCAAACAATTTGCCAAAATTTTGTTTACATTTTGCATTTTGGTATTTCTTAATATTTATTTAAATAAATAAGGAAATAGAGACCAACGGCACCTAGGAGCCGAGATAAGCCAACTGACTCATTTAATTAGCCCTACTTTACCCCCGCTTTGACATTCATGATTTTTTCACCCGTTTCACGGCCCATCGCGCTTCGTTTTAAATTTTGTAACACATTGTGCCCAGATTTCGCGGAATTGCAATTCCCCCCCCGGCAAGTGATGACTTGTTGGCGGAAATTGTGCATCAGAGTTGAGTGATTTTTTTGGTTTGGGCTGGGATTTTATAACGGTGACAAAATGGGGATTAATCTTTATGTGGCGTCTTGGCTTTGGTACATACAAATTTATCTTGTGTTATCTAAATTGTTTAGCCCCATTAAACACATGTAGAATTATTTGAGAAAGCATTTGACAAAAACATTGAGCGAGTGGGTTTTAGTACTGTGTACAAATTTTTTAAGACTGAGGCAATCCCCCTGTAAACCACTGAGCCAAACCAGCCCTAATTTCCAGGCAACGTGGAACTTTTCTTTTAAAAACAAGAAAGAAAGTCGGTCAAGCCCGACTGTAATATACTCTGTACCTGGAGTAGCAGCTGAAAGCAGCGCTGCTTATCAATAGATGGCACCACTACTTGCAATGAGGAACCTGACCAATAGATGTCGCCACTACTGCCATCCGATCCTTATCATATTTTCGGCAAATCGATAAATAATCTTGATTACTAAATATCTCTAGAACAGGCATGCCCAAAAGCAGCATACGTCAGAGCACTCACCAATACTCACAAAGAAAAGCAGCAATACCAATATGGGAACACATTGAAATAGGGTAAGGCAACAACAAAATCACATGAAATTGTTGTTGGAGAGAGAACAAACCCGGTTTTTGTTCTACGAGACGCATACACACGAAATCGTTTGCATGTGTGTCATTTTTTATATCTCGCGCCCTGGATATATACGATCATTGATTTCCTATCTTCGGTGAAATTACAAACACCAAACGTACCCAAAGAGCATACGGCTGGGCATCGCTCCTCTAGAAGGTACGAACCATCTAGCTACAAAACTGACAGCTACAGACAGACAGACAGACGGACCTTGATCCTGATCATGAATATATATACTTTATAGGGTCGGAAATGATTTCTTTTCCCTGTTACATACTTTTGCACAAACGTTATATACTCTGTGTTCCTTTGGTGCAGAGTACGACAAGTTCATGCAGAAGAAAGCATTTCCACTGCTTTTTTTTTGTATGGAAAAATGTAAGGTCATATGGACGGCCCTTGTTTCGTAAGTTTATGATGCATATTTAACGTGAAAACAAAAAAAAAGTTGAAAAATCTTTATTATAAGGGGCGCGAAGAGGCTCCAAAGTTTTCGATAAATTTTCCATTTTTGTTCAAAATTGGGAAACAATTTTTAAAATTTACGACCCGTCGCATGTAGCGCATATTTCATTGTTAAAATTTCGATGTAGCTTAAGGTGTTTGGGTAATTTTTAGTTCAACTTTGTGGCCTCCTCGCGCCCTTTAAAACTGGAACGGCCAAAAAGACATATGGAAAGTTTGCTCTCTTTTCAGGTGCAAAAGCTTGTAAACCTGTGTTATCAGTGTCGATCTAGCCATCTTTATAAACCAGCGGTGGGCACGGAATTTGAGTTTGCCCAGCAAGCATTTTATGAAATTTCTGATCAGTCCTCAGTTTGATTAAAATAGTCATAAATTCGCCAGTTTTCTGATCATAAATAATACTTTTGTCGGGAGAAAATGGTATCCTAGCCGCGACTCTTCATAACGAGTCGTTTTTAATTCGATTTTCGGATCAGTTTCGACTCGTTTTCGAGTCACTTGCGTGTCGTTTTTAATGAATCACATCTTGAGCAAATGCATGAGTCATTTTCGAGTTTTCCTTAAATCGCACATGAAACTAATCTCTTATTAATCATCAAATAGGCTCGGAAAAGACTCACCAAGGTGAGGAATCACCTAATGATCTTCCCAACAACAACAATAGGAAAAAAAACAACCGTTATCAGCGAGTTTCGATCGCCCAAAATGCAGCTGTTGCACCGACTTGTAGGCGCCGGGCTCCGATTCGCATTGACTTTGAATGGGAGCAAGGGCTTGCCCATCGCCGGTGTTAACACCTATGTAGATCTCAAAGACTTTCATTTAAATTGTTTTGTAACTCCTACAACTGTAGCATTATCAAGCTTTAGTTTAAAATAAATATGTGTATCCGGATTGTCTATAAATTTAACATGATGATTGCCTTTTATAAAGCGGATATAGCGGTCTTACAATCGAAATCAAAGGTGGCCATAGTATATGCCCTATCAGCTCAATTACTTTTGTAAAGCAGGGTTCCGCTAGCAGAGACCTCGAAAATGTGACTGTGTCTCTCTCTAACACACAGTGATGCATGACTTCGGCAAGCATTCGGTGTGAATTGGCGAGTATGTTGGTGCCCCAGGGGCTATCGCTGGGGAACTCTGTTGTAAAGTACCAATATATGGACACACTCACGAACACTTACTCACTCATCTCTTCCTTGTGGTTGTTGTTTGACAAATAGTTTTCTTCTTATGCCCCTACCCTTTCACAAGCTTTCTAAGCGCACCCCTGTATCGTTAAGCTTAAATAGACTTTAAAAAAATAAATCCATACCGACTTAATTTAATTCCAAGTGCTATCAACAACAGGGTTATCTTGGATATTGTTCAGACAAGTAAAAAAAAAGAACGAAACAGTTGAATTTATTTTGCGGTAATCTTATACAAGAGTGGCACAAAAATCTGTAGAGACCATCGGTGCCACAGAACTTCGAGAGAATTCCTCATACGCGCCTTCTGTCATCGATTGCACGATTTTTCGATAAGTCCCCAAAGGTGTTTCTACTGCGTTCAGCGTCCACTTTGTGTTGCAATTGAATAGCAACAATTGCAGCTTATGCAGTTGAAAAAAAGGTTTTGCATATGATGAATGGGTGTGCTGTGACGAGCGCTGCGTACGAGGAGTCCCACCCACATAATATTTGGCATTTGTAAGCTAGAAACAATTACATTAGTATTCCAGTTTTGATTTCTTTATTATTTCTAACCGGTTCCTTTTGAAAGACACGATTTTCAAGGAATTATTTCCTGTGGATGACAAACATTTCAGATTTTAGTGGAGCTGCTGCCTGAAACTTTTCGGTTTCCAACCCCACTGGACCGCTTGTCCGTCGCTCTTTTTACGCTTGGTTCATCGGCAGAATAGTGATCGATTGTGAGGCTATTTGGATTATCCAAATTCAGATAGTCTAATTTTATTCCCAGGTGGCGGGCGTTCTGTCAGATGGCCCATCGTATAAGTTTGAAAAAACAAGTTGGCAGAAGCAGCGTTCAAAGTGGACGCTACTTTTTGCCGCCCCCCTCGGCCAAGTGGATGCGAACGTGGACGCAGCTGTAGTAGAAACGCACTGTTAGTTGTAAATCTAGTTAAAAGGTTTGTGTCCAAGATAATGGACCATTATCTCAAACAGGGTTGCATCTCTTGAAAAAAAAATGTCCCATATATTAGTTATGTGTTAATTGGATGTTTTACTGAAACTTGTTGATTTTGATATATGTTTTTAAAATTTGAATCTCCAAAAATAATAGGGAAAATCAAAAATTATTTCCAACCACGACGTAAAATTTAGCAAACCTAAGCAAGGGCGTAGCCAGGGGGGTAAATCGTAGATTTTGCCCCGGAAAATGCACGTTTTCATTTATATTTTAAGTTTTCCGCTATTTTTTTGAACATTGTTTCTCATTTCATATCAAATGCATCTTGATCTAAAATGTTTAATGTTAAGAAATATAACTTTAAAAATATATAAGAAACGTTCAGACAATGCTGCCCCTACCTTTTCGGAAAGCTGGCTACTCCCTTGAACCTAAGACCGTTTGTTGTTGTCAAATTTCAAAGATGGCGCCTGCAATGCCAGCTAAGATTGAGTAACAAATTGGTTTTGGTTGTTATGGCAGCCCTTGGTTGGTTTAAAAAATAGTGTTGTTTACATTGCCAAAACTTATTTTGCTTATCAAAATTTTTGGGTGGTGAATTCTGCTTAATCTCTTTCCAATACACGACAGATTTGAACCAAATACGATTTCTGTGGTACCTAAGAATTGGAATTTGGTTGGAAAAGGTTTCTTTCGCACTCCCCATAAAGATTGATTTAAGATCAATGTTCTTACTTTATTAAATCTCAAGCATTTTCTTAATTAATTTGAGCTTGATATTTAATATCGATTTAATTCCAGAAAGATTAATTTAAGTTTTTCAGAAATTCATTTTAGTTCGATATTTAGGATTCGAAAAAAAGGGTCACAATGCACTAAGTAAAGGCTGCAAAGGTAGTCCTGCACTTTTGCTTACCAATTCTTTAATCCACCGGTCGTTTAACACACAAAAAAAACGGCAGTATATTTTCAATCTTTTTAATCTTGGAGTAAGCCCGGCATGACCAATAAATTATGAAACTAGAGGCATCAGGGAGCAACACCTCATACCCAGTTTTCC
Source organism: Lordiphosa magnipectinata (assembly GCA_037044535.1). Lineage (NCBI taxonomy): Eukaryota > Metazoa > Arthropoda > Insecta > Diptera > Drosophilidae > Lordiphosa > Lordiphosa magnipectinata. The sequence goes on along the minus strand of JBAMBO010000632.1, from coordinate 1,557,309 downwards.
TTGATCACGTCAAGTTCGCGTTTAATGGGCACATTTATACTAGCAACACACAGCTACAACATCTGTTGCTGGTTAAAAAAAGGCGAGAGCTAAAATTTTGGAAAATTCACCGAAGATGAAGGGAGTCACAGCAACTGTTATACTAAACTCCCGCCTCCAATGGACAAGCGGTTAGTAACATGCCCATAGAGGTCTAACTTAGAAAATGGAATTATTGGAAAACCACTCGATAGAATTTTGTAAGATTTTAAATATATTGAGAAAATGACCAATAAAATGTGTCCTTAAGAGATGGCAACATGCATCGAAAAACCGCGATAGTGGGTACCACATTTGACATCATCCATCATCGAGTCCATATAGGCCATAAACTAGAGATAAAAATAGACGAGCCTGAGCTTTTCAGCACATGCCAGGCCTAATCTTAGAATAGTTTTAGTGTTTTTTCATTCTTTGATACACTTCTGATAACTTTTGCTTTCACTTTTCAAAGTCCCTTAACCTAACATATAACCTTATCCATTGAGCTTAATTCTTTTCGAATCTTATTATTCCGTCTTGAACTTGTAACAAGTCACACAGAATCATCTGCTCATCTCTGAGACATATGCAAGGTTGTAATAATTCACAATGCAATTTGTAGCAAAAGAAAATTCTATCTGGTATATCTGCTGGCAGCAACAACATTGAGTTTAAGCCCGCTCATAAATATCAACTAAGCGGCTGCAGCTCGCCACTAATGGCAACCATATGGGGGAGCTGTAGAAGCAGAAGGGGTTGCACATTTATGCTAATTATCCACCTTGTCAGTGAGATATCAAAGCCCGAGTTGGTGTGGGGTTGCTCTTTGATTCAATTAGCGGTTGCCATACGCATAACCCATATCTATATGTATGTCGGTATAGTTGTGCATCCAGCGTACCGACAGCAAAGTGCATTGTTCCGTTTCTTGTGGGTGTTGTTGTCGTAATCGCATTAAAAGTCATTTAATCGAAAGCGAAAAAAAAGTACACACCCCCTTTCCCTTGCACCTTTTGCCCAGAGCTCAGCGGGGCCGTAGCTCATAATTGAGATTTGTTGCACTCTAGCGTTGACTTTTATGCGAGCTTTTATTGTTTATTGTTTACAGCAGCAACATGTAGTGCAATTATAGTAGAAAATTGGATTTCCTCCCTTGTGGGAAAGAAGGTCAGTAACGACAGCAGCAGCAGCAGCAGCATCGTTAGGGCATCCCGCATATATGGGGGTAAACAGTGCTGATTGCTCTCATAGAGTTACGTTGTGTGGGGCCCAAAGCGGGGCGCTCCCAAAAAACTTTTCCAATTGCCGTTGTAGTCTATAAATGAAAGTGACTTTGGGGCTTATCAATTGTAATTGTTGGTCCGGGTAACCCACAAAAAGTGCCAAATGCTGCGGGCCACACGAAAAGTTGTCGTTGTGTATGGTAGAAACTTTGCTTTTGGCTTTTAATTACATTTATCTGGCAAAAAAAAAAAAAAAAAACCAAACTTTTCCCTCGCCGCAATTCGTGTGCATTATGTTTTATTTGTTTTCATACGCGTTTCTGTTGATTGTACCCCAAATACGCAATCAGTTATAATTTTGTTATATTTCAATTAAACAGACAGAGGGAGCGACAGCGACAGCGACACTAGCTCTAATCTGAAATGAACACGTTTTAATGGCATTTTAATTGTTTATTCTGTGATAAGGTTGCGCATCCCTCAACAGATGGCCGCATTGGTGCATTGTCAGAGTTATCTCTCCCTCTCTTACAATCCCCCCCCTCAGTCTTGTAGAAGTTAATATGTTGCTCAGGGTCACATTATCAACTTAGATAATAAATAGCAGACTTTTTCAAATGAACGAAGAATTAGCAAAGATAATTAGGACTCAATTCTAAAAAGAAACGTTTTATAGTTTTGGGGTGTAACTTTTTCTGAATTTTGTTTAGTTGATATCTTGAATTTACTTTTCCACCATTTCGAAATAATCACACAATTGTGTTGATTGTCAACTTTTCTGCAGCCAGCTTTTTCTTATAAAAATAATTTCCACTCATTTTGCTAAGTTTTAAACGTTAATCCCCATAACCAATTGAGGAATTTTGACACGCCTGGGCGATACTTATGAAAAATACTCGTTCCGACGCGATTAGCACCTGGGGAAAACCAGTGCTCACAACAGAGGAGTTGTCTAACATTCTAAATGAATCGAACTGGAATTCGCTGGGGCGTTTCCTGTCCCAAGCAACCACATAGAGGGAGGGAGCAGATAATATCATATCAATTCTAAAGAATAGTAAATATGTTCAAACTCAATCGAAAGGTGGAAGATCCTCTATTCCAGAGAAACCTGATAAAAGTGAATCATCTTGCTATGCTACACAGAAAAAAAAAATCAAATATCAGCATTATCCTTAATAATATCAAAATAATATTCATTTTTCATATCAAGGGTATACCATTTCCACCTAAATATATGGACGCAATAATATCATCTTAATATATTTATCAGATGAAGAACGATGCGATACTCAAAATAACCGTATGATACTAAATATGGTGATCTTTTTTTCTGTGTAGGTAATGCTCTTAAGTGGAGTGATAGATATTTTGTTAACAGTTACATGTGAACTAATTTCGAAATTGTTTTTAAGTTCCTAGATTAAGTTCGTTATAGCAATTAATTGATGTACAAGTCACAAATTTGTAGGCTGACGGCATATCAATGCCAAACCATTATCCCATTAACGCTAGGTACAAGATCCTGTGTATCAATTGGCGAGATTTTTATAAGGATATGTTAGCTGTATTGCAAATCATTGAAAAAAAAAGTTTCGAGCTAAATTTCAAAAGAGCAGGCATAAGGGACAAAAGTCATTTAATTACATGAATTCTCTTTATTCTATTCATACAGAAATATAATATTCATTTAACTTTAGTATGCATTTTAAATCTTCCGGGAAAAAAGTATATTATTCATATGAATTTTACAACGATATGAAAATATATCAAATTGATATGTTAATAATTTCAAATCGATATTTGTTTACTCATCATTATTACATTTGGAAGATTATTTTAACATGAATCGCATGAAAAGTGTTTATTTTATATGCGATTTAAAGAAGACTCGAAAATGACTCAAGCATATGCTCAAAATGTGATTTATTAGACTACGACTCGGAAAAGACTCGCAAATGACTCGAAAATGAGTCAAAGCTGGTTAGAAAAACTGGGTATCAACGACTTTTCAAGTAGAGTCTCGGCTGGGGTATTATGTTCTCCCGACAAAAGTAAAATTTATGGCTATTTTAATCGGACGGAGGAGTTGATAAAATCTCAGAATCAGAAATTGCATATACTGCTGGCTTGAACCCAACCGGTCCGCGAACCGAACCTTATACTTCACAACGGGTAACAAAATGTTACAGGTTTGCAGCCTTGGTCTAAACAGTTAGCGCACATTACGGCCCTGAAATTAAGAGAGTCTGAAGCCTGGAACGCGGGTAACTCAGGACATACAACCAATCAAAGCGCGGGGGTTTCGCCATTACAGATTACTTGCAATTTGTAATTTATTTGGCAACCTTTCTAATGTTTAATTAGTGAGTTGGCTGTCTCTAGGTCCGAAAAAGTTGAGTTTGTTCACAGCTGTAAACAACTTATGCATTGCACCACCAAAAAGAGCTGGTTGCCTTTACAGAACTGTTTCATCGTTATCCCTAACGACTCTTCAGTAGGCTTTTCGCTGAAGAAAGCATGATTGCCAACTGCCTCTCCTTACAATCATTGCTTAGATCAGTTGGGAACTGCTAAACTACTGTATACTTATAACGTCATTCCAGAAATTGTATGACGACAATATCCCTATTTGACACGACTGCAATAATTTGCCACATAGTAGAGCAAATGCCATCAATATCTACACGGATGGATCTTAGCTCGATGACAAAGTCGGAGTGGTAGTTTTCTCCACCGACTTAGAAATGGAAATTTCTGTGTGTACCAAGCAGAATTGGTGGCCATCCAGAAGACCGCCTGATACCATAGACTCGTGATTGAAGAAGGGAACATATACATTTACTCAGATAGTCAAGCAGCTCTAGGGGCGCTTGATTTATACACCTATTATGCCAAGACGCTCGCGGAATGCCGTAGATCCTTAAAAGCGATCGCTCGGCATTTCCGTATCCACCTCATCTGGGTGCGAGTTAGCCGACAAACTGGCTAGACAGGGCACAACCATTCAGCTCCTCCTGGAGAAGAGCTTGATAGGGATGACCTTAGTCTCGTACAAAATAGCTACAAGAAATGAAATGATGGAATAACCTTCCGGTACCAACAGTTTTTTTCGCTGAAGTAGAGATAACATCTCACTTCTGGTCGGGGACCGCCACTGCTATTGCCCAGCTCTTAGTAAAAGTAGACTCAAAACACTTGGTCACCTCTTTCTTTTCGGTTTCGGGGACTCGAAGAACCCCAGCCGAACCGTTGCTGAGGGGGTACGATTTCATACCGGTTTAGAGCCTTGATTTAAATATGAAATAAAGAGTAGTTTAAATAAATTCCATCAAAATATATCCTGGGTTCTACTGAATGCAGCCAATGATATTAAAAAGTTTAAAATTGATGATAGTTTTTTATATTTACACTCAGAAATTCCAAGCCGATTGTGCTTGATATCAAACAGTTTTGATGTCAGAAGTAGGGTAAGACGGAATATTCTTGTATACAAGCCGAAAATACTGAAACAAATCATGAATTTTTGAGATTGAAAGTCGGTTTCATATCAGGCGTAGAAATCCTTGATTGTAAGCATACAAAATATGGATTTCAACTATAGATCCTCTTAGATTTAGATAGAATATCCAGATATGAGAGAGGGGGAGAGGAGAGACCTCCGACCAATACCACACCAGCACCTACTTCTGTCTCAACTGTTGTAAATTTTAAGATACCCTTAAGAAATGTGTTTTTTACTTAATTTTCTGGGACTAGCCCACTTGACTGTCAACCATAAGCAAGACCTGGAGTCAAAATCGTACTTAAGAATGTAAGCTGTTAGCATTTTGCCACTCAACAAGCTACATGGGATGTGGTCGAGTGGACAAGACATTCGCTTAGAAAGCGTCTAGGTCGAGGGATCAAGCCCCCGGTATATATACCGGGCTTTATTTTATACAATCCTTAAATCTATTTCGAAGTCGAAATCAATTGTCTTCTCGAATTCTCTAAATCGAAGCTGATTTCAGTCTCACCAATTCGTGTTAGATTTCTCTGGGTGTAGTTCTTAGTGGGAATGATCAGGACACACAATCAAACTAATTGTCTAGTGTTCGCTTTCAACTGTCAGATAACTACTAGGGTAGCAGTATTTTGATCAAATATTATATATATTTACTAGTTTATTTATCATACATAAATCATACATTTTTGGTTGATGACACAAGTCCGAAGCATTTAGTTGCCAAATATTATCAAAAAAAAATAAAAATTGCTACCCTCCACACATTTCTTCCGCTATCTCGACTCACTCAGTCAACGCAAACAGCAAAATTATTCAAATGTAAACATACCCAACTTGATCTTGATAAAAATGCACATACTTATGTATATGTGTATATATGTTTATCCATATATCTTTAGCTATCCCAAACGAATATGAATCACTCAGTATTTCCATTTATTTTGTGCCTGTACAAGTCACCTTCCTTCCGCTACCCCTTCCACTATATGCAAACCTGTTGCATTTTCCGCATTGAATGGAGTCGTGCCCAATTAACAATTAACTCAAGTCCATAAATGGCCAGCTGACATTTCAGTCTACCTCTGGCGAGTTCCTTCTTTGATAACATTTTAGTACAGCGGCTTATCTTAATTTTATTTCTGCTACTTACCTGGAGATATTTACTTATGGCTCTTTCTGTTTCGTAGTTTTATTTGAGCAAATGGAATTTGAAAATTAAGTTTTTTTTTTTTTGCTTTATTTACTTTATTTTCTGGTCGGTTGATGACATCACGCAGGCCAATCCTGCTCAGGTTGTGTGCGGGAGACCTTTATTAATCTTATCAGAAAGTTGGCTCTTGGCATGAAATGTTGTTGTGGCCTTTACCTTTTATTTGATTTTGTTTCCAAACCTTTTTAAATTGAAAAGCAATAATCATCATCGTCAACATCATCATCATCGTTGTGAGCTCATATAGGGGACCACCAACCCCTTTCCCCATTTAAAAGTTGGGTAAAACAGTTGAAACTTTGTTCAGTTGTTCACTTCAAAAACTGAACAGTTTGCGCACATTTTGCAGTGTGTGCGTATTTATGACGCTGATGTTATTTATATTTAATTGCAAAATAAGTAAACAGGCAATTAAATAGCTGCAGCTCCAATTCAAACCCAGGAATTTTTGCGTATGTAAATAAATTTTGATAGTAAACAAACATGCTTGATGCGGCCAAAATAAAGGTTAAATTAACACCTTAATCAAAATGTCAATGAGCAAATAACGCACACACAGACGTGCCAAATGAAAAGGTGTTTAACTTACTCAAGTTTTCTTGTATGTGTGTCTGCAATATAAAGAGGCGCCCAGCTGGTTAAAGGCCGCGAGCAGAGCAAAACAAAAAAAAACCAAACATTTTGATGAGTCAAACAATAAAATAAAGAAATAACCAAGTTAATTTAAAAGAATAATAAACCACAAAAAAAAGTGTTTAACTAGCAAACTGGCTGAGCAGTTTACCCGTTAATTCAACATAAAATGGTGAAAATGCTCGACCTGGACCGTCACGCTGAGTGTCCCCTGTGGGCGGCATTGGCCTCCTCCGATGTACCCTGGACGGGCATGGACTACGCGTGCCTTAATGTCCTGAATATTTACTGCAAAGTATTTGATAAAAAACAAATTTACGATCTCATTGTAAGGTAAGCTACCGGAGAAACAACACAACAAGTGTTGAGTGTAATTATTGAAAGCTGCCGCTAGATGGCACTGCCTTACCACTGTGAAGCTTTTCGAGAGAACGAAAAGTTAAATGAAATCTCACCTACATTGGTAGAGCAAAGGCATTTTTGTTAAAGTTCTTAGCTCAATTTATTTAGTTTTTAATACCTCATTTGATTTCTCTTATTTTTATACACTGTACCAAAGGTACACAGAGCATATTAAGTTTGTGCAAAAGTATGTAACAGCCAGAAGGAATCATCTCCGACCCTATAAAGTATATATATTCTTGATCAGCATCAACAGACCAGTCGATATAGCCATGTCCGTCTGTCCGTCTGTCTTCTTGATCAGCATCAACAGCCGAGTCGATATAGCCATGTCCGTCTGTCCGTCTGTCTGTCTGTCCGTCCGTCCGTATGAACGAAGAGATCTCAGAGATGGTAAGAGATAGAGTTTTGACATGTATGGGACATATATTTCTTATACTTGCAGGCAGATCAAGTTTATTTTCAATTTTCGCCACGCCCCCTCCCGCCCCCGCAATTTGGAAAAAACTTCATATCTCCCACAGTTTTGATGATAGATTGTTCGTACCTTCTAGAGATGTCTAGAAATCAAAATTATTTATCGATTTGCTGAAGGAATGATAAAGATCGGATCTGTGACACATTTTTGAACTCAAAAAAGTTGATCGCGACGAGACCAAAAAATTCTGAAAGGGTGTGATGGTAGTATAAAAACCCTGTCTTGGTTTGGTCTGATTAGCTGCCGTTTTCTTTTAATTGCACTTTTAACTTTTCCGATTCAAAGTAGAGGGGTTAGAGAGGGCGCACCTTTAACGTATTCTTATTGTATCATAGATTAAAAATAAAAATTCCAGTTTTAAAGAGCGCGAGGAGGCCACAAAGTTTAAAGCTACATCAAAAGTTCAACAGTGAAATTTGTGCTACATGCGTTGGGTCGTCAATTTTAAAAATTTGTCAAATTATTGCGATTTTGTATGATATGTTTTCCAATTTTGAAAAATTTATCAACAACTTTGGAGCCTCTTCGCGCCCCTCAATACATAACTTTTTTAACTTTTTTTTTGTTTTCACGTTAAGTATGCACCATAAACTTACGAATCAACCAGATATTAGATTTGAAATCAATTTTCCCACCGTCGCACATCATCTCCGGGTCCATGTAGGGCGATGTGCCTAAAGCATGCTGTGGTGGGTTAACCGGTGCATGCACATTGGAGATGCCAAATCGGAAAATTTTTACCCGATCTACTGCATCTATCAGCATGTTCTTGGGTAGGATGACATTGCGTATGTGGAGATATTAAACACCAATGACCATGTCGGAGAAATAGGGCAACAAATTGATCTTTTCCAGTCTGAAAAAGGTGCGCTTCTGCAGCTGCTAATGCTGCTGCTGGATGACATCACGTAAAGTGCCATTAGGTGCATCCATGACAATATTGATGGTGCCGGCATGATTATAGGAGCGTATGCACTTTACAATGTTCGGGTGACGCAGCTGGGAGATGATGTAGCTCTCCTTCTTGATCAAGGCCAACTCCGTCTTGGTAATTCCCACAATGATTCGCTTAACGCACACTTTTCTCTCCTGCTGACCATTCTCTCTCTGGAAGCAGAGAAAAGCACGCCCAAAAGAGCCCTGTCGCAGCAGACGTATCGGTCTCAAGTTGGCATCGCCCAGATCCATGATTAATTAAATAAATACACACAACTTTATCTTTTCACATTTTTGGCCTGATGAAGAATTTCAAAATACGAGGATTTCCTAAATCAGACCACCTCCCGCCCAAACAACTGATAAAGGAGACTTCGGCATATCTCAGAGGTTATCGGAATACACGTAGCACTTAAATTCTATCACTGAGGTTCAGAGCCATATCTCAGAAATTATTTATGCTATGAACATGAATTTTGATGTTGTAATATAAAGTTTTATATATTTCCCCGTTTTCAAATGGTTTCTAAACTAATATAAACTGGTTCTAAAGCATATCTCAAAAAGTATTCAAAATGTCTAAAAGTATACAGAGAAAAAGACGAGATTTTTTCGGACTCAAGATGAGCACAAACATTGTAAGAATGGATTTTTTTAAAGAACATTGTTGAGTATGCAGAAACTTGAATTGCAATGATATTTTTCCGTTTTCAAACTCAAACGGTTGGATTGGAACGGGCTATAAGCGGATCCTCACAGTGTGGGGCTCCGGATTGGGAGAGACTGGCAGGCAATTTAGTTTGCAAGCACTGGATATGCTGCTGCTGCTCTGCCCATATCCCATAATACGGTCATAGACCTTAAACGAAATTTTTGTCGGACTTGTCTGAGAATCCATTACCCTTTGCACTCAACGAACAACATATGCAATGGCGTGTTAGCGCAGTGAGCTATCGCACACTTTTGTAGCTTTACGTCTAAAGGGTTACGTATACCAGGGGCCGGCAAAACACACATGCTCATTTTGGCTTTGCTTGTGTGTGTTAAGCCACTCGAGAGCGCGCTCATTTGGCACTTTTTTGTTGTTGCAAAAGAGAGCAGTATAAGCTCGTATACTGTCGGTGTGTTGACGTCGCTGCCGCAGAGCGCTGCTGTATACACTTCAGATAGGGAGACGCCAGACTCTGACGTATACTATTCTGTATGGTGGTTGAGCTGACTTGAATTCTCCTCATTCCATCACTATTCAAATATTTGTGCTCAAAATTGTTGAGAAAATGTTTCTAATTTGAATTGAAGGCAACTTATGTTGCAGAATTTTCCCCTCTATATAGAAACCAGTTTTAATCTGTTTTAAACTCAATTAGATCTGGTTCAAAAATGTATTATAAACTGTTTTATAATTATATCGAAAATATTTAACAGAAATATATCAAAACAATTCTAAGGACCTGAGCAATGGTGAAGCAAGTACAATATGTTGATCTTATACCAAGTCTTGGTCTGGAATTGTTAAGTTCTGCTATCAGAACTAGAATTGAATTAGAATTACAAATTTAAGCATAAGCCCTGGTATAAGAAAAATATAACAGCTAAAAGAACCAACCCTTCATGAGCACTTCGATCCTAGTCTTCTCATTGTGTCTGCCTATCTGCCTTGTTTCGGTTTTCATTTCTGATATGCACTTAATTAATTTTCTAAGCACACTTTTAGGTTGAGAAATTAGCCCAATATGACAAAATTTCAATGAAAATAACAAATTTATTTGAAATTTTCCCTCCCACCTTACCTTATCTCTCTGCCTTACTAATTAAACCCTTTGACTTTTCCCATTTTCAGAAAGACCTGTCAGTCCTGCAAATGTCCTCGCGAAGCGCATGCCATTTATCAACAGCAAACGACCAATGTGCACGAGCGGCTGGGCTTTAAGCTGGTCACACCAGCAGACTCTGGCGTGGAGCCACGCGATTTGGGCTACACTTGGGTGCCACCAGGTGTGCGAGCCTCATCGCGTATCAATCGCTACTTTGAGCAGCTGCCTGAGGAGTCAGTTCCTAGACTGGGCAGCGAGGGAGCCTGCAGCCGAGAGCGGCAGATCTCGTATCAATTGCCCAAACAAGATCTATCACTGGAGCACTGTAAGCATCTGGAAGTGCAGCATGAGGCATCGTTTGAGGATTTTGTAACGGCGCGAAATGAAATCGCATTGGACATAGGTAAGTGACGTCAATAGGGAATAATGTTTTGTCAATGACTCAACTATTGTTTCATTCCCTTGTAGCCTACATCAAGGATGCACCCTACGATGAGCATTGTGCGCACTGTGATAACGAGATAGCCGCCGGTGAATTGGTGGTGGCCGCTCCCAAATTCGTGGAGAGCGTCATGTGGCACCCCAAGTGCTTCACCTGCACCACTTGCAATTCGCTGCTGGTGGATCTGACCTATTGCGTTCACGACGACAAAATCTACTGCGAGCGTCATTACGCGGAAATGTTGAAACCCCGTTGTGCTGGCTGTGATGAGGTGAGTCCTTCATCTACAAATTGCAAGCCCTGTCACTACAGGCAGTGGCTAATTGAAAAATGTGCGGCACACTTTGGGGCGCACGTTTTTAGTTTGTCATGTGCGAGTGTCGTTTGCAGGGACTTTGCTTTTTTATCGTCCATCGCACGCAGTCCCTTTTAATGACAGAGGTGTGGCCACCACTTTCCCCTGCATATATATATATATATTTTTATTATCGAAAGTTATGGCATTTTCATTGAACTTCACTTGCTCAGGCATTAAGACAGCAAGCGATTTTCTTTCTTCGATGCAGCGACGACAACAGTTCATTGGCAGCATTCGATGTTGACGTTGTGCGACTTGAACGGAAGTCGGAAGTGAGTTGTACATAAATACGCAGAGTGAAAGTGTCGCGATATAGATTTATGAACAATAAGGTGTTAATCTCGGATGGACAAAGATAAAATAGTTCTACCATATCAGGCGTCAATACCGCTTAAGTAATTTAAAATTTCATTTTTTTTACCCGGAAAGTATGCAATAACTTAACTGATTATTCACATTTTAAGAACGTAAAGCTAAAAAGTTAACTAATTTATGAGCGGCTTGGCCCAAAGGGTTAATACAATAAAATTTATTTTCAAAACCCCTAAGCTCATAAAAAAAAGAGAAAAGGTAGTCAATTAACAGAGCTTTAGCAGTATGTTACGTTTAACAGAGCTGTTATATAACAGTATATGGCACAGATGAGCCGATATCTCCTCTATAAATAAACTGATCTTCGTAAAAATTGTTTAGATTATATCTATTAAGCATATATGTAAGTGTGTGTGTTAAGAAATATCTCAATAACTGTAAAATAATAGAAGTAAGTCGGGACTTACACCTTAAAGCAAACTTCATTAAGTTTTTGTATTAGGCGAGAGAATCAAGTATGATTCTATACCTTTCGTTTAACAGATCTGGTAGTATTCCCTTGAATATTACACCTACTAAGAAAACTTTGTACAATTTGAATACGACAAGGATGAATGTGCGTTAAAGTGGGCGAACATGCAATTTCGTGGAACCAAATATGGTCGGGTCGCTTTGATTGTGTGTGGTTTTCCTTTCACCAAACAAAAAGTCCATAAAAATTACACTAGGCAACAAGTTCCAGTTTATAGAAATGATGGATTTTCGTATGCTGAACACGAATCTGTTAAGGGATATAATCCATCACGTGTAGATTTTTGGTATGTTGAGCTTAAAATTGCTCTAAATGCATATTTTAACACTTTTAGAAGCGTTTTGTATATTTGATGGAACCTTTCAGTAAATCAGCGTATAGTTCCATTTCTAAGCTTTAAGAAAACATATCCCAAACTGTTCTACGAATTTTTTAAGCAAGGATATACCATTTTTATGAACACGATTTTTGCAATGACCTAATTTTCTACTGCCCAAAAGTATGCAATGCAAAAACTGTGCTGTGAAAAACTGTGAAAATGTACAACAACATCCATTGCATACTTATGGGCAGAACAAAATGCTGTCATTTCGAACACTTGATTTCAGAATGGTATATCTTAAAAAAATTTTACAATAGTTTGGGGTAATTTATTTTAAAGTTAATATTTGCTACTTCACGATAATAGCCAAGAGAGTCATAAGAAAAGTATAGCTTCCATACAAAACGTGCTTAAAAAGGTTTAAAATAGGCAACTTAAGCTACTTTAAGCTTAAATTACTCAAAATTCAGACGTGATGGGCCATTTTACAAAACAGATTCGTGCACAGCACTCGAAAATCCTTTAGAATCACCAACAAGTTTAATTTTTTTGCTTTATGTTATTGTTTACTTCGTTTAAGCTGTCTAAAGAGACTCTCTGACGTTTAGCTTTTGATGAATTAGAAAATGTTCTATTTGATGAGTTTTTTTTCAGAGAATTTTGACAACCAAGTGTAAAGGCAGCTTAATGCTATGAAAACCATGATTCTTCAATTTGCAAAATCAAATTTTTTCATGTTTATGCAGCCTTTGTAAATTCATATAATGACCAGCTGTTTGGTACATCTGTCAACACCAAAGCAACGTTAAGTAGGCTCAGTATTTCATGAATTGAAATCGAATTCATAGTCATCTTTCGAGTGCAAGTCGAATTCATGTAATGCTGTTTATGCACGCACTTTCGGTCCCATTTCATGAAATGATATTGCAAAAGAAGCATAGCATAAACGTAGTATTTGCCTTCTTTGAACCACGGTCTTTAAGTGTTCTTTAAATATGACGCCAAAGTTTTGGTCCAAACACTGATTTGAGAGTCAAAGCAGCAACTGCTTGGGGTATTCAATCCCGGAATGTATTAGTCCAAACTGGTTCTGAAAATTGATTATGATACGCACTTTAATTCGTCAATACAACAATGTGAATACATACAAATGTATGTATGCTCCAGATGTTCGTGTGCGAGCACTTACTTTTCGAAGATTTCGCTAATCCTTTGACTCGCGGCCGGCATTTGTAGACTAATTCGTCGCCGAAGTAGGCCGAACATATACAGGCATGTTCACAATTGCACTAAATTTTGAAAAGTAAATCGAACACAATTCCGCTTCGGTTTCGTTTTTGAATGAAATGGCTCTCTTTGTACTTTTTGCAAGCCACTGATCCAAACGATTGGCACTAGATACTTAGGATAGAATCTACAATTCCAAGCGAAACGATCAAAAATGTAACAGTCGAAGATGAGAAAGGCTGACTTTTAGGTTTCACTTTTCGGTTTGGCTGGGCAATGCTAAATTCTGGACACATTAAACAAAAAAATTCCTTGTAAATCAATTAAAGACTTGAATGCAAATCAAATTTCACTAACAATTTCTAAATGGATCACCGAATTAAGGAAAATTCACTTTATGTACATCTAGCAACTGTAAGAGTGCGTAATTTGGCATTAACTTTACGTTCCACCGACCATGAAGCAATGCCGTGGAAGTGGAATTGAGAACATGCCCGATAAACTCACAGACAGCACACACATGTAAATTTTTGGGTTCTCATTGAAATTCCACGCTACATGACATTTATTGGTATGGTCGCTACGCGTCTTTGAGTCTTTGGTTAAAGCAATACCAAGTATTTCGTTCTTACCCGTGCAAGGCAGGTCTAAGACAACTGTTTTTGTGGAGGGACCAGAGCCTAAACTCATAAACTTCTTTAACGATATAGCTGCCTGTACCATTAATGGTTTCCGAACTCTTTTATCGAAAGACGTTTAATCTCTGGATATCTTTCCAGTGCATATTCTTATTTGCATAGAAGATTTAACATAGAAACACAAATTGCTGCTTAGAACAAATGAGGTTGCATGTGCGCTTACGATATTTTGAATATTGTGTAGTGTCTTTGATATAACCCTTCAAAGTTGAGCGATTTTAAGTTTTCAAAAAAACACACAATTTTTAGGCAATTTTATCAGGTAGAATACCAAGAAACTAGGTAACGAATCGTCATTATACCCTTGCAAAGGGTATTATAATTTTGCCCAGAAGTTTGCAACGCATAGAAATATTACATAAACTATATATATTCTTGATCAGGGCGACGAGCTGAGTCGATTGAGCTTGGTCTGTCCGTCGGTCCTGTCTGTTTCTACGCAAACTAGTCTCTCAGTTTTAAAGCTATCGAGCTGAAATATTGCGCAGAGTCTTCTTTTTACTGCACGCTGCTAATACGTCGGAACCGACCGGATCGGATGACTATATCTTATAGGTGCCATAGGAACCATTGGTCAAAAAATGGATCTTAGTAAGAAACACTTTTTTGTTTTTAATGTTAGCGTCCTTAAACTTGGCCAATATTAATATTATATGCTTTTAAACAGACTTGCAAATTTTGGTCAAGATCGAATGACCATATCTTATAACTGTCATAGAAACCATCGGTCGGACAATGGGTCTAAAGAAAAACTTTTTTGTTTTCAATGTTAGCGTCCTCAAACTCGTCTATTATTAATATTATATGCTTTCAAACAGATTTGCAAACATTGGTCAAAATTGGATTACAATATCTTATAGCTGCCGATCGGTCGGAAAATGGGTCTTAGTGAAAAAACTTTTTTGTTTTCAAGTAAACCGTTCTTAAGGTCGGTGATTATTAATATTAAACGCTTTCAAACTAATTTGAAAAAGTTGATCGAAATCGAATGACTATATCTTAAGGCAGCCATAGGACCGTTCAGTCGGAAAATAAGTCTTAGTGAGAAAAACTTTTTGGTTTTCAATTTTATCTTTCTTAAACTCGGCGATTGTTAATTTGATATGTTTTCAAAAAGATTCCAGATATTTGGTATAAATCAGATGTTTATATGTCGAAAAATGGGTTTTAGTTACAAAAATTTTTGATTTTTATGTAAGCGTTCTTAAACTCTGACTTTTCGAAAACAGCATTTGCAAGGGTATAAAAACTTCGGCACAGACGAAGTTCACTATTTTTCAACTTTGACGGAAAATAAAATTCTGCCATATTTTCAAAATACATATATTCTTTGATTATTCCTTTACCTAATTCAACAAAGTCCGGCTGCACACAATTGCTCCTGCGACTGCTAGAAGTAAAACAGATAAGAAGACATTGTTCTGGAAATTGTATGGCGTCCCTGTATATGCATCCCTGGTTACGTTATTGTTCTTTTAAAATATATAATTTATATTTTTATTGTTTAATGTTTAGACTGATCTGGATATTTCTTAAGACAATTAGTTTGAGCTAAAAGTTTGAAAATGGTCTTTTAATTCGGTTGCTTCGCCTTGGCAACTTTTCACTCAGATATTAGTCAGCTGTTTGTTGTCATTTTCGCTCTCTGAGCTATTTTTTGGCTCTGTCCGTCTTCCTCTTACCACTGCATTTTTGTGTGTGTTTTTCATGTGTTTACATGTCACAAAGTTAAATAGTCAATATCACGCAAAATAGAGAGGCGTTTCAAATTGATTTTCTATATTAATTTTTCTTTGTTATTTGTCAGTATTTAGGACAAAATCAGAATGATCATTGAAAGATTAGAAAACAACTTTAGTTTTCTAACACTTCCCCATTTCAAATCGCCTACAAACTTTCGATTTCAAAGCAAAGAAAACATTTTGTATATTTTTAAAAATACCGAAAACTCAACCTTACAAATAAACACACGGACCGACCCATTTATTTTTGGCACATTTTATCGAAATATTTTCAAAAATAAATACACACACATGCATACGTACGCATAGAAATGCAAAACAATTAGTTATTATAGAAAAAAAAATGCTATTGCATATGCTCGGTTAATTGAAAGAAAACAAATATTGCGCATACGCCGTGTGTTCACAATGTTAGTGTCAGTGCCAAGTGAGAATTGCCAGAATTTATGACAACACCAACTGCACCATAATGATGATGCTTGGCATTGGCCATGCCCAAGCACACATATTAATAAAATAAAAAAAAAAACATAAATAGCGAAGAAATCCGAAATGTGTGAGCAAAGCAAAGGAGGCAAGAAACCGCTTGGAAAAGCTGATTAGAAAAAAAAAAAAAAAGAGGCCCGTGGCCCGATCCCATTTTCTGATTGCTTTGGCATTTGCCAAATACCTTGTTGTCGTTTGCTCCGCTTCGAGCGTCAATTAGCGCCTTTTGTTCTTTGGTCTTCTCTCTCTCTCTCTTTCTCTATGTGTGTGATTCACTGCTTGCTCCTCCGACGATGGGCCCTTGGCCAGTCGCAGCGTGCGCATTAATCAGTTGCAAGACGATCGATTAACTGACAACAACTGCGGCTACCGAAGCTGCAGCAACTTGGGCTAAATGAGGCTGCCCGGGCTATTAAAATATTAAACCAAATCCAGGAATCCAGCGTACGCTCCCTGCCCACCTAGCACCACAACAGTCCGGATACATCAGAATTTGCGTTGGTTTTTTTGTAGAAAGAAAATTTCACTACAATTACCTAATCACTTAGCCTGAGTGATCGTGTGAGTGCGTGGTGAATTTGATCTAAAATACGAAAAATATTCGCACTCGAGCATCGTTTTGTGAGCGTCGAGGCAGCAGTCTTGGTGCATTGCTGGTGCCAGAAGCTTCAACGATCCGCCGCCTCATTACGCAAGCGTTACCAGAATGGGTGCTGACGAGGCACTCACCGGTGTCGGTGAGCTCATATTTTCGCTAATAATTGGCTACCTGGGCGCCTTGGAGTTTGCCTTTGTGGCACGTCATCTGTATCACTGCATATTTCGGCATCCTTGCGCTTCCACCAGAGATGTGGATAGTGCAGCCGATAAGGAAGAGCTGCCACGTCTTCGTGAACAACTAGATAAGGATATTTTAAAGGCTAAGGAACAAGAATCTCTGGCTGGTACCGCCGTCATGCAGGATGGTGTACCCTATAGCCAGGGCTTCAGATTAGATCCGGAGGGAGATAGACAAAAGGTTTTGGCCGCTGAATTGGAACGCCAGCAATGCATAGAACAGGAGACACGCCGACAACTAGCCGAAGCGGAGGCCAAATTGGCCGAAGAACGAAACCGGTTGGAGGCAGAAAAACAACGCGAATGCCTAGAAAATGAAAGAAAACTGCAAGAGGCGGAAAAACAACGCGCAGCAGAGCAAAGAGAGCGTGAGCTAAAGGCAGAGGCAGAGCAAAACACCAGAAAACTGATAGAGGCAGAAAAACAACGCGAAGAGCAGGAAAGAATGCTGCTTGAAGCAGAAAAACAACGCGAAGAGCAGCAAAGAATACTGCTAGAAGCCCAACTACAACTTGAACGTGAGGAAAATGAAAGAAAATTGTTAGCAGCCGAGCAGGAACGGCTGGAAATCGAACGTCTTAGAGAATTAGCCGAAGCGGAAACACGAGAAAATGAGCAAAGACTATTCCAAGCGGAGTTACTTCGTCAACAACAGCAGCAGCAAAGGGAAGAGGAACAAGAGCAAGCTCAACGAGATGCGGAAATTGTGGAACGTCTGTTGGCAGCAGAGCGAGAACGCAATTTAAGCGCCACCGAAAGTGAACTGGAAGAGGAGGAATCACTTGTAGTGGCCAGTAAAACTAATTTAGAAAACAAGCAAAAAATTATTGAAGAAAATGCACGTCGATTTTTGGAAGCCGAAGAGGAAATGGTAGTCTTACAACAGCGCCTGCTGCAGGCAGCTCAAGCTAGCGAGCAGGACTCGGAGTATGCCGGTTGCGTGCCTGTAGTCGAAGAACCTTGCATTAAGAAGATTTTACCGCCCCGATTCGAAGAGCCCAAAATCGTCGAAGAAGAACCTATGATTGTGCGAAAGGTGAAGACACAATACGGTCAAACTGGCCGCGGTGAGGAACCGTTTCTGGTTAAAAGCAAAACGCTTACCTTTCCCGGTGTCTCGGACGAAGGCTCCTCGTTGGAGCCCAACTCTAGTCAGCAATCCTCGTTCAGCACTCAACCCTCCGAAGAGCAACGTCCCGAACCCGAGGGTGAGGACCATATACCCGATGTCCAATACACCGAAGACTATCTGCGCTCTCTGGATGGCATCAAGAGTCGTCCCTTAGTGCGTGAAGATGGTTCGGGTCGTCGACGCGCTTTCAAAAAACGACGCTCCAGTGGCAGCTCCAATTCTTCGCGTGATTCGCGTGCCTCCCGTGACGAAGAACTTAGGATGTTCACCTCCCTGGAAGAGGAAGAGCTTAGACATGGCGACAAGGAGGACTACAATCCCATCAAGTACACCAGCGAGCCTACGTTAAAGGTTAAGTCCCAGCATCATCGTCGTCACAAACGTAGTCCGGCCAAAGATTTGAAACCCACCATATCAGTCGAAGCTAGCGGTTCACTGGAAATGCTGGGCGAAGAGGAGGGCTCAAATCCCTGGGGAGAACTAGTGCCGGAGCACTATAAGGATACGGAATTCTGGAAGCGCGAGAAGGCCTTGTCCATAGACGAAGAGGAACTGGAATTGGAAAAGCAAGCCTCTGGCGAAGAGGTTATTGAGCCAGGCAAAAATGAGCTCCAGACCTCATCATTCGAGGAGGCCAGTGAGGCACAGAACAAGGAGGCTGCCAATTCAATACAGCAAAACTCCAAGGATAAGCTGGTAAGTGAATGATGAGGTACCAACTGAAATATGACTTACCAAAAGAGTTAAACGTTGCTTTAGCAGGACAAGGAGCATACGGAAAGCCCCCCGACGACGGAGATTAAGGCCAGCGATAACAAGTCCAATGTAAGTTAGATCTAGATCATGCACTCAGAAAAAAGATAACGACTGTCAGATTCTAGTACGAAAGAGATGGAATTAATACCGTTTTTAAATTAGATTATGTAGGAAATTTTTGTAGAAATCGAGTCTCCGTGCAACATTTCTTGGATTGAGCACGAAATTTGCCTAAAAGTAAGCAATGCAAAATCCAAAAATTTACATCTATTCTATTACTTTTTATATGGAGTCATGTTTGATTTCTGATATACTTCAGAACGTGGGTTGTCTGTTAAGTTTCTAGCCTTGGGAACTATTATTATGTTATTTTACGATTTGACAATTCCTATGCAAAGTTTGACACTTTTTATTATACGGGGAGTGGAACAGAATCCTCTTCTAACCAAATTCCAACCGAATTCCAATTTTTATTATCTGTACAAAATAGTTTTAAAGGATTTCTTTCAAGTTTGACACTTTACACACTTTGTGAAAAATTTGTTACAAATTCAGTATTCAAAGTATTGTACATTGCTAGCCACTACTTTTTTCCATCTTTCTGGCAATTTTCGGATACCATTTCGAAAAATCGATTCGTCTTTCGAATCGATCCAATTTTGGAGTTTCGAAAGAGCGAAAGTGCTGATCCGCCAGTCGTGCGCTTACTCATATTCTGGTCGTTGTTGCTTAAACGTATCAATTGAGTTCAGTAGAGCTGCCCTGTGATGGTTTCACCCGGTTGTAGCAGCTCATAGTACTCCAAGCCCACTTTGTCCCACCAAATACAGAGAATGACTTTGTCAGCTTGAATATTCGGCTTTGTCGTCGATTATGGCGTATGGTTATATTATTTTTTGGGCTTAGGTTTATCGTAATGAAGCCATTTTTCTATCAACAGTCACCATACGATGCGAAAAGTAAACTTTCCCGCGTATTGCGTTTTGTTGGCGCAAAATTTGTCATATTCGGAGCACACAAAAACTATATTGTTTACACTTCAGCGATAAGACACATACTGCAAAAGAAGCCCAATGATGAGGCTTGAAAATGAAGTTGGTTGCAACACTGTCCGATTTGATTTAATACTAGTGAAGCCATCTCTTAAAGATCCTTTAAAACTTTTTGTACATGCAAAATGTTTCCAGGGTTGCCAAGTGAAACTCAATGAGAAAATGATTTCAATTTCATATGAAACTTAAATGTATAATTGTTTATTTTACCATATTTAAGTCAGATTAAACATCAAAGGAATTTCTGAATAAAAATTGGTAAAATAATTTGCGAGAAACGCAATCCTGTTGTTGTAGTTGGACCAGAACCTTATACACAAACCGTTTAACCAGAGTTTCGAATAAGAAAATTAAATCTCTTTAAGATTTATGTCACCGATTAATTTTTCTAGAGATTTACAAACCAAACGACGTCGAAATCTCTAGAGATTTCTGTGTCACCCCCCGATAAACTTAGTTATACAGCCGTGCTCCCATTTTCACTTTCATTTTCAAATCTTTGCTAGTTGAAACCGCTTTTTTGCCCAACTTTAGTCTTCAAATCACAAAACTTTTGCGAAAGTTAAAATCGAAGCATGGTTGATAAAGATTTCAGATTGTTATTGTATTTGCGTTGCTTTAATTGACTTTAAGACGATTTGTACAATGATCAACTTTTTCAGTTTTAGCATCAGTTTAATTAAAATTGTGTCTGAAAACTAGAATACTTTCATATCTTAAAACATTAAGGGGAAAACCGCGCGAGAGCTTGTATTAATGTTCAAACTTGAATATGAGACTCGCCCAAGATCCACACATAGTGTTAAATGTCATATTCACTAGACAAAACCTAATCCATAAACATGTCAGTTGTTGTCATAAAATTAAGGGCCTATTCCTCATCTTCTACATAGATACATATGTTACATAAACTTACAAATAGCACAGTAAATTGTGAGCTTATCGGACAGATAGCAGCTAACTGGAAGAAGAGAAATCAGCCATAAACTTATTTTGCATTAGTGACAAGGATCTGTGTGCATTTGACACCACCCTTGATGAGGACCAGCCATGGGATTCACTTGGGATGCGTTGTGTGTAGACCAATGCAGATTATTTATATTCACGTTGTGCCTTACAAGTACTTCGTTAGCTAAGTTAGGTTTAACGGATGAAATATTTAGATAAAAACAAAGATCGCTCGAAAGAGGGAGTTAGTATAGTATAAACCTAATACTACAACAGTGCTCATTAAAAGTGTATAATTCTATACAAATAATTTATGAGTGCTTACCGTGTGCTTTGGAAATGTCTTGCGACACAGAAATTTCGTCGTTATCCACAATGGTTGGCGACGATCGTAAGGATACTTAGGATACTACAAGCTTTGCAAATAGTAGTTTATCCCTTGGTTTGAAAGCCCCAAGTAGATTTATATTTCATCATCAGCCACTAATTCACTATTGTGAATAGGCCTGCTGAAGAAACCACATATAAAACACAAAATAATTATTTCAAAACATAAGTTTCACCCACTATTTTAATGAAAAGAACTAGAAAGAACCACACTAGTTAGAAAGAACCGCGGTATACCGCCAGTGTGCGGTCCATTGGGGAAAAGTTTAATTCTGCATTTGTAACCGTTCCTGCCAAGCCAAACAACCGTTCTTTGCCAAGTGAACATTTTTATGAAGGTCTTCCAACAACGTTACATGTTTCGAAAAACGATTTTACTGTGCACAAATGTTTAAACTTTCATTATCGCACAGAAAAGGCTTAAGAGAATTTAAAATAGGAAATTATTTTAAAAACAATTTTCATTTTGGACTTTTGAATCAATTAAATAGAGCGATTTGGAGTTAGAGTCAAACATTAGGTAACAATTCTTTAAGTTATGCTGCAAAATGTCAAACTTTCCAAAGGAAATGTCAAATGAAACCCGGACACACTATATATGGACTAGGTGTTTATTGTAAAATACGTCTAATTTTTGCACTCAAATGAGCTATATGAGAAATATTGTTGTGTTTAATTGATGGATAGACTTAAGTATGTTAGGCTTTAAATGAAGAACATTTGGTACCTATTTTGAGTTTTCATTTTCTTGATTCAAAAAATGAAGACCTGAATATATTTCAAAACGGTATTTATGAAAACTTTGTACTTGAATTATATATTTTGTACTTGAATGAAGTATTTTCTATGAACTTGATTCAAATACAAAATACTTAAATCTTTTTTCTGAGTGCAATCATCCAATCAATCTGCCTTCCAAATATCTACTGCTTTAACTGCTTTTCACCCAATTTGCTTTTCCATAATGCTTTTGCCGCTGCTTCTGCTTTTAAGCTGCAAACCTCCCCCACAACGGAGGAACAGCAACGAGTTAGCTCACCGAGTCTAAGACGCAGTCCACGCATCGATGAAATACATCAATACGAGGAACGCTGGACGGCAAGCCAAGAGCCACCCAGCATAAACATTAATCAACCGGAAACTGAACCTTGGCGCGATCAATATGGCCTGCTCATGGAGGGCATAAGTGATTTCTACGATTTTACAGCTTCAACAAATCCCTCCAGATCGCGTTCAACGTCGCGGAATCCCTCTCCTCAGCCCAAAAATGTGGCCAATTGCATGGATGTAGACAATGAGCGCACACTTGAGATATACGACGACAGTCAGGAGGGTATATTGGGGGGAGAACTAAACTGCGAATTGGTTTTGCAACTAATGGAAACGACGCTAAATGGAAATGAATCTAATGAGTCTAATGAGAATGAATTACAATTTCAATTACAAAATGTGGCCGATGATGCCAAGAATGGTAATCAAATGGTGCCCATGTTATACGAACCCTTAGAGGAAACGAGAAGTAACAGATCACGTTCGCGTTCGCCGTTACCCACCACAGAGAATCTGGAGAAAAGTATAAGCAAGCGTCGTCAGCGACTCATTAAGCAGAATGATGAGCTTATGGAACGTTTGTCCAACTCCAGTGGAAGTGGTCGCGGAAGTAGTCCTATGGAGGTGGAAGAAAATAAAATAAATCTACCGCAATCTGTTGTGGAAATAAATAAACTAGCTGATGAGGCTATGGAAACTGCAAAACTGCAGCCACCCACCATTTCCATAGAAATTGCAGAAGCACCACCAGTTGAACAGCCAGAGGAACCAGAAGATACACCCGAAAGCATGGCAAGACTTTTTGAACAACTACGTCTGAATCGCTCTCGCACGCGTTCCCGATCTCCGCTGCCCAGTGCCTTCAACCTAGACCACAGTCTGCAGAAGCGTCGTGAAAAGCTAATAGCACAGAATGATATGTTTTTTGAACAATTGCAAGAACGTGCACGTACCCCAGAGCCAGAGAAACGTGTAACCGTGGAGTATGTCTATGAGTTTGTGGAGGAACGAGATATGCGTTCACTTTCACCCTCCCGTTCGCGCTCTGGCTCAGAGAAGGACTTTCATCTTATGCTTAATCTAGAGGGTTGTGAGAAAAGAACTTTAAGTAAGAATAGCGAGGAATGTGAAAGTGTAATGGCTACCAGCAAGGCCAAGCAACAACATGAACTGGATATGGAGGCTCTACAAAAATTAAGCCATGCCAGCGAGGAAGTTGAGCTACGTATGCTAAGTCCCACTACCTCGGAGAAGGACTATGAACGTACGGTTTCAGAGGTGGCTAAAGAACTGCAAGATGAATTGCTGGCAAGTGGTTTTCAACGTGAATCTCTAGATTTTGAAATTGAGAGCTCTACCACTACCTCGGAGAAGGACTATGAACGTACGGTGTCAGAGGTGGCTAAAGAACTGCAAGATGAATTGCTGGCAAGTGGTTTTACACGTGAGATAGAGAGCTCTACCGCAACGGCAAAAGACTATGAACGCACAGTGTCAGAGGTGGCTAGAGATCTTCGGGAAGATCTTCTTTCCAGTGGTTTCACGCGCTCTACTTATGTGGGGGAATCTCTAGACTTTGACCTAGAGAGCTCTACCGCAACGGCAAAAGACTATGAACGCACAGTGTCAGAGGTGGCTAGAGATCTTCGGGAAGATCTTCTTTCCAGTGGTTTCACGCGCTCTACTTATGTGGGGGAGTCTCTAGACTTAGCTTTGGATAAAGACTATGAACGCACCGTCTCCGAAGTGGCTAGAGAACTTCAAGAGGAACTATTAGCTAGTGGCTTCAAACGTTCCACCTATGTGGGACAGTCTCTAGACTTGGATGTACAGGAGGCCAGGGAACATGCAGCCGCTCAACGTGAGCTGCAGGCAGCTATTTTGGATTCCCTGACAACGTCAAGTGAAAACCGTTTGGGGGCCATACCCAAAACTGTCTCTGAAGAAGTAAGAAAGGAATCTCTGGATATGTCTGCTACTCAGCGTGCTCAACGTTCACGTTCTCCAAGTCGTTCACCCTTGCGTGGGGAAGAAGTCGCCTGCCTCCAAAATATTGACGACGAAGCAGCTAGACGCGAGTTGGAGGATCAATTTTTGGACAAGTTGGCCGCCTCCAGTGTTAGTTTTGAAAACTTTTCACGTCACTTGAATGCCGATTTTTTGGACAGTGAGCGGCGTGCCTCAGATTCAACCGTTATGCAAGATCTAGAACCAGATGAGTATCATCACTTTAGACGTTATTCCTTGGCTCAAGAGCAACCCGTGGAGGAGTATCCAAGTGATGACTTTGTCTACATATCACAAATAGAAGTGCGCACACCTGCTGGTACCAGAACTTGGCTAAAAGAGGATTTCCAGGACTCTTGGGCAAGAGCCGTGTTGGCCGCTGAGGTCGAGGCAGCTGAGTTTGATGCCACCAATGCCATCTATAATTTTGACATAGTGGGTCAGGATAATGATGAGGCTAGCTCGAATGATAGCGAGGATGAGCGACAGACCGTGGTGGAAATTGAAGATGAATATGAGTTGGAATTCGATGAGGGAATCTCAGACAATAATGAGCGTACGCAACCCACCGATGAATCTCATCACGATACCTCAGAATGTGAGGAAGCCGAACGTAATGCCGATCGTTATGCCAATCGTGGTGCCAACGACTGGGCGGAGGTAGAAGTTGCGGAAGATTATCTCGATTATGGTCTGGATGATGGGGCTGTGGGTGGGGCCACACCCTACTCCGATCCAGAATCCTTTATAGAGCAAATCTACAATGAGGCCGTTAAAAATCGTAAGCAATCGGGTATTCTTAGGGATTACGAGTGCATGGTACAAGAGCAATTACCCTCGGATAATGGAGAGCAAAGTGAGTCGGAAAAGGAGAAATCCAGTTCGGATAGTGAACGATATGCTTTGTGGGCCAAGACTAGGGAGTTGGACAGAACGCAGCGTCATCATGAAGTGGACATTGCCTTGGGTCTAATGGAGACAGAGCACAGGGATACGGAAATGCGTTATCTGGGCGATGCACACATAGCCGCCAGGCAGTCTGCCCGTCTACGCACACGCTATGGTTATAATCCTCAGCTACAGGTGGATGTAGAAGATGATGATATTGAGGTGGATTTGAATTATAAACCCAAAAGAGAGTACAATTGGCGTAAGAATTTCAAGCTGGATGACAATGGAGCGGGAAAAGAAGAAGAAGTTAAAGTTGATAAGAATGAGGAAACTTTAATGGAGGAGCCAAATGAGCAAATGTTGGAGGAGGAAATTGGTGAGCTAGTTGATCTACGCCGTTTTAGCTTGGGCGGCGAGAGCATTACCCTCTTCAGCCGCAGTCCTCTGCGTGAGTTATTACCAGATGTAGCTGAAGAAACGCAAGGCGAAGCAGATACAGCCTTAGCAGAAGAACCTGAAGCTATTGAAAAACCCAAAAAGAAAAAGAGTAAAAAGAAAATGCGCAAAGGTTCCAAAACCGAGGAAGAGTTGCGCGATGATAACGATTCGGATCGTGGTACTAATGAACAGGAAACCAAGCGAAAGTCATCACGTTCACGTCGTAGCTCAAAAACTGAGGAGCCTCTAGGCAATGGTCTATTCTCGCCACGCAGCAGTCTGGCCTTTGAGCTCGAGGGCATTGCCGAGTTTGAGGCACCGCCGGAACGCCAGGAAAAGAAAACCAAAAAACGCAAGAAGGCCACCAAAGTAGAGGAATCACCCTCACATCTGGACCAGGCCTTGGCCACTGCACTGGCTGAAATTGGTCCCAATTCGGTGTCCACCAACTTAACACCCGAACCGGCACAGGAGCATCTGCTCGCCACTCTAAGCGCCGAACAAAGTATATGCGTTACACCCGCCTCTTCGTTGGACGAACCAGATACCATTTCATCCACTTCCACCACGGTGGCTGTGACGCCAGCACGTTCTATTGTCGACTCATTTGACATACTTAAAGATGCCAACTTTTATCCGCTTTTCTAGGCCGCTTTGATGCAAGAATCTTTTGGCGATTTTACACACTATATTTACATTATTTTTTTAATTTTTTTTTGTTTCTTATAGACATGTTCATAAGCCCAGCCCCTCAGTTCAAATCAAATATCAAAAATCCGTGCACGCCAATCCGCCTCCTCTGACTGAGGGTACACTTGCCCGCCCATAGGATCATCAACTATGTATTATACTAACGACCAGATACAAAACAAAACCGATCGATATCTATATAATGTACCATACGAGTTAGTTATTTATCAAATTTCTTTATAAATCATGAGAATAAATACAAATTGTGTATATGAAAACATCGTTTCTTCCTTCTTCACTTCATTCAGCGCATCTGACGCCATGCTTGTGCGGCTGTCGTGGCTATAAATAGATAGATACTCGTCCAAAAAAACATGCCAAATTGTTGTATCTGTGTGTTTGTGTCAAATTATTGCATTGGCCACAAAAATACTCGAGCATTGAGATCATTCACTTGCTCCCCAAGTGCACTGACATTCACAAATAGCCCACAAACCGTCCCACAATTGGCCATATGTATGAACCATTTGTATGGCCCAATTTGCATTTGTCTGCTTTCATTTGGCCATGATGTCATCGTTTGGGGTGACACATAAAACTTGATGCAAATTTCTGTTATAAGCCCATAAGTTCATATCTATATTTATTTTATCGTTTATGTGGTTTACCCGTTTAATGCTCCTGTCAGCCATTTGAGAAAGAAAATAAAGCACTTAAAGTGTCATGTATTATATTCGTTTTTTTCCGTTAAGGGGTGGCAAAAAGCGGTCTGAGATGGTTTTACACAATAGAATGTTCCCAAGGGCCGAAATGTGTTCAAATCTAAAGTGATTTTTGAAGGTAATGTTCTATTAATACCCAAGCTAGAGCTCAGATAGTCTCTGAGAACTAAGGAACTAAGAGGTACTGCGAGAAGGACAGACAGACGGAGGGAGGGAAATCTACTCGATACTCAGTACTTGATACTCAGCACTCGGTAGTCAGAACTCGATACTCAAAAAGCGATCTTCAGTACTCGTTACTCAGAATTATATACTCAGTACTCGGTACTCAGAACACGACCATACACACACAAACAAAAATCGGTTTTCTCTTTCTATTTTCTGTGGTTGTTCTTGCTTAAGTTGTAGTTTATAAATTTGTATTGGTTTCCACGCGCCCGTAAGCTCACTCTGGGCCCCCCTGTTCTAAAGCTTAAGAAAATGACAAATATTAAAGAACGTCTTCACCAAAAGACTGCGAAGGACCATTGATAGTGGCCGCTATATCTGATCTTTCCAATAGTATAACTTTAAGATTTTAATGACTTAGTTTTCTGAAATTAAACTATACATATTTTCGAAGTACATTAGATAAAAATTTAGTTACGCCTTCGTATAAATAAAACTTCTGTTTAAACTAAATTTGTATCTCATCTGAGTACAGGCATTAAAGACAAACAGGTTTTGCTTACTAAAAAATATAAAGTGGAAAATTGATTCTACTTATAGATACCCGATAAAGATATATATTTGTGGTTGCTGTTTACCAATTGTGGTTTAACAACGATTTTAAAAAACCGGCTGCTTAATGTGTTTTTTAGTACAAAATCCACAAATGAACCAAACAATTTTAATAAAATCTTTGGTGACTGACCATAGTAATTTTTCTGATATATCGTTAATCGTCGTTAATGATTATATCGATAATCGTCGATATCGGCACTTAAAATATCATATCGGAACCCTTATCGTTAAACAAAAATATAGATATATCGATACAATATTGACAATCCTTGTTTGGTGGAAACGCTCGCTGCAGACTTTCGCAGCTTCGACAATGATGCGCCCAGTGTGAAAAGAGTATTAGAAAGCTTCTTGTTTTGATTATAATTATTCTTATTTTCTATCTATACTATTCAGTTTGACGAAAGGAGAAATATGGTACAGCTAACCAATCAGTGTCATAAATTCAAGTTAATAAAATTAGTAAAAAAAAGTTTTGATATGACCAGTCGCATGCACCTGTGGCCTTAGAACTAGGGATGCAAGACGCTCGGAAATGTGGACTAGTTCGGTTCAGTGGCTCACACAGTTTTTGAACTGCCGGTTCGTTCTCATGAACTGCCACAGTTTCGGTTCGGTTCAGACGTTCACTCTTAATTTAATATATAATATTATATGTTTAATGAAGACTTCGGAATTTCCGAATATTATGATTTCTGAAGCGAATATGTGACTTTTCGCACACTTTTGAAGTTGAATTCCTAGATAACATTTTAATAGCTTATTAGTCCTTATATAAAGACGAAGTCTACAGACTTCGTGCATAAGAAACTTTGAAAAATTCACAGAAAAATACGCTTCTAACAAAGTTGGAATAAAGTAAAGTAGTACGGCATAATATTGAGTAAATTGTAATATAATACAGTCTGATGACAGGTAAATATATTAAGAACTCAATGAGGCAATTGCCCACTCTTAAGATAGTTGATAAATTATTCTTAAAGACTAAATCAACCCGGTTTCGCTAAGAATCAAGTTGTCGCGCTTGTAGAGGGTCCATTTGCGAAACTTAAATTACTAAAAAGTCGTATAAAACATCTTCTTCTTCATCTTCTAGTTCCAATCCCGAGTGGGACATAGGGCATCAACTACTCCTCTCCAGCGAACTCTGTTCTTAGCTGTCGCTTTGAGTTCTCCCCAAATTTTCCCGAGGCGTTCCGTCTCTCTACCGACAGTCCTCCTCCAAGTTTCTTTGGGTCTGCCTGGTGTCCGCCCGACTCCGTCCAACGGGTTCCACTCCATTGCCTTCCTTGCGATATTGTTCTCATTTTTCCGCAATGTGTGTGCTATCCAGCTCCATTTCATTTTGCGTATTATTGTGTCGACACTCTCCATACTCGCTCGCCTGAGTAGCTCGGAATTCCGTATTCTGTCAGGCCAGAAAATGCAACGGTTCACAAATGCTTGGAGTTTTGACTCTATGGAAGTTGTAATTTTCCAAGTGGACGAACTGTATAGGAGCACTGGCATTACGTTGGACTTAAAGAGCCTGATTTTGAACCAGCGTGGATATGATGAGCATCGCCAAACAGCTGACAGCATCCCAAAGGCACCTTTAGCCTTTTACAGTCCGTCCCTCCATCAACACCGACTACGCTACCCAGGTAGCTGAATTGCTGAACTTGCTCAATTGGCTATTCGTCCAAACCAGAGCCTGGGATTGTCCGGAACGAATGCTGAGCGCTTTCATCTTAGCCGTGTTGATTTTGAGGCCTGCCGCTTTAGCTGTGGTGTCCAAGTCGGCTAACGTGTCAGGTCGCTTAGCCTATTTGCCAGGAGGCATATATCGTCTGCATAGTCCAGATGCCGCAGTTTTGTAGTCATTGACCACTTAATGCCGCTGTTGTTGGGAGCAGGTCGCATTGTAGCAAACACGTCTGCAGCCACCATTATAAACAGAATGGGCGACAGAGCACATCCCTGCCGAACGGCACTCGGGACTGGAAAAGGCTGCGAGTGCATTCCACCGTGAAGCACTCTACACTGAGCGCTGTCGTATGTCGCTCTGATGAGGGAAATAAGTATAAAACATATCTTAGACAATCGACTAAAATTCCCATTCTTACAAGTCTCATAGTCTGAAGGTAATCACTTAACGTCTTAAAACTATCCAGTGAACTGAACCGAACCGTTTAGCTATGCGGTTTTTGTTTCGATTCAGCTTTTTTGAAAGGACGCTGGTTCGGTTTGCGGTTCGGCTAATCAGTAGTGTTGGGTTGTTTATTTAACTCACTCAAATAGCTCAGTTGTTCAATTGATCAGTTGTTCAGTTGTTCAACTAACTCAAGGTATGGTGACGATTAGAGATCATTCGAATCAATTGACGGTCCATTTGCTCCCACATGCAGGCGCTCGCTTTTAATCTTTTAATGGCTTATATGTAAGTCCGACTTGCTTGACATTTTCCTCCAAAAGTTTTTGTTGTTTTTGTTCTGTCGGACAACTGGTTCCACTGCAGCCGGGTGAGTTGAAACTTAAGGTAATGCTGCAGTATATACTTTTCTTTTTTTATTAACCATTTGGGTGAAATGTGTACTAAATATCGCTGTGCTTTTCTATCAAAGACATTCTAAATAGAAACAAAGGACGTGATTGCCATACCAGAAGGTTGGCATACATGGACAACAAACAGAAACGCGATACGCAGCTGAAAGGTCACCAAAATGAGCGAACAGTTACTGATAAAGTCACACTGAACAATTCACTGAATTAGATACAGAGCAGCCCACAGAAAAACTCACAGAGCAAGAAAGACTAAACAACCGACTGAGCAAGAGAGACTGAAGAGCTCACAGAGCAAAAGAGACAGAAAAACTTACTGAACAAGATATAATGAACAATAATCGCTGAACAAAAATTAACAATTGAAGAAGAACATGTTCAGTTAAGTGAACAACTCAATTTTGTTCACTCACTCATGAACAACTTAACACTATTAATCAGCTGGAACTAGCGGTTCGGGTTGGTTCAGAAGCGGTTTGCATCCTCGCTTATAACAAGAACATTTTTTATACAAGTCCCATATCTACACTCAGAAGTGCCCTAAAAAAGTCTTTTATCGAATCTTCGATATTCTCAATATGCATTGGGGTTCAATGATTTAATGCTGTAGTCTGCTATAATGAACTCCAAGAATTTGCTTATTGGTTTACAAGTTCATAAGGAAAGAAATCCTTACGAATTAAGTTAAGTTCAATTCTCATAACATTCTATTGTAACCAATTTTTTTGTGCACAAAATTAGTTAAATTATTTATATTTCTTTCCCAGAAGTATGCCACACTTTCTGCCCAAAAATATGCAATAATTGTG
Organism: Lordiphosa magnipectinata; assembly: GCA_037044535.1. Lineage (NCBI taxonomy): Eukaryota > Metazoa > Arthropoda > Insecta > Diptera > Drosophilidae > Lordiphosa > Lordiphosa magnipectinata. The sequence goes on along the minus strand of JBAMBO010000632.1, from coordinate 1,525,922 downwards.
CTGTCACAATACTCAACACAATCGTCAACACTTTCGTTTCGTACAACAGACGTGTCTTTCATTCATTCATCTTTTTTGCACTGTTTAGCATATAGAAATATATTTGCATTTCGCTGAAATGCTACTGTCAACTTTTCGTTGTCATATCCTTTGTCAAATTAAGCAGAAAGTCGCTAGAGTCCCAAAAGAGCTACAAAGCCTTTAAGATAACAAATTCGTTTATGCGGCCTGTCAAATAATGTGAAATTGAAAAATTCTCACATTTCGAAATGTTAAAATATTTATGACAACAAACAGGAAAGTATGTCACTCGAGTGATTTGTTTACGCAGCTCACTTAGAGGCCACTTTACTTGGGTGTTTTTTGCAATGATATTTTTAAGAATTATTTTTGTAAAATTCATTACGCAATGGCACATGGATAGGTACAAGTACTAAACTCTTCTATACTATAAGCAGGCATCTTTCGGTGCACGCAAAAACGTTGCCAAAAAGTCTTATTCAATAGTTGTTTGTCTTTGACATGAATTCATTTTTCTTTCGAGGCACACTTAAAAGCCAGCGGTTATTTTGCTCTGTATTTAGTTTTTGAAATACACACAAATTTACATAGGTATATACATATTTGCGATTCTGGCCAAAAAAACAAAAAAATAATGCCTTAAATTATTTCAAAATTCACTTGAAATTTGTGCGTTTTTTCTGGCAAATGAGATTTTCTTTGGGTTAAATGAAACACCTTTTGCTTTCTTGCGCACACATTTGTCTTGTACCAAAATATGTACGAGTTTTGCTTGTGCATTTTGAAATTTATGTGACGTTCGTCTGGCCACAAACCACTCTTGACATTTCAATAATATTCTCGTATGATTTTTCATTAATTTTGTTGAATGTCATTTTTCCATTTCACTTCATTTGATTGGAATTTAATGCTCAGCTGCTTTTTAGAGCCCCACAAACTTAAACTTGACCGACTGACGCAGTTCCCAGTTCCCGCTTCATTCATTTCGATTACAAACATCAAATGTATTTTTGAAATGGTACACACCGACACACTTTATGGCTGTCTATACAACAAACAAACAAAACAAAAAAAATTATAAAAATAATCTGGAAAATATATAAATTTATGACCCAATTAACGCCTGCGTGAAAAATGCCAGCCAGCCACAACACGCAAACTTTTATCAAAGATTCGCGAATTGCATTTATTTATAGATGAATTCAAGATTGCATTACACTGCACTCCATTGCTGGTGCAGTTGTAGTTGGTTGTCTGGCGCAAAAATAGCAGCACAGCAGCATGCCACACATTTTCACATTTATAAATTCACAACTGCAGAGAGATTTATGTACATCACATTTTGGGATTTTTTCTGCTCTAACGCTAGCAAATTTCACGATTCCTTGATTTCGATTTATTATTCTTATTTTATATTTGGCATTATTGTTGTAGTTTCTCGTCTCGACCTAGAAGACATTGGTTTCTGTTATTGAACTGTCATTAGAACAAATTGGCCAGCTAATAATTTGTTAATATTTTACCTTGGTCGTTTGCCCTTTGGTGCAATTTGCTGAATTTTGTTAACCATAATAAATAAACAACAGCAAAATGTTTAAATTGAGGGGCGATTGTTTGATGTGTTTTTAAACATTCGAATGGAATTTATGAAAATGGAAAATATGTTATGTATTAAATATTTATTTGATATACGAGGCCAAACTATAAAGTTTTGTTTTTCTAAAAACAAGTTTTAAAGTACATGAGTCGCTCTAGGGTGTTTTGGAAAACAACAGAGCCTTTGCCCAAATAAATAAAAACTGTTCTCGCCTCCACTGATAACGCAATAAACTATAAAAACTATAGTATGGTAGTAGTAGTTTAGTTTATTGGATCGTTTCTTGGCATGGTTCATAGAAACCGTCAGTCATTTACAAATTTATGTTTTACCTAAATTTATTTTATAATTGATAGAGTAAGTAAAATATTATGAATCTAATTGATAGTCCTGACGGTCGATTGGACGAAAGTACCTAATCCATTAGCAATATGAGATCTCGCCGATACCGTAAGGCGTGAGACAGGTAGTTTACTAGTAGCCCCAGTTTCTCCCGTTCATTCACTTTAGTTCTTGCGCCTCAGACAGCACTGAGCTCTGTAGATGTAAAGCCCATATCTCGCGCAGCATAGGGCAGATTGTGATGAAATGCTCGACGTCCTCTCGTACCTGTATCATGGTTGACTTTTCGGTATAGATTTCTCGTGGTTCTATTCTCCGCTCTGTTTTTATAAAGAGTCCAACTTTCATTTGCAATCCTCTCCAGCAGAATATTTTGAGAGTATTCCCAGTGGTTAGGGTGACTTTCGAATATATCTACATTGAACTTGTTTCCTAATAAAAACTATATAAAAATGTTAATCCTAATCGATGTTACTGCGTTGCCACCAGATTTATACCGTGTCATGCGATAGTTTATCGACCTATCGTAAGCCTAGCAGCTAGTCACACATTTTTATACTCTGTACCGAAGGTACATAGAGTATATTAAGTTTGTGCAAAAGTATGTAACAGGGAGAAGGAATCGTTTCCGACCCTATAAAGTATATATATTCTTGATCAGCATCAACAGCCGATTCGATATAGCCATGTCCGTCTGTCCGTCCGTCCGTCCGTCCGTCTGTCCGTCTGTCCGTCTGTCCGTCTGTCCGTCCGTCCGTCCGTATGAACGAAGAGATCTCAGAGATGGTAAGAGATAGAGGTTTGACATGTATGGGGCATATATTTCTTATACTTGCAGGCAGATCAAGTTTATTTTCAATTTTTGCCACGCCCCCTCCCGCCCCCGCAATTTGGAAAAAACTTCATATCTCCTACAGTTTTGAAGATAGATCGTTCGTACCTTCTAGAGATACCTTGTAAACAAAATTATTTATCGATTTGCTGAAGGAATGATAAAGATCGGATGAACGATACTCAAGTTATGAGCAAAAAACACCCCCCACCCATCACCACAGCATTCTATTGAACGGCAATCTTAGTGAGAGAGAGAGAAAGAGAGAGAGAGAGTGAAACTTAGAGATGAGCGAGTATAACTCGTGAGCAAATGCGAGCTGCGACGTTAAGGGTACAGAGTATGCTATAGTCGGGCTTGACCGACTTTCTTTCTTGTTCTTTGATATCTACGTAATAATATCTGAATAATAGCTGAATTCGCGAATTTGTTTTAGGCAAATAAACTTCCAGCTCAATAATATCTGACTGCATAAGTGTACACACCAATATACATGCATGTTAATCTCTTTTCTAATACATACTACGTTTATGATAGCAGTATCATGGTTTTTTAAAATCACGATTTTAAAATGCGACTGTTTATGCTTCTTTATAAAAAGATGCAACTTATGAAAATTTTAAAATAAGGTGGCAGCACACATGAAGACCTTAAAACGTGGAAAGCAGATATCCCAGGCCAACAAATTTCTATGCAGCATTACTCAAGTGGACTTAAGGTCTTGGGCGTGCATAGACCACGAATGCGAAGATTGCATAGCCGGCGTCGAAAAGATTCCTACTGGACGCTGATACAAAATCCAGAATCAAAACTATCTTTGAGGTCATTTGATATCTTCTCTAGCATTCGCAATACGTTACCTTTATCTAAAATTAAAGAATCATTAATTAATTGCATTGAGAACATTTAAACTGTTATTCTGGCGACGCCTCAGGAGCTGCATGGTATTCGCTTTTTCCTGAAGTTACGTCGGACACATAATTCGACACAAAGCTCTCCGGCTCAAAAATATATTCAATTGTGTCGTCCAATGCGGTGTCAGCCACTGGACACTTTCCGTACTGCTCGTTCAGCTCATGAAAGACGCACAACTCTTCCTAAAAGCACCACTAGTTCCATTGTTGCGTTTTACCTCAAATAATTTCTTTTGAGCCCCCGCAACTTTGTTTTTACTTGCTCAGTGCTTTTTCTGCTGTCCAGTGGTTACAATAGGATTCCCTGTTTCATTGCAATTTGCCCTTGGTTCAAACACAATTAGCTGACAGAACAGCTGTTTTTTTGAAGAGGTCTTGCCAGACTGTTTTGTTTTTAAAAACCATACTCAAAATACGTGTGTAGAAAAAAATTTAGTGTTTATACTTATATTTTTTGGAAAAATCATGATCTGCAATCATGGTTTTTTGCAAGCATAACCGTAGTATATCATAGAATAAAAACCCAAAAAAATTTTACAATTTCAAAGTTTTTTGTCTGCTCATTGTCATTGGAACTTTTAAAGCCGTAACGATACCATCAAACCTTAAGATATCTGATTTTGAATTTTTGATCAATTTTCTATAAAATATACTGAATTTTTTGAGCCAGAACTAAAAAAAAATTACTTTTCATACAAGGCAGGTCCGGTCTAATGTACATATAAATTTAGTGGAATCACACACTGTGAAGATGAAGGTTGATGAGAAATATTTTTCTGGAACCAGTGTAAATTTAATCTAAATCCTAGATTGAAAAACTTTTTCAAAAAACTTGAAATCTGTAGAAAAAACATGATTGAAATACCTTGAAATTAGATTAAAAATCTCAAAAACAAGATTTATCATCTCTCAATTTATAAACCCTCCTACAGTTTTAGATTTTTTTCTTCTTAATTTTTTAAAACGAAAACTGCTTGAATTCCAGAAGACACTTGATCTCGACTTCGAAATTGTGGGCAAAGGAAGTGCGTTATAGACGAAAAATCGATTTAAGGATTATAAAAAATTATAAAAAATCAATTTAAGGACTATAAAAAAAATATAGACAATAGGCTCATTCAGCAGACAATTTCGATTTGAGATTTGTGATTTATGATTGCCGATTTTACCTGCTGTATGCAGTGATTGCCGATTGCGATTGTCAAAATTGACAATCATGATTGCAGAAAAGAAATCGAACCAAAAGTATGATTGGTTACCGATTGCGGGGCAAGCATTCACATGAAATTTTCAATTTATTATCCGTAAATATTGAAGTTTATTTGTTTATATTTGATAAAAAGTAATAAAGCCACAAAATACCTTAAAGCCTGTTATAAATGCCATTCAGCAAAAACTTTTCAATCGCAATCGAATTTGTCTGCTGAATGCGCCCAATGTTACAAATACATCAAATATATTGATCCCACGACTTCAACGTTTTTTAATCCGAATGTCTTGCCCACTCGACCACTGCCCTTGCTCGCAAAGAGGCAAATGCTCAACTGCTTACATTCCTAAGTATGATTTTGACGACAGTCAAGTGAGCTAAGGCGCCGTCTTCCGTTTGTTTAGTCTTCGAGCTTCCGAGTTCAAGTCCCAGTAAAGTAAGCAAAACTAAACAAAATTTTAATGGTATTCTAAAATCAATCACACCTTAGAAGAAAGTAGGCTTGTGGTGTGTGGTGAGGGTCGTTCTCATATCAGTATATGCTGCTTAAATCCAAGAAGATCTATTCTTCAAATCGATACTTTTCATTTTTACAACCAAGAAGATCTATGCATGAAATGGAGACTTTGTTGTGCTTGATTTCAGTATATTGGTCTTGGATCCCAGAACAATCCAAAATCTACACCAACAGAAAATGCCAAGTTAACAAAAGCTTTAAGTATGCAATTCAAACAAATTGGCCTCTGTGCTAACTGCTGGTGGAGAATTTCTCCCACTAATACAGAAGGGCCGATATGGGGCACACACATACACAATGCTTTTGACAACTTGGCGTTGTCTATTGATGCCTTCCAAGTGGTTAAAGCAATGCTGGTGGCATGAGATGGCCTCTGCCGACTTGCAGAAGACAGGCAAAGACTGCTGATGATTTAATCGGGAGATTGATGAAACAGCTGTACAGTCAACCAGCCTCATTTGTGGTGTAAGTGTGTGTCTTGTTTTAAAAAGTTATGAACAAACATAACTTATTGACCTGGAGCCTGCAATAAGTTCTATGATTGATTTTCAAAGAGGTTACTAAAACGTTCACACTTTGCAGTTATATAAATACACTTTTCCAGACTTTTTCACATTCAATTGGAATTTTTAATGATATATGATTATTTTGATTAAGGTTTTTTCTATACTTAAACTAAAACATATTTTTTTCCTCTACTTTAAACATGTCTAAAAACACCTGTTTGCCATTTGGAAAATTTTTCCCAAGACTTTTTCACATGATGCTCGTATGCCAAATGGTGTAATGATATAGCAAAAAATGTATACAAGGAATGTGAAAAACCTCATATTAATTATATAGATATTAGCCCCACGCAAATGCCCAAAACGAAAAATCAATTAAAAAATCTTAATATCCCACGCTCTAAATCTGATAGATACAAACGTAGGCATGTATCTGATAGATATGGATAATACGAGTGCGACAAGTACATGTGCCAGACCGGGAATTTATGCTCCATCGGTGTTTGCAGTGTGTGTTGCGCAGTGTGGGAAATGCGAGTGTATTTTTGAGAGTGAGTGTGTGTGTGTAGGGGGGGACTTGTGTGTCGTGTGCACAAGCGCCAGCCGCTCCACCAACAACAAAGAAAATTCAATTTTTCTACTCTCTGACACAAGGGGCGGCCTGCCCCACCCCCAAGCGCAGGTGTGTGCCAGCGCCCACACAACTTAAATTTCAATATTTTTTTGGCAAAGTGTTAGATATATTGCAGGCAAATTGGCCAAAAATTGGCGCTGCATTTAACATTCAATAATGCCGCTAATGATTAGCGATCTTTGCCTTACAACAACAACAACAACAATGGGAGCAGAAGAGAGCAACGCTTGCGTGCTGGCCACCGCCGACGCCACCGCCGGGGTCTGGTCTCTGGCGAGACTCTCGAGATTTTATTTTTACACTTGTCTCTGGCGAAACTAGATACACGCACGCGCTCGCACGGTCGCTGCACCATTTCAAAAACTTTTCGAAAACTGTTGCGCCAGTTGGGATCTCGACTCGGCAAAGTTCAAAACGTTTTCTTCCGCGGAACGTTGCGATTGAGTAAATAATTTTAGAAAGTTCAGTCGGTCATTAGAGTGCAACGCACAAAATGGCGGATGTGGAAATTATGCAAACGGTGACGGAAGTCAAGAAAACGAAGAAGGTCAAGAAATCGTCGAAGCGTCGCGAATCGGAAGTGCAAATCAGCGAGGTGGAGGTGGATGCTTCCATTGAGGAAAGGGGGTAGGTGACGTGTAACGTTGATTCACACAGTTTTGTGGCAGTTCGTTTGTTTTTTGGTGGCCAAATTGGCCACATCTTTGTTTTTTGTATCCACATGTATCCATATATCTTTACTTTTTGAAACATTCCAAACGCTCACTCTCAAACTCTCAATTCCAAAAGAATACTTAAGTACTCGCATATCGAACTCTTACAAAACGACACACGTTACTACTTTCTTTCCTCAGCAAAACAGTTTACTAAAAGGTACCACACAGCAAAATTGTCTCCAAAATGTCTCTATTTTGTTTATACACCAAAAAAAAAAAACAACACACGACAACAAAAACAAATATATATAAATATATATCTATATGCATACAATACAAAACTACAAAACAAAGTGCTAAATATACTTCAAGAAAACATATACTATTCACAATTACACTGCACAACACTGAAACTGAATTTAACTTATTATTGTTTAACTTGCAATACATCTCCTGTGATTCTAAACCAAGTTCTTGGCGTTCCTTTTCGCCTTATTTGCTTGCAGTTAATTTTCAGTGGCGAATACACCAAAGCCATGGACAAGGATTGGCACTCGGGCCACTTCTGCTGCTGGCAATGCGATGAGAGCCTCACCGGACAACGTTATGTCATCCGCGATGATCATCCATATTGCATCAAGTGCTATGAAAATGTTTTTGCTAACACTTGCGAGGAGTGCAACAAGATCATTGGCATTGATTCGAAGGTGAGTTAAAATGTTGTAATTCAAAATTGTCATAAATTTAAGAAAAAACTTTCAAAAATTTCCAAAAATCAAAAATTTGTAAATTTGAAAAATTGTGTTTGTAAAATTCACTATACAAAACGCCTTGCATCGTTGTAGAGTTAATCCCACTACCATCTTTCAGCTTACAGTCGATTCTAGTGTTTTCACAACATTTGATTCCAAGATTTTCTTTACTTGGAAGTTCTAAAGTTAATTGCGTGAGTTTCCTGTACTGTAAATATTGGTGAATGTGGCTTTTAGCCACCAGTTTTCCTGTAGCTCTAAGATAATACTGAAATTAATTAACATAAAAGTAAAAACTATCTTATTTATATTAAGACTAAGCCGAAACGAAACCACAGTTTGATTTTCTATTATAAACCAAACCATTGGGTTAATTCCTCCATGATCCACTGAATCGAACCAGTAAAAGAAAACGAACACTGATATATATTGAATATGTTCTTTCTTTTATCAGCAAACACTCGAAATTATGCGTTTTTCTTCATAAATTATATGCAATTTGATCTTCCTAATTGATAGTCAAATTTTCAGTTCGGCTGGTTTTGACATATGTTAAGTATATATTGGAAAAAATAGCTTTAATACCGCAGAAACCGCAGACTGGAGGACGGACAGATGGGCATGAAATCATGCTGATAAAGAAGACAATTTATACCCGTTACTCGTAGAGTAAAAAGGGTATACTAAAGTCGTGCAAATGTATGTAACAGGCAGAATGAAACATTTCCGACCATATAAAGTATATATATTCTTGATCAGCATCAACGTCCGAGTCGATATTACCATGTCCGTCTGTCTGTATGAACACCTAGATCTCAGAGATTAAAAGAGCTAGAGCAACCAAATTGGAAATGTAGACTCCTATTGTCCATGAGTAACGCGTATATTGAAGTCGGTTAGGGCCGACTTTAGCTTACGCTCTCGTTTTGACATTATATACAGAGGCAAAAAAACTTGTCTAGAATATAAGTTGTCCTTAATTTAAAATTAGAAAGACAAGATGTTGTCAAAATTTTTGACAACAAATGCTCGAAATCTTCTTGAAAAGTGTAATATTTTACTCAGTTTATACAAACACCAAAAACGGTTTTCGGCAGAGAGATGTCTCTTGTTTCCAACTCAACCTTTTGTCAGCTCAACCTCCACACATAAAAGTACTAATAGCCCTCTAGATGTGAAGATAATAAAGCGCGCAATAGCTCTATGTGCTAGCGCGCCATTGCATACGTTGTTCGTTAAGTGCAGAAGTGTACCGGCTTCGATTCCCGTCAAGCCCGATAAAATTGTTCTGTGTTTTTCTGAAAGACAAACAAATCGGATGGAGTGGGTCGTTGAAGTTTCTATATAGTGATATCTCTGATCCTATGGAATATGAGCGGAGGAGCAGCAGCAGTATCCAGCGCTGGTAAAGCAATAGTTGCCGCCTCCCTCCCTTCCCTTCCAATCCAAAGAGATTGTCCCGTCCCCATTTCCTCCGAAGCACCAAAATGTGAGGAATCCGCTTATAACCTCATCCAAAATAAATCAAACTTTTACCCCAGTTGCCTCAAAAATGTTCTTAACAACAGTACAGTATCAACTCAAATCAAGTTCTTAAAAACGGAACAATATTAACTCGATTTGAGTTTTTCCGATCTCAAACAATTGTTCTTGAAGTGAGAAAATTGTACTACAAATGAAAAAAACTGTTCCTGCACTGTTTTTGGTAAAGTTTGTGATCATCTTGAGTTCAATGTTCTCTGTTTATTACAAAAAGGTTTAATTAAGTAACTTTATTTTATAAATTCTTGAAAAATTCTGATATTTTATCGTCAGGTCGCTAATACCCATATACATACCATTGATATTCTAAAATGTTGTAATTAATCTCAGTTGATTTTTGTTGATTATATTGAATTATAGTTAACCATAGACCTTGAGCCAGCTAATAACAAACTCTGACTATCGACCTAAAATAATATCGGTATTTCGAGCTCTATGTGGAATACTTTTAACATATATTTTTTGGCTTCGAACAGTTTAGTTCGGAAGAAAAACTGCTTTCCGCTTTTACTTTCCTTCTTTAAAACTCCAATAGGTAGTAAGATGATTCAAATATAGAAAAAATGTTTAATTAGTGTGAGTTGGCTGGCTCTAGGTCCGAAAAAGTTGCGTTTGTTCACAACTTGTAAACAACTTATGCATTGTACCACCAAAAAGAGCTGGTTGCCTATACAGAACTGTTTTATCGTTATCCCTAACGACTCTTCAGTAGGCTTTTTGCTGAAGAAAGCATGATTGCCAACTGCCTCTCCATACAATCATTGCTTAAATCAGTTGGGAACTGCTAAAAGCAATGAAAGCAAAAATAGACAAGCAATGAGTGCTTTCATCTTTCTGGTGGTAATGCTTAAGCTTAGGGCTGAACTTTTTAAGTGCAAAAGCTTGAGCTTTTGAGCGAACTTAGAAGTGCCCGTTAAATTTGAAATGCGAAGCATTCAAAAAAGCGTTTCTTGCGTTGTTTCTTGAAACTTTTGTTAGTTTCATTTACAAAAAAGAGAGCGGGCCGTCTCTTATATAGATATGTAATTTATTTGGCGACCTTTCTAATGTTTAATTAGAATGAGTTGGCTGGCTCTAGGTCCGAAAAAGTTGCGTTTGTTCACAACTTGTAAATTACAAATATATAGAAAAAATGTTAATCATATATTGAATGCGCTTAGGAGACTTCAAAATGTATTTTGGCTTAAACGATTAATAATCTGCAGATTTGGCATGCTTTATAAACAACAAACGAGAGGGTAGAAGCCATAAATAAGATTAAACTACTTACTACTACTACTAGTGAAGAAACGAAACGGCTCATGCAAGGCTTAGTTGGTGACATTCATGTCTGTTTATAGGCTGTGAATAAAGATTATCATAAGCTTAACGCTCTTGGATCTAGTATTTAATAAGCTTTCCAACTGTTCACATACTTTTCCCTTATTATGAGTACAACACTTTATTTCTAAGTGTAGTAGAAATCAAGGCTGTCAACCGGTCCTGATCCGAACCCCGCAGAACCGGCTCGGTTTTTATTTTTGTGTCAATCGAACTCAATATTTAAACTCCCGAGCTACCCAAACCGGACACACTCTGCTTGAAAAAGGTTCGGTTCAAAGAATAACTTTAGTCCGTTTTTACAGAGCTTCTAAATGATCACAATATTTTGAACGGCTAAAAAACATTTACAGTGCCGAATCGGAACATAGTAATTTCAAAATTATATCCAAACTGCTAATTACGATTTCGAGAAGGAAATAAAGTCAAGATGTTAATTTGCAAAAAAAAATCCGTTTATTTATTTACATAATAAATAAGGATCATTCGGCTATTGATAAACGTTTTTCATAGCTTTGATTGCTGGAAGCTTCCTTACCATGACTATATGACTTAGTTTTTACCAAAAACTGTCTCAATGATCTAAGAATCCATGATTCAAGCTTCGAACCAAAACGTTAGGTTCGATAAGTAAAGGAACCGGTCGGGTTCGGTCCACGGGTTCGAACTAGGGATGTCGGAATATCCATATCGAATATTTTATAAATATGTTTTTGGTGTATATTTTTGTAAGCTAGCCTCCGTTTTTGTGGCCGAAACCAAAAAGAGTATTCACAAAAATATTGTCAAAAGATCGAACCTTCTTCAGAATTTCAGAGGTTTGCAGCCTTCTTAGAAATAATAAAGTTTAAACTCTGATTTGGATTTTGTACCAAGATGAGTCCGAATACAGCTGATTTTATGATGAAACTTCAGTCTCAATTGCAAATTCGAATACCACAATTTGAGTTCGTGTTCTTAACTGGAAGTTTGTAAATAACGATTTAATAACCAAACTCACTCAACCCCATTTCGAAACAGAAATTCCCATTATTCCCTCAATACCTTCTTAACTTTAATACATTTTATCTCATTTTTCTCTCCCCTAGGATCTTTCCTACAAAGACAAGCACTGGCACGAGGCCTGTTTTCTGTGCTTCAAGTGTCATCTATCGCTGGTGGATAAACAATTTGGCGCCAAGGCGGACAAGATCTATTGCGGCAATTGTTATGATGCGCAATTTGCATCCCGTTGCGATGGTTGTGGCGAAGTGTTTCGTGCAGGTGAGTGCGACTAATGTAGCATACTTGCAGGCGAAATGGAAATTCTGTCAGTGTTTGGTGGGGAGGGATACGTTAAAGAAAGAATCAACCATTCTGAACTGGTTTTGTGTTTGATCAATTTATAATGCGGCGGTGAAATAATTGCACTGTCTTGGCAATTTATTGGACCAATGACGGGACCTGCTATAAATCTTTAGTTTACATGGACGAACTGTGCTGTGCATTCATATATATTAAGCAAACTAATGAACTTGCCACAGCAAGAGTGATAGAAATGTTCAGGTTTGTAATGCTTGAGACGCTGCGACTTCTTGCATCAATTTTCATGTTTGAAATGCTTCGGCTACTTGGGTCAAATGGTTCATTTTAGAAGGGGTGAACAAGGTTTGAAAAAGGTCAAAAAGGTTAGTTGATTGATATTTACAAAAACAGCTGATTGGTTTGTTTTGACTAGAAAGCGCCGCTTTCAAACGCCCAGCACCAACTCTACATTGCATTGCAAGTTCATTGTCACCGAAACAGTCGCCACTTGGCCGGCTCAGACTTCATATTATTAAACAGGCCAACACAAACGACCCGCCGCGTCGGCCCACGCCAACGCAAAGCAGCTGCTGCGTCAGAAAGCCCTGAACTCCCTCTGCTCTGTCACCGTCAAGGTGTAAGACATGACAAACATCACACAGTTCAGGTTCATTCTGTATAAATTGTTGCTGTTTGTGCTCTGTTTTCAATTGGAGTGCAAATAAATAAAAAATAAAAAACAAATACACTAATTCATTAACTGCTGTTTGAGTGATAAATTTATGGCGATAAATGTCCGCAAATCTCCCATCCCCTCTCACTCACAATGGAAGTGTTAAAAAATGCTCCAAATTTGGCAACTGAGGCCGTGACACTTTCGCAAGGTTGTAAACCACGCGCCAACAGTGCCAATTACGTGTAGAACAATCAAACAACAAAATACAATATATATTGAATATTAACTACAGATCTTAACTGCACTGCAAATGTTATTTCAATGTCAGCAAATGCAGCCCACACTGTTTGTCAAAGGTGGAACTGACAGATTTATCTTGAATATTCAGGCCTTAACTAATTGTCTAATCAAATATGAATTAAGTATTTACAAATTTAGTAAGGGGAATCGCCACTAAAACTGATTTCAGTTGATTAAATTACATCATAACATCCACGCGTAATTCTTTCGAATCTATTTTTTTTTTCTTTCCCCCTTCTCTCCAAATTATGGAGCATATGTGTGAGATTTTGCATTGGCATTGTTATATTTGGCACGTATTATTCAAAAATGGCATGACTCACCCAAAATAAGAAAATAAAAGCAAAATAAAACACCAAAAAAAAATTTGCCACTAGATTTATTCTTTCCACCAGAAGACAGCTAGCACACGCGAAGGCGGTCTCCATTTGAAATTTTCAAAGTGAAAACTTTTTTTTTTGTTGTTTGATTTGTGGCTTTTAAATTGCACATGTGGTTCATAATCATTCGAATGAAAAATTGCTATTATAGTCCAAGGGAGATTTGTGATATCAGCGGGAATAATTAAGCTAATGTTTTTCTCTATTTTTTATATGGGTTCTTTTGTGGCAAATAAATATGAATAATTCTAGCAAATGAATATTTCGCTTATAGTATGGTCAGTTTTTTATTTGTATGCAATGGCATCATTTGTTTTATTGCTTAATTATGAGATAAATAGTCATTTTTAGATTTAAGTTTGCGGTTTTAACTAACTTCCTGGGCTGACGAAATTTACTGATTTTTAAAGAAGGCCAGCTTTTGCAACAGAGTAGATAGCAAACTTTCCATCAGTCATGCTCCCATTTTCGCTTTCCCAAAAATTTATGCGTTTCGAGTCCAAATTTGGACCAAAAACAAGTTTTAAGTCGCAAAAGTCTTACGAAAGTTAAAATAGGAGCAGGGCTGCATATGTATTTGTTGGTCGCTGAATTCAAATCAATTGTCCGTTTTTCCCCAGCAAATCAGGTTTACAATAGTGCACCATTGATAGTTTGAACATCGATAGTGTTCCACAAGTATCGATAGTACTATCCAAAAAATTTGCTTACAAAATTTGTCCATTGCCCTTCTCCCGAAGTTCTGCCCACACCAACAAACTAAATTAACTTGTAAACGAGATATTATAAAAGTGTTTTGAGCGAGGTTTGTTTACTTTTGTAGGTCCTTTGACCACGTTAAGTAAGCTTTTCCAACCAAATTTGTTTTCATGTAAGCTGCATTTACACGTTATATCTCAGACTTACCCTGACGTGTTGGGAAAAAACGGACAATTGATTTGAATTCAGCGACCGAAAGCAATGGAAAGTTTGCTATCTTCTCTGTTGCAAAAGCTTGTAAAACTGTGCAATCCACAAACTAAGTCTTTGTTGGTAAAATTTAAAACGCAGTTTGGTCTATTTGCTATAGCCGATTAAAAACCTTTAATATTTATTCAAAACTATTGTTTTGACCTCTTCTGGCTGTATCTGAATTACTGTTGAGTGCACACTCTTGCTTATCAAATCACTCACTCAGACTTTTAGTCCGTGTTTACACGGTGAAGTTTCTTTCACAAAGCTCTCTTAGATTTCGTTTTTAAGTTTCTTCAGAACTGCGTGCATTGATTCGTGAAGTTTTAGTTCAACATATCTGACAACAAAAGCTCTCGATATAGGCCAACCTATAGCCACCGGGGGCCGAAGTCACTTTGCAATTCACACCGAATGCTAGCCGAAGTCATATATCACTGAGTGTCAGAGAGAGACAGTCACATTTTTCAGACCTCTCTATTTGGCCGACCCTGCTTTAGTCACTCATGTAGCAGACTACTTCCAGCTCAGAGCTGAGCCTGCTCTCCTTTAGTCTCGGTCTTCCCTCAACCGAATGTGTGCTGCAATCGTGCTTACTGCTAAGTGGCTGTGGCTGAGCACATAGCACTGATCGGTCTGACAGCAACCGCTCATAAAATGTGTGATTTTCGAAGACCAAAATCTAAAAATGTTAGTTGAAAAGGTTGCAGCGTGCTAAAGTACTGTAGACTTTAGCTTGAGCAGAGAGAGAGTCAATGTGAGAGAGTACAAAAGAGCGCATATAGTTTTCGCACACATTGTAAACCGAGTCTTACACACGTACACATACATACGAGGAGATCTTTTGAATGCGCGACTTTAGCAAAACGGTCCAACGTGTGTGCATCCTAGATAAGAAATTTCGTCCAGATAGCTTTGGCTACTTTAACTCAACTTGTCATGCTGATCCAAAATATAAAAATAATGAAAAAGCGTCTGTAAGCAGCGAGAATTAGAGCTGGCTGAGCCGGCTGCTCTCGGAAAGTGTCTCGCAGCTCCTGCTCTCAGCTCAGGGCCGAGATATGACTTTTAACTTTTGGCTCTCGAGCTGTGACTCGGAGTTCAGAACCAAGAACAGAGAGTCAAGAGTTGCGAGCGAGAGCCAGCTCTAGAGAGCTACGGGAAAAGAAGAATGCTAAACCCTAGTTAGAGTCTGTGTTAATAAGTATGTGCAGTCAACTGTAGTTCAGCTTTTAGCCGATTATTGTTGCTAGTGATAGGATTTCTCATCGAAAACAATAAAAACATAAGTAAGTTACTCATTAGCCATTACTCAGGGGGAGAAGTACTTTATACTCTTTACCTATATCAATTGGACCAGACTGAGCTCTATTTGAGCCCTAATTATTATACAAATTATTTACATAATCAGATTCAGGTTGAGGGTCTACAACAGGAATAGGCAAAGGAAGCAGAAAACTTTGCAGAATTTCTGTAGCGTGTTTAAAACATCGATGGTCACCGGTACCCCCCATGGGCCTAAGACATTTCGCTATTACACATACTAGAGCCGAACTCATGCCGAAGCTTAGGCCAAGAGAGTAAAAAGGCCTTCAGTAGCTGGCTAACCTTCGATGCGGCCAGATCGAAGCTGGTTCACGGAGCTTTATTTTCGCACACCAATACACTCTCTATTTTGGCCTCGCTCTCGTTGACTAATGTTGGTTAAGAACATTCAGAAATCGGATTTTAAAGATCTCTATTTTCTGCCTGGGCTGGCAGAGTCGGCAGCGTCCGAACAAGAAAGACAAGCTTTTGAAAGCTCCACTGTGCTCTACAGTAGCTCTACAGTACAAGCTCGTCGCTGCGCTGCTTCGCCGACAATGCCGCTGAGCGAAATGAACTTCGTGTCAGTGGCTACACACACATATGTCAATGTTTTTTTGACCGACCCTTTCTCAGTCGCCATTGGCAAATTCGCTGCTCACATCGCCTACCCTTGGTCTATGAAACAGCGTTTGTCAGGAGCGAGGCCAAAAAGTGAGAGTGTATTGGTCTGACCTGCTTCAGCGACCAATGGCCAGCGACTGAGAAGCTGTTTGCTCTCTTGGCACAAGCCCCGGCATGCGTTAGGCTCGTTTCGGTGTGAATAGTGAAATGTGTTCAGTCTCTGCGGGCCAGGCGTGTCCACCGGTGTTTTAGAATCAATTCATTTAGCATTTGGACTCCTCTATTTAAAATAAATAAAATTTAAGAACTTTTTAAATCCAATTTTAGGAAATAATTTTCTTTCTTCTAATCTGCTTCTTTTTTATTATGATGGGTCGAGCATTAAAGAAGCTTTCTTTTAAGAGTTACAAATACCTGAGTAATATTATTGAGAATAATAAATATTCAAAATCTTAATGATTTCGAAAAATCGTTTTATAAGAAGCTTGCCTTGACTTTATGTCGTTGTAAAATACCCCAAATGGTATAATAAATCTTATTAAATTGTAATCATTTGTCAACAATAAATTCACATAAACTTATTCGACTATTAAATGCATTTAATGTCTGTCCCTCAACCGCTTTGGTTGTGTAACAAATTACTTAATTGTTTTGATAGATTCCTGATAAAATTTTAACTGCATCTCAATTGATTTATTTGCTGGTAGCCAAAGAGCAAAATCCCACACAAAACTGATCATCCAACGCGTGGCTAACCATTTCCTTAAGTTCAAACGCTATTAATCAACGTCAAATGTAAGCCAAAGCCATATATAAACGTTATTGGCCATATCAACGCCTCTAGGGCGGGTATTCGTCAATCCAAAATGGGATCGAATTGATTAGCAAACATGCGACAATTTCCTATAAAGTCGGAGATCGAAATGCCACTGGGCGTTACACATTTCTAGGTCTAAATGTCATTTCGTTGTCCCCCCACACGCACACACACACACACACATGCACACGGGCGACTTCCTAGAGCCGTAGTGGTTCACCTCAAGAGTCTGTAATCTGCATAAACACATTGCGCTCGTCAATCCTCCTCCAACCTGTTTCAACAACAGTCAAAATAGTTCATAATTGCATAGCAGGCGGAGATTGAAGTCTCTCTAAATGGCACCTTGTCATGTTAAAACAAGACGATCCGTTTGTCGGAGGCGGCATGGGCATGCAACAAGTGCGCCCGTCCTCTCCTACCCAAACTCAATAAGCGCTTTTCACTCAATGGCAGCAGCAGCAGCAACAGCAGCCGAAGGCTATTTCCACTCAAACCCAACACCGTCGATGTCGATGAGTGTTATTGTTGTCTGTTTGCCTCAACTCCGTTGTGCTTGCTGTCTAGTCTCAGTCTCAAAACGGCTTTCAAAGCGTGCGGAACGCTGTCACGGATCGAGCTCTGTTGGTATTCGGGAATTGTGTGTTTATTTTGTCGAAGAAGCGGCAGGCAACAACGTGTTGCATTTGTATTGATTGCTGCATAAACTTTAATGTGCCCGGCCACATCAAGTGTATAAAGAATTGAAAAGTATTTCCGCACTTAATTTCAATAATTGAGATCTTCCAATTATAAACAAGTTGTTGTTTAGAACTAAATTTCTTGTAAACAACAAAAACAAAAAAAAAAACAAAATCAAAAAATGCAAAGCACAAAAGCCTTTTGTTCTTCTCGATGATGATAAACTGCAGTAGGCACCGGCAAAATGTATAGAACAGATTTCGGCAAACTATAAAGTGTTTAATTAACGACAGGCCATGTTGCGTATACTTGATAATGTGATTCACTTCACATTTGCTAAAATTAAGCTAGAAAATCCATACAGAAGTTAGCCAGTTAGATAAAGTAATGGTTTCAAAATTATTTTGAAATAAGCAAAATAAAAATCAATAATGAAATCAAGAAATCAAGAATATCCTTCAGCAGAATAGTAAAATATGGTTTTGATGCCTAAAAATATCCCTCAATAATCTCATACAGCCATGCTCCCATTTTCATTTTCGCAAAACTTTTGCGCTTTCAAACCGGTTTTTGGACCAATTTTGGACTCGAAATCTGAAAATTTTTGCGAAAGCGAATATGGGAGCATGGCTGATAATCAAACAAATTCGAGCTTTATTTAGTCCCAAAACAGGATCATGCTAAGCATGTTCGAGACCAATTTGAGCTCAATATATAATATTGATTTGATCCCAGAAAGATCCTTTTTTGTTTGCTTTCTTCCTTCATATTCCATAGGACATTCTTATGCAGTTCAAGACCCACAAGGATTTTTGTTTTATATAAAACTTCTGAAAAAAAGCAAAGAATTATACAAAGCTTTTTTCTCAACTTTGTTTAATCTGATCTGGAAATCGAACTCACGACCTTGCACTGTACATGAATGGAATGGCAACTCATCGCACTGCACCATCGGACACGTCTTAAATGCTACTTATATATTTCGGCTGTCTCTCGCTAACTTGTGAACATTTGATCTCAAAAAGTGATTGAAGTAAAGTAAGAATATGAAGGGCCGCTTAAACTATCAAATAACAGAGCAAGTTGTAAGTTTATCCGACACATAGCAGTAATCAGGAAGAAGAGAACTCGACCCTTAGTCTGATATAAGTTCGAAAGGCTTGGAGTAAGCATAAAAGACTTGTATTGATTAAAATATCCTTCGAGACGAGATTGAATCTCGCAAAACAAAAAAATTCAAGTACTTCGAACTCAAGATGAGCCCGATCGTTGTGTAAGAACAGGTATCTCATTTAAAGTACAATGTTCTTCTGTTGAAGTTTCTTCATTTCAAAAACATTTACAACAATGGTGCCCAAGCGCATTCCGCAAGCCACGCATTCGTTGTTGTTTGGCCTTCATGCATGTCTTATGGCAGAGTTCCCCAGGCATAGCCCCTCTCATACTCGCCAATTCACACCGAATGCTTGCCACAGTCATGCATCACTGTATGTTAGAGAGAGAGGCAGACGTATTTTTGCGCTCTCTGCTTGGGGAACCCTGCCTTATGGGCTACGTAAAGCAGAACCGGCCAAATGGAGAGGACAAAAAAGTGTGCTTGTGTTGGTGAGCAAGAGAGCTCTCTCCAGACTACAGCCTTTTTACTGGCAGTTCAGTGTTCACCGATTCACACAATCATGAGTTCGGCTCGCGTTTGCGTAAAAACACGATTGACTTCGGCTCGTGGTAGCTATGGCCGGGTCTGACGTAAAGCAACAACAAATTCAAATGCGTTCTCTCCTCTCTTTCTTTCCGAGCGAAGGTTTTTATTTCACATCATTTTTAGAGCGTTTCGCATCACTCACGATTCATGCACGATTAAAGGAGGCGATCACGCACGATAAAAATGCATCTCTATACAAATTTTAGTTAAGTTAAGCTCAGTTTAAGTTATATGCATTAGTCACATGACTAATTTCATGATTACTGCATGACTTATATTACCTATGTATGACTTTAATTCACTCACGAAACACGCACGGATCACTGAAGCATACTCAAAAAAACCCTATGTTTGCTCACAATGACGTCGTGACTCGTTCAAATTCACCTCACGCGCTCACCTTTAGCTTATACACCCTTGAAATTTCCATAATAATCATCAAACTGACACTATTTAGACAACAATTTGAATCTATTGGGTATCAAATTTTCTTCAGTACTCCAAATATCAAGTTGATATTTTTGAAAGTATTAAAATGATATTTCGAGAATATCAAATTGATACTAAATTGTATCAGATTGTCGAGTCATAAAGAAAACAAACAATTATGATAGATAGCACCGGCCGCTACGGCGATGGGCAGCACTTCGCATACTCCATGGCTTCTTTTGCTACTTTAAGGCAGACATATACACACTATGGGGGTACAGAGTGTATTATAGTCGTGCTTGACCGACTTTCTCACTTGTTTTTTTTAGTATCAATTTGATACTATGTCTTATTAATTTGATATTTCAATTGTCAAACTTTTAGTATCATATTTTTTTCTCTAGGATTATATTGATACAAAATGAAATGATACTAGTTTCAGTTTCCATTTGATACCACGTGTATAAAATTGATATTTATACGAATTTTTTTGGGTGTATTCATAGCGCCTAGAATGGTACTGAACTAGCTAAATAGATGTGATTAAATTTCGGAACTGTCTAAACTGAGCTATCCTAGACCTAACTATACCTAAGTGCCCATTTCTATCATTGAGTTTTTATTTAGAAACTCAAATTTTAATTTTCAGAATTTTTGAAGATTTTAATTGATATTATTTTAGTTGCAGTTAAGAACCCAAGTTGCTATTAAAAATTAATTTTTAACAGTCTTGAAACTTTCTCAAAAAAAAAAAAATCATATTTTCTCAAATAAACATCCTGGGCGTATACGTAATGCCTCCACTCATCAGTCACCTTCCAATCGATCAACCCACACAGCATCACCAGAGGGTATTACACAATTCCCAGCTGCCCAATCTGTAACGGGAAATGGGAACAAGTTCCACCTCTGCACCAAGAGAGATACGGGTATCAATTTCAACCATAAAAAACAAAAAAAAAAACAAAAAAAAGAAATAACAATCAAATTAATAACCAGGCAAACAGCTCGTATGTCTGGCCAATCCGATAATCCGAAAATGAAATTTCATACGAAAAACCGGAAACAATTTGAAACGTTTTTGGGTGCATTTAAAATGCGACCACTATTAATGTCAAGCGATAGCATCGACGTGTTCCACATTTAAAAGGCTAAATGGAAAATGGGGAAAACATGAATATGCACACGCAAAGTGTATTGGCAATTGAGTTGCTGCATATTGGGGTTCAGTGTCGCTGCAGCCGATGGACACTTGAGTTAAGTTGAAATTTCTTTTACTGATTTATTTTGTTGTTGTTGCAATTGAATTTCAATTTGAAATTGAAATGAACACTGTGAGAAAAGGTTGTTGGAAAATGTAAGAATGTGAAAGTATTTTAATTGTTTGTGAAAAGGAATCTCAGAATCTTCCATCTCTCTTAACTTCATTCCCAACTTAACCCGCTTAACCAAATGAATTGAGTGTCATTTGAACTATTGTTTTCTTTGTCTCACTGCCGCTCTGTGTCTTATCAAAACAAAAACCACTAAAACACAACCAAATTCAATTTCTCTTTTCACCAAATTTAACAAACTAATAAATCTCAACAACAACAACTACAACGAAAGCAACAACCACCAGCCAGCATTTTTGTGCCCTGCGGGCCGACGACATTTAACAGGCGGGTCAAACTAGATAGAGGAGCCTCTTCCCACTGTGTGACAGTCAGCGATAAATGAAACTCAAAACGCCACAATTCGCTAGGCCCTTCGGAATCGGTTTCCAATTGCAATTAAAATGCAGACCATGCACTACTCGGCTTTCGCATTTGTCTGACGGAATCACTTTCATTTTCCATTTGGAAGTTGGTTCCGTGATTTCTGCCAAAAGTCATCAATCAATGAGATTTGCATGACAAACGTAGCTAATAATAATAACAACCCGAATCGACCTGTCAATATATTATTATTTCAATGTTTGTCTCCTCTCTCTCTCTCTTGATCGTCTACACACACTTGACCTCAGGCTATGACGGCGGCCGCGTTTGTTGTAGGCGATTTTTTCTATACACATTTGGTGGGCGATGTCTTTGGATCTTTGTTAGCTTGGCAACCCATCTCAATTAGTTTTAATTATGTGGAGGTTATAAATATACTTTGTTTATTTAACCGCAAAATGTTGGCAAAAAAAAAAGATGAAAAACCTAAACCAAAAGCCGTATTAGTGCTGCGGTTGGAAGTAATCCGAGATGAAGGACTAGTTGGGGAATGTGACAAACAAATGAAATTCCCAGAATTGCAATAAAATAAGACTTGATCCATTAATTTAGCTTATTATAAATATGTTATTAATGTGAAACAGACACAGACGAATAGTCGACTTATCAGATTAGGAATGTTTAGGAAATTGTAATAAAATTTTGTTTGCAGAATCAAATTTGTATTTCAAATAAAGAAAGAAATGGCAATGCTTTACAGCATATTCAAATTAATTTTGATAATTTAGTGCAGCGTTTGTCAAGCAGAGCGAGGCTAAAAAAGTGAGAGTATGCGAAATAAAGCGACGCAAACCAGCTCTGACCTACTTCATCGAACTCTGGCCAGCGACTGAAAAGCTGTTTGCTCTCTTGGGACAAGCCTCGGCATGCGATCGACTCGTGTCGGTGTGAATAGCGAAATGTTTTCGGACCCCGCAGGCCAGGCGTGTCAATCGCTGATTTAGTGTCTCAAGAAATTTAATAGGAGTGTGTTTGGAGTTAGCTTTAAGACAGGGGTGCCCAGCATGAGCTTACGGCCGCGTGAAAACAAATACAAATGCACAAAATATATTTCAGGCAATAACAACAACAAAAATAGAAAGAGAAACACGATTTTTGTTTTTGTGTGTGTGTGTGTGCCGAGGAGAATCGCGAAAAGCGTTCGGCCACTGAGAGCGAGGCGAGCGCTTAATACGCATAAGCAACACTGTTGTTGCTTTTCAATTTGCCAGTTACATAGGAGAGAGAGGAGAGCACGCATATGAAATTGTTGTTGCTTTATGTAGGCTTATGGCATGGAATAGCGAGTTTTCGAACCAGGGCTGCCTTCGCGCCACAGGGGGGACAGACGCTGAGGTGACATTTATTGTCGTCGGCAATCCAATCGACTAACAGCTGCATTGATAATAACAATTTGATATATAATAAGTACGTTTTCTTAATTATCCAGTTTTGTAGGTCTATTAATAATCCCCCTTGAAGCTGAATTGTTTTAGAGAGCTTTCCAGCAAGAGAAATCAACTTTTCTGCCAAATTTAAACTCTGAGCTTCTATCAACTCTAAACAAAACAGTGACTTCATTTCAAGTCCTCTCATGAACTTAGCTCATCATCTTATTTCCGTCTAATGTCTTACATAACCATTTTCGACTTGTAGTAGAAATTCCTCAATTATATTTCCATTTCAATTTCCTGTGACAATTTCCTGCCTCAATTTGCACACGCGCGTTGACCAAAAATTGCTCATGAAGTTCTACAATTTATTTGTTTTTCTCTTACTTATTTCTTACAAAAAGTTAATTATTTAATGATTTATGATCATGCCTGCGCTTGTAGCTGTTTATTGTTGTTGTTCATTATGGCCAATTTTGTTCACAAAATTTGCTTATTTATAAACATTCGCTAAGTTTAATGAAACTTGTTGTTTAGCCAATGATTTGACGAACTTGAGATGATGTCATAGCTGAGCGACAACGCCTTCAAGTCAGAGACTTGGCGTCGCCAAATTTGTACCATGTATAATTCTAGAGATCGACTAGCGATTAGAGACTAGTTTTGTGTTTTCAGTTTTCGTTTTCTGACAGCACAGTTGACCCACAAAACTGATCGCATCTTGGGCAAAAGAAATTGCCTGACCAACAAGTATTTGTCGTTAAATCGTGACTTATTAAGAAAGTATTGGGTGGGGGGGAGGGTAGGCTGCTGCTGCAGTTTATACATCATCTTACCGCAAACGAATCGTTAATAGACAACATTTAATCGCGATCTGCCATCATGACCGATGTGGATGTCTTGAGCTCCAGAATGAAATCGCGGTTGCATTTGCAATCAAAGACCATTGGTGCGGAGCGCATCAAAAAGGCCAAGGATAACAACGAGGATATTGCAGTGTTGAGCATGTTCCTACCAAATGCCTCCGCTGTGCAGGAGAATCGCAATTTCTATTGCCAACTGGGTGACTATTGTCGTCTGGGCGATCCGCATGCCACCAAAGCAGGTAAAAAGCCATCTATATTTCTATATATATGTATATGAATACACGCAAATGAACTTAAAAGGGTGGTCATCTAATGGCCACTCATAAATTATGTTAATTAACAACAAACGGATACATCATAATTTATCAATATTATTGCTCAAAATTCAAATTAAACAAAAGCCAAGCCGCCTACAGTGCTGAATTTGCTCTATAGAGTCATGATTTAAAAGATGAGTAAGAGGGGATAAGCCATAAGTGGCCTAGACCAAAAAATGTGTCCCAAAATTGATTACTTTTAAGCCAAAAATATTTGGTTTAGAAAATTTTAAAATTTCAATTTAAAATGTTTCAGCTAGAAAGCTAAGTTTTTTTTTTGTCTGTGCCGGAACTGGGATACTTTTTGGAATTTCCTAAAGCTATGTATATAATAACCTAAGTTTTATTTCTAGAATAAATCTTAGATTTACCGATTCCTATCTATGCTTACGGAACAATCAAAATTCACGTCAGGTGGCGACGATAACATAAGTCACCCCAAATTTCTATGTCCTATGTTATAGACTTTCGATTTGACTGATATGGACATTTTGCAAAACCTTACTGAAATAGCTTTGAACGCTTTCTTTTAGGTCATACATCAACAAATCTTCTAGAGTTTACTTCCATAATAAGGGACGGATTCAAGCTGAAAAATCAGTCAGATGTTATTTTCACAGATTTTAGCAAGGCATTTGATTCAGTTAATCACCTTTTGTTTTTAAAGAAATTATCACTCTTAGGTTTTCCTAACCCCTTAGAAAGTCTTATTTAACAACACTCTCTCCAAGTGTGTTTACGTCACTTCCGGAGTTCCACAAGGGAGTCACCTAGGACCGTTGCTTTTTGGACTATTCATAAACGACCTTCCTTCTGTCATTGAAAATTCTCATGTGTTAATGTATGCAGCCGATGTTAAAATTTGTATGCACCTCACAGACCCCGATTCACATTGTCTGTTGCAAAACGACATTAACCACCTTCAATCTTGGTGCATTAACAACTTGCTGTACCTTAACCACTCTAAGGGCCGTTTTCTCATGTTGGTGTTTTTGCAAATCTAGGTGGATTTGCTGCATTTGCTTTGCTCATGTTCAATGCTAACCATCTAGATGAATTTCGTAGCAATCTACTTTACCCTCATTGATTTCAAATCCATCTACATGGTTATGCAAATTAAGTATTTTTATGTATCCGCGCATATGGTCACACTGAAAAATATTTGAAAACAAAAAACAACTGCTGCTAAAAACAGTAAAGTCCGAATTGTTATTAAGTAAACTATAAATGGAAAATATTGAATGTGCCCTTAATATACAAGAACACCTGCAGACATTGCTGAAACTACAGATGCACATTTTGATTCCCCTAGTTCATTGCTTAAGCTAAGTTTACACATCCAAATAATATGACTAAATTTTGATAAAAATAGCCCTGATTAAAGATTTTACAGGATTAAAATCTTAAACTGTACTTCCACGCAATAAATACGCAAATAATTTGATCAAATATGGCCGGAAAGTTCCACAATTTGGCCTATATAGCCCAATTTTCATGAAAATTTGTCCAAATTATTTACCTGTGTGAGCATAGGATTCGACCTACTGCTTAATCTCCCATCATAGTAACAAGTCGTTCCAAAAGAAAAACCTTCTCCTTCTCTGTAAAATTCTTGCTTTAATTTTTAAAATTGGCGCGCAATAAAAAAGACAAAATTCAGTCGAGTGCAGAGGTGCTGCCAACCTAGTATTTGACCATTCCAGCCCTCCCGGTGTGACCGTGGCGTAAATGCCCGAATTTATAATCAACCTACATGAGACAACCAATTGCACAAAAACCATCTAGATGCAAAATCTTGATGGATTTCGATTTGAGCAAAAACATGAACATGAGAAAACGGCCCTAAATGTAGTGCTATGTCCTTTTACCGCTCTGCCCCATTTATGGGTAACTATTCCCTGGGCCCGCACAACCTGGAGCGCATACATGCTTTAACAGACCTTGGCGGATTATTCAGCCATAATATGAACTTTTCTGATCACATTGGGATTATCGTTAGCAAAGTCAAAGGGGTGTTCGCATTTGTTAATCGTTGGTCTAAAGAATTTGATGACCCATAAACCACTAAGCTTCTTTACGTCTCACATGTCCGACCTATACTTGAGTACTACTCATGCGTATGGTCACCACAGTATGCAACATACCAGGGCCTTATTGAGTCGGTGCAGAAGCAATTTCTTCTGTTCGCCTTACGTGGACTAAACTGGGAACAACACCGTCGACTGCCATCGTATGTGGACTGACCGTCTCTGCAAGATCGTAGAATCTGTCATGGAGTTCATAAACTTCACAAACTAATAAATGGCCATATTGATTCTTGTTTTCTTTTGAGCCATATTAATTTTTGAATCCCAGCTAGATCTACACGACAGTTACGACCAATTTTCTTAAATATAAGTGGATCTAATTTCGAATCTCACGACCCGTTTCGTATTATATGCACGTTGTATAACGATTTAAACCATTTGTTAAATTCTGAGGGTTCGATGTTGGAAAATGTTTCTAATATTTTGATATACTTATCTTCCCAGATATTGTAAATCTTTGCCTCCGCCCACCTGATGTGAGTCGGACCACTTCATAAAAATGTTCTCCTAAATTGGACGGAGGCGGGATTAGGATTAACTATATTTTTTAAAAAAAAATTTATTATTTTTTTTTTATATTACGTTGACAGCTAAATTTGTCAACACTTTTAAATAAATACAAAATACAAATATTTTTATTTGCTTATAACTTAATTAACTATATCTTTCAAGCTATAAAAGTCTCCAATTTTTGGAAATAATAAATACATTGGTTATAGTAAATCAAGTCCGAAATTGTTTTGGTTCAAGTAAGTCAGCTCAAATTCCCAGTGAATCCAAACAGATCAAGTTCGAATAGATCAAGCAGATCAAGCTCAAATAGCATCAAGCATCAAACAGATCAAGTTCCAGTGCTTCTATAGATCAGATCAAGTCACACATTGAGCCCATTTAAAAAAATGTTTTTTTTTTTCAAATTTAACTGCGCAATTAGCTATGCTCCGGTCCTTCTTTTAAGGACGCTGCATCATGGTCGAGCTGAGGGAGAACCGCTGAAATATCTGCCGCATTAGAGCTGGTATGACCCAACGAAGAGTAATGGCACCGCGGGCTTGCCGGTTCCATACCAAATTGGTATGCTGCATTTAAATTCCCAAGCAGTTATAGCAATGCTGGCATGAGGAGGCAGGTTCATAAAACAGCTGTATAGTCGACCAGCCTTTTTAATGGGTAAAAGGGTATAAACAGACAATGGAAAAACGAAGAAATAAAGATCAAAAAGATTCTTGGTGTCTTCGGAGAAATGCAAAATGATTGTGTTGCCATTTAATCAAATTATGCCGTATTCCTAAATTTGAAATGGTAAATATGGTAAATACCAAACTGTCTTGAACCTATTGAATATAGAAGAAACGGGATGCTCACACAAATCAATTAGCAGCTTCCAAGGAAGAGATATAGACTGAATAGAGGTATACGTAGTGGTTTTTGGTTCAGTTCAGCATTTTCAAAATTACACCGGTTCGGTTTTCGGTTTGGTTTAGCAGCTGGAATTAGCGGTTCGGTTACGGTTTGGTTCGATTCGGTTCAGAACCGAGTTGCTTCCCTGTTTAAAATGCTCATTAAAGAAATTTGAAAATTTTATGGTATAACAGAAAGCCGATGGACAACTGATTTTTTGGGAGTTTTCCGACTTCAGCCGCAAATATGGAGAACTCAATTGGTTGGGAGGGTGAAGAGGCTCAGCTGCAATGCCATCATGCAGTATAAGCGATTGTAACTGATTCTGTTAAATGCTGTCGTGATGTGGGCATTTTATAATGCGTGATCTATTTAGGCAAGGGACACTAATTTTAAATATGTACCCTGAGGTTGGAGATGGAATGGGTCAAGAACCCCCCCACAGGCTGTGTTAGTCGCGTCCCACCGACCTTCTTCGCTGCCAACTGGTGCTCAGGGGAACATTACATATTTCCAGCTCTTGCTGGAACATGAAAATGATCCTGTCACACGGAAAGTATAAAAGATGTCAATATGAAAATTGTTCACCATATGGAACACAATACAGCGAATATTTCTGCATCTTTAAGTCAAAATTTGTGGTGCTTAAGTTAAGACAGCCTTATAGTAAGTCTGCAAACCTTCTAGAAATCGGGAGAGGTTCACTCCGGCGTTCGAACACTCGAAATTTTAGGGTTAAGGTTCACGGATCAGGCTCATAAGCTTATTTTTGCTTTCCTCATTCAGGGAACATTGGTGTTTGAATTAAAACATCTTGCACATGCAGTGTTTTTTCGTTTCTAAAGCTCTGCGAGAGCAGAAACCAGCTTTTAAAATCACAAAACGCTTGTTGAGGTACTTTTACATTGGGGATATTGAAAATTTGCTTCAATTAGAAAATATAAATATTTTTAGAGCGCATCTCTTTGCGACAGATTCTTTTGGGTACGCCTTGTCTTTGCATTTTGTATTTGGAAAGTCAACCGCTTTTACCATTTGCCATAGCAGCAGGTGGGTTGTGTGTGTTGGTGGGTGGGAAGAGGGGTTAACAGTGAGTTAACAATTAAATTTTCAATCAGATTTATAGTCGGAAAGGGCTTTGCTCAGACCGAGTGTCCCACACCCATCCACTCTTTTTTTCCAACCGAGCCTCTATTCGTATTTTGTGATCCGGTTCAGGTTAGGTCTCGGGAAGTTGAAATAAATTTTCCATAATTCAGGTTCAGAATTCCCAAAAATCCCTGTATGTAATAAATTAATTTTTAGCCCTGAACCCAAACTCCGTCGACATTGCCTGACATATGAGCTCAGATCTAAAGCACCTACAGAAATTTGTAACCTAATTAAGTCTGTTCTGCTCTTAGCAACAGCAATTTGTAGATGATTATTCAGTATATAATCTACCTCAACATTATTTCGCTCAATTACCCGCTCTTTCAATTTCCAGTCAACGAACTTCTTTGTTGTTGCCAATGCCATCAAAAAGAGTTTCCCCCATTTTGCTAAACTCGGTAAACTTTTTTGTCTACTTATTTTTGGCAAAACACCAAACATGTTGAACACGCAATAAATAAAAAAAAGTCAGATTTTATGCAGAGTGCAGAAAAAGGTACTCAAAATGTTTTACTTAGATAAGGCTAAGTATAACGTGCAGTAAATGAAAGACATTTACAAAAATTTGCGTAATTTTTGCATTAATTGTTATGAAAAGGTTTGTTCCAACCGACAGAGATGGGTTAGGTTGGGTTGGATTGGATTGCATGTCAGTCGCACATAACTTGGGTAACAGTTTTTTGTTTTTATTGAAAATTAATTTTGGTTTTTGGCCTGAATATGTCGTCGGCCCAAAATCGAATTGAGTTTTGTTTGATAGCAAACAGCTGGGTTAGTGGGTTGGCTAAGTGCAAAGTTCAAGGTTGAAATTTAAATTGTTTTTTTTCCTCTTTTAGGTACCAAGAAAATGGAGTACAAAACCAGGCAATGGCATGAGAATTGTTTCTGTTGCTGCGTCTGTAAGATGGCCATTGGGACCAAATCGTTTATACCAAGGGAGCAGGAGATCTATTGTGCCGGTTGCTATGAGGAGAAGTTTGCCACGCGCTGCATCAAGTGTAACAAGGTAATTAACTACAAATTTATTCAAGAATTGAAGAATTGAGTATTAAAGTATTTGTTGGATTTTGTTAACAGGTCATCACCTCGGGTGGCGTCACCTACAAGAACGAGCCCTGGCATCGTGAGTGCTTCACTTGCACCCATTGTAACATCACGCTGGCCGGTCAACGTTTCACCAGTCGCGACGAGAAGCCGTACTGTGCCGAATGCTTTGGCGAATTGTTTGCCAAACGTTGTACTGCTTGCGTGAAGCCCATTACAGGTAAGGAAATTGGCTGCAAATCATGGTCTTTAAAACCTAAATACTTTTCGAAAAGACGGACACACTTTACTCATGCTCTTTACCCTTTCCAGGCATTGGTGGCACTCGCTTCATCTCGTTTGAGGATCGTCACTGGCATCATGATTGCTTCGTTTGTGCCAGTTGCAAGGCCAGCCTGGTGGGTCGTGGCTTTATCACCGATGGGCCCGATATTCTGTGCCCCGACTGTGCCAAGCAGAAGTTGATGTAAGCGCACAAAAAGGAAATAAAAGCCGAAGGATTAGACGAAGGAGCAAGCGATAATTAGCCATAAACTTTAACCAATTTAACGAAAAAAATGGATCAAATCAATTTGGCAAAATGAGTAAAATTGGAACCATTTGAATACAAACACAAGATAATGCCTTACAGAGAATCCTACAAAAAAAAAAAATCTAAAAAAAAAATATCAAATCAAATTTTTAGCTGAACAAAAAAATTTTTATCTAGAAATAGGAATATCGCTGGATTTAGATATTTGTGCTTATAAATTGTATAAATATTTATTATTTTGATTAATTGCATTTGAAAGCGAACACAAAAAATAACCAATTTGTAACTATTGTTGCCACGTTTAAACAAAATGTATATGTTTATTTATTTATTTTAAGTTGTAACCCCAAATAGTTTCCTAACCGCGGGTTTTGAGTTCTAAACCAACACAGCAATTTATGTTTTTTTTATTGTATTTTGTATACACACACACACACACACACACAAACGCGTCCTAGCAATTTAATTGTTTAGTTTTATTTTTCCATTTTCTTGGTCTTTTATTTATATAATAATAAATAAACAATAAACACAAACTAAGCGAAAGCGGTTTGAATTGAAGCACTTGGCGCCAACTAAATACACATAATAATATTATTATCAATGTCCTTAACTATTTAAAGAACGATAAAGCTAAATAAATTAATAAAATTATCAACGAGATGGTTTTCTTATGAAACGGTTACTTATTTACGAGGGCAGCTTAATAATTTAGTGTCTTTTAGTGTCTGTGGCAGTTCTGGCCACACTAATCATCGCTATAATAAGATATATGCCACATGTCTTTTTTCAAAATTGAAATGAATCAAGGATTTTCTTGATATCGGTGATAGATGTTCACGCGGTATTCTATCAACAGATGATAGTTGACAGGAGCAGAAAAATTAAAATGCAAGAAATTTCAAATCAAAGATACCGAGCCTTTCACATCAAATAAATACGCAATGATGTTGCAATACGGGTTGGTTTCATTTCTTACAAATCCAATACTTAATACTAACATCAGTTCTTATCTCCTTCTTACCAGTGCACACTGGGCTGGATGGCCAAGTTTTTGGCATAAAGTCGACAGATATAGCCACAGAGGTGAAAATTGGAGGGTGTGTTAATTATAGCTAAACTAACAAAGTTTTGCACCAATCGGACCACGCCGTCCATATGATCCCACATGACGTATGCGTAATTTTATATATAAATTTAAGGTTTTTTATTAGATAAACACTGAAAAATAATGATTAAAACCTTATTTCGCAATTATAGAACACTTTTTTTGTTTTTATTCAATTTGTGTTCTGATTTCAATACAATTGATTAATTACCTTAATTTTCTTCTACATCTAATTCAAATAAATATTAATTTACTGATATTGTTTGGGTGTAAGATATATTTCCCAAATCTGCTGAATCTGCGCCTTGCTAGAGCATATGTTCTCTTCGATTTAGATTTAGTATATGTTCAGAGGACTGCATTTTATTTCCGGGTATGTTACCGTTATTGAGAAACCACTTCTTCGCTGTCCAAAGTAATACCAAGTACTATATATCTCTCTCTTTTGTTTTTTGGGGATCCAATGTCAGCTGCCAAGAACAATCGTTTTTGGTATCACATGCGTCATCTATATATTTATTTTTTTATTTATTCGCCAATTGAACAAAGATCTTAACTGGCTACTCTATTTTTAAACTTATATAGGTAGGTAGGTAGTTCCGGCTGGCCCTTTGTAGGGACCACACATAGACCTTACGGTCCTTAGTGAGGCTTAAACTTATATAACTAAAAGAAGAAAAGTATTCAGCTAATAAAATTTTGATTGCCGATTTATTGGAGTCGAATTCAAATCGCATGCCAACGGGTAAGGAGTTAAAGTTTTTAAGAGCC
The DNA here is from genome assembly GCA_037044535.1 of Lordiphosa magnipectinata. Classification (NCBI taxonomy): domain Eukaryota; kingdom Metazoa; phylum Arthropoda; class Insecta; order Diptera; family Drosophilidae; genus Lordiphosa; species Lordiphosa magnipectinata. Next base: position 1,493,525 of record JBAMBO010000632.1, on the reverse strand, counting down.
CTAGATATAGGTTCATTAAGGGAATAATTAGTTCGTTTTTTTATCTTCCCTAACAAGGTAAGACAATCAATACAGCCAAAAACAAGGTCGTTCAAAAACAATAAAGACGCAATAGTTATTCTATCTTCTAGGGTGGAAAGATGCACCAAGGCACATCTACTAAAATAAGGCGGCAAAGGATGAGAAAAATTGAGCGGAAGGAGCGCGAATTTTAGAAATTTTTTCTGCACCCTTTCAAGCCTCTTTGTATGAACTGCACTAGAGGGATTCCATATAAATGATACATACTCCAGCTTCGAACGCACAAATGCAGAGTAAAGGCTTAACCTAGAATAAGGATCCTTAAATTGGTTGGCATTGCGCTTGACAAAGCCAAACATGGAGTAGGCCTTTGGCAAAATATAATTTATGTGCTCATTAAAGGTAAATTTTTTTGTCAAATTTCATTCCCAAATCAATGGCCTCAACCCGGCTCGATAAAGTGTAATTAGAAATCGAGTAAGTGGCCGTAATATTGTAGAAACATTTGCTATATCTAACAATAAAGCATTTGTTGAGATTAAGAGGGAGTAAGTTGAGAGCACACCATGCACTGACCCTATCTAGATTAGACTGCAACAATCGACTATCACTGTAACTGATCGGTAAATTTTAAGAGCCTCAGCTTACAGCAGAAACTCTGAGTTACGAAAATGCATACAAATGTCATTCATAAAAAGAATGAAAAGTAAAGGACCAAGGGCACTCCCCTGTGGAAGTCCTGAAGTAGCCACATATGGAGTAGAAAGCGAGTTGTTTATTTTGACTATGTAAGTCCGGCGGTAAGATTGAATCCAGCACAATAAAGAGGAATGAAACCCTAGCTTAAAACGCTTGGCGAGTAGAGCGTTGTGACAAACTTTATCAAATGTCCTAGAAAAATCTGTATAAATAACATTAACTTGATAGCGTTTGTCAAAGGAACTGATGCAATAATTACTGAAGACCGCTAAATTAGATGTGGTCGAGCGACCTTGCATAAAACCATGTTGATTTGGGTTAATGTACAAAAAAAGAAATCTGTTTGGCTACAATCCGCTCAAAGAGCTTAGATATATTGCAAAGCTTAGCAATAGGTCGTAAGTTGGGCATCTCCCTCTTGACAGCAGACTTGAACACAGGTGTGACCGTAGCAATCTTCCACTTGTCAATAAATCAGCCAACTGAGAGTGACATTGAGTATATTGTTATTAGTGGCTCACATAGCTTCCCAATGCAATGTTTCAGAAAAAAACGAAGAAATTCCATCACAATCTGGGTAATTAGAGTCATCGCAACTCACTGCAGCTTGGAAGATGTCATCCTCAGAAATGGATAAAGTGCCAATGTTCAGCAGGTGGGGAATTGCACTCATACTAAACAGATTATTCCATGAATGCCAGTGTCTGTAGTTGCTACTAAGTCATCCAGTCATCTATAAAATCTATAAATCTTTGGTAATAGTCACTGTCAAGGAAAGGCATTTTGAGTGCTTTAACTTAAAAGTGGAGATAGTTCTGTTGCACTTGGACCATTTTTTATACTCTGTTCTGTTTAAATCGTGTAAAATTTGCTATTTTTTGTTATTATACCATTTTTTGTCTCAACGCTTATATTTTGCATGTTGCTTTGTTCAAAAATGCAAACTGAAATCTCTGTTTTTTTCCGATTGTTGGCAAGCTATACATACAATTTTTACCAAAAACACGAAAATTCATGGAGAATGGGCCAAATTGGGCAAAAAATGTGTTAATAACACACTTCCAAGAACACTTAAGCATAATTACATTTTGGCGAAAGTGGTCGAAAGTTAGTTTTAACTCCACAGTTTACAGGTGTATTGGTTAGGTTTTCTCAGGCTAAGGACGTATCATCAAATAGATTATTTGTTAAAAATTTAACAAATTGATCACAATTTCTTAATATTATTTACATAGTGCCTATATTTAACTGTATTTTGCATATTTTACAAAAATTAATTGTTTACCAGCAGCCGAGATCTTTTTAAGCAAAGCTGAGATAAAATTTTACGATTTCTTAGGTAAAGAAACATGCGAGCGAATTTTGGACTTTGCAAACCTGTTAAAAGCTCACAGATGCACTCCGATTACTTTGGTTTTTTGAATTGAGGTATTAAAAGTATTCACTTTTAGAATATATAGCTAATGTCAGAGAATATTGTCATCAAAAATTCGACTTTATGCCAAAAATTTGGGCATCCAGCCCAGTGTGCAGTGAGCTTTTCGCAATGAAGTCAATCTTTTTAAACTTTTTCTCAGTTTAACTACGAATTTGTCCCCTGGCGGGGGGGCGGGGACTAATTACCTTAATCAGTGACAGTGTTATCAGATAAGCGATTTGATCCTATGATAGGCACCTAACAGGGCACATTGGGCTTTCAGACAACCACGAGCAGACACACACATCAGCAGGCATTAATCGGAAATCATTAATTTCTTGAGGTGGTTGTTGCTTGAGAAATATTTTCACCGCCGTAAATTTTCTCTGGGTACCTCTGATATAAGCCTACATAAGACTAAAGCTTCAACTAACTAACTTAACTAAAACGAACTAAATTTTTCTAGTTTTTGTCTCGTTGCTGTTTTTTTAAGCAATATTGTAGTTGATTTTACGACTGAAGTATTGTCTTGGCTTTTCACTTAAATCAGCTTCATTCTAGAGAACAGTCAGTAACTGAATATGGAAAAGAATTTGATGTAAATATATTTATTTGGCGTACGTGTCGTATGAGTAATTTAAGGTCACGTTGAGCCTGTTAAAATTGGAAATAAAATTATTTTGGTTTTAAGGCCCTGAATCCAGCACTGAGGAAAATTCCTTTCGACACAGTATTTCATCATGATACAATGAATACAAGGTAGTGCAAACACTTTGTTTATGCTTTTTTTGTAGATTTTAAGGCTGCCTTTGACCGAGAACCTCGTAAACATCTTATATACAAGCTCCAACGACAAGGTGTATCCACAAAAATAATACAATTTATCGAAAAAGTATACTCGCAAACGTCTTGCGCTGTTTGGACTGTGAGTGAGCTTTCTGAGAAGTTTGAAACAATTAACGGAGTAAAGCAAGGATGCCTTATGTCACCGTTGCTGTTTGCGATGTACTTAGATGATCTGCACGAACACTTAGGAGGTGGCCTGTATATCGACAACACAAACATTAGGGTATTAATGTAGGCAGATGACATTGTGATGGTAGCGGACAATCCCTCAACCCTCCAGCAAATGATCCATAACCTCGAGACATACTGTATATTGTGGGGCATGGGGCCGAGATTATAGTGCTTAGAAAAGGTTTAGACTGGCGGCATCGGAGAACTGGACGCATCAGGAGGAGCAGGTGAAGGTGGTACCGTAGTACAAATACCTTGGGGTTATCCTGACACCTACAATGAGCTTTAAGAAGCATGTGGCAGCCAGGACAAAAGAATCAAAGGCGAGTATAAACTCTGTGTGAGTGAATTTCATCAACATGGAAACAGTGAACCCAGCATCTAAATGGAAAATCTTTAGCTCAGTCAGCAGAACGGCACAGTGCTATGGAGCTCAAGTCTGGGGTGGAGAAATAATGGAAGAGGCAGACCAACTGCAGCGATATTTTGTAAAGAGGATACTAAAACTACCAGATAGCACACCCAACTACATATTAGGAATTGACCCAGGGCTAGAAGATGGACACATCTATAGTCTAACACTTCATCTCAAGTACCTATCAAGAATTTTATTTGAGTATGAAGATTCTAGACACCCGCATAGCTTTGCTAAGAAAATGATGCGAAATAATTTGGGGTGGTTTGCGAGGCTTAGAGAAATGTTTGCGAATCATGGCATATCACTCGGAGACAACCACTCGCATGCAGATTGGATTGACCACAATGTTCGGTTCCTAAGCGCATCAAAAGCAGATAACCACATGCAACACATGAACAAGGCGCCAGTAAGTGCATCAAGAGTGTATAAAGACCTTAATTTTGCAATAGGGCCCACATACTGCAACGAGTCTTTCAAGCAAAGCGAGATAACTTGGATAATGAAGTCCAGAGGAGATCTTTTATGGTTAAACAGCTGCCCAAGAAGAATTGTAAATGGAGGTACATATATGCTCACTGTGCAATATGTCTGAGCAGAAGGACATGCAGCATTTTGTAGGACGCTGTCCAATACTGCGGGAATTTCGTTGGCGAAGAAGAGGTGCTGACGGCCCTGAACGGGGGGATGGGATGTAATAATCTGGCGAATTACAAAGAGATGGCTACTAATTATAGAAGAAATGTCATAAATGAAAATTTTTAAATAATATGCAGAATATGAAAGTATGTTAATTAAATGTAAAATAGGTAAAAATGTATATGCTTATATATGTAAATGTTTTTATGTCATACAACAGAAGGAAGGCTGACGGTTTTAAACCAAGCTTTAAATGTTGGTTTATTATTAGTTAATCAATGTAAAGCTCTAAGCCAGGCATGCCCAAAAGCAGCAAACAACAGAGCACTCACCAATACTCACAAAGATAAGCACCAATACCAATAATGAAATTGTTGTTGGTCAGTTTGCTTGCGCTCGCAAACACCAATCAAAGAAGAGAACAAAACCGGTTTTTGTTCTACGCGTCGCATACACACGAAATCGTTAGCATTTGTATTCTTTCATATGCCTCGCGCCCTGCATGTATACGATCATTGATTTCCTATGTTCCGTGCAATTACAATTACAAAACGTACCCAAAGAGCATACGGCTGGGCATCGCTGCTCTAAGCTATGAAAATTATCAAATGAAAATAAACCTCTATCTATCTATCTAGCACTTTTTAGTCTGAGACGTCATTTCTTAGGTTGGGAATTTAAATTTTTTGTTTTAATTTGATTTAGGGCCGATTTCTCTGTTTCCAGATATAGCTGCTATGTGTCAGATAAACTTACAATTTTCTTTGAAATCGGCGCTCAATTTCATTTAATTTTACCTCATTTTCTTGTTTGGTTACCGCAGCACACATTTAAAAAAATTTCAACAGTGCAACAGTGCATGCACTACCTTCTATTTTTTTTATAATGGTATTTCATATAAATAGAAACACTTTCTAACAGCACATGATCACAATGAAATACTATGACGAAAGAAATTTTCCGCAGTGCTGGATACAGGCCTATAAAATATATTAATTATACAACGAATATAAACATAAGGGGTTCTGAGACAACAGTTAAAAAATAGCTCAACGCTTAAATGGAACAACATTCGCTCGAAATTGATACAGTCTTAGTTTGGAACTCGAGAACTCTACGACATTCTCACACTAATCCCGGCAGAATTCAATATATTTGTGCTCTTGGGTACAGGGCATACAAATTCCAGTGCCGACAACGAATTTTAGTTCTCAAAGAATTGTTATTCAGGTAAATAGTTGCCATCTATATTAGGCATTAATTTTGACTGCTGCCCTTTCCAGACGAAATGAATCGATCCAGACTCCCGGTGTTGTTGCTCTCAACGTCCTTGCTGCTGACTTTTTTGCTTCAGATTGACTGTCAACCCTTGGCAGAGAAAGAAGGTGAAGCTGAGTTAAGAATAATATTGGAAGAATATTTTGACTATTTACGTCGTCTGTACCTCAATACCTTGGAGGAGGATGAAGTTGTATACAATAAGGACAACATTCCAATCACCTCCCTGGGAGAATTTTTAGAATATATATATTTGCCTCGTCTGCCCCGTGTTCGCCGAACTACGAATGTCAATTTTCTGCCACCAGATGCTGCATCTCCTGAGAAGAACAATGACAACCAATGGTATTCAGAATTTCATTTAAATTGTATAAAAACCATCTGCTAATGATCTACTGGTAGGTTCCCAGGAATGCGCTTGCAAGACAAAACAAGCTTCCCCATTGCTAAATACCAGGACGACCCTCTGAGCATAGACAAACGTGCTTTAAGTGAAGACAATCCATTGTACCACAACTCTAATCCAAATGATGCCGATTTTTCGAAATTCGATCAGCCTCGTCCCATTACTCCAACTGTAATTAGTAAGCTTCCGGATCACTTTCAAGGACCACCTCTACCCACATCCAGGCCCAAAGTGCTCAAATGTATGTGGGCGATTCTCCACTGCTGCCAGTATGACACCACGAAAATTAAAAACAATTGCTTCGAGGAGGTTGGTTGTTCTGGCGACTTTTTGGGTAAAAATCCGTGTGATGATGATGCTCTATGGGATTCTATCACGATGTTAGTATCCTATCCAAACTAGAGATGGGCGCGAGAAGGAATATTCGTTCCCGTCCCGATCCTGACCAACAATTTTTCAATTCAATTCCTTCCCGCCCGATCCCGCAGTTTTTTTCTTGCCCCGGTGCCCATCTCTAATCCAAACACAAAAAAATGATTTCAACAAAGAGATGTGATTAAATTGTATAATTAAAGAAGCGCCGATGGATGCAAATGTAGAGTAAATAAGTGAACTAGTTTGATTGCCTTTAAATAACAAATTTGTTTTAACAAATTGATGATAACCTCTTAATAAAAAGTTAATTTCGCTAGCAAATCGTCTTGAATATATTTTGAAATTAACGCTCGCACCATCAGCTGATTATCGATAGCCCACCAAAAATATATCGATACTTTTTTATTAAAAACAGGTCTGCAATGACCGTATCGATAGTATCGATTCGCAGCTGACATCGCTGATTTTTTGGTCGACTTCACAAAAATATTATTAAAACTAGCCAAAACTAATACAACAAAACACCCACCCCCGCTTATTTTACGCAATTGAAGTGCGTATTTATCCATTGAACATCACACCAAACCGTGACAAACAATGGTGGTGTCGGAAAACGAGAAGGTAAGCACCAAATTGGGGAAAAATCGAGCCGCATGGTTTTGGTTTCGTTGCGGTGGCAAAACAGGGTGTTGCACAAGAGCAAGAAGACAGGGGTGGGAGGCGCGCAGTCGAACAAAAGTGTGCAGCAGGCTGGCAGTTGGCGTGGCATCATCTTCACTTTTCCAAACAGTAAAAATTCATAAAACACACACACATACACAATATTTAGCAAAGACATTCAATTAGTTAATTGTTAATTGCACGCTGCTGTTGTCGACGTCACAACACTCGCTACGGTCGCTCGCTCACTCTCGCAAGCGTAGGGCTCTCTTCATTTGCATATTTAAGTTTTTTTTCACTGTGGCTGGAATTTGCCGTGCCTTTGGCTGTGTGTGTATGCGTACAGCATAAAAGCAAAAAAAAAAGAAGTAATTTACTGCAATAGTCTCAAAGCAGAGCAGCAGCCGACAAACAACAGTTAAATCTTTTTTGCTTGTCGACTGTCCCCGCCGACTTTTATTGCAGTTCGCAGAAAGCATCCGTCTGAACCGTTGAATTATTATATTTTTTCAGTAACCCGCGTTGCTTTGCTGCGCACGCACACACACACCCACAGACGCACCAAAGAGTTTGCAATAATTTTGTGAAAAATTCTTGAATTATAAATATTCAAATATTTTACTGTCATTTCTGTGTCACTCTCGTGTGTGTGTGTAATATTCGTTTTGGAATATCTAATATTTAATTCGAGAGACCAGTAACAGTTATTTTCTCGGGTGTACTAAAAATTCGCCAAAAAAGAAATTTGTGCCATTGCTACCACCACAACGACAAACACACGCACACACACATAACGAGTTTAACAAGTTTGTTTTATTAATTTTTCGTTGAAACACAAGTGAAGTGAGCTCCAGACCTGTGCATTGCAGTCAGAAAAGAAATCAAGAAATTCTGCAAATAATTCTGATTGTCTATCCCGTCCCGGCCGCCATATAAAAAAGCTTCCCTCACAATCATACATATACACGCACGCACACATAGTCAAGTGAATCAGCGTCTGATCGTCTCTCTCTCTCTCTCACTGGGCAAGAGCAACAACGTGTGAAACACCAGCGAAAAGCGACCAAGAAGAGCCACCAACATGCAGAGCGACTTTCACAGAATGAAGAACTTTGCCAACCCCAAGTCCATGTTCAAAGTAAACAAACTAAAACTGAACTTCAAGCCAGGATTCTCTTTTCCGAAAGTTACCTAATCACTGCCTCGTCATCTCTCTCTCTCCCTAGACCAGTGCCGCCACTAGCGAACAGCAGGTACAAGTAGCACCGGGACGTCCAGAGCCCACACCAGCTGCTGTAGCCCCTGCTCCCCCTGCTCCAGCTAAGGAGGAAACCAAGGTGGCCAGCGAACCGGCGACCAACGATGAGGCTGTGCGCACCGAACATCTGTTCAAACACCCGCTTCAAAACACATGGACACTTTGGTATTTGGAGAACGATCGCACCAAATCCTGGGAGGACATGCAAAACGAAATTACCAGCTTTGACACAGTCGAGGACTTCTGGAGCCTATACAATCACATTAAGCCGCCATCTGAGATCAAACTGGGCAGCGATTACTCGCTGTTCAAAAAAACCATACGGTGAGCTAACTAGATAAAAATGTGGAATGTGCTGCTAACTGATAACATTTTTATTATCACCCCAGTCCCATGTGGGAGGATGATGCCAACAAACAAGGTGGTCGCTGGGTGATCACCCTGAACAAGAGCTCTAAGAACGATTTGGATAACTTGTGGTTGGATGTGGTGAGTAGAAATCTAAGCAGTTAAGAGAAGGTCAACTGAACTTTCGGATTATTTACGTTTACGAACGTTTACGTTGAAAACAAAAGATGCACTCGTCCTACCCGGGCGGTTCTGACACACAGATTAGGAGCGTGCTGAAGAAGACTGCAAAACATCAGCTCGATAGATTTGAAATTGAGTGACTAGTTCACATTGAAATAGACAGGCGAACTGATTATCAAGAAAGGAGTGCGTCAATCGACTCACTTCGTCTTTTGTCGATGCTGTTCCAGCAATGGAACTAAGAATCTATGCGTATGAGAAAACAAAATTTACGATTTTGAATGTGCCGATTTTGTTTGAACTAGTTCAAATGAATTAGTCTTTAAAATGAACTATATCTTAGTGTTTGAGTTAATTTTTTAATCTATGTCTCGGTTTTTGAACCTATAGATCATTTGTTGAACCAAAGTTCATTTTTTTTAAAAATAGTTCATTTTTTAACACGGTACCGATTCGTCAACATGCTGTGCCCATCATTCGTGACTCTTCCGTCTATCCAGTGATCTATGATGCCAATCGTGTGGTTCTCTCACTGCCGCCCATCATTAATGGTGATCATTCATTCGAAGATCTCGCTTAAGACCAAGAAGAACATTCTTATCGAGTGCACAGCCACGGATCTAACCAAGGCCAAGGTGGTACCTCGATAATATTGTCTGTTTCTTCTCCGAGCATTATGCCCAGAAGTTAACTGTTAAGCCTTTTTAGGTTTTCGAACCAGATCGAACTATATTGGCATAAATGAGCCGGCTTCCAAGCTGGCTGATTGTCCAGATTCCACCTACGCGACATGATGTGATACATGCCTATAGGCCAGTGTTGCCCACGCTTCTACACAAAAAAGGGACAGTTGAACCCAGAAAAAAGACAAGACAGATTTTTTTTAGAAGGATAAAAAAAAGCAGGTCAAATCATGTTTCATTATTAATATAATTAAGCTTTAATGAATGAAATTTGAGTTAAGCCGGCTCGAGGTCAAATGATACCAACAGATGTAAATGCTTTTTTACCCGTTATAATTCGGTTGCTCACTGGCAACCATCTTCAGGGACAATTATTTTACACGTTTGAGCCATAGGGCGTGGAGTTTAGAATATCTTTATTTTCGTTTAATTCATATCGATCATATTATCACCATCGATTTCGTGTGCATATGATGCATTCGTTCCAATTAACCGAAGACAACTATCAGGAACTTGATAATTTTTGCCACACACGTCAGATGCTTGCCAATGTTGGGTACAAAACATTGCTAGTGCCGCCTCCTCACGACAAGCTGCTGATGCTGAAAGTGGCTGAAACGTTATTTTGTTTACCTGTGCGAAGGGCTCTGCATGTTGCATGTGTTTTTATGGCCAATCTTTGGATTTAACCTGCAATTGCAGTATTTGCAGTATGCCTCCGGATCCGGATCCTTGGCATCTCGGCACATCCAATTCTTTAATTCACGTTCTCTTAATCAAGATTCCTGAAATTTTTGATTGTAAACGACTTTCGGCATGCGAAATCATTTTTTTTATATGGAGTTTTTGATTTCGCGGGTATCTCCGCACCAAGCTCTACCTACAATTTTTGAAAACAGCTGATAAATTGTCGAAGGGGGTCTTCAAATTAAGAAACTTGTTTGATAAATGCCAGATGTACTTTCGAGAATTAAAAAAAATTGGATGCAAAAAACACAAAAACAAAACTAAACCTCATTTGAACCTTGCAATAAACCGATATTTGATTCGTCTGATTTCGATTACAAACAAATAAAACAGGGTTGCATCGGTTTAAAAAATGCGTATCGAAGGCGGAACATCAATATGAAAGCGATGCCACATAGTTGAAATGTATAAACTGCCTTAGAACAATTAAAAAAGGATGAAATATAATAAAAAAAGAGGCATTTTTTCCGGATAGGGTACGTTTCAAAAGTTTCTCGGAAATCAGAGTTTCATAAAGGACAGATCTGTCCGCAAAAAGGACAAATTGTCATAACTGCTATAGGCATGCGTTTTATACATTTTACATTTTACAAACTCAACAAATCCATCGAAACCATGCCTGCTGTGTCTCGTGTATCAAACAGTGTGTATGCAGCCTTAAAATTTGCTTTAGTAGTTAAAATAATGAACTATGATAATAATGAACGAACAAACCCGGCTATTAAATGTGCTGAAGTTGCATAACAAAATATATGCACACTTCAAATTGTTTTGTTGTTTCAATTAACAAGTACCAATAAGATTTGCTTATGCATGTGCACATATGTATGTAAATCTGTAACTGCCCTCTAGTACGGCCGACCCACGATGTATCAACGTTCCGTCGACGATTTTGTGACTGTCGTTGACGCTCGACTGACGTATTTTTCAAGGCGATGTCCGCTCAATACGTTAACGGCTCTCCAGGCACGCTAGGTCGACGCAATGCCATGTAGAGAAGCAACATAAGCGACGCTCGTTCGACCCAATGACATGCATGGGGCGACTTAAGCGACGCTCGTTCGACCCAATGCCATGTATGGGCGGACTTTAGCGACAATCGTTCGACACGCGTTCGGAACATGTTCTAATTTGACAGGCGGCACGACGCATCACTGTATAAAGAGCAACGCTGTGTTGACGAAAATAGAGTGACTGACCCCAGCCGTACTAGAGGGTGCAGTTAAAGCATATGCTTTGTTTTTTCCTTCTACACACACATAGTACATTTTTGTGTGTTTGACGTTTGCGCTTGCTCTCGCGCTCACTCCCGCTCTCTGGCGCTCTGAGAAAAAACGTTCAGGTCATTTTCTGCTCTGACCGCCAACCTTATATAGTTGTATCATGATCTATCTAGTACACTAGACAGTGGTCCCAAAGGTACAACAAAAAGTTTTAAGTATAAAAGGTGGCCCTCGTACCAAGTGGTGCAAAAATAACTGTTGCGTGGGGTAATATCCCAGCGATCCATGTTCGGAGCGCTCCAAATTATGTGCCTGAAAATAGCCGAGCTTAAGAGTGATTTAACCGTCAAGTTCGGAGCGCTCCAAATTATGCGTCTTAAAATAGCCGATCTTAATAAATACATAAATTTGAGAGTTTTCGGTGCTCTATAAGTACGGGTTCATAAAAAGCACTTATGTCTGAGCATTTTCAAAGTTGCACTCCAATATGCGTCTAAAAAGAGCCTTTGAGAAGGCGATTTAGTATAGCCCTTCAAGTGCCTAGAAAAGTAACTTCTATGTGTCATTTATGAGGTTTTTATATGTCGACTGCGCAATCGTTCAGTCTATATATCTTAGTCTATGGCATAAACGGTTTGTATTGTTTACAGTGAGTTGAAAAAATAAATTTTTCCATGCCATTTTTTGAGCGCTGCTATAATTGATGGCCATGATAGCAGAATGTGAAGGAGTTGTGTTGCAGCAGACTAAAACACGGATATAAATCGAAAAAGTAGTTCTAGTGAGAAAAACTTGCAAAACTTCCATGCCGTGGTTCTAACTCAGTGCTCGGCGAGGGTTCTTACAAGAAATTGGTAATGAAAGTGGGACTTTGTGGTTAGGAAAGTGACTTAAATGAAACCTAGACTCCTAGCTGGGGTCCTGGGTCGAAACCAGAGTATCATAGACTGTGCCACAAATCAGGGATACTAAGTGGGAGACCAGATAATAAACGAGACCTAAAGACCAGGGATTCCAAGTAGAGATCCTCGATGAAGACCAGAGAATAAAGTAGACCTAAAGACCAGGAATAACAAGTTGGGTCTCTCGGTGGAGACCAGAGAATAATCCGGACCTTAAGACTAGGAATATCATGTGGGGATTCTAGAACTTTTAATTTGGGAGCAGCCCCACAACGACAACAGAAAAAACAACCGTTATCAGCGAAATTCGAACGCCCAAAATGCAGCTGTGCGCCGTTTGTGTGCACGATTCGCATTGACTTTGTTGTTGTTCGCAATTTTAAGCGACGCAGTTTATTATGAGACTGACTGGCGCCAATTGCCAAAAAAAATTTCGGAGGAATGGGAGCAAGGGCTGCCCTTTAGTAGTATCTTTTGCCTACTTGTGACTAGTTCTTCTTTCACACCTGCCGCCACCTTAATAGCTGGCTATGATTACATCTATGACCTCTGGCTTAATGTGGATCCGGCTAATTCTTCTCTCAATGCTATAATTGATGGCCATGATAGCAAAATGTGAAGGAGTTGTGTTGCAGCAGACTCTGATTTGTTGTTTGAAATGATTCCTTTGTTTGTATAAGCATTGTTTACACATTTGGAATGTGGTACACAAAATATTTGCTCATTTATTTGGCAATCCGAAACCAGTTTTAATCATGAAGCAGTCAAAATACAAACAGTTCAATTACTAAGAATTTTTAAGCTATTTTAGGCTCATTTATAAACAACAGACGAAAGCGAATTTGACTTTGTGCCGTGTAAAAAAATAGAAAGACATTTGATCCTCAATGGCCATTAAGACAATACACCCTTAAATCACAATACTAATTGCATTTCTTAATCACAAAAAATGTTCTTTCAGCTGCTCTGTTTGATTGGCGAGGCCTTTGATCACTCGGATCAGATTTGCGGTGCTGTTGTCAATATTCGCGGCAAGAGCAACAAAATATGTAAGTGACACCAAACATTTCTGACATTCCACTTTCATTACTAATTCCACCTTTTCAACTTTTTCCAGCCATCTGGACTGCCAATGGCAACAATGAGGAGGCCGCTCTGGAAATTGGACACAAGCTGCGCGATGCTTTGCGTCTGGGACGCAACAATTCTTTGCAATATCAACTGCACAAGGACACAATGGTCAAGCAGGGCTCCAATGTGAAATCGATCTACACTTTGTAAATGGCAACAAATTTAGTTTTCTTATTTTGTGTTGGCTTTCCGTTTTTTCTAATCAAACAAGAAACCAGGCAAATCGAGAGACAGCAGCTGAAGATAAAAAACCCCATTTGTTATCAAAATTTGGTTTTTTGTAGTCATTGTCATACATGAATTATGCGAAAATAATAATAAATAAAAAAACAAAGTTAAAACAGAAAAATGCATTTATATTTAAATGGAATCACAGATGCGGGCCGAACACTTTAATGGCTCATTATTTGCTCCACCTTGGTGCGCAAATCATTGCGTCGCGCTTCGGAGAGACCACGACAGAGACGCAACAGCAACTGGCTGGGATCGTGGCACTCGTCCTCCTCTATTAGTTGCAGTAAGCGTAAAATGCGCGATTTAAGATCGCGTGGATATCGGTCCTCTATATCGTCCATGACACCCTCGCTTATGCCCACCCTACGGCCCAGTTCTCGCCAAGAGCGACCCAATTCTTCGGATATTTTCTTATATATCGCTGCACGTTTGTGTTCCGTAAACGCAGCCGCTGTGACATGATTTTGCTGCGTGGGAGGTGAAGCAACTGTTGCAGCTGCAACCGAGGCAGAAGTCGCCGTCCTTGCTCTGGCTGGATTGATGTGGAGCTGCTGTTGCATCTCATCGGCCAATCTTTGTTCCTGATATACATTAACATCTTTCAGCTGTACAATTGGCTGATAGGTGGCCAAAGCTTCATGCAACTTGGGATTGTTAACGCTCATTTTCCGTAAGGGTTCCACATTCTCTTCGTTTAGTTCATCACGACTCTGCAGGCAGTCGATGAGATCGTGAATAGTTTTAATATTATCTAGACGCCGCTTGGAGCCAATGTTTGGGGAAAACATTTCCTTTAGATCGTCTATGTCATAGCTCCCCTCCGTCTTGGCCATTTCTATTAATATATCAAAGCCAAAGAAATCTCCCATGTTTGTTGTGGACAAGAAAGTTACTTTTTTTGTGAATGAAATGGGAACGGGAAGTACAAATAACAGAATAGACGAATTAGAGATGAGAGCAATGGGCTGCGTAAGTCACCTCACTGAGTCACTGTTAAGTTAATTAAAATGACTGTTAAAAAATAGCGCCGTTGACAGAGATCAACTTAGAAATACGTAAATTGATCTACAATTTTAGAAAAAAGTTTAACTATATTTGGGTCACTGCCAGTAAATTAATCGATATTGGACCATTACCGATGACTGCAAGTCGATATAAAACAAAAAAAATTGTATTTCAAACCGTTGGCGCCCCTTTGCTTAAATGTTACTGACCAGCTACAGACAGTGGACTGTGGCAGCATCCCCAGAATTTGTTTTCAAACAGAATTTTCTCTAAATCAATTCTCCCATCTCTATCAAAGTACGCAACATACATCGATATCTTGAAGTATTTAGCCATTTGACTGAACTGGTCACACTGCACATCAGTTTGTCGCTGGGATTAGTTAAAACAAGTCGAAGCCGATTTTCGTTAATTTTCATGTGTCAAAATAAATGGAAAAACTAAAAATTTATATTTACATTTGTGTGTGTGGTTATAATTATTTACCGATTAGTGTGTTTTGGTCGAGAAATAATTAAAAAACCAATTGCCACAATTTCGGTGTGCAGCAGCAGTAACACAAACACACACACACACACACACACACTTACACTCAACGGCACTTACACACAGAGGGAGATGGGAGAAGAAGTTCGTTGCCTCCGCCGCCGCCTGAAGAATATATAAAAGTGCAATAGATTTTCTTGTTCGCATTTGGCAAAAAATCGAAGTAAGCCCGGTCAACTAGACGGCGAGAGAAAAAAATCGAGCTGCGTTTGCTATAAATAAAAATCAAGCAGCAGCCGCAGCAGCGCCCAGCAGCTTCTGTTTATCATTTAAAAATAAACAAAAAGAGAGAGTGTCCCCCGAAGCAAAAATCATAACAAAGAGATAACATAACATGATTCAGTGAGTAGGATCTCCAACTTAATTACAATGCCTTGCGAGAACGCCAAAACCTCATCCGACATCGAGCATGTGGATTGGAGCAGCTCTGGTCAGCACTATGCAAATGTCAGGTGAGTCAAACTGCACGTAAATATATACGCATCGCCCTTGACATGGACAAATGTCGCATAGTTTGGCGTGTAACGATACCACAAAATATTCGTATAAATTATTTAGTGACCAGCCTCAACTAAAACAACAACTAAATTAGAAATAGCCTGGGCACGCAATCACACAAACTACACTTGTTGTAGAGGGCGGGGGCGGGGGGAGTCAAATGGTTGGTTCCTTCTCTTCTTTGGCACTCAGTTGTCGTCCATTATTTATAGAAAGAAAAAAATAAAGGAAAATGTATTCTTGATTGAATTGTTTGATTGGGACGGCACTTGTGACGTTGTTCCAACAAAATGCAATGAATTGATTTCTTTGTTATGGCAATTGCTCAATTTTTTCATATTATCATATCGTAAATAAGATTAGATTACAAACCAAACTGCAAAGTTACTAATCTAGCTTAGGTAGGGGTTACCAAAAGTAGGGGAATTGTTCGTTTTTATAAAAGCATTAAAAAGTATATAAAAAACTTGAAGTTTCGTCACTTACAATTTTTCCCAAAAAGCAGCAGAAATAGAGTGAAAGAACGTGACCACCATCTATAATTACGTGATCACAAGCTTTTACTTCAATAGCTGTGGAACTTGGGTTAAAAGCTCTTTCTATATGGTTAGCGGACAACCGGATGAGCGTGACCAGTGATAGTTAGCGAAAAATGTAAAATTGAATATGTTTTAATACCAAGAATTTCATTAATACAATTGAATACTTTTCCCACGGACAGTTATACAAAGACTGCTTCAGAGTGAGAACTCAAATAATAACTGTAAATTCATTTTAGTCATATGTAACAGCAAAACTAAAAATATTTGACCCATTCAGATAGATAACCAGTTTTCAAACATCTGATTTAAGCCAAGGCTCTACAGACCTGTAAAATGTTGATCAATGTTCGGTCCGGGGGTTCAAACACGGTGTAAAGTGGAAGGTTCGGTTTTTTGATTCAAATCTGGGTTCATAGATTGTCACTTAGTTGACCGATTTTGCCTCTACTTTCGGTCAAACCTTTAGCCTGTGTTTTTGATCAGGAGAGCGCTCCCAGACTTCTAAGCTATGTAATACCCTGGCTCCACTGGCAAACATTCAACATCATTATCCAAAAGTGGATGTTTTCTTGTTCTTCTGACGAATATTGTTTACGGTCACACTAACGTAAACAAAGAACAGCTGATTGTGTAGTGAGTTTTCAATAAAAAGGGTCCATTCACTTCTCCCACTGTGCTAAAACCCCCACCCACTGATCTAAAACCATCATAGACTACAATATCTAGACTGCAAAATTGCTCAGTCGATACCTCTTCTATCAGAAATTAGTCAGCTGTTCGCTCTCATTTACGCTCTATGGAAATATTTGGTCAGCTGTTCGTTCGTTCGTTTAGCACCACCAAATTTGAGAGCAAATTTGATCTATAATACTTATTCTCCATGAAACCGTCTCCGCCCCATGGCAACGAAATTCTCACAGCTGCAATTCTATTGGTGAAACTTGCTGAGTTCGATATCTTATCGATAGAAAATCTGCTGTGACAATGGCTATATCATCCGTGGCAGTGACTTGATCATCCTTCGCGGATGATCTGGCGAATGGAAATGTATCTCTTATGAAGAAATACAAGGAAAAAATGAGGTGATTTAGATCATCCAGCGAATGACCTCTAGAATGTGCGAGTGAAAGTAAGGGATGCCCAGAATGAGCTTACGGGAGCGTGAAAATAAATACAAATGCAGAAAATACAACTCAAGCAAGAACTACCACAAGAAATAGAAAGAGAAACACGATGTTTGTTTGTGGGTGTGTGTGGTCGTTGCGCTCTCAAGCACAGGCGCAATAGGCGAGCGCTGACAACGCAAAAGCAACATTGTTGATGCGTTCGAGTTTGTCGGAGACATAGGAGAGAGAGAAAGAGAAGAGAGACACATATAAAATTGTTGTTGCAGACATTCGCTCGGAAAGAAGGAGAGAAGAGCACGCAAATGAAATTGTTGTTGCTTTATGTAGGCTTATGGGGAGCCGTATGCGCGCGAGCAATTCCTTTGCGCAAAGGAAAAACGAGTGAGTGGCTTGCGGAATGGGCTCGGGCACCCCTGGTATAAATCAGCGGTGGTCGCCAGTATCCCCTAGGGGCGAACGCATTTCGCTATTTACACATATACGAGCCGAACGCATGCCGAAGCTGGGGAGAAGAGAGCAAAAAGCCTTTCAGTCGCTGGGTAGTATTTGATGCAGTCAGGTCGAGGCAAACACCAATACACTCTCACTTTTTGATCTCGCTCTCGTTGGACAACGCTGGTATAAATCACCAAGTCGAATGGACCACATTCTTTATTGTTATCATTCATACAAAAAATGCCAGGTAAAGTTGGAAGGTATCCTCACTTTTTACGGTCACAGAGGAAAAAAAGCACGAACACTGAACTCAGAGTGAGCACAACCGTTGTCAAAAACTGTGTAAGAAACAGTCAAGAACACCAAGCCACAACATTTGCGACCTATTTCGTTTCTTTTTTTTGAATTGAAAAAAAGCATCTCCGACCACATAAGGTATATATATTCTTGATCAGCATGACGAGCTGAGTTGATATAGCCATGTCCGCCTGTTTCTATGCTCTCTCCTCCGTCAGTTTGAAAGCTATCTTAACTAAACTTTGTCCGATGTCTTTTGGTACAAATACGCTGCACATTTGTCGGAACCGGCCTGATCGGATGACTATAGCATACAGCTGCCATAGGAATAATCGGTCGTAAAGTAGTTTAATTGAGAAAAACTTTTTTGTCTTCAACGCATACGTGCCCAAACCTCGTATTTATAAGTTTTCTATGCTTTCTCATTATTGCACCAATTTTTATGAAAATCGGTCAACTATATGGTATAGCTGCCGTACAAAGGATAGGTCTGAAAAAAAGTCTTAGTAGGAAAATCTTTTTTGGTTTCAATGCTATCGCTCTCAAACTTGCTACTGACCAATATTATATGTTACCACACAGTGCTGCCAATTTTGATCCAAATCGGATGACTATGGAATATAGCTGTCATTGGAACGATCGGCCGAAAAAGTACTTCTAGTGAGGAAAGCTGTTTTTGTTTTCAAATGGTAGCGTCTTTATACTTTCCAGTTATGAATATTATCGGTTTCCACACAATTTTGGGGAGTTTGGCCACAATCTGATTAATTTTCGCCACTGTTGTATGGAGTTTTCGTCATACAAATTTATTTTCTGCGCTTCTGAGAACAGTCCTTTAAGTCTGGTCGATTATGGTTTACCTTCCCTATTTTCCTTTGGATGTCTTCTTCATTATAAAGCCTAACGGTGTAACTTCTGGTGTACCTAAAGGTAGCCACCAACTAAACCAATCCAAGTTTTTGAGCATACTTCATAGCTGATTTTTGATCCCTTTTGATGTAAGAAGGGAATCCAGCAGCAAATCTTTCATTTACTTAGCTTTCAAGCTGAAAAATAAACCAAATTCTTCTGATTCAACCACCCAGATTATACTCAGCATCACTGTGTTTTTCGATGTAGATTGTATAAGGCTTCTGAGCTAATGCATATTTGTCAAGTACTTCTGGGGTAATAAAGCAATGTTTCTTTTTTTTATTTATTTTATGCTGACTCACACAGTTAGAAGCCAGCTTATATATCTCCCCAGAACCTTATAAAGCGCACTCACTCACCCAACCACAAATGATTGATTCATTTGCCTTCAAATCAGGTTAAATTCTCGCATGCTGCCCGCATTTAATATGCCCGTTTAATAACTATTATTAAATTGATAATGCAAAATGATTGTTAATCTAATTCTAATGGAGATGTTTTTATTTAACCAAGTAAAAACGCCCGGCTGTAATTGAAATGCAAATTCTGAGATTTATCATTAAAGTCAAAAGTGTCAAATGCCTGACACCTGGCGTGGCGCCTAATAACTTTAGATTTATGTCATTATTTATTGATATGCAAATATTTAAATGCCATAATTACAACGATAATATTTTTTAATTTAATTTATACACCAGTCAACGCCGCAACGACATGTCAAACAGTGTGAAGAATTGCGCTAGCCATCAAGTTGGAGCTTATCAACATCACAAATCTAATCTGTCGTGGCTACGGTGTGGAAATGTGGCACCCACTGTGTTTGTATAGTCCACATATAGGGCCGGAGGGTATTAAGTATCAATAAACATTTGCAATGGCTGTGCTGTTGCAATTCGCTTAAATATTTACGGAGTATAATGAAAATTGTAAAATGGAGCAAAGCAAAAAAATACAACAACAATTGTTGATAAGGCTCACACACCCACACATCCAGCTAGCCAGTCAACTATTACATACATAGAGGGGGGAGGATAGCAGCAAACAAAGGCAACTCTCCCTACCTCCCTCTCCCTCTCTCTCTGGCTTGAGTTTTGCATTAATTGCCTGACATTACCTCGAACCCAAACCAGTTGAAGCTTAAAAATAAGTTTGAAAAAAAAAACAAAAAATAATGCGCAAAACAGCAAAACAAAGCACAACAGTTGGATTGGACTGGGAACTGACTGACTAACTCTCTCTCCCTCCCTCTCCATGTTTGTGTCTGTGTTTGTTTGTCTGTCATATGATTATTTATTTTATCTGTCGCTGCCTTGAAGAGGGCGTATACTGGCTTTCGTTGATCTCAAAGCGGTCTTGGCGAAATCTGCTAATTGGGTTGTAATTAAATTTCAAGTTCATAAATTTCTAAATATAATCCAAAAATAAAAGAAGTTTGTTTCGTTTTCCGGGGCATTTAACCTCTGTTAAGAGAGGTTATTATACTCTTTAAGCACCCTACCCTTTAGGCAGGAACCGAACTCTGTTGGAATATTTTGAGTATCGCCAAACGGATTATAAACCGAAAACTCAAAATTATTGCTTTTCCGTTCAAAATCTTGTGTAAGAGACGGGTTTGAAACCCTAGAGCCATCATGTTCATTGAATCACTTGGTCCTCAGTATCAAATGACACACTTTCAATTGCCCATAAGTGTTTACTAAATCATTTGACCATATAGAATTCAAGTACATACCTAAATGGTTATGAAACTGCATCTACATCCATATGTACATATTCAAATTCACCGAATGACAGCGGAAGCACAACTTGACAAGGGCAAACATCAAATGCTTAACAACTGCACTTGCAATTGAAACTCAAAACCGCCAACTCAACCCGACCAACCCGGCGACGACAACAGGCAAATATGAGGGGGGGAAGGAAAAAAAAAAACAAAAAGTTTCTTTGAGTTGTGCTGAAATTTTGCACCTGTCCTCCGTCCCGGATGGCAATGCGATAGCATAATGTGTGCTTGTTTGTGCTCTTTGAGAAAGTGTAAACACCTTTTGTTATAAAGTTTTCCATGTAAGAAATGAAAAATATAATATTGATCATATGTGGATGTCGTAAAGGTCGACTGGTTGAATGACCAACATGTCATCGTTATCCCCTTATTAAATATTTAACATACTACTGTGTGAATTTTCTTATATTTTCAAAATCTTTATTTATTTATCCCCTTGAAAGTAATCCTTTCCGCCGTTTTTTTCCCCGAGTGTAGTGGTGCCATCTATTGTTGTTGTTGTAGCGACTATATGTGTACGTATATGAGGGAGAGAGAGAGAGAGACAAGTGTGATTTAGAGAGGTGAGAAACGTGAAAAATTTGGGAGGATAGTGTAGTAGGTTATAAGGGGGGAGTCGAGTCCCCAAGGTCCAGCCCCAGGAAGGCTGCGCATTCCTTTGGGTGGGTCCATAGGTGTGTTGGTGTGACCATCTATTGTTCAGCAGCGCTGCTTTCAGCTGCTACTCCAGATACAGAGTATATTACAGTCGGGCTTGACCGACTTTCTTACTTGATTTTTCTAAAATATTCTCCATGTAGAAACATAAGCCTTTCCAAGCTTTTTTTCACTCAAAAGCTGTCAACTCAAAATGAAAAGCTTCTTCTGGTGCCGAAAATTTTTGACTTTGCAATTTATTTGTAATAGTCAGGAACAAAAAAAAGTCATTTCATGTCTCATTAATTCGATGTTTACATTTTAGTTTAAGGTAACGGTTGTTCATGAACATGTTGTTCAGCTTTCTCTGCTTTTCAGCTGTTCATTGACCGACTGTTTAGTGCTTCAGAAGTTCACTAGTTCAGTTTTACGAGAATCACCAAATAAGAGTCAATTAACTAGAGTCACACAACAAAAGTCAGTCAATAAGAGTCACTGAACAAGAGTTATTCAACTAGAGTCACTGCTCAAGAACCACTTAATAAAAATCACTTAACATGTTGTTAAGCTGTCGGGTTATTTAGTTGTTCAGAAGTTCTGCTTTTCAGCTGTTCAATTGATCATCTGTTCATTGACCAACTGTTCAGTGCTTCAGAAGTTCACTAGTTCAGTTTTTCGAGAATCACTAAATAAGAGTCAATTAACTAGAGTCACAAAACTAAAGTCAGACAGAAAGAGTCACTGAACAAGAGTTATTGAACTAGAGTCACTGCTCAAGAACCACTTAATCACTAAACAAAAGCTAGTAAACAAGAATCACTGACTCTTGGTCAGTAAACAAGAGTCTCTGTACATGCGTCACTCAACGAGATTCAATGTACAAGTAAACAAATTCCTTTCTTCTTTATCTTTTATTTATGATTTTGGTGCACGACTGTGCCCTCGAGCTCAACATTTTTAACTAAACTTAAGCTAATCTGAATCTATCCAGCAAATCGGCCAAAGGCTGCCTCAGTCTTTTCTCAGAATAAGCTTGTTAAATTTTTGGCAAATTTCAGCTGCAACAGTATCGGCTGCTTCACCAAGCAAGCGCTTAGTGTATTCTGATAATTAGAAGTCAGCGTGATAACTTACATGAGTCACTTAACAAGAGTCATTGTACAAGAGTTACTGAACTAGATTCACTGTAAAAGAACTACTTAACAAGAATCAGTGAAAAAGAGTCACTGAAAAAGAATCACCGAACAAGAGTCAGTAAACAAGAGTCGCTGTACATGAATCACTTAACAAGACTCACCGTACACGAGTAACTGAACAAGAGTCACTGGTAAAGAGTCACTAAATAAGAGTCCCTGAACAAAAGGTACATAGAACAAAAAGCATAACAAACATAACATAGAAGAAAAACATGTTTACTTGTTTAGTTTAGTGAGGAAATTATTTTTGTTCGCTCAGTCATGTATTTATGTATTTACATCAGAACATAAGATTTCTGATTACACAAGGCAACAAAATTAAACTTTTTCCAGTTAATTGAAGGTGTGCTCGTGTTTCTTGATGATGATTGTCGTGTGCTGAACACGAATCTGTTTTGGAAATCGGTCAATCACGTTCGGGTTTTGGATTATTTGAGCTTAAGGTTTATATAAATGCCCATTTGAACCATTTTAAGTCGCGTTTTCTGGGAAAAATACATTTTTTAACGAACCTTCTCAGAAAAGCTTCGTTCCTTTAATTAAAGCCAGCTATATTTTGTTCAGTAAAAGATGTTTAAGTCAGATGTTCTGCCAAAAAATTTTAAAACGTGTTCGTTTTAAGTTCAGCAATATCGTATTTATTTATGCAAGTAAAAGCATGTTTTCTCCATTTTTCATAAAAATCTGTTCTCCAGACTTCTTAATGAGCTCGAAAATGCCTAAGCGCATCGAGCTAGTCATGATTTGGAACCCATTGCTCGGTAACAGCTTTTCGAAGCTCTTCCTTCGAATTTATGGGACTAGTAATCTTGAAATAGGACAAAGCCAGCATCGACGGCTTCTGATAAACAGTCTACAATGGAGTTTGTAAACCGTCACATGTTTAGAAAAAGTTAAATTTGGATGAACCAGATGGTTTTTTATACTACTGGCACGACATTAAGGCGCCTAAGCGCATTTCGTCCTTCCGAAACTTTGGTGGCGGCTCTGTGATGTTTTGGGTATTACAATCGGACCCCGATATGCAAGATTTCCGGTCGAATGCATTCAGAAGGTTATTAAAACTTATTGGTTGATGTCTTAGTAGAAGACATTTTGGAGAAAAATTCGGACCCGGATACCATCTTTCAGTAGGATAATGCTGCCTTAAAGCCTATTCTCTGATGAGATAAAAGTTTAGTTCCGACTACAAAATACCCTGTATAATTGAGTCACACATGCAAACACACACACATACACAAACACGCAAGCGCCCTAGCTGCCTGCAGTAGCTGCCACTGTCCACAAGCAAAATTTGAAATTTTTCAAATCTGAAACAAACTTGATCTGGGTACGGTATACACCAATCTCTTATAGACTCGACGCGTTCATACACGAACAGACGGACATGGCTACATCGACTCGGTTGTTGACGCTACATACTTTTCCTTCTCTCTGTTACATACTTTTGCACAATTTCTTGATCCCCTTTTACCCATTTTCAATGGAACCTTTAAGGAAAAACGCATAGAATAAAATTTTTATGCCAGTGGTGGCCAAAGTAGAAATTTAAAAAAAAATAATAAAAATTCCAACTCTGTTCAGTCAAACCCTTGATTATAATATATTAGATTCCTCTCGTCGCTATCGGAATTAACAAGCTTACAAACTAGCAGATGGACCATGCACGAGTTGTATCAATTTAATTGAGTTAAAACAGCAAAAAGCTGTTTTTGGGCCATATCTTTAGATTTTGGTGGGTGTTAGGAAAAAACCAAGAATGAGAAATGCTCTACTCGACTAGCCCAACAACATGTACTGGGTCCGGTGAAAAGTATGTGCATATTTCATTTTTTTTGTAACACTTTGTAGTTTGCCCCAATTTTGATGAAAATTCTATATGGAACCATGGTTTTAGTTTTCAGTCGTTCAAAATCTGCATTTATAGCTATTCAGCCAAATTTTCATCAAAATTTGTGCAAATTATTTGCTTGTTGGGCCTTAGCTTTAGAATTTTTACATTTATGTTGCTTTACAAATACAAATCGATTAAAAATTTAAATTCGTATCTCCCCTTCCTTCTTATTAATTGCACATTAAGCGGCCGTAATTTATTTGACAAGATCGAACAACATATTTTTACACACTGCTGCCTGTCATTTCCGATGTATATTCGATAATTACGCATAATTACAAAGTCAATCTCATCTTAACAATACAAATTTGCTTAATTCGATGTCGGACAGGCATTGTAAAAGCATGAGATTTGGTTAGAGGAAGCCGCCAGTCTGCCGTCTTGTCTGGGCCCATATCTCTTTGGTCTAATGAAGTCATAAAATGTACGCATATAAATGGGCTACTCTCTATCGAAGCAGAAACAAACCCAAAAGATACTTAACCGAGTACATATATGTATTTTATCAACTCGGTGAAAACTTGTGCCCCTATGCCAAATGCGTTTCATCGATCCAAGGACACGAGTCAATTGCTAAACACAAGCATTAGACAACACAACATGCCCATGAAAGCCCATGTCCATGACCATGTCGCAGTTGCTGTCGACAGGACAGGACAGCCACAACAAATGTGAGTGTGGTAGGAGAAGGGAAATGGAGGGAGCCTTTGTCCTTCCGCCGCAATCACGCACTTGCTGTGTGAACTCTAAAATACTTATAGACCACTGGGGAGGTAGGAGAGGTTAAAAGTAAAAGTATTTTTTTTTTTTTTTGCTTTTAGTGCTCGTCAAGGGCGTATCCAAGCCATAATGATAGGTGGCCCAAGCAAAGCTAATTGCCCTTTACTATTAACTTATCCGCTTGGTGCTAGCTTTAGGTATGAGAGTCCACGTGCTAACAAATTGTTGTGAAAAAAAAGCACTATAGAATTGTGTACATTCTGATTTATCAATATGAATTATGCAAATGAACATCGAGTTGTAGCACTTTTTTATTAAATCAAAATGGATAAATCGAATCTGCCATTTGGCGGCTAAACTACAAATTCCCTATAGATTTATACACTCGGGCGGTGAGAACGATTTAAATAAAAAATATTACCAAACGAACAATTTGGTATGATTCATATGAAAAACGGAATTGGAAATGAACATGAAAGCATTAAAATTCCAAGAAAATACTCTAATATAATTTATCAGGAAATAAAAATACTAGAGAAGCCATCAGCAGTTGGAGTACGCTTCTTGGCAAGCAAAATATCTTACCAAGTGGAAAAAAATTTGGGTATACGTGGACGAGGAGTCGGTTGGATAATGTGGAAACTGCGTTGAGTTATTGTTTTGAGTTGATGGGGCCCTAGAGACCGAATACATACGGGAATAAAAATTATTATTTTTTTATGATAAAACAACATTTAATCGGTCCGATACCAGATTGATTCGTGTTCTTGGACCACCAGTAACCGCTCCTTACCAGACTGCTTCTTTTTGAAAAAAGGTTCAAACAAACAAAATATTTTCACAAAAAAATTTTTTTCAAACAATATATCTTTCAAAGATAAAGTTCCGTTACGAAAGTTTCCTGCAAAGGTGTTACCCGAATTTATACTTATACCTCTTTTCCAGTCTCTTGAGATAAGCAGTTATTTCCAATTCCCCATTACCTTACACTTCCCCTTCCAAGACTTTGTAGGGCACGCGGCGTACTAATTTTTTGAAAATGTTTAGTTTTTACCAAAGACTGTAATTCATCTCTGCTCTATATTTTTAAAACTATATTACTAAGATGGACACAAAACTTTATTAAAAGTAGTTGCCCGTCCTTTCCTAAAACGAGTAGAACACGTATCAACATCCTTACAGCAGCTAAATTTTGAAGTAGAAAAGGCAGATTCGGATTATTCAGGAAACTCTCAAAATTAGATCTCCAACTTCCATAGAAAGAATTCAGAATAATGACAGATATATATGTTTAGAAACGAGAAAACAAAGCTAACTTCCTCTGTGCAGAAGTTTTAAGTTTAGGGATTTCGACCAAACTTCGCAGATCAGTTTGAAAACATACAATTTTAATATTGACCGAGTTTAAGAATGCCAACATTGAAAACAAAAAAGTTTTTGCCACTAAAACCAATTTTACGACCGATCATTCCTATGGTCGACTCAGCTCGTCATGCTGATCAAAAACATATATACTTTATGTGATCGGAGATTATGAGAAACTTCTGATCAAAATTATAAAGCAATGCTCCCATTTTCGCTTTTGCAAAAAATTTTTGAGTCCAAATTTGTTCCCAAACCCGGTTTTAAATTGCAAAAGTTTTGCAAAAGTGAAAATGGGAGCATGGCTGAGAATACACTTTTCAAGTGTATAAAGATACATTAATTGCAGAAAATGGACAAAATCAGGGAAACACTGGAATCCGTTTGCAACCCGAAGGATAGCTGTTCTATAAGAGATAGTTTGGAAAGCTCTTTAACGCTAGAACAATGCAAGCCATTTCATATGATTGTTTTTCCAAATACATTTTCCAAAATGAACCTTCCTTAAGGTATTTAATAAGTCATCAAACTAGCCGATGAAATGAACCGAACCGTTATCTTTTGCTGTTTCCGTTTCGGTTCTCCATTTTCAAACAGACAGGTTCGGTTCGCGTTTCCATTTTAAAGCAAGTATTTGCGGCTCGGTGCTGATGTTTTGTTCGGTTCGGTTCAGAACCGGTTTGCATCCCTGCCAGTTTTCTTGACCTTCAACATTCTTTCATTCATGTTACTTTCATTCTCACTTTTCTAAGCACTTTTACGAACCCTGCGCTAATCTGAACCAATGTACCTGTTGATATTTTTTTGTTCAGTGACTCATTATTCAGTGTCTAATTCACACAGTAGTTCTTTTAACTCAATTTATTTACTGTATATATACTAGAGCACTGCATGAATTGAATCAAAGTTCCCCTTGGCTTTGTTTCTGATTTGAACTATCTATGAACTTCTACTCATAGCTCACAAAATTATTGATTCATTGAATAAGTTCATGACATGAACTATGATCTATATGATCTGTTTGAAATGAATCAGCTCTGATCAGCGCAACAAAGCAACTAGATCAATCATGCTCAACTCAAATAGCTCATGGGGTTCGTAGCACAGACGAATAAATTAACTTCTGCACGTTGAGTGGCAACAGTGTGGCGTCAGCTGCTCAAAGCAAAATTGGTCCCAGAGCCTATTTACATATATTCCACAAATGTGCAATTAAGTGTAACATTAATTCTACGAACATACAATATGTGAAGTGGCGCGAAATCGTATAAGACATGTACCGATTTTAATGATATCTAATTTGATGAATTCGTCTTCGCCCCGAATAGCAGAATAACTATTAATAACTTTTATATAAAAATTGTATAATACCCTGCAGGGAAAGTGTCTAGTTTGTAACTAGAAATCTACCTGTCTCTAAAAACTTGCAACTGGTTGCACTTCCTATCCAAATCAATGTATTGAAGTCGTCCGTTTTACACAGACATGTCATAGGCATGTGACAATTGTCCCCGGCTGGAGAGTATTGTCCTATGCAGCAGCCATTTTCAACCAGTTAAATACCAGTTGACCTTTGAGTATTCCTTATGACAGTCTGTTTATGTCGCTGCTCAATATAACAGTACATCAAAATCTGTCGGTCAACTCATTCATCACCAATTCTTTTGCAACCAGTTAAAGTGCAAATGGATTACAACTATCTCAAATTAGTATTTTAAACGAACATTTCTTCGAAAACTAATATAACTCACCCGAATCTAGCTATTTTGCTACCAGTTATATTCTACTAGCATTCCAACTAGGTGTAGGACAGTTTTGTTTTGTTACTAGTTGACAATTTCTCTGCATGGTTATTACACCATGCTTGGCAATGTCTTTCCATCTTTCTTAGTCTTTGGGTCCAATTTTTCACTGAAGATTTTTTAGTTCGACTCATTTTCAGACTTGTCTTTATCTTATGAACCACATGATCTTGATCTGTTTAAAGCTTGGTCTATTTGAGTTTGATCTGTTTGGAGTCACTGGGAATTTGAGCTGACTAACTCGAACCAAAACAATTTCTCACTTGATTTACTAGAACCGTTTTTTTACAACATGAATCAAAGGGCACTTTGACTCCATTCATGCAGGACTCTAATATATATGTACTATTCACTCATACTCAGGATAAATCGATACTATGCGAGAGACTATAACAATAATATTTGATATTACTATGCTATTTTTGTATTTAAATCAATTAATATGCACTTTAATTTAACTAAAAACATATTTAAACACCAAATTTTCGTTGCCCCTTTTATTTGAATCATTCAGGGAATTCGAACTTGAGAATTACAAGTGGACTCATGATTCAATTCAAATAGTATCTTAGACGTTTTGCCACCAGTGCGTGCGAGACGGCATTCCAATCGTATTCAGTCCAAGGGTCTCGAGTTCGAGTAATAAGTAATCTCTGGATTCAGAACAAAATATTTAGTTGGAAAATTTATTAAAAAATAAAAACAATTTAATATATTCATATTATTCATATATAAAGTGTATATTTACAAATTCCATATTTATCGCTGAATCAATGGTAAAAATGTTAGTCAATTAAAATTTCATAACATGTTTCACTAAGTTCATAGGAATTGTTGTTTACAATTTTGTATCTTTATTTTGAAAAAAGTGGTTGTTAGCTACGACGATTTTCCCATCTTTTGGGCAGCCAAAAGATTGAAAACTTCTCGAAAGATTTGGTTGAAACTGTTTATATTTAGGCTAATCAGGACTGGAGAATTGCAAAGCCCCCTGTTCAGCGTGTTGTGGCGCACTTAAAATCTATGACTGATTTTTATGAACGATAAAAGTATAATAACAATACGTTGACAAGACCTAAGATTTATTAGGCTAAAAACTATTGAACGCGATGATTACGAACGATTAGATCATCTACTAAAATGAACAATAAAACGTTATCTTTAGATAACACTACTATCAATATATTGATTGTTGAAAAAAAAAACAACGGCTAAAGTTTCTCTCCTACGCCAAATTGACTTTGCCTGCATATATAGAATTTATGGCTTTAGAACGTGACACAAGGTGCATGAAACTACATTTGAGCAGAGATTGTAAATTGCGCTGCTGCAATTTGTGATTCATTCGTGACACGCAATCGAAATGGCGAATGGGGGGATTTAATTAATATTACTCACATTCGGTCCATCATTTATATTAATTTATGTTGAAAAAGAAAATGGAGCTTATCCAAGCGTCATAAATTCATCCACATGTATGTAATATTATGCATACAGCCAACCCGTCATTGCTTAAATGAGGTAACAGAAGCTCTTGGCTGGCTCAGTCAATTTCAATCCTTTGTTCAATAGCATCATCATACAGACACACACACACAAAGGCCAGGCTACTCTGCTGATGCTGCACGAGCTCAGGCATTTTGCTGTCAATCAACTCAGTTAAAGAGGAATGCCGCCGGTCCATCAAATGTATTCCATTATGATGATGGCAAAGCGAGGCACATGTAAATATGACAAGTAATCTGCATTAAGGCAGCAGGTGCTGCGGGTGGTGGGGTATATGTTGCTTGTCTGCCCTGGGCCACCTGGTTGCAAGATGCGGGCACTCTTCTGGGGCACGTGGCGACGCACAAAGGTCACATACTCAACCCACGAGCAACTCTTTGAAATGCTGAACTTAAATGTCAAATTGATGAATGGAAACTCCCCTTGGATATTTTAAATTTAAATTTGTACCCCATATGAGTGTAGATAAGCCAATCTCTTTGTACACTTCCACCGCTTATTCTCATTTTCTTTTCTTACAGATTCGGCTCTGGCAGCAGTCAAGCCTCCCAAAACAGCGGCGACATCTGTCGCATCTGCCATTGTGAAAGTGATCCCCAGAATCCACTGCTAACGCCCTGCTACTGTTCGGGTAGCCTTAAATATGTGCATCAAGCCTGCCTGCAGCAATGGCTTACGGCATCCGAGACCAACTCCTGCGAACTGTGCAAATTCCCCTTCATCATGCATACAAAAATCAAGCCCTTCAACGAGGTAAGTCCGCGTCATTGACACATGTAAACTGCATTCTAATTTATTGTTTGGCTTCGTTCCCTGCTGCATCGATTGCATCGTATCTAATTGCGGGTCACAGTGGCGCAGCCTTGACATCTCCGGCATTGAAAGGCGCCGGCTTTGCTGTTCGGTGCTATTCCACTGTGCGGCAGCACTTTGTGTCATCTGGTCGCTGTGTGTGCTTATCGAACGGGCCGCCGATGATGTACAGCGTGGACAAATAGGTGGCTTGCACATTGCCTTTATTATTTGAAACAAAAAGAAAAACCATTATAAATGCGTTTGATCTCCAACACTTAGATTGGCCCTTCTGGACCAAGCTGGCTGTGGTAACTGTGGGTCTCACTGGCGGCTTTGTATTCATGTACATACAGTGCAAGGCCTATTTGCATCTGTGTCATCGCTGGAAGGCACGCAACAGGTAAGAAATGAAATCTAGTGTGAGGGGAATTAAACTGGATAAACAGATAGACTTAGTCCAACGGTAGCTCATGGAATGCACTCGGTAAAAACTTGTAGTAATTAGTAAAGTTGAGTAATGAATGAATGTTAATGTGCCGTTGATTTTAGTTCACAAATAGATGTAATGCAAGCATTTTAGTCTTTATGTTGTTAAGGCTTAAAACTTAACTTAACGATAAGTTCAAGACTAAAGTGTGCATAAGTATTACATATTATGTAAGGCATGTGCCGAAAAGCATCGAATATCAAGTTTTTGATCATGTCGTTTGTAAAGATATTGTTAGAATGTGTGAACAAATCTCTTGACTTGGCGTACTCTCCCTCCACTTGTCTCAAGTGGCGTTTTACTGTTGTAATTGGAACCGAAAAAAAGTACCAAAAGTATCGTACGCCAAACATTCGTAAATGATGTCGCCTACGAGAGTTTTTCGAAATTAAATCGGATTGAAACGAATCATCCCAAGCTCAGCTACAATAATTTGCTAACAGTATATAATAAACAATCGTTTCTAAACACTTTACCGAACATTAGGCGAATCTTTATTTTAAGTTTATTTGTTTTAGTTCGTGAAATCCCTGGTTTTAAGTACGTTTGCGATTTTTCTAATAATTTAATAAAGCTTTCCGAAGGCAACTTAGGCTTTCGAATATTTTGCTAAATTTATCGTTTTTATACTCTGTATCAAAGGTACACAGAGCATATTAAGTTTGTGCAAAAGTATGTAACAGGGTTATGGAATCATTTCCGACTCTTTAAAGTTGATCAGCATCAACAGCCGAGTCGATATATCCACATCTTCGTGTTTTTAGCTACATCTTTGTTATCTGGTAAATAAGGGTTCCGAATTTTCCTCGGACAAGGTAACTTTCATAAGATGACGATGAAATAAGTAATCTCGCGATGTTGTCATTAATGTGGGTAAATCGTGGGACTACCCAAGACTCGAACCTAACATTTTCGAACCCGCCATTTGAAGCTACTCAAAATTTTGTTTTGATTGCAGCATTGAAAAATTTATTAGTGTAATATTTTCTGAACCATTTCAAAATGTTTAAAGTTTTGTTTATCTATGTGATTTCAAAGATGACGAAATT
Source organism: Lordiphosa magnipectinata (assembly GCA_037044535.1). Classification (NCBI taxonomy): domain Eukaryota; kingdom Metazoa; phylum Arthropoda; class Insecta; order Diptera; family Drosophilidae; genus Lordiphosa; species Lordiphosa magnipectinata. Next base: position 1,461,297 of record JBAMBO010000632.1, on the reverse strand, counting down.
TCATTTCAAACAAGTCCCCAAAACAACATCCCTAAGTCTAAGAAAATCCGATGCCTGGAACAGGGGCAGTTCGGGACACTCTACCATACTCAAAGATCAAGAGGGTATACCACTAAATACAGACTACTGTATACCACAAACAACGTTCGACAAATTATACGACGTCCATATCCCAAGCCGACACGATTGGGACAACATTCCCCAAAGCAGAGCTAACGCCATTAACATCTACACTGATGGTTTTAAGCTCGACGAAAAAGTAGGAGGGGGCGTTTTCTCTCCCAACCTAGACTTGAACTTATCGTTCCGCCTTCCTGATCACTGTAGTTTGTACCAAGCAGAGGTGGTAGCCATCCAGGAAGCTGCCACCTGTCTTAGCACACTCGCGGTCAAAAAAGGAAATGTATTTATATACTCAGATAGTCAAGCCGCACTTAAAGCACTTTTACGGATTGTCGCTTATCTCTGAATGAAATCGCACGACATTTCAGTATACACCTTATATGGGTACCTGGACATCGCAACATAGTAGGAAATGAGTCTGCGGACAAACTGGCCAGAATAGGTATCACCATCGAGCCCCTTTCAGAGCAGAGCACTATAGGGATACCTATGGCGACTTATAAGCTTCACGCAAAAGCTGAAACACCTTTCCTCCTGCGCAGTAGCGAGGCTTACATGGCCAACATTCGACCAAAAACGTACTAACACACTTTTACGTCGCAGAAGAGACCACATATCACTTCTGGTGGGGACCCTCACCAGACACGCAGCACGCCTAGGCGTCAATCACCATGACTTCTGCAGAAGTTGCGGATACGAAGAAGAGGAGGAATCGGAACAACACCTCACTTGGTCAACCTCTGCTACTCAACCTCTCGGAGACATCCGGGTTTGAGATCCCTGCTCTACTTAAATTCATTTTGTCCACACAATGGTTCAGTAACGAGAACCCCCCTCAGTTTTAAAAAAGGTTAATAGGGAATATATATGGCATCGCAATGGGCCCAATGTGGCCTAAGTGGGAGAGCGACTTGTCGCTCTCAGCCATCGCAACCTTACCTAACCTAAATCCCCAATTGATAATTGTTTATTGATGTAACTCTTAACTTAATACTGATTAAAAAATAGTCATATTAATTAATCACATTTAGGGCCGATTTCTCATCTTCTACATTGAGCTATATGTCACATAAACTTACAAATAGCAGAGTAAATTGTAAGCTTATCTGACACATAGCAGCTATCTGGAAGAAGAGAAATCGGCCCTAAATGCTATAATGCAACAGCAATGCTCAGAAGGAGTAGAATTGGCTAGATCCTCTGACTTCATAATATTTACCGAGAACTGAAAGCTAAAATAACAACATATGGACTTTTCCACAGAAATGTCAACCGCAGCCAAAAATTTAAAAGTGGTTAAAAATACTATGTTTTTATCAAATTTTCATGAGGAAACAGTTAAATTGAACCAATAAAAACCAATCTTTCATTTATACATAGCCCATTTCGAAATATTCGGATTTACGGCCGCGCTAGCTCAATTTTGTATACCCTTGCAAAGGGTATTATAATTTTGCCCAGAAGTTTGCAACGCATAGGAATATTCATTTCCGATCCCATAAACCTTATCTATTCTTGACCAGGGCGACGAGCTGAGTCGATTGAGCTTTGTCCTTCCGTCTGTTTCTACGCAAACTTGTCTGTCAGTTTTAAAGCTATCGTGCTGAAATTTCATAGGGAAAATAACTTCTTTGTTTTCAAGTAAATCCTTCTTAAGGCCGGTGATAAATCGTTCTTAATATTACACGCTTTCAAACTAATTTGAAAAAGTTGATCGACATCGGGTGACTATATCTTATGGTTGCCATAGGACCGATCGGTCGAAAATAGTTCTTAGTAAGAAATTTTGTTTGTTTTTAATGTTGGCGTCTTTAAACTCACTGATTACTAATTCTGTATGCTTTCAAATATATTCGCAAAATGACTATATCTTAAGCAAATGAATCTTAGTGAGAATAACTTTTTTGTTTTCAATTTTATCGTTCTTAAACTCGGCGATTTTTTTATTTTGATATGCTTTCAAAAAGATTCGCGAAATTTGGTCGAAATCAGATGTTTATCTGTCGGAAAATGGTCTTTAGTTGAAAAATTTTTGATTTTTATGTAAGCGTTCTTAAACTCTGACATTTCAAAAACAGCATTTGCAAGGGTATAAAAACTTCGGCACAGACGAAGTTAGCTTGGCCTTCTCGTTCTAATTTAGACATTAATTTTGCAGTTTTTTTTTTGATAAGTGACTTTAGATTTCTTTTACTTTTTCTGTCTAAAATCTTTCAGAGGGTACAAATAGTCAAAAAAGAATGCACATAAAACCATGAGAAACTGTGTGAATGTAATTAAGTTTTAAGTTTTTTATTCGCTTTATAATGTGAAACCACTTAAAAAGTATGAACCGAACTGAAAACTTAGGTTCGAAACAGGTTCAGCTATTTTCTGAACTTTGGTTTGTTCCGTTCACATTTAAAAAAAAGTCTGAATTTCGGGTTCAAACCGGTTCGTTTCATAACCGGCTTGCAGCCCTTATTTCGGTTCCGGTCCGGTTTCTGTTTTGTGAAAATACTGAACTATTTCTATAGACCTGTTTCTTTTCGTACAAATACATACATATATGAATCGTCTTTGTCTCCACTTTTAAATAAAGTATTTGTGTCAATACTGTTTTCCTCATTTAGTTGCACTTGAACAGAAATGGAAAACTGTACCGGTACAATGCTTAGGATATTTTCGGTTCCAAAAATATCGATTCTGGTATACCGGTAAACAAAAAATTAAAAATACTGGTTCTGGTTCTTAGTTCTATTCTGCTCTTTTCGGTATGCGGTTCCGGTTCTGATTCCGTTTTGATTCCCTAATAGAAAGTCTACGAATAATGATCGAATAGAGAAAGATTTTCTCCAAGGACGCTGCACAGCAACCTAGAGAAACTGTCAATAACTCGACTAAACTACAAATGCCGGAATGCCAAAAAATGCAAACCCTAGAAAACCTCGAATGCAGCTGCCCAGCTTTGTCACACACGACAATAAGTTTCCTAGGGAGATGACTCCCATATAAGCTTCCGAAATCTGGTCTTTGTTAAACCAGATAATAAAACCTAATAATCTGATAGTACTTCCAAATAAATCATCTCGATGGTTTGGGCACACTGAGAGCTGTTGGATTCATATACTGCAGTGCAAATCCGTGTACCGAATCCTAACCGTAAAATGATATACTTTCAGTACCGAATTAGAACCCTTAACCGAAAAAGTCGTTTCGGAAGCGAAATTAAGTTTCTTTCCCAAATTTAGGCAGGCATTTAAGTAAATCTGAGGTGCAAAATACGTAGACCTTGGCTGGATATACTTATACTTGCCACCAAGTAATGCGAAATACACAAACAATTGCTTCATGTTTTCTTCCCGCTGTGCCTGGCCACCCCTAAAAATAAACTAAAACTAAACCCACTTTTCATTCCACAGAATTCTGCTCATTCAAAACGCACCGGAAAAGATTCATCCACTGGCCCCGCCATCACCAGTGGCGGCCCATCATCAGCATCATTACAGCGAGCCACACAGCTCTGTAGCTCACGGAGTAGCAGCTGGCGCTAGCGGCACCGTGGAGATCAACACTGGAGTTTCTTCAACTCATGCGGTCAATCACGATGCCACGTGTGCTGGTCTAGAGAATGGAGTGCCAACAGCTGTACATCAGCAACAAATGCAACAGCGCCTGCTAAATGCCACACTGGCAGCCGAGCTGGAGGTGCCACATAGCAGCAGCAGTAGCTGTGCTGCCGGCACTCAGACAGACGAGGCGCATGCCCAACGCCAGCATCAGGGACAGCAACTGGGCCAAGTGGCGGTGGCTGCCAACATTGAATGCTCCCAGTCGCAGCATAACTATGATCGGGACTGGGCGCTAGATGATGTTGTCTCACAGATCTCATCGTTTCGGCCCTGTCCGCAGGGATCGGGCAGTATGACACCGTTCCATGACTCCATACACAATGTGCTAGAGCATTCGGAGAGCTCTAGTCGGGGTTCGGCAACGGATTTGTGTGCCGGCTCGCGGCAGGATCTCAGTGCCAGCGGCATTTCCACAGACACAGGGCGTGGTGAGCATGCGCTGCAGTTGAGTAGTTTTAGTGGTGAGTGCGTTCAATCCAATCCTTGGCAAGATTATTAATTTGTCTTTGCTTTTCACTATCAGGCAGCGGTGAGCACAAGGCGCCGTCCATCAGTTCGGGCGTGTCACATGCCGTGGCCAATGGTCTGGGCGGATTTGTCTATAAACCGCATCAAACCAAACGCTACTCCAATTCATCCATCTTTCTGGAAAACCGTGATATACTCAACGATATAAGCGTGGGTCTGGATACTACTCATCCGCATCCATATGACTTTAGTTCGCCGCCAAAGATTGACTACACCCATCAGCCGCTGTCCTGTTGCCTGGCCTCAGACTGCCTGAGCAAGGAGTCGGACTCTAAGCAGGAGCAGGAAGCCATGCTGTCTGATACGGTGCTGGATATAGAGCTGCCCACATCGCCCTTATCGCCACCTGCGGCCTATGCCAGTCACCAGCAGCAGCAGCAGCAGCAGTTACATTCACAGCCGCAGGCCTTGCATCGCTCATTCGATGCTGGAGTGGATGAGGCCAGCATTGTGAAGAGCCGTATCAATAGTCACACCTTGAACGATGCCCAGATGGATCGTTCTCGCCTGTTCTTTAAGTCATTGCCAAATCTCAGCAGCAGCTGTGAAAGTCTCATCAAAAAGTGATTGCCTTCCTCAAACTCTCGCACACACGCTCTCTCTCCTCTTTCTCTTTCTCTCTGTTTCTCGAGTTTGTTTTTAAGTATTTACCGCTGGTCGAAACAGACCCACAAAGAAATATTTTTTATACTGCACCCTGCCAAATCGTGGCCCCCGCCCCACTCCCCCCGTTTTCTCATATGTATATCCCATGTTAGCAAAACCCATAAACAATTTGAGACTGCATAGAAAACATGACAAAACATTAAAATGATAAAATAAAACAAACCACAAACTAAAATACAATTAATTATTAACAATTAGAACAAACGAAAACAAAACAAAAATACTTCATTTGAGAAATGTAATTAGTTTTAGGCGCTGAACAAATTGATATATCCAAAATATGTACTGGATGGGGTCCGTTTCATGTTCAAAAGACAAAATAACTTGGATCTTCTAGCCAGACATTTCACTTCTTTATTCACAGCTCCCGCCCGCTGATCTAAGCCAAAAAATCCAAACAAAAAACATAAACTTACAATATTTAGTCCAAGTGTACGAAACGGAAAGGCTTTGGGTCGCGGTCAGACAATGCTTGTCTGTCCGCAGCTTAAGAGGATAATGATTTATGTATTTTGTTTCTTAACTTCTAAGTCAAATGAAAAATTAAAAAAAAAATTGATCTGTGATTAAGCGTCATTGAATTTGAATATACAGCAGATGCAACAAATGTAACAACAATTTTACTTAACAACAACAAACATGACAACCACTCAAAAAAAAACAGCTTTTTCACGGTTAAAAGTGCGTAGTCTGTCCGCTCCTCCTTCCTGGGGGTAGTGCACAGCTCGCAACAGCTTCAACGGTCATATGAAAGCCGTTTTAGTTATAGATATAGCATAATACAGTATGTATGTATCATCATATACTTATGATCGCTACAAAGTTACGAGCATAAAAAACAACTAAATTTTTTATTATGTATTAAATATTTAAATAAATATGTGCAAGAAATGATTACATTATGCCAAACATTCTTTTTTTTTATTGTAAATACAACTAATACCAGAGAAATACTGTAAGTGATCTGAATAATTAAATGTGCATCATATTTTTTCAATATAAAAAAGTACGAAATTCGCTATCGTAATTTTTGTTACGCAAAACATAAAATAGTAAGAAATTCTGATACAATGTGAAAAGAAACTTACATTAGAAATAATCTTCATAGTAAACATTTATATGTGCATTTTGCATTATTATTCATGTTAATGTTGTAATAACTTAGTAATCAATATTGTTTCCATCATTTATTATAACTAAATTAAGTCGATATGGCATGAAATCAACTATCGCTTTAAGGGTAGATATATTAATATTTGCCCATTCTTCTTCAATTGCGAATTTAAGCTGCCTAGCTGTATCAAACTGTCGCCAGAGATTCTCAATGGCATTCAGGTCTGAACTTAATGCTGGCCAGTTCCATATTTGGGTATTTTTCTGTCTGTGAAGATGCGTTTGGTTACCCGTGCGTTGAAAAGTCAAGTCATCGCCATACATATTTCCAGCAAACTCGATTAATTCGATGTCCAGAAGGTATTTCTCCATATTGGAATAGTGCCTATTTCGCACTTCATCATATCACTAAATTAAACCACTCTTCGCCCCAAGAACGGTATTTGTTAGCAAACTCCATGCGAGCCTCCATGTGCCGATTTGAAAGTTTTGGTTTAGGCACCATCGAGGTATGCTTAAGGAACCGGTTTCCATGTATAATTTGGACTATTCGACTTCTTGTTAATTGAAGGCCCATATGATCCTTAATTTGTCCGCAACTCATTGAATCAACCACAGCAAGTCGTTGTATCTGGCGTTTGCAGCGGGTATCGATGTTGGTCTTCCGACCGCTTCGTAAAGTTGTTCCATATTTACTTGGATTTTTAAAATAATTTGAAATACAGTTCCTATGTCGGTTATATATCTGCAATTTAAGACCCTGTTTTATACATTCCTTTTATAATTCCTTGTTCATGATCAGACAATCTAGTTCCACGAGGCTTTTTATCTAACCAATTATAAAATATTTAAAACTTATGATGCATTTTACATAGTCAAATAGATAGCGACTTAACTTTTTGCAACGCACATATGGACATTTCCACAGCTACATACGTGACAATCGTAAGCATTTTTTGCCTTTATTATGAAGAAAAACAAAGAAAAATTTTACCATAAATTTCCGCATATTGATTTTTGGATAGCACTGGAGTAGCACTTTATTTGATGTAAAAGCTGAGAGTTGTAGACAGTAAGGTCCCAAGATACAGGCAGACGCAACGTGACAGAATACGGAAGTGCGTTTTTTCTGCTTTCACAAAAGAGCAAATCTCTGCGGAATGCATTCGAGTTTTTTAATGCAACTAACTTTAGTATGATCTGCAATGTTGTAACTATATATTTACAGCTGATTCGGTCAAAAATAAATTTTGCTTTTTTTTATATTTGTCTCATTATGATACGCAACGCGACATACGTTACATGACAAGCGTTTCACTAACGCTGTTCTTGTGATGCTTTTCAAAAATTTATATATGTATCCTTAAACATAAAAATTTTGATTCAGGAAATTATATTGTTATACATAAGATAAGTTACCTGCATAAAATGAATCGATGTTTTCGGTTTTTGGTTTACCTTTCTGTGGAAATGCCCATATCAATAAATTACTATGAAGATAATTTAAGTTTCCTTTCGCATTTAATCAGAGTTTCTTACTATTTAATGTTTTTATTTCGTAGCATTTAACTATAAATAAAACTGCGTACCAAAAATTACGATAGCGAATTTCGTACTTTTTTGTATTGAAAAAAAATATGATGCACATATATTATATGTATGACGTTTTCAGGTTTTTCACTTATGTTGCAAAAAATGGAGCTTCTACAAATGGTAAAATGTTGATTTTATTTTATTTAGATGCTGTATCGTTCTCAAAACTAGTATGCAAAAGCAAGTAGCCAAATCCATTTAGTTTTAGCATTTCTCAAAACAAACGAGAAAGCAAAGCTTACTTCGTCTGTGCCGAAGTTTTAATACACTTGAAAATATTCGCTAGAACGGTTAGCGATTTCGACCAAACTTCTCAGATCAGCTTAAAACATATAATATTAATAACGACCGAGTTTAAGAGCGCTAGTCATCCGATCCGGTCGGTTTCGACATATAAGCTGCTCGCAGTAAAAAGAAGACTGTGCCAAATTTCAGCTGGACAGCTTCAAAACTGATGGACTATTTCGCTTAGAAACGACAGACGGACGGACAAAGCTTAATCGACTCAGCTCGTCATGCTGATCAAGAATATATATACTTTATGTGGTCGGAGATGACTCCTTCTATGCGTTGCACACTTCTGAGCAAAATTTTAATACACTTTTTATGTGTACAAAAACAAATTCAATTATTGATATATATTTTTAAGTGTCAAGAAAGTGTTTTGAACACTTCATCTAAAAGTGGAAACGAAGTCGAGTCATATTTCTTGCACTTGCAGCAACATTATCATACCTCAAAATAATCGATTTTGTATTCTCTATGGAAAATACATCTTTTTGTTTATATTCAATCCAATTCGAAAATATAACGTCTGAAAGAATCTGTAACGATATCGTCTGACGGACAACTAAGATATGTCGCTCTTGTTATATCATGAAAATGAACCATTAAAATGAAATAACATATTTCCAGAGAATATATTATATCAATATCAAAATTGTACACCATATAGAACACAATATGGCGAATATTTCTGCATCATTAACTCAAAAGTCGTGACAGTCTTAAAGTAAGTGAACGATATGTATTTATAGGAAAAGAATTGGGACAATACAAATAGTTCAGTATCTTCACAAATCAGTTTAACAGCATTAAACAAGGTTTTCTGAGCTTAAATCTATAACAAAGATAAAAGTCGACAAAGTTTTCGGAATTGTAGGAGCTATCAAAAGATCTTCCTGCAGTTCAAACTACCAAAGTGATCGTAAGCTCCGCTGGAAAATCGGATGGACACTAAAACAATAGCCGATACAAAAAAATATAATTTAACTTCAAAATATTTTATGGAAACAAGCTACGAATTCAATTGAAAATTGATGAAAATGGAATACATCCGTATTTGTGTGTGTCTAGATTGCTTATCCACCTTGTCAGGTCTTAGGCTAAAAATTTCTTTAAATTTGAACGGTTCATACCGGTATACCGAAATAAAAATCAAGGTGCCAATACGGAACTGAATACCGGAATAATGTTAGAACCAAAACAGAACCTTTTACCGAAACATATATAAGTTTCGGTACGTACCAGAAACGGAACCAGAGCCGAAAAACGATTCGGTTTGATTCCCCTGGTTTTGACAAAATGTCAGAACTTATATATTTTTAGTACAGGAGCTCAAAAGGATAAAAATTAATGATTCTATGCAAACCCAAATTTGGTTATAGAAACTCCATATCTCTAACGGATTTCCTGTACATTGTAAATTAAAGTGTAGAAAATGGCTAATTTTACCCTTTTTTGGTTCACTCGAATCTAGTAGATATCAGATTTCTTTGAAAATTATTTTTTCTTTATAATATAACATCATAACTAGAGTATACAAGGAATCATCGAAATTTGTTTCATAGGCCACTATATAAAATGATTTTCGCTTTAACAATAGTGTAGTTGTAAAGCAATGCTTATGAAAAATATTATACGATAAAAGGCGGGACACGCCCTAAAATCTTAACAAATATATTAAGTAACAAATATAATTTTGCTTATGAGGTGTTTTTCTTACAAATCCAAATCGATCCAGCTGAATTCTTTCATCCTTTTAAAAAGTTGCATACAATTTGTATGCATGGCTGATTTAGCCATCCTTTGCGGATCGATCATAAACCTGAAAGCCGATCTAAATCGTATGTGTTAGTTTAAGTGACAGATAGTGCTACATAGAAAGTAATGAAATCGGACCTAAATAGTTTTCAGATCGGCACATATTTAAAGTACCTTGATTCAGGGATGCTAACCGGTATGGAAACAAATCACTAATTCGTGCATCCTTACAAAACTAAAAAACCTCTATAGATAAGGTTTTAGTTCTTTCATCCGACCTATTTTATGACTTAACCTGTAAGGAAAATAGACTAAGGGTCGAATTCTCATGTATTACATAGCAGAGTAAATTGTGAGCTTATCTGACACATAGCAGCTATCTGGAAGAACAGAAATCGGCCCTAAGGGAAAAAGCTGGCATCGTGATACAGCATTTTCACACTGCGCAGCATTGTCGAAGCTGCGAAAACGCTGTTCATACCAAACCCGTAGCATCAAAAACGGATGTCAGCTACTAATTACTACTTAAAATGATTTCAAAGTATCGCCAAAAGCACTCTGAAACGACAATAATCTACGAGTTATATGGTTACACGAATAAATGCTGCACTGCAGATGGAATGTGGCGATTTTTGGGTGACCACATAGCCTACTGCTTCTATCTATGACACTTTGACAGTTTTGTCGAAGTTGCGGCCAGTGTGAATAGACTTTCATTGAGCAAATCGATTCAATCCAAAAATATTTTAATTAGATAAAGGTCCAAATTAACATATTTTCTGGGCAGCCGATTGTTATCATTTCTGGGCACATTAGAACAAAATACCAAAGTCACAAGGACGTAACAGACCACAATACTGAGCCAAACATTCTTTATTGGAATTGGGTACTTAAGGTAACATTAAATCGTTTTTAAAGAACACAAATATTGTTATCTACTAGTTTAACGTCAATACAACATAGCTAAATGTTCACACAGGCAAATAATTTGCTCAAATGTTGATGCAAATTTAGCTAAGCGAACTTTTTGGCCATATTTGATCAAATTATTTACGTATGGAACCATAGTTATAGTTTTAAGTCCTGCAAAATTTGCAATAATGGATTAGATAGCTAAATTTTCATCAAAACTTGGGCAAATTATTTGTCCAATTGGTTTCGAGAAGAGAGGAAATGTATACCTTCCACTTGCCGTCAACAATCCCGAATTTCTGGTACCTGTGGAAGAGGACAACAGTTTTTTAACAAATCAAAGTTTTGAAAAAGGTTCGAAAAGCAAACTTCCAGCTTTATGACAGGTTTTCTCACCTCCATTCCAAAGCTTTAAGCTGCCTTTTTACGGCCAAAATTCAATATTTGAGAAGCACGATTTTTGATCCCTCTTGGTCCGCACAGATCTTGATCTTAGCACTGACTTTCTCTAATTATTGGCCACTTAATTTCAATTAAATTCCTCAAACAAACAAAACTGGCCATCACTTTCATTCTTTTTTCGATTGTTGACAATGAAATGTTTTAATAATAATGTCACGCGCCTTGCCTTACGCAATAAATACAGAGATTGGTGGTATAATGTTTAAAGTAGTTTTGTTTCTTCTTTATTGTAGTTCAATAACTCACAAAATTAAATGCAAATAAAATAAGTAGTTTGTTTTCAAATCTGCAAATATGAAAAACTGAAGAGGCAGACATGTGTTGTTTTTTTCGAAAATATCTTAAATACCTATTACAAGACTAATACAAAGCATATTTTGAAATCGCTTAAGTCTAACAGAAATGTGATGAGGGGTGAGGTGGCGTGTTTTGAGTCTTGCTTCTTCCGGGTATTGCGGAGTTACCGTTTATTTACCCGTCTCCATCTTCTCGCCGCCGCCATTTTCAGTCTTGCCATCGGCGGCAGCAGCAGCAGCAGCGTTACCCTCTGGAGCTTTGACACTTAAGTGCGCAGGACCGGTTTGTTGGATCTGTACAATTCGCTCTGGCTTCGCCAGCTCCTTGCTGGGCGGTGGGGGCGCTTTCAATGTCAGCACACCGTCCGAGGAGACAGTCGAGACCACCTCATTGGGATCAAAGTCCTTGGGTAGAGTGTATTTGCGCACAAAATGACGCTGTATCATACCATGTCCATCTTCGCGCTCCTCATGCTTGCCCTCCACCACCACCGTTTTGTCCACTACCTTAACGGTCAGCTCGTTGGGTTTGAATTGCGACACATCCATACACACTTGGAAGCCATCTTTGCCAATGGCTGGCAACAGAGAGTTCTGTGCCGCAGAGGAACGCTGGCGCTGCACCAGGTGATGATGAGGGTGATGGCGGCGCTCATATGGCAAAGAGCGACGTCGTGTAATGCCTGCTCCATGGTGAGGCAACATCAGACGTGGACGATGGAATAGCTCATGAGCATGGACGCCAAATCCAAAATCATCGTCCAGGAAGTGATCCCAGTCGTTGTAGGCACTGCGATAGTCATGATCGAGTTCGCGTGCCAAGTTCAAGAGTGGAACAATCGACATTTTGTAAATTATTTTGCGTTGTAGTTTCAGTGAATAAATAATCCGCACAGCAGAAGTAGAGAAATGCAACTGTGAAGCGGCTGGGTTTGCTTCGGCCTTTTATAGCGACGCCCGACTCACGCACACAAGCAAAGCGCAACAAGCGGTTCTCGCTCTCTCGCGAATTTTCTGGCTCTTTCTTGCGCAGCCGGCATTTGACATAATTGTTTTTTTTTTCAATTTCGCTCTCTCTCTCTCTTTCTCTGACTCTCTTGAACACACAGCCACGGAAAGTTCTTGCAATTTCTGCGAACTTCTCTGTGCACCATTGTTAAACAACTTGAAATGTAAATGATTAGCTATATATGTATGTATGTATTTATTTAAAGCATTTTCTTTTCTTATTGTAAATTCAGTTGTTTAAAATGTCCAAGCGCAAGGAGTTTATTTGCCAAGTGCATTGAACTCTTGCTATCTCTGTCTTTTGTGTGTGTGTGATTTTTTTTGTTTGTGGCAAACAATTTTTGCTGCTTATGCCGCTACTTCTGAAGCTACAGTAAACTTTCGTAATACGACGCCAAGAACAAATTTTGTTAATTCACCTGATTCTTATTTCCCTTTTCCATAAATCCATTTAATTCTAATATTTCAAACAATCTTAAGATTAATTGCTGAACAAAAACTTATGTAGGAATTGCCCAAACAAACATACAATGAAAATGATTAGATCCATCGCACAGTGGTCTAAGTCATTGCCAAAACATGCGTTCAGAATTTTTCATCAACTTCTTCATCTCAAATTAGGTGACGTTTTTTTGGGGCATTTTGTCAGATGTCCAATATGATCCATTAAGAATTTTTATTTTTATGATTTGATCGAAATACAAAACGGGATTATTTTAAAGATATTATATCCAAAAAAAACTACATATTTTTGATAATTACAAAATATATTTGCGGAATCACAGAAAATCAATTAAATTTCGATGTCATAATTTCGATATAAAAAGAAGCTACATAATTTGATCGAAATGTCGGTTGAATGCAAGTTCCAAAGAAAAAACTACAACATTTTAGAGACACAATGTTCTTTAGTCCACTGATGTCTTGTTTTTGAAACAGATCGTACTTATTTAGCGAGCTCTTCGTTAAACACTCCCTATTCTTTTTCCAAAACTTTTTCAAAAATTTTAATTCTGTTCTGCTTCTTTCTTTTAAAAACCAAGCAGATTGATTTCGAATTTTATCAACCAAAAATTTTGGTTAAAACATTTGGCCAACAGAAAAGTCGAATGAAGATAAACGGAAAATTGAAGTTAAAAGGCGAATAACACAATCAGTCTTCGGAAATGGATCATTTGGAGCATTTATCCATTCCAATTTCGCATAAAATTGAAAATGGGAACAGGTTTATATGTGTATTTGATATGAACAGTTGTTAAAATTCCTATAGCTCAAAAATAAACGCTGTGCCTGGAGAAACATAAATACTAGAGTTTAAGAACCAATTTTTGCTTCTTTAGTAACAGAGAACGTCACAGAAGAAGCCTTTTTGTGTCTTTTTGTTGTACAAGATGGTCCAGTTAGCCCTGTAGATCATCTGACCTTCTGTAGAAATGAATAAATACTTAAGCATACATTTTTTAGCTAACACTTTGCTATTTTTAGCTATATCTAATTATATTTAATAGTCGATTTAGGGCCGATTTCTCATCTTCTAAATAGAGCTATATATCACATAAACCTACAAATAGCAGAGTAAATTGTGAGCTTATCTGACACATAGCAGCTATCTGACAGAAGAGAAATCGGCCCTTAGTAGTTGACACTGCACACTGGGGCAGAATGAAAAACTGACCGGCGGAAATTCCAAAAATCGAGGTAGTAATCCAGGTGCATCAAGTGGCTTAAACATTAGCTCATTACCCCCAAGTTCGGAAATTTACAGTTTTTAAGGTTCCATGAACGGTGTTCCGCAGTAAAGGAAGCCAAAGTCCAGCATTGTTGAGACTAATTTTTAAGGCTAATTTTTTATAATTTTTTAGCAGTTGCGTGCGAAGGCTATGTTTTTGGTTCCTGGTAACTTTTTATACCCTGTACCCATTGAAAATGGGTAAAAGGCTATCATGAAGTTGTGCAAAAGTATGTAACAGGGAGAAGGAAACATTTCCGACGATATAAATTTTTGATCAGCATCAACAGCCGAGTCGATATAGCTATGTCCGTATGAACGAAGAGATCTCAGAGATGGTGAGAGATAGAGCTTTGACATGTATGGTACATAAACTTCTTATACTTGCAGGCATATCAAGTTTGTTTTAAACTTTTGCCACGCCCCCTCCCGCCCCCGAAATTGGAAAAAAAGTCATATCTCCCAAAGATATTTAGTAATCAAGATTACCGGGACTACGCAGTAAATGGTCCAGTTTTGGATCACTCTTTCCAGCATTGCTAATACACACACACATAGGAACATATCTAGCTAAATGGATACGTCTACAAACAAAATTGTCGCATTTGGGCTGATGAGCAATCCGAAGAAACTCTCGAACTACCGTTACATCCACAAAACTGCACTGTTTGGTATGGTTTATGGGCTGCTGGAATCATCGGTACGTATTTCTTTAAAAATGCGGCCTTACAGAACATAACCGTCAATGGCGAGCGCTACCGCACCATGATAAATGACTTTTTGTTACCTGAAATTGAAGCTCTTGATGTCGGCGACATTTGGTTTCAGCAAGACGGTGCTACGGCGCACACAGCGCGTGAAACAATGGTTTTTTTGAGGTAGATCATTTGATATTACACCACTGAACTTTTTCCTGTGGAGTTACGTGAAGTCAAAAGTCTTCTCCGATAAGTCAGCTACGATTCAAGACTTGGAAGCCAACATTACTCGAGTAATTAGCGAGTTACCCGTAGCAATGCTGAAAAGAGTGATCCACAATTGGACCTTCCGAATGGACCATTAACGGCGTACTCGCGGTCAACATTTGAATGAAATTATCTTAAAAAAGTAAATGTCAGAGATGGTTCTTTCAGCTCATAATAAAGATTCCACCATCCAATTCCATTTTTTGTGTGTTATTTGTAATATAAAAAAAAACTTCTTAATGGATCACCCTATGGTATAAAAATTTGTTATTGATTCAAAATTGAAAATTTCACAACCTTTTAATTCATGCCTTGCTTCACTCCTTACGTTTCTAACTCTAGTCCCGAAAAATTAAAAAAAAATGCGTATCTCAAAAATACAAAAGCTTTGGAACTTGATTTTAGAATCCAGTTTTCGTAAATATAAAAGAAACAATTGGTCGCTTTATTGGGTTTTTGTTTGCTTTAAACTAGTGTAATTGTTTTTTAACTATTTCTGTTTCAAACGATTCCCATTCCGTCAGTCAAATATAAAGTAAATTGAAATAAAAAGTTTATAACCAAATAACTCAATCCAATCGTTAGGCAGGAAAATATTTAAATTGTAGATGAGAATCAATGCCTATTTATTTAACAAGCCCCTTGCCCATAAAAAACCATACATATATTTTTTATATTTAAGTAATACTTTATTTATTAAGCATTTTAAGTGTTTGTTAAGTAGCCGAATTTAAGTTATTAATATTGAATTTAAAATTAAAATTAACGCAGTGCATTCTTTTCATACAAATAGTTTAAATGCCTCCGCTTAAAACAGATGTTTACTTTGATACTAATTATGTGATATCTATTTTCTACTTATTTGTCACTGTTGGCATTGTCCTGCTCCTGCAACTGCTCCTCAACATTCTGCTTGACATTTAGATGAGCTGGTCCCACCTGCTGGATTTGAACAATACGCTCGTTGCCCTTATCCTCAATGGCCAAAGGTTTGGGTACACAAACAGTAAGCACACCATCCGAGGAGAGAGTGGACGCCACCTTTTCAGCTTCATAGCCCTGGGGCAGGGCATAGCGACGCACAAAATGACGTGTAATATAACCATGATCATCTTCACGCTCCTCATGCTTGCCCTCGACCATTATGGAATTATCCTGAACCTTGACATTCAGTTCGCTGGGCTTAAAATGCGATACATCCAGGCACACCTGGAAGCCATCCTTGCCCAACTTTGTCACGGGTGCCGTGGCGTCCTTGCCCAGTTGTTTTTCCAACTGACGCAACTGTTGCTCCATGGGACCAACCAAAGTGTGGTAGGGATTACGCTGACGCTGGCAGTAGTAGGGCTCGTAGAAGGGCACCATGGAAAGGCGACCCAAGTCATCGGCGAGACTGAGTAGCAATGGTAGATGAGCCATTTTATCTACTGGATTTAATTGTAGCAAAGAAATTGTACTTGACGAAGTGTTGACGCTTCGGTTGTAAGAATTTTACTGACGCTGAGAGACGAATACGCCGGCTATTTATAGTCCGTACCCGTTGGTGCTGGTGGTGGCAAACATTTGTGTATGCGTGTGTGAGTGGCAGTGTATGTGTGTGTGTATGGGATGACTCTGGGTACTGTGGCAACATCCAGAAAATATGCGAAGCTTCGGCAATGGGAGAAGCTTAACAAATTTCCAAAATGTTCTGGAGAATGTTAAAAAATTACGCATTATCTAGCAGCTGAAAGTGAGAGTTACTCGCAGACGATATGAAGATGGGAGCGTAATGAAGCGTCGCCTATGTGGTGGTGTGATAAGCCCATAGACCACGGGTGAATATGTGTACACATATATAAGCCAATCGAAAGGTGCAGATTATTCTCGAATTCAAACGTAATTATTTGTGGATATTAAATGAAATTTATTAAATTGGAAAAAAAAAAGTTAAAGATGATTTTCGAAAATCGCATTTTATGACTCATACTTATTTAAACGAAATTGGGCTAGTTTGTGATTCACTGCATTTACATAGTCGCGTAATTGATTTGCTTCACATTGGTTATGCACATTAAATACTAGAATATTCAAGAAATATTGGAAACAAATTTTTTTTAAACTTAATATATTGAAATTATTGGGTAGAAAAATGGAAAAACATACATCCAGTTTGTACCGAAACAAAATTATTTTTACTCCTGGAACCTAATCCGGAACAAACAATTCTAAAAAGGGTTCTAAAGAGCTCAAATAATATTTGTAATTTTTAATTTATAAAAATTTAGCCATTCATTTAATAATCTTAAAAAGTACTTCCACAAGCATCTGCAATTCCGATTTTTCTCACTCGAATAACTATTTCGACTGATGGTTCCTATGGCATCTATATTCTATAGTCATCCGATTTGGATCAAAATTTGCAGCATTGTGTGGTAACATATAATATTGTTCAGTAACTATTTTGGAAGCAATTGCCTTGAAAACAAAAAAGTTTTCCATACTAAGACTTTTTTTCAAAAATATCTTTTGTATGGCAGCTATACTATCCGTCCGTTCACCGTCGTACTCTAGTAGACTTCTTTTGATTAACCTTCACTCCCTTATTAACCGTAGAGTTACGCTTGGAGTAATCTTTATACATAGACTAATTAATGGTGAAATCGACTCAACTGAGTTGGTTGGCCAAATTAACCTCAACGTTCCTATTAGACCTACTCGTAATTTTATCCCCCTATCACTAAATCGTTGTAATACTAACTATGCCTTGCATGAACCGTTTCGTGTTCTCTGTGCTGATTACAATAAACTCTACCGACTAATTAACTCTGAAGCTTCTCTTACTGCTATAAAAATTTCTATTTTTACTTATTTAGCCCGTAGTTAACATTACTTTATGTTCTTCCTGCGCGATTTCGTGTCACACGTTAGTGGCTGCGCCTCTCGGTCGGTTCGGCGGGAGGTGTGCTGCTATTTTGCCTGGGGTTCGCGCGTAACAAGCTTTGGCTTGGTGTCGCATGGGCCATTTGAACGTACTGCGCATTGTACGTCAACGTTCAACACCTATACTAAATAGTTGGCCGATTTTCATAAAACTTGGTGGAATTATGTGAAAGCATAGAAATCTTATAATAACGAGGTTTGGGTACGTTTGCATTAAAGACAAAAAAGTTTTTTTCACTAAAACTACTTTTTCGACCGATGGTTCCTACGGCAGCTCTATGCTATAGTCATCCGATGCGGCCGGTTCCGACAAATGTGCAGCGTATTTGCACAGTTTGCTTAAGACAGCTTTAAAACTGACGGAGGAGATAGGATAGAAACAGACGGATAGACGGACATGTCTATATCAAATCAGCTCTTCATGCTGATCAAGAATATATATACCTTATGTGGTCGGAGATGCTTCCTTCTATGCGTTACAAACATCTGGACAAATATAATATACCCTCTACAAGGGTATAAAAATGGACAGATATGGAAATAGTAAGAAACTTTATTAGCATTTGATGTCATCTCATTCCCCTCATTTCTCCCTCAAATATTTGTTTAAGATAGTAAGGGAGTCAGTATTAATCGGCATCGGATATATCCGGTATCTGATGCACCACAAAATTCGAATCTATTTTTATTAAAAGGTTCATTTGACATAATTTTCAAAATATTAGCTACAATTTTTATGAAATTACAGCGGACAATGCATTTGATCATTTTACAGCTGCTTTTTCTTCAGTTCAAATTGTGACAGAGTTTTGGGTTACACAAGTATTCTGCTCCACAATCGTTACAAGTGCAGAATTTTGTGCCTTCATCAGTACTGAACCTAGATTTACTGATCTTATGAACCCGTTCCTTGACTTATGTTCAAGTAAGACCTGATATTAATATCTACGATTACGGTATCGGCTGAGTAACCGAACCTATATTTTCGATGCGGTTATGGGGGGTGCCACAGAAATCACTAGAGATTTTGGAATAAACGTTTACATTTCAAATTTTAATTACTTAATTTTATATGTAAAGTGAAAAGTATATCTGCGGTTGCTAGATCAGATGGTGAATTTGAGCGATTTGGGAACGACTGCTCAAATCTACTTGGCTTTGAACAGCCATTTTCAATCCGCTTTACTTTCGCCATAAGATCTAGCAACCGAGCATTTTGGTGTCACTTCACATATTAATGCAAGCAGTTTAAATTTGAAATACAATCGTTTATACGAAAATCTCTAGTGATTTCTGTGGCACAACCGTATATTAGGACTGTGAAATATCGGTTACGTAACAGTCAAAGTAAAGGTTAAATAAAACTAAACTCGGAACAAGGGTGTAGGCAGGGCCCCCTCCATGAATCATAGGATTTGGTTTGAAAAATTCACGTTTTCATTTATATATCAATTTCTCCAACATTATTTGGAAGAAACGTCTTATTTCATATCGAGTTCACTTTTATTTAATTACACTAGGCAACAAGGTGGAGTATATTGAAGGGTTGATTGTGATACCAGATGATTGAGCTACAAGTTGAAAAAATGCCAATTTTGACCCTATTGAGTCGCGTTTTGTGGGAGACCTATTCTTTTGTTTTGACTTTTTTTTATATTATCGTAAAGTACTATTTCGTTTATTAGCTGTTTTGACTCATCAACTGTCAACTTTTTGGGATTCAACTTTCAGCGTTTAGCTTTAATATTTTGAATTAAAATCCTAGAATAGATTTAAATACATAACTCAGAAATGTATGCAAGCATGCAATATCGTCTCAAAAACGGTGAGTATCAATTAACTTTGTAAGATTTTTAGAAGTTGCATTTGGAAATTTTTAAATCTGATGATTTAAAAGATCGTATTACAGCTTTACCAACTACTTATTTTGAACTGCAACCCAATTTGTGTATCTGAACTATTAATTATATAAATTTTGTAAAAATACAAGAAGTTCAATTCTGAAAAGAAAAACCAATAAGGCATATAATTTAAGCAGAGAGCTTTATAGCAGACTAGCTTAAGCAATAATTAAATAAAACAGAACATTCTAAGATGAATTTTTTAACATCTTTGGCCTGCACATTTAGTGGAATTTGACTCTTTTAAGCGGTTTATCCACTAAAACTCAAAGAGGAACACTAATTGCAAAACAAAAAAAAAAGGAATGGAGAATTTTGCGGATTTTTACAAGTATCAGCGTTTCAGAAATTTTGAAATATATTTTGTAAAAAGAAAAAAGATTAAATGGATTGTTGTCCTTTGCAGAAGACTATTAAGCTAGTGATCGACGTCATAAAAACGCCGAAAATTATGTTTTAGCTGCCGAAAAAACTTGAAACCAAACCGAATAATTAATAATTGGAAAGTAGGAGGTCGTTGACATTGAAATTAACAAAGTTTTCCTTACTATAACTAATTGAACATACGACATAAGTGTATTATACATGGATAGCCAAGAAACATACAGACAGACAAGGCTATATCTAAGGGTCCAAACCTCTCAAATTCTTAAAAGGTTCGGTTCGAAGGTTCAAATACACGTTCGGCTTCCAAGCTTGTCGAGCCTAAGGCTTTGGTTCGAAACTTAAGTGCTTAGAGCGTTATAACATTTTTCAACTATTTCGGTTGAATTTGAGCGAATCGTTAAAGCTCATGCTCAGAGACATGCTCAGCTTTAGGTTTATTGAGAAAGTGTTTGATCTTTGAAATTGGAGGTAGACTAGTTAGTATGTAATTGTACAACTTGACTCTTCGTTTAAATTACTTTTCTAACTCTTAATATTCACAAGATTATATACAAATGCTTAACGAACAACTCAAATGAGAAACTTCTATTGTTTGCTTCCCATATATGCAGAACAATTTTTAGCTTCTTATATGAGACATCAGACAAGTGTAAATACAGCTTTAATGAGTTCTAGATATCATTTTTTAAATATTAATAGATTTCCTCCCCCAAGTGGTTGACTATCAGACAAATTTCAATAAGATTTTGTTTTTAACAAAATCATAAAAGTTTGCCCAGAAACCTCAAGTTCAGCCGTTTTTGAGGGAAAGCCTTGCTGTTGCTCAATCATTATATCTACATAGTAATGCTATATACAGGTATATCTATGTATAAGCATATATTTCCAGGTACATATATACAACTCTCTACTTCTATACACAAGCTCCAATTGTATTCATTAGCGCATCCCGTCTGGTTTTCCATGGCCAGCCAGGCACCCAGCCAGCCAGCCAGCCTCAGTTCTCTGCTCGCATAAAATTTGCCAACATAGCAAGTCTCCACACTGGATGGAGTGAAAAGTATGTCTGGCTCTTGTCTGGATGTAGACGCAGTTGGATGTATGTATGTAGGTATCCGGTTAACTCACACCCACAAACTACCACAACTGCACACAGTTGCAATTTGATTTGTACATACAGATGTATACTATGTACTCCAGACGTGCAGTCAGTGCGCATGTTTACGCTACGCCGGCACAGCACTACCCTGCCCCACCACCGTCACTTCATCGTCATCGTCACTTCCAACCAGCTGTTGTTGTAGTTGCTCTTGCTTCATAAGCCGGCTCGGCAACCGGCACGACGAGACTTTTTTTGCGGCCTCTCAGCTGTTCAGCCGGCGAAGGGAATTCAGCTGCAACACAACCAGCCTCAGCGACCACTTTACATATGAGAATGTATGTACTCGGGGAGATGGTATCTCTCTTGATGTACATAATATATGGGGTCTGGGGTCTGGGCAACCCATGTCAATGGTGAGCCGGTTTTTTTCTCATCGTTCGTCTGGTTTTTTTTTAGGCTGGAATACTTTCTTTGTTCTCTGGTGTTGGAGGAAAAATGGCTTCATAATTCTGCACATTGATATTTGTTGGCCAAATCTAAGCAAATAAACAAGGTGCATATAACTTGGGCAAAGGGTGGGGGCCAGATCCAACTCACTTTTGCATACGTCGGGGAGAGCACTGCAGGAACCAAGTGCCAAGCCTTCCAGGCCAGACGGTACGTTTTCCATTCAGCGCTGCACAGACGTTTAAAAGCCTGAACATTCAGCCATAAGGCGTCAAACGTAAGCCAGTTAGAAACCGGAACGGATCGCACACGGATAAAACGCGCTCCAAGTGTAAAAAAAAAAAGGGAAAAAAGAAAGGAAAATCCATAAGAAAAAAAAAAAGTTGATACAAGAACTTAAGTGAAAATGTCGCTAATACCCTTCATACTCGATCTCGCCGAGGAGTTGCATGATTTCAATCGCAGTCTGGCCATGGATATCGATGATGTGGGGTTCGGTATGTATCCGCTGGAGCAGCTGGCCGCTGCAGCTCCAACACAGCCACAGTCGTCGTTGTCGGCGTCGTCATCGTCGCACCCACAGCTGAGCAGTAGTCGCTCGGCTTTGCGTATCGGCGGCGCACCCAACTCTTCTTCAGTTTTGTGGGTGCCCATTAAGGGGCAGCAGCCAACGCAGCAGCATCGTCATCATCCCTACAATCGGGTGGCCGGAGCCAAGACTGTCTGCTGCAATAAGTCACTGCTGGAGCTGGAGAAGGAACTGTGCGACAAGGTCAGCGGCGGTGGCGGTGGTACTGTGGGTGCAGGAAGCTGTGGCGGTGCCAAATCGGCAAGTAAATCCGCTTACTCGGTAGTCAATCGCAATGGCTTCCAGGTGAGCATGAATGTGAAACAGTTCACTGCCGAGGAGCTGACCGTCAAGACCATTGACAACTGTATTGTGGTCGAGGGGCAGCACGATGAGAAGGAGGATGGCCATGGGGTCATCTCACGTCATTTTATACGCAAATATATATTGCCCAAGGGCTATGATCCGGCCGAGGTGCATTCGACTCTTTCCTCTGATGGCATACTCACGGTGAAGGCGCCACCGCCCCCACCACCCGCTGTGAAGGCGGGTGAGGAGCGTCTAGAGCGCATTGTCGATATTCAGCAGTTGCAGGCGAAGGATGCGCAGACGCCAAAATCTGCAGAAGTGGTGGTGGTGGCCGCTGCAGTGGCCGAGCCGAAGAGCCTGGAAGTGGCCATGGAGAGTAGTAATGGCAATGGGGAGGCTGAGGCGGAGGCAGCTGTCGCCAGCATTCCTGCCGCCGCCGCCTCGGAGGCAGCAGCCAAAGAGACTGAGGAAGCTGTGGTGGAAACCACTTCCCCTTCCAGTGCCAAAAATGGTGAGCCCGAGTCCATGGAAGTAGTCACAGCCGAGCAGCAGCAGGAGGAGGAGGCCAAAGTTACCATTGTGGTGAGCAGCACTGAGGAGCAGCCGGTTGAGGCCAAAACCGAAGATGCCAATGCCAATGATGTGGAGGTGAGCTCCAACAACGGCAATGGCAGTGTGCCCCCAGCTGCCAAGGATGAGAAGGCCAAGACAGATGAAGCTGCTCCAGCTACTGCTGCTGCTCCTCCTCCAGCCGAGAAAGTAGCAGCCGCCGCCGAGAAGGTGGAAAAGGAAAAGCCCAAGGGAGCCGAGGAGCTGGCTGCTGCCGATGCGGCCATACTTCTGGCCAAGAATCAGTCCAACAGCGGTGAGAATGGAGCAGCTGCAGCCAAACCGGAGGAGGTGGCCAAGTGAAGAAGACTGAACAACAATTAATAAGCGTGTGCGTTTTATTCCCATAAATGTTTCTTGTGTTTTTTCGTATTGCACCATAAAAAAAAACAACAAAAACTATAGACATAGCAGATAAATAAGAAAAGGAAGAGATAGGAGAAGCAGCAATTAAACTATGAGAATGATAAATATGATTTCCTAAAACATATGTGACAACAACAACAACTACAAGTATTCCACTAAAATTAAATTACCAGAAAAAAAAGACATGAATAAATGTACTTAATATTTAATAAAGAGAATTCAAAAAGTAAGTTTGGCTTTTGTTTGCCGTTAGCAGAGCAGTTTTGCTCCGCTGCCACACACACACTCTCACACATACACAAAGAGAAAAAGAGAGAGAGAGAGCATACACACACATATGTGTTTTCTCTCTCGTCTTTGCCAGAGTTTTCTAGTCGAACGAGACCGGCAAGTATAAAAGCAGCACCGACATCTTTCCACAAAGCAAATCAAAAACAACCGTTGTCTAAATAACACCGCAAGTTCTTGTCTCCGTAAAATTTAACCTTAAAGAAAAGTTTTCTTTGTGTAAAAAATGTCTCTGTCGCAATTACTGTCTCTGGTCGATGAGTTGCAGGAGCCACGCATCTATGAGTTCGGTTTGGGTCTGCATCCACATGACCGTCAACAGCGCCTCTCTATCAATGGGTGCCCCTGTGCCTCACCTGTGTGTCCCGCCTCTCCGGCGGCTCAAATGGTAGCCAAACGGCAATACAATCGGGAATTGGCCAAACACTCAAACAACCAATGGTCGATGATTCCTCAATTGGGCAAAGATGGCTTCCAGGTGTGCATGGATGTGTCGCAATTCAAGCCCAATGAGCTTATGGTCAAGGTTCAGGACAATTCCATACTGGTGGAGGGCAAGCATGAGGAGCGCCAGGATGATCATGGGCATATAATGCGTCATTTTGTGCGTCGCTATAAAGTGCCCGAGGGTTATGAGGCTGACAAGGTGGCCTCCTCGCTGTCCTCCGACGGTGTGCTTACCGTCAACATTCCCAAACCTCAGCCCTTGGAGGACAATTCGAAGGCGCGTGTCGTACAAATCCAGCAAGTGGGACCGGCTCATCTTAATGTCAAGACGAATGCAGTCGAAGACGAGAAGGACTCAAAGAAGAAGACTACCAATGGCAGTACCACCAAGTAGAAGTCCACGAAAATCTTCAAATCGCAATTTTTCCAACATCTAATTTATTTCCTAATTTATTGTTAACCATTGCATTTGTTAAAGGAAAAAGACTTAAATTTAAATAATAAACCTAATTTTGTACACCTGGTGTGAAAAATCATAATTTTCTAGAGTTTTCATTTAAATTGCAAATGGCGGGAATTGGGGGGAAAATTGCAAATATTGTGTACCTGAAATTAGAGTGAGCTTAGAGGTTAAAGCAAAATGGCCTACATATGTACATATGTCTGTATATATGTAGGCATTTAGCTGTAACTCCTATGTAAGTCTTCACCTGTTTATTTCGGTACTGTTCTTCTTATTGTGTGACTAGATAAATTTACATATGTACATACATATGAACCTGCTTGTATGTATGTATGCATGGACAATCAGTGGAACTCAGCTCAAGTATCATTTGGTAATGCTTTAACTTGAAAATAATAGCTAATTACATGGAAGAAAAACAGAAATATAAAATTAGAGGAAAGTTAAATTTAACTCCAACGAAGTTTATAGCATAAACGCCTATTCTCAGATGAGATATAAATTTAGTTCGGCACTATATTTCATATAAATATAAACAATTTTGAACAGTTTGAAATCTGATTGCTTTTGAATGGCAGTCCTATTTATATGAAATATAGTGCCGAACTAAATTTTTATGTCATCTGAGAGCAGGCCTTAAGGACGTTAAGTATTGGTATTAAAATATCACTATAAATAGTCTCTGTTATCATAATTTGTGCATTTTACCAAATATTTGAATTAGAAATCACTTAAACAAAGGTTAATGTATGCCTTTATTTGATTATGAGAAAATTTAGATGTTTTTTTTCGAATTTTTCAGTGTTTTTTAAATATTTAAAGGGCTTAGCTGGTTTTGTAGGTGAATCGGCGCCCTATGCTATTCATTTCTTCAGTATGCAGTTTTAAAGTACAGCCCCATCAAGATAAGTTCGGAGCGCTCCAAATTATGTATCTGAAAAGAGCCGAGCTAAAGAGCGTTTTTTGAGTAAACACATAAATTTGAGAGTTTTCGAAACACGGGCTCAAAAAAAAAAACACTTATGCCTGAGCATTTTCGGAGTTGCACTCCAATATGCGGCTGAAAAGAGTTTCAGGAGGCGAATCAGTAACCCTTCCAGTGCCAAGAAAAGTTACTTTTATGTGTCATTTATGAGGTTTTTATATGCTTCGTTGGGAAGGTTAAAGCACTTATATCCGTGTCAGAAGAGTCAAGAGAGAGTAACTTCGTCTGTGCCGAAGTTTCAATACACTTGGAAAAAGCTCACTCCAAAGGTTAGCGACTTCAACCAAACTTTGCAGATCAGTTTGAAAACATTTAATTTTAATAATGACCGAGTTACAGAACGCTAACATTGAAATCAAAAAAGTTTTTCTTCCGAAAATGCATTCTTCGAATGATCATCTCTATGGCAGCTACAAGAAGTAGTCATCCGATCCTGGCGGTTCCGACATATTAGCAGCGTGCAGCCAAAAGAAGATTCTGTGCAAAATTTCAGCTCGATAGCTTAAGGGGGGATTCTCCATGTGCCCTAAAAGGATTTTTTGAAATTCGAAATATTTTAGAAGATATAGCCTTTTTTGTCGAACAATGGCCGTGTTCAGCAGAACAACTTGCTCCCTGATCAAGTACAAATTTGCAAAAATCTTCCCACTGAACTCGAGTGAAGCGGCATCATAATAGGCAATTTGAGGTATCAAGATCTGTATCTGTAGCATGTATCAAAGAAATAGTACGCTACTTTAAAGTGATACTGCTCCCTCCGACAGCAATGCATAATTTTTTTCTGATACCTGCTCAAGGATCAATTATTCTGCTGAACACGCCCAATGTCTTCGCTAAAACGAGTCATTTTTGAGTTAATATATTTCGAATAACGGCTGGTTATTGAATTCGAATGGTAACATGTTGTCGCCTCAGATCGATATCGATTATTAATCGATAATTATCGAAGGAAAAAAATGCTCAGGCTGCGAAACTAGAGCTGCGGCCGCATCTAACGAAGGCAGAATGGCACGCAGAGCAGAGAGAGCTGCTGCTGAAAACAGTTTTTTTGAGAATGAGTAAGGTCGGCTGTATGCAGCTGGCATCGCCGACTTATATCTGTGAGTATATAATATCTGTAATATTTTTGGTTACTTTCAAAACAACTTTTTCGGACTGCCAAGCCACTTTTCTCTAGTTCTACTAAACCGATTTTGATAAAACAAAATGCAATAGACGCAGAATTGTCACCATTCTCGAACTGAATTTTTAAATTTTTGATTTATTTTTTTTTTGTGTAGTAAAACTACTTCAAACTTTAAACGCATTTATCTCAAAACCACGTTTTTCGAACTGGCGGCCATGATATCTCCAGTTACACTGAACCGATTTTGATTAACCTAAGTGAAATCGACGCAGAATTGTCACCATTCTGGTCTGAAGCTCAAACATAATTTAAAAAATTTTTTTAATATTTTTTATTTACTCTAAACTACAGAAAATAGGGCCCAAAATCGAATTTTCATTTTTCAATGGCCGCCATTTAGTCAAAAGAAATGTCAACATTTTTTTCGAGGTTCAGACCAGAATGACATCTATACTGATTATAACCCCGTTTTTACTTTTCATTTCAGACAACCTGGAGACGAGAAATCATGGCCGCCAGCACTATACCTTTTTTTTTTGACCCCCCACTCTGACGGCCGAGAACTATTTGAACAGCCCTCGTATCGAAGCAGAAAAATTTTTTTGTTTACTTTAATCTGTTTAATTTTCGTAAATTGGAGAAACTCTTTGCGTTTTCAAATAAGGTTTTTTTTTTTTAAATGGTCCAAAAAACAGCCTCGACATGGAGAATCCCCCCTTAAAAACTGAGGGACTACTTTGCGTAGAAACAGACAGACGGACGGACAGATAGACGGACGCACAAAGCTCAATCGAGTCTGCTCGTCATGCTGATATGCGTTGCAAACTCCTGGGTAAAATTATAATACACTTTTCAAGTGTATAAAAACGCTCATTCCGGACCCTTTTCTGTGCACTTTATGACGGTGAATGCTCATAAAATAGTGTCAGAAAACGCACATGGGCATTTCCATCAAAAGGTCCACCAAGACCAAAAAATTAAAAGTGCTTAAAAACACTCTGTTTTATCAAATTTTCAAGGGAAACAATTAAATTGAACTAATGTAAGCCAATCTTACATTTAATCATAACCCAAGTCGAAATATTCGGTTTCACGGCTGCGTGAGCTCGAATTTTCTAATTTGGACATAAATATTGCACTTTTTTTTGATAAAAGTGCCTATAGATTGCACTTACTTTTGGTATCTAAAATTTTTCTGAGGGTACAAAGGGTTATAAAAGAATGCATAAGAAACAATAAGAAACTATGTGATTGCAATTAATCGTAAGTATTTGCTTCGCATTATACAGAATCCACAAAAAACAAATGATTTAAAAAAAGTGTCGCGTTCGCAATGTCACGTATCGAATCATATTTTATTTTGAAATTAAAAAAATGAAGAAAATTTTTCGATCAAATATATTTTAATATACAGTTAAATTATTCAACAACATTTTAAAATTAGTCGCACTAAATGGTTTTGGCAGATCTCGCTGAGTTTTGCTTTTACATTGATGGCCAAAAACACCACTTCCATTTTTTGTCGCGTGCGAATCGCTCTTTGATTGGTTTTATCTTGGAACCAGTACTAGGTGAGCTCTAATTTTTCTCATTAAATAAAGTGCTTCGAAAGTGCTATAAGTTAAAGTAACAAAAGAAAAAAAAAATTATTTTAATTTGACTTCTATTCCACTTTAAATGCGTACGACTGTCGCGTTCGACATCATGGAAATACCCACATATTGCTTGCTGGGATTAACCGAAAGTAATTTACCGATTTTTATACCTTTGCAAAGGGTATTCTAATTTTGCCCAGAAGTTTGTAACGCATAGAAATATTCATTTCCGACTCCATAAACTATATGTATTCTTGATCAGGGCGACGAGATGAGACAATTATGTTATGTCCGTCCGTCTGTCTGTCTGTTTCTACGAAAACTAGTCTCAGTTTTAAAGCTATCGAGCTGAAAGTTTGCACAGAGTCTTCTTTTTACTGCACGCTGCTAATATGTAGGAACCGACCGCATCAGATGAGTATATATTATAGCTGCCATAGGCACCATCGGTCGAAAAATGGATCTTAGTGAGAAAAAACTTTTTTGTTTTCAATGTTAACGTCTCGAAACTCAGCCATTATAAATATTACATGCTTTCACACGGATTTGAAAATTTTGGTCCAAATCGGATGACTATATATTGCAGTTGTCATAGGATCGGATGATTATAGCATTTAGCTACCATTGGAATGATCGGTCGAAAAACTAGTTTTAGTGAGAAACAACTATTTGGTTTTCAACGCAAACGTCCCCAAATCCGTATTTATTAGTTTTCTATTCCTTTTCATAATTTCACAAAGTTTGATGAAAATCTGACTATTATATGGCTATAGAAAAGGTCTGAAAAAAAGTCCTAGTAAGAAAAACTTTTGTTTTTAATGCAATCGGCTCCAAACTTAATATTTATTAATATTTTATGATTGGACCTAATGCTGATAAGTTTGATAAAAATTGGGACAAAGACTATATATAGCATATAGGTGCCATTATAACAATTGGTCGAAAAATTCCAACTTTTTCTGAAAGAAAAATTTTTTTTCCGTATTGAATATTATCTGTTTCAACACAATTTTGGTAAATATTACCAAAATACTTTCGTTTTGTGGCACTTAGTCCTACCCCCTTTAGACTCTCTTTCATTCCCTTCCCATTTTTTCATCACTTTCGTTTAATGACGTCCACTTTTGAGCCGCATCCAATTTTCTATGCTCGTGTGTTTGGTGGCCTTCTCGTTGCACTTGGCCGTTGCGCATCGGCTAGATGATTCATCATTCACATCGCCATCCGCATCCGGCGCTGCATTCAATCGGAGGTCAGTCGGCCACCTATAAAAGAACAGACGGCAGCGTCTACAAATTTTATAAGAATTTTGGTAGTGTTCGCGTACGAATCAGTTATTGACATGACTCTTGTGCCGACCACATATCGCGATTTGTCGCGGGAATTTGACCGACCACGTACGCCTATCTATCAGCCGCCATATGATTTTCAACTATATCCCTACATGTGGGATGACCCGCGTACCTGGTGGCCCACCAGAAGCAGCAGCCACAGCGACTTGTTGCGTCCCCTGGATGAGTTGGTCACGCGTCGTGTGAGAAATCAACTAGTCCAATCTAATCCCTACGATTGGGCATACCCCATGCGTTGGGATAACTATTATACCGGCGAGCGTGTTCATGTAGATGAAAAGGGTTTTCGTATCGACATCGATGTCAGGCAATATCGACCACACGAGATTGTGGTCAAGACCACGGATGACTATATTGTAGTCCAGGGAAATCACGACAAACGGAGTGAGGGCTCCAATGGCTTGGTGGAACGTCACTTTGTGCGCAAATATCTGTTGCCCCGTGGCTACAATGCCAATGAGGTGATCTCGGACATATCGAGCGATGGCATACTGACCATCAAGGCACCACCACCACCACCAGCTAAATACTATAGTCCAGGCGAGCGTTTGGTACGAGTTCACGAAACAGGAAAACTTGCCCTACCCTGGAAGTAGTTTGTGCACTTCCTGCCCCTTGCCCTGCCTCATATGTACAATACAAAACCAGCCCAAGGCATCAGAGGGACGAAAGATTTGCCAATTCAAGGTCAGCTATTTTCGGTTCCCAAGCAAATGCAAAATTTGCAATGGGTAAACGAAATTTCAATTGGATTTAAATATGTATGTAAATAAATGCAAATTGTACTCGTAGGAATATAAAATGCGCAATAAATATTTAGATATACAGAGAATAAACAGCTGTGAATCTCATTCTGGTTGATAGAGTGCTTTTATGATGCCTAAATGGATGTGGCAATATAATCAAAGTATGGGAAAATAGGGAGCTCAGCTGAATATTCTAAATTGGAACTATACAATGAAGCATTGTTGATTATATACAGTATTTAAGTACTCTTTAATTTCAAGTAAGGGTTGGGCTGTTATACTAAATTTCCGATCTAATTTCGGATGGAATTGATAAAGTACATGTACAAGTCCTTGATTCATTTATAATATTTTTAATGTCTTACGGGGCGAATTTGTTCTTCAATCCCGTAAACTTTTTCCTAAGCGGTATGTATGCTTTTGTTACCGAAAAACACCATCATGTCGAACAGAGCAAATGCGGTGCAAAAAACGGTGTATATTATCGTCCCAGCGGTGTCGTGTTCTGTCGAAAGTATGCAATACAATTGCTGCTTTTCGTTAGAAAGATAGTAATCGAAAACAAACTGCGAACATTCTGCATTACAATTTTGAAAAAAATGTACGCATTCGTAATGGAAATCCGATGGCAGTTTGGCTCTAGCATACTTGTTTTATTACTAGTAATGCAGGCTGTGAGCACCCCGTTCACAAAGCGGCCATGTACATATATGGCAAAGTAAAGCAGATTGTAAGTGATTATTTCCTTCATACTGATGTCAAAGTAAGGTAGGAGTATAATAGAACTGAAATAGGTTTTTGTTTTAAGTATATGAGCCAAAAAGTTTTCTAAAATGTAACCAAAACTTTCTCAAAATTAACCTGAAACTAAAAATTAATTTCATATCCTGTGCACTCTTACTGAGCTTATGGATTATGTAAACGTGGTTTAGATAATAGAAAGGGATAAGAAAGGGAGTGAAAGGACTGGAGCAGGGACTGGGCCAGAAGCGGTTCTGGTACGTACCAAAACTTATGATTCGATAAAAGGCTCTGTTTTGGTACTAAACTATTTCAGTATTCGGTTCCTTATTGGTACCTGGATTTTTATATCGGTATATACAGGTAAAATATACAGAAAGTGCACTCATTGATTTTGCCATCCGATTTCTTAGCTAAAACATAATAGTCATCACCCCGGAAAATTAATGTTATATGCTTACTTGGCGTTCTCCAGGCATACATACATTTCTGCAAACTTTGTAGAGTTTTCTGACGACCATTTAAGTACATCTTGTTTATTTTGTAAGCGTTTTATGTATATGGGTTTTAGTGACCTGTTTTTGATTTTAGTCAAAGTTGCAGCTGGCGAGCTCGAGGTCTATGGTTGAGTATAAATCTATATAACAAACACAAATCAACAGATATTAATTACAACATTTTAGAATAGCAATTGGGTATGTCCGTACAACGATCACTGTTTCGAGAATAACCAAATTCTCTCATCGGCGGACTTGTTTTGCTGTTCACATTTCAAATAACCATCAAGTTAGTATTTAAGCCTCTTTGAATCGGCGTTTTAAGCTCAGGAAAACTGATACTGATTGATGATTGCCGCCATCAAACTGTTTTGTGAAAATACTGAACTATTTGCATTGTCCATTTTTTTTCATGTAAATACATATATGAATCGATTCATCTTCACTTTTAGATAAAGTTATTTGGTCAGAGTTGCTTTCCTCGCTTAGTTGCAATTGGACAGAAAGAAACACATGTACTTCTTTACTGTTCAGAGGTTAACATGCCATTATAATGAGGGTCTAAGAATATAGGAATGCAATATTTGCAAAGTCCCCCAAAACTAAGTGTCCGCTTTGCAGTCTAGATGTTGAACTCTGTACCGAAACTGTACCGGTACAATGTTGAGTTTCTTTTCGGTCTTTTCGGTATCAAAAATATCGGTTCTCGGATACCGGTACACTATAAATTTAAAATATCAGTTCTGATTCTATTTTAATGGGATCTTTTCGGCTTACGTTTTCGGTTTGATTCCCTGGAGCTCCCCCTCATAAGAGAAAAGGAGTCCTAAGATGTCTAGTCTGAATATAGAATGATCTTGTCCGTCTAAATTACAGATTTTTTCCGTCTGACTTAAAAAATGACTAGTCTAATTAAGCTGTCAAAATAAAGGTCTTCAGAAGGGACTAGTCTGTCGAAATAAAGGACTTATGAAGTTCGTGCTTATTAAATAGGCACAACTCTAGTAAGTTTGCTTAAGTTTCTTCAAATCAGTATATTTTCCTTACTACAGAAATATTATCTGAAATATGGTACACCGTCTCATTTAAAGATCAAGTAGTCTTCTTCTAAAAATGTCATTTTATTTGTCTCTGTCCAAGTTTGATTATCATTCAGTATTTTGTTTACTGAAATAATGAAACTTTCTCCTAAATTTTTTGTCTACCTTTTAAATGACATTTTACTCTTTTATCAATGCAACCTTTACATATTATTTTTGGTAAGTGAACTTCGCTGAAAGAATTATTTGTCTCACGTTTTATTTCACAGAAACAGAGACAAAAGTACGTCTATGTTATAAAACAGCCCCAAGAAGAGAGGACAGAAAATGAGACTGTCTCTCTCTGAAACTCAGTAATGCTTGGCTTTGACAAGCATTAGGTATGTGTGTTCGGACCGCAGGGGCGATGGCTGGCGAACACTGTTATAAATCCCAAGCCCAAATAACCAAGCTACTGTCACTCTCGGTCCCTTATTAATGACATATCCAATTCCTTAATATGTTCATAGTCTCATATTTATTTTATTTTAATCTAACAACTAATTGAAACAGTGGGATTAAATTAATTTTGGAGTATCACTAGCTTTGCTCAAATCCTTCATATCTTGCGTCCTTTACTGCTTGTCTGTTGCATTGGAGCTCAGTTCCTCCTTCTTCGTTGCTTCTCCTGTGTGTTCAATGGGTACCACACGTTCGTTTTGGGACTCTTGTACAGCTGGTGGATTGGGTACTTTGATTGTGAGCACACCGTCACTGCTCAAAGTGGAGGTAACTTTATCTGCCTCGTATCCTTCCGGAAGTACAAAACGTCGTAGGAAGTGACGTGAACTATGCTTCTCCTCTGCCTTTCCCTCGATAAGCACCACACTATCATCCACCACCTTGACATTAAGTTCGCTGTAGTCCTTCACATCCAGCTGCACCTGATAGCCATCTTTGTTGACCATGGCTGGAGGAGCAAACTCCTGTTCTTGCCAGCGAGCGATTTGCTGCCAATTGCGTGGTAAGGCCACACTCCAAACGGGTGGTTCGTGGAACAGAGCTTGAAAAGGTGATGGCACTAGACGTGGCATACGTGACATCTCCTCGGCCATACGCAGGAACATGGGTAGCGAACGCATTGTGATTTGACGGTTTTGCAATTTCAAAGTTAGCTGGTGAAATTGTTTTTATTTTTGCTTTTATTTCCGAGATTGAGAGTTGTTTTCACTTGCTCGTATTTTGATGAACTGTGAGCAGCGAAGCAGTAGCCGCTGCTATTTATACTATTTGACGATTGTGACGTCTAGAACTGTCCGGCACTCTCTCGACATGTCTGATGCAATTTCTTGTCTGGCTTTTTAAAAGGGCTGTTTACGCTTGCTGTTTTTTCTAGAAGATACGTGAACTCCAATGTTTGTATGTATGTGTATTTTTTTGTTAATGTTTTAGTAGCTTATCTTAGCCCGCTCTCCGGACTGCTTTGAGATTTGAGGCAGGTCAAGTTTTTCTGCTCATGCGCGGTGGGTGACTGAGAGTGAGCGGTGGGTGACTGAGAGAGAGATAGAACTGTTGAATGAAGTGAGAGTGAGAGCTTGGTTGTTTTTGTGTTTGTTTCCATAAGCATGGAAGTGGTTTAGGGGGAGTTGAATTGTGACGAATCGTTCAACACAAGTTTATCAGAATACCTCTAGAACCAGACGTTCTTGGTAAAACGGACAATTGATCTGATCTGAGCATCCAACATAAGGAACGTTTGCTAATCTTCTCTGGTGCAAAATCTTGTAAACTTGTAAACAAGCATTACTGAGTAGTAAAATTAAACTTAATTTTGTCAACCTACAACAACCTAATTTGCTATTGAATTTTCCTTCAATTTATTCTTGGAAGCTCATTCTCCAACGATTCCAGTCTGGAAGCAACGAAAGTTTAAAAAAATCATAGATATTCGCACGAAAATGCATCCCCATCGTTGTAAAATGACGGTCGATGCGGGATTTTCTCAAACCAAGTAAGAAAGAATTGACTTGAGTACGAATATTTCCCCGATTTCTTGTCTTTATCCCATCTTTCGCTTGGGTGAGCTTTTTATTATACTTCATTAGTCACTCGGGATTGATTTTAGCTTGTTATTCGAACTTTAATTGATCCCACATTCGGATTCAAGAAAAAAGATTCGCACTTGAACTACCCGAAATGAACCTGAAGTCGATATTCAACCCGAAAAAGGATTGCTGCAAAAATGCCCTAGACTAATTTGAGTTCGATATTCAAACTCATTTAGTTCCCAAAAAGAAAACACCATGCAATTTTTTTAACGACCTTTTTGGTTTTTAAACTTGCATGTTTTTGTCAGCTCGAGGTCATCAGTTTATTTGCACACAACTTTAAAAATAGGTCACAAACAACACCACAATGATGGCTGGTTGCTGTATTTAAAGAACGTCCCGGATCTATCTTCAATCAATTTGGCCCATCAACTGCAATTCAGCAGCTGCCTGTTCATGTCTGGAGCGCTAGAACTGGTAGGGAATTTTAAGTGCCAAAAACACGACGAAAAAAAGCCCTAAGAAGCCACTTAGCGTAACTGTTATTGAGTAAGATTTTCTTAGATTCCTTTGAATTCCTTACTTACTTTAATCTCGATGCAGTATTATTTGATTTTCAAGTTGGATCCTTACTTGAAATGAACATTTTCGGATTGATACAAGAGTACGACTCGTACTTAAAATTTCAATCCAAAGCTCATGATCAAATCTCTTTTTGAGCTTGATTTTAGCGAAACCATAAAACCGGGGATTTTACTAAGAGGCAATTGTAAGCCATATTTTTGGAAAAAATCGATTACAGTGTGCCATGCTATATTTACGAGATATTGCTCTTATTACTGCTTCCAATAGTTGACATATGTCTTAGCATTACCAAACTTTATGGGTGAACGACAAAATTTCAATAGAAAATACCGACATAGTTTTCATCGAAAATGCTATGACGAGTGGGTAGTCTGAAAGACTACTTTAGAAATAAATTCTTAAAAAAGAAAAAACTTAAAATTAAGTAGTCTTCGACTTGAAATGTCACTCTATTTGACTCCGTTCAAATTTGAATATCGTTCAGTAAATTACACAAGGCAACAAACTTAGATTTTTTCCAGTATGTTGAAGGTTTGGTGGTGTTTCTAGATGATTTTCGTGTGCTGAAAACGAATTTTTTTTCAGAAATGGTCTATAACATCGAGATTTTTAGTAATTTGAGCTTAAAGTTGCAAAAAATGCCTATTGTGACCCTATATAGAAACTATATTTTGGTTTTGACTCTCTTTGATATAATATTAAAGTGCTACTCCTGAACTTTGAAATAAACTATCCCAAACATTTCTGCGATTTTTTTCAATGTTGATATACAATTTTTAGTTATTGTATACGTTTTCACAAAAAATTGTATATTTTGTGGCTGCCCCAATGTGCGATGGGACTTGATTAACATTTTCATTGATCTATTGATCATTGATCTACTATCCTGTTGTACTGTTTTTGCAAGGCATAGCTTCGGGCAGTAGACAGTTTTGTTATTTGATTATACTGTATTCAAAATGGTATATCTTCGCTAAAAATAGTCGTACAATTCTTTGGGATAGTTTATTTTAAAGTTAAGAAATAGTAATTTAAGATAATATCAAAAATAGTCAGAACCAAAGAATAGGTTTCCCTCAAAATGCGTCGAAAAAGGGTAAAAAAAAGCATTTTTGGCAACTTTAAGCTCAAATTACTAAAAATCTCGACGTGACGGACCATTTCTGAAAACAGAGCCGTGTTCAGCACACGAATAGTAATATGCTGGACCTTTTTGCCTAGTGTTACAGTACCTTTATATATGTATATTACTCGAAAAAGTTTTGTTTACCTTATAAAAATCGTTTCCTCTTTGATTTTTGGTAAGTGACCTGGAAGAATTATTTGGGAAGGAGGGTGATAGCGTTTTATATCACGGAAAAAGTTACTGGTTTTTCCTCAAAAAGTGCTACTAATGCTTCGGAAAATTCGGGACACTTTGTCTAGAAGATCAAGGTGCTTTCTCCAGAAGTTCAAGTAATATGCATAAGCGCGCCATCCTATATCTTAGATTTAATCGTTTCTTTGTGCCGATCTTGCCAAAATCTTTTGATTTCCAATTTTAGGTGTAACAGAGCTCTGGATCCACACCAGGGTCAAGTTCCTTTTACCGCTGCCGCTGTATTTTTATGGTTTTGAGTAGGTTGGTGACCCTAAACAAATTATCCCGAGGGGTGTACGATGTTGGTTTACTCGATTGGGGATAATTATTTTATTTCAGACAAAGTAATGCTGATGAACTGCCGACTCAATGCTTCTTCTCTGTCGTCAATTCTATTCTGCTATTCGGTGGGAAATAATGCACACCACATAGCTTCGTTTTCGTTGTTGAAGGCCCTTGTGCACCACAAGCTTATCAAAATTGTGATTCATTCGAGAGGAATGAAGAGATTAATAACATCAGCTTACCTTAAATGAATAAATTTCTTATAATTATTCCTATCATCCTCTCCAGTGTAAGCTCCATATTCATTTTAAACGAGTGGGTATCTATTTTGCTGTGCCCTTGAGGAACCCGTCATAATTTTGAAGTAACTTTCCTATCAAAGAGAACACTCTTCCAGATCTAATTATTGTAAGTATAACTTAGTTAAGATCAAAAATTAGCCTTCATAATTTTTCAATACTTAGCTACAGCTACAACGTTGCCGTTGTTAAGAATCCAACATACCTGAGTCTATTCGGGGAGCTGACACCACTGCTGTCTGGAATTAAACGTAAGGAGCCGCACAAGAACACTTTAAAACCCAAAACGCCAGCTCCATCGGAGGTTTAGAAGAAAGTTGCGATTTAGAAAAGTTATACTCTAGTCTTTTACCTATATAGTCGACCAATATGTAGGACAATGTCTGGATTTGAATACAGATTGCCTCATCTTTAGTATATTCCTTACCAACTCCTACACTCTTTGTTCTCATCATCATAATAAACAACACAAATCTTCAGTTTGGTAATGATCAATGCGTAGTCAGACAGAAATGGAGTCAGACGCTGGTAATTCAAAAGCATCTCAAGGTTGGACATCGGTGAGCAACTTCTTCGGTGGGTCCAAATGGTGCGAGCAAATCATTCTGGTGGCAATTTCTGGTTCGATCATATCAAATTTTTGAATTGTTCCGTTGCATCCAAATATGCCGGAATCTTTATATAATATTATGTAGAGACATGGGCGCATTTGAAACCAACTTAACCTTCAAATATGTCAGTCGTCCTACAAATTGGCAACAGAATCGCTTGCTCGCAGCATTTGAACTAACCGAAGCAGTTGCTCCCCAATGTCTAAACCAGGCATGCCCAAAGCAGCATACGACAGAGCATTCACCAATACTCACAAAGAAAAGCACCAATAAAAATAATGAAATTGTTGTTGGTCAGTTTGCTTGCGCGCGCAAACACCAATCAAAGAAGAGAACAAACCCGGTTTTTGTTCTACGCGACGTACACACACGAAATCGTTTGCACGTGTGTCGTTTTGTATACGTCGCGCTCTGCATGTATACGATCATTGATTTCCTATCTTCGGTGCAATTACAAAAACAAAACGCACTCAAAGAGCATACGGCTGGGCCTTGCTGGTCTAAACATTAAAATTATTTTAAAATTTCCCGACACCGATTCTATCTCTGCCTCGCAACGCGTTGATCATTGCAACTCAAGATTTACGATGGTGACGAATATATAAAATTTTCAATACATACATTTGCGCCCATAAGCTTGTAAATTAAATTAATTAATGTCAAATTATAATGTTTTGATTTATTATGCTGACAAATACAAACAAATATGGTTACAATTTGTATGGATCTAATCAGACAAATTTTGGTTTAGTTGCCCTCTTTCTCGGACCATTCTAGCCAGGAACCATTATAGACCTCAACGCTGTAAAGAAATCCAGAGTTGTAAACAAGTTGAACAATCCCTTCATTAAATTTCCTTTTAAAACTCACTTGCCAAAGCCTGCAGCCTCAGCGATTTGCTTAGCTTCTTGAGCACGCCTCCCAGAGCGACAGGTGAATATGATTGGGGACATCTGCTTAGGCTTTGCCCGGCCATAGGTACTCTGAAAATCATCCGCTTCAAGCGACAAGGCCGCTGCCAATGTGGGCACTGAAAGATTCAAGCTTAGGCTATAGCTTTTGTATGTTTGTCAGACTTTGTCTCATTATTCTTACAGGGTATATTAAGGCTGGCCGGAATGCTGCCCGTCTCCTTTAGTTCATCCGGATTCCGAACATCAATCAAATAAGTATTTGGATGATTGGGCACATCTTTAACCTGCTCGTAAGTGGCCATTGTACTAATAACTTTCACCTGGCTTGCCAGTCGCGATAGAACTGACTTGCCACTCGCTCCCAGTAGCCACATTTATGTGCGCTCAAGATTTGGATTTGCTTTGATAAGCGGGTAAAATGTGGCTTTGTGGTATTGTTTGCCGTTGAGGTTGACGACGACGGGCGTCAACGCTCCGGCGCTAATTGGCGACGGCACAGACTATGAGAACATTAAATTTCAACTGAGAGTTGACTTAGAATTTCTAATTTGATATTGAAATGTCTTCCAGACTATGTTTACTATATGTACGTATGTTTATTCTAACCATATCAAGTTCCAATGCTGTCTGCGGTTCGGCAAAACTACGAGGGTTGCCTTTTGAAAGTATCCAGTTTTTATCAATAAAAGCGGCTGAAATTTGTTTTCAAAGTTTCCTGGTATTCGTCACGAAATCATCAATCAATTGATATCAGTTCCGCATTGATATATATATCGGTAAATCTGTTAGGGGGGTCGACCAATGGCTTAAAATGAATTCCTAGCCAGCGTAAATCGATTTCGATTCGCTTTCGATTATATATATTTATTTACCAGAATGTTAACTTGACAGAGTGGTAAGTTGATATTCAAAAACAAGTAAGAAAGTCGGTCAAGCCCGACTATAATATACTCAGCACCAGTTCGGGCCGACGCTCGCACTTGCTCCGGACTATAATATTATCATTCATCCAAGGAGTCAAGCGGATATGGTGCAAAGTTAGTTATACTCTCATCTCTAAGTTTCTCTCTCTCTCTCTTTAAGATTGCGTTTGTTGAATGGAATGCTTTGGTGGTGGGTGAGGGGGGTTTGTGGTTGTTCACTGGCTGTTTTTTGGAAATAACTTGAGTATCGTTCATCCGATCTTTATCATTTCTTTGGCAAATCGATGAATAAGGCTACTTACTAACTATCTTTAGAAGGTACGAAACATCTAACCACGTTTGACTCTTGTTCTGGTTCTGAGATTAAGTCCCTTCTTTTCGGAATACGGTTAAGTTTTGATTGAATGCAATGTTTAGGTTGAATTCGGTCTTTTAAATTACAAAAAAATCGGTTTTCGAGTATCGTTTTCCTAGAAAATTTAAACTAACTGTTTCGGTTTCTGTTCTGATTTTGAGTTTTTCGGTTCTTTACAGCATGTTCCGGTAGTTTTCGGTCCTTTCAGTTTCAAACACATCGGGCTTCGAGTACTGGTTGTCTAAAACCACAAATATCGGTATAGGCTCCCTTACTATCTTATACGGAATACAGCTCTGGTTGATTCCCTGGTTTAAACCATCGTTGAAAGCAATTTTTTCGTTGACTTCACAATTTATTTTTGAAAGGCTGGAACAAACAGATGTCATTAGGTTCTAAGTCAAGGCTGTAAAGCGCTCGATTCATGTTTTGAGTGCTTAAAAATTATAATGTGTGAGCCAAAGTGCGAGAGCTCTCATTATCGTGGTGAAGGACAGTCCATATTTATAGGTTGATTTCCACAATTCTTTAAAAACTTCTGACAAGTTTTAAATAGTGCTTTTTGGTCCAAAATCCAATTTTATTTGTCACCTTTACACTTGAAAGTTGTGCCATTTAATACTTAGGAAATATGTATGTATAGACAGAGACAATTTTAGACTGATCCGCTAACTTCTATATAAGCTTAAGAATTGTGTTCATATGT
Source organism: Lordiphosa magnipectinata (assembly GCA_037044535.1). Taxonomy (NCBI): domain Eukaryota; kingdom Metazoa; phylum Arthropoda; class Insecta; order Diptera; family Drosophilidae; genus Lordiphosa; species Lordiphosa magnipectinata. Next base: position 1,420,292 of record JBAMBO010000632.1, on the reverse strand, counting down.
TCTTTGACAAAATTCTAAATATTATATTTATCGAACCAGTTTTGAAACGGGAAAATATATAAATTTATATCAGGTTAAATAATTTTAATCAGAAAAAAATGTTTTAAATATAGAAATTATTTCTAAATGTTAGGATAATTTCAACTATTCAATTTTAAATTCTTTTTTAGGGCAGCTGAAATCAAAAATAAAATTTCTTAAATATAGAAATTATTTCTTAATTTTTGGGCGATTTCAATTCTTGTCTGATTTTCTTAAATATAGAAAACTAAGTTCTGAATGTGTACACAGAGAATAAGAAAGATCAATTTTAAGTCGATTATAACCCTTATTAAAATGAACTTTTTAAAAATATAAATTTTTTCATTCATTTGGCAAGAAAATAATATCATACTGATCCAAAATAATGTAATTTACTTAAATTGATATTGAATAGTGTCAAAATGATATTAAAAATGTAATAGTGAAATGTTAAAAAAAATATCGATTTGAAATTTTTAACATATCAGAGTAAAATTAATATGAAAAAATAATAATTTTTTTCTCGGTGTAAAAATAATATTAAAAAATACAAAAAGGTCTAGTAGAAATGCGTATTTTTGGCTGTAAACTAGTGTAATTTTTGAGATAGGACTACAATCACTTTTAAACTGTTCCACTCTGGATCGGAACAGGTCTGCAACCATATTTCAAAAAAAAAAAAAAAAAAAAAATTTTTGAATATTTCATATAATTAACCTACATATGAAATTTACAGTTAACTTTTGAGCCATAGTCAAAGCTAGTTGAATCCGAATAAAAAATTTCACGAGGTTTTTTCATTTTTCTGCCGTGATGAATTTTCATAGTCAAGTTAAACAATAAACAAAATGATCCCACAACAAAAGGTTCTAAGTAAGTTTGTGTCCAAGTTTTAAATAAAAGTTTGAGGACAAAACTGGTCACAAGTGAAGTGCAATAAATTTTTAATGCCACCCTCGTAAACATCTCCCAAAGCTCACCGAAAGACCCAGAAAATTCCTCCATTTCCTGAAAAAAAGCTTGGAAACTGGAGAGAAAGCTTTGACTTCAGCGGGTTATAAAAGGCAGCCGCCAGCTCGAGCAACTCCACATTAGTAGCTCAAAAGTCAAGTTAAATTGTGCACCAATTCCACCCTTGTCGTCCAATTGAAAGCAGGTCGTCGGGTTAGTGAACTTACAACAGATACAGAAACGGTGGAAAAAAATTACAAAAAATGGCCGATATTCCATTTGTCTTGAATCTGGACTCACCGGACTCCATGTACTATGGCCATGATATGTTCCCGAATCGTCTATATCGGCGCATGCATTCACGACAGCATCAGGAACTGGATTTCCATACACTGGGGCTGATTGCCCGCATGGGTGCTCATGCTCATCATCTGGCGGCCAAAAAGCGTAATGGTGAACTCTCGGCTTTGGCGGCGGGCAAGGATAAGCAGGGCAACTATGAAGTAAATCTGGATGTGGGTCTGTTTCAACCAGGCGAGCTGAGCGTCAAATTAATCAACGATAGCCTAGTGGTCGAGGGCAAGCACGAGGAACGCGAAGATGAGCATGGGCATGTCTTTAGACACTTTGTGCGTCGCTATCCATTGCCCAAGGAGTACAATGCCGAAGCAATTGCCTCCACCTTGTCCGAGGATGGTGTATTGACCATAACAGTTCCACCCTTGGTATCTAAGGAGGAGCCCCAGGAGCGTGTTATAATCATCAAGCATGTGGGTCCTTCCGATTTGTTTCAAAATGGTCACAAGAAGGAGCCGGAGCAGCCTACTAATCCAGCCGAGACAAAGTGAGCAAAAGTAGTTGCAGCCGCAAATGCAGCAATCAAGTGATTTTCACCCTAAAGACTCTACCATTGCACTCCACAAAAAAGGAAATTGGAATTATGCACGCATTTTATTCAACGTAATTTTAGATCAATTTAATTTATTCAATTTAAAGATAATCCGATTTTATTATTAAACTAACAAATTCACTATTAAAATAAAATGAAATATAAATGTCAATATAATTGCACTATTTGAGCCTGAAACTGATGAAGCTGGGATTAAAATATTAAGGCACTAATTTTGAAGTTTCGTTGGTGTTTCGGTTTGGGGGACTCCAAAGAATTCGAATCGATTCGGTTCAAAAAATAATTGGAGAGAATGAGATGAAAAGCTTCCAGCAACTACTGAGCAGGGGTTGTTGCCAACTATGTATTTATATTGAAGCTTGAAAGTAGCGACATCGACGCAAAACTGGCAAAACCGAATAGTTTCCGGCTTTCGAACATACAAATTAGCCAGATCTGGTGGGGAAAATAGCCAAATTGGCAACACTGGTAGTCCTAGATTTTATTTATGAAATCAGAAGTAAACAGTAATTTGTCAAACATTGTTTAAATGTATCAAGCTAGTTTTAAACAGGCAAATAAAATTGTTAAAATTTTAGGAAATTTTTATGAAAATTTTGTTAAATTGTGAATGGTGTGTAAATGTGTATGAATATTAAGGAATGCAACCATATTTTATGTTTTAGGTCCTGCAAAATCTGTAATCATGGCTATTTATTCAAATTTTTAATCAAATTTCTTAAAAATTTGTGTGAACTTAGCTTCATTCGTTCGTTTAATAGCCTTTATAGGGCATTTTTGATTAGTACTTGCCTTGGTTATAAAAACTTGTACTCCAATGTACTCCATTACATTAAAGCTTAATTGACCACATACCATATCATGAAAAAATCCTTAACCTTTGACAGTTTGAATTCGATACACTTAAACATAAATCGATAGTTGGTAACCTATCGATGTGTCAGTATGTTCGTATTCGCTCATCTCTATAACCTTAAATAATAAAAAATGATTTGTTTACTGTTTCGGCAGTCGCGTAATACACGGCATATAATCAGCAAACAATTTCTGAAGCCCGCCCACACATTATTAAAATCATTTAGTAATAGTTTACACACCACAAAAGGTGAGTGCAGCTTGTAACTGTAAATTTTGGTAGAGATTATGAAATTCCGTTTTATTTTGACAGCCGTGCAGCATGGCGAGTACGAGTGGCAGGAAGCCAAAACGCCAGAAGAAATGTAAGTTAATTCCCAATGTAATGTCAAATCGTCTCTAAATGTATCGTCCTACCTGCAGAGTCAACATCACCTACGTAGACAAGGATGGCAAACGATTTAAAGTGCAGGGTAAAGTGGGCGACAATGTTTTGTACTTGGCCCATCGGCATGGCATTGAAATGGAGGGTGCATGTGAGGCTTCGCTAGCCTGCACCACCTGTCATGTGTATGTGCATCACAATTTTCTCGATAAACTTGCCGAGGCTGAGGAAAAGGAAGATGATCTGCTGGATATGGCACCATTTTTGCGTGAAAATTCCCGCCTGGGATGTCAAATTGTTTTGGACAAAAGCATGGAGGGCATAGAACTGGAGCTACCAAAGGCCACACGCAATTTCTATGTGGATGGACACAAACCGAAGCCCCACTAGCAATAAATATTTTAGTCTCTTTTTCGTTCCCAACATCTATATTTTTCTTAGATTTGTGATTCATTTTGGAATTAAACTAAAAGCAAAAATTTGTTAAGTTGATCCTATAAAATAATATTTTCTAATTGATGAAAATTACAATTGATTACAGACGAAAAACTTGCAGTTGTTGGGATGGGGATGGAGGATGATGAGCAACACAAAACGGTGTGAAAATGGAACAATATTGTAAAAAACTATATTACAATTCAAAGCAAAAGTACAAAAAAAAGTCGACAAACTAAAAAGTGGGGTTTGACAACAATTGTGGGATCAGTTCGAGGAGGGAGTGGGGCTGCTTGAGGCAGAACGTGAACGGGAACGCCCGCTGTTACGATCCTCGGGCTCGCTGCGTTCTTCGTCGCGGTCGCGACTCTTCTCATCGTCGACGGCCTCGGGAGTGGATGCAGCGGCTGCTACCACCACTACGGCGGCTGCTACTGCCGCCTTGTTCGGTTTCTCAGCTAGCATCGGGGCAGCTGTCAGCAGCTCATCTTTGGGCGAAAGATTTTCACGCTTGTTGGCTTCCCTATCGGCTTTACCCTTTTTGTTGCTGCTCTTCTTGAGCATGGCCAAATCTCTAATCAGACTGGCTATCTTGCGATTCAAGTTATCCACTTTCATGTCATGCAACCGTTCCACCTCCTTCAGTCTGTTTCGCATATCGTTCTCCTTTTCAAAGTTTTTGCCCTTCAACTCGGTCAACTGAAACAAAGGGAAATTTAAGTCAAAGTACAGGTGATTCGCTCCATTTCACCCACCTGCTTATCCTTCTCCAGCAGCTCTTTGTCTTTTTGATTCAAGCGCTTCTCCAGACTGGCTATGCGCTCCTTCAAGTAGGTGATAGCCACCACATGGTCCGATGAATTCGGATCCACACTGATGACTGCCGGGGCGGCAATGGTGCCATTTCCCCCATTGCCACGCGACATTTTATCAGGCAAATCCAGACCAGCTCCGCTCACGGCTGTAACATTGTTGTTACCTCCGCCGCCACCGCTTTTGCCCAAATCATTGCGCGAAGGCTTCTTGGCCGAATTGGCATTGTCTCTGTGCGATGACGAAGAGGATTTCTCATGCGGTCGCTTTTTGGTCATGGGTATTCGGCCTTCCTGCTGGGCCTTGAGCAGGGCACGCTTATAGGCGCAGGTACACAGCCAGCAAAGGAGTTTGCCGTTTACCTGGAAACACACAGCACAGAGAAAACAACATTAAAAATAAATCCTAGTCTATAAACAGGCGACTCTTATGAACGCAAATACAAATTTTTTCTACATTTAGACTTAAATTAGGGGTTTTTTTTTTTATTTTAAATATTAAGATCCCAGGCTTCTTGGCTGGATGCTTTGTCCTTTCGGTTTGTGCTGTACCTTTTTGTTCTCATCGCGCCTGTCAAAGGCTGATCGCAGCTTGCACTCATCGCACTGCACGGGTGGTCCATACTTTGCCTCATAGCTAGAGCATCTGTGTGAGTTTGTTTGTTTGGTTTGGTTAAACATTTTGTTTGGTTTTTTTTTTTTTTGGGTGGGGAAAGAGAAGAAGAAAAATGTTTTGCGTTCATAAGAGACGTTTTATTTGGTTGTTGATTGGAAGAGAGAGAAGAAACTACTTTTTTTTGGAAATGTACTTTGAAGGCACAATTAGTTGGTTAGGGGTTAGATAAGACGGGTGGGTGGGAAATCAAAAGACTAACTCGGAGAACTATGGCCCTCTCAAAATACATATTGTGCATTCAAATTACACGGCAGTTTTTATAGACAAATCAGAGTAGAAGAAGAGACAAGCTTACCTCATGCATTTCGAGCTACCAAAAGCGGCCACAATTTTGCAGCATTCGCAGGGGCTGGGCTTGCCGTATTTGCCCAAATAATGTTCACATTTTTTACAGGCACTCTGTGATTTGCTGTAAAATACACAAAATATTTCATCTCCATCATTTTTTGCACATTGATATTTGCGGTTTTTACTTACGTGGCGGGTTGAAACTCCGAGCGGCAGTAAGTACATTTAACAACTGAGGTAGAACCACGGCAGCCCTGTAAATGTAGGATTCGACATTTATATTAGTTTATTGGCCTTAACATTGTCTCTTCATTAGTCACGACGCTTCGTCTCCTTTGCCATTCCACCCTCTTCTTCTTCTGCTGCTGTCGTCGTCGTCAATTTTCACTTTAAAATGCGCAGCAAAAATTTTCGCCTACCAAAAAGCAACGCGTCATTTTGGCCTCTGGCTTTGCCAAAAAACACAATTTACACAAACATTGTTTTGTTTATTGCCATTTTGTTCATTTGTTTTCTTTATTCCCCTGTATATTTTCGCAAATCATTTGGTTTATCCTTTTTATTTTCACCTTGCATAGCTGCTGACCCGATGAAAGTTCTTCGTACGGATGACGTGAAAAACACTTGGAGCAAGCGAACAATACTTTTGCACTCATAGTTTGCGATATGAACTTTGTGTTTCTGTTGTTGGTTTGATTGTTTAATTATACTTTGTGCTTAATATAACTTGTTGTTTCTTGATTTCAATATCACTTGATTTTCATGAGTAAGATGGCGTCCGTGTACGATGACTATCGAAGAGATGTGCGTCAAAATAGCGACGGATAGTTAGCGACGATTTAGAACGATGGAGAATGGAACACTGGGGCAATTTTTATTTTTAAATTTTCACGTTAATTAAATGATCAATTTAACAACTGTAAATGAATAAATGTTAAAAAAGACGTAAACTATCGTTTTAGTTGGACGGGGGGAGGATTTAAGCTTTTTGGGCATTCAAATTGAGGTGTTGAAAAATTGACCTTCCACTAAAATTCAAATTCCATCGTTCCAAATCGTCGCTAACTATCCGTCGCTATTTTGCCGCACATATCGAAGAGATAATATATCTCGATATGTGTGACTATCGAAGAGATAGTTTATCGATTGGTATGACTAGCACTATTGATGGATTTCATGTGTCCACCTCTTACTTTTTTGGCTTTGTAAAATTCCAACTACTTTATTTTGAAATCTCAAAATTCCAGGCAAATTGAACAAAGTTCATAGCTCAAACTTTTAAAAAGTTTCCTCCCATCAAACTTTTCTTGTAATTTTGCCACTTCGCGCCTGCATAACAGAACAGTCAAATTGTAAATCGCTAAGATATGCGGCAGTCTGTCAAAAAAGTAAATTTTATCGATAGCTATCGGAAGATGCACCCGCGTGCATTTAAAAAACAACTTTAAATTGCGCAGGAGTTGCCTTGGGCAAGTCAGCCTCCCAAAAACACCAAAAACTATCTATCAAATGAAATATACAATAGATTAGTTAATGATTCAATCAAATGTTGTTGTTACATGCATCCACAAAGCTCTTAGGCTGGTGGCCAATGTGATGCTGTCCCAGATATCGCTTAGCCGCCCTGGGTACTTGTCGTAGCCGTGACGGTGGCCATTGTCACCGCCTTTGGCTATGGACAGTACCGACTCAAGCTCCTCATCCGACTCGGTGGTCTCACGGATTAGCTGCAGAGGCGTCGGCAGCTGGCGCAAATATCACAGGTTTCATTTACATAGTGATACAACACGTCCGGCTTAAAGGCATAAGGCTTAAAGGAAAAGGAAAAGGAAGGGAACTTTAAAGTGTGCGATTTCTTTAATGTATTTGAGTTAATTTGAAATAGTCGTCAAAAAAAAAAAGTTAATAATTTATTAAAAAACATAAAAGTGTGTATATCAACTACGGTTTACAAACAAATAAATAGTTTTTAATTCATATTCTATGCGATACTTCAATATCGATTTTTGGCCCACCTCTAGTCAGCTCTGATCTACAAATTAAGTGGCAACTCTGTGTGGAAATTCTTATCGAAATCATCCCTGAACCTCTGTGATCGATAGCCACGATCTGAAAAGCAACCCTGGCTGCAAATGCAAGCAAAAGAAAATGCGATAATGATGCCTAACAAAAGCGAATCGACGATAATTTCAATTTCAAAGAACAACGTACATTTCCCGACTGCAAGTACGTAAATATAAACAGTTTCAAGAATTACAAAAAAAAAATAGAAAATACAAAACTAAAGAAAAATATTAACTTTAAGCCTGAACTGAACTAAAACACGCTCACAATGCCGCCGGAGCCAACAACAACAAATATCAAAGTGGCGGTACGCTTGAGGCCCTACAATCATCGCGAATTGGAACAGAATCAAAGGTGTATTATCAAGGTGTTGGACAGATCGTCCCTGCTCTTCGATCCCGACGAGGAGGAGGATGAGTTCTTCTTCCAGGGCACCAAACAGCATTATCGCGACATGACCAAGCGCATGAACAAGAAGCTGACCATGGAGTTCGATCGCGTATTTGACATGGACAACACAAATCAGGACCTGTTCGAAGAGTGTATGGAACCGCTGGTCGACGGTGTGCTTAATGGGTGAGAGAGAGAGAGATGAGCGTTAGCCTAGCTTGAGTTGGTTGGTTAACTTCTATTTTCCCCACCAGTTACAACTGTTCGGTGTTTGTCTATGGAGCCACCGGAGCGGGTAAAACCTTCACCATGCTGGGCAGCGACACAACTCGCGGTCTGACCTTTCTCACAATGCGCGATCTGTTTGAGAAGATACAGGAGCAGCATGAGACTAGAAAATTTGATGTGGGAGTTACCTATCTGGAGGTGTACAACGAGCAGGTGATGAATTTGTTAACCAAATCGGGACCACTCAAACTGCGCGAAGATACGAATGGTGTGGTGGTCAGTGGACTGGCCTTGACGCCCATCAACAGTGCCGATGAGCTGCTGCGTATGCTGGCTCTGGGCAACTCACATCGCACTCAACATCCAACCGATGCCAATGCGGAGAGTTCCCGCTCGCATGCCATTTTTCAGGTGCACATCCGCATCACAGAGCGCAAAACCAACACCAAGCGAACGGTGAAACTCTCCATGATTGACTTGGCCGGCAGCGAACGGGCAGCCAGCACCAAGGGCATTGGTGTACGTTTCAAGGAGGGCGCCAGCATCAACAAGAGTCTCCTGGCTTTGGGGAATTGCATTAATAAGCTGGCCGATGGACTAAAGCATATACCCTATCGTGACTCCAACCTGACGCGCATCCTCAAGGATTCCCTGGGGGGCAATTGTCGTACTCTAATGGTGGCAAATGTTTCCGTCAGCTCACTGACCTACGAGGACACCTACAATACGCTGAAATATGCCAGTCGAGCCAAGAAAATACGCACCACATTGAAGCAGAGTGTCCTCAAATCGACCATGCCCACCGAATTCTATATGAAGAAGGTCAACGAGGCGTTAAGTGAGAATGAACGTTTGTTGGAGCGCAACAAATTGCTGGAGGCAAAGGTGACACAACTGGAGGCACAGTTGGAGCGTAGTAGTCAAGGCTCTGATCCGCACGAGCTGAAATTATGGTACAGCAGGATTGATGCTGTATATGCCAAGGTTCAAAGGGCACAGGAATATGTCGTCGGCACTCGCAGCAAGATCAATAATCTCAAATACCGCCAGACGCTGAAAAAGGACTTTGAGGAACTACGCAAGCTATTGACACTGGAGCAGAGGGTGTTTCAAGAGGTAAGTGTAAATTTTATTTGTCAGTCAATCAATTATCTCCCAGCAATTCCTTCTGCTTGCTGGTCAGCAATTTGTCCGCCTCGGCTATGTATTGATCCGCTATGGCAGTGACCTGCGTCTGGGCCGCAAAGGCGTCATCCTTGCCAATGTCCGTTGATTGTTTTTTTAATTTTCGTATTTGATCATTTTGTACATCGCGAATAGCATCCCGATATTTGATATACAATGCCTTGGCATTCTTAGACAGATTCTCACGATGCTCTTTGGTCACCTTGGGTATGGGTATGAAGAGTGTGGTGCCATCCTGCTGGGGATTAAGATTCATGCCGCTCTTCTCGATGGCCCTTAGTACATCGGGTATGGTCTGCGGAAAGGCAATCATGTTTACAATAATGGTCTTGGGATTCTTGCGTGATATTTGTGCCAATTCCTGGAGTTCATGCTCGGTGCCATCCACCTTGATGCGCAGCGTATCTATAGATCCGCTTGTGGAGCGCAGCGACAGGTGCTTAATGAAGTCATCCTTCATTTGTTGCACCGACTTTTGCATTTGTGTATTGAGTTGGTCCAAATTGATAATCTCTCGCAGTTGTTGCTCATTGATCTCCACTTTGGCTGGCTTCTTGCCGCCCTTTTCCTTCTTCTTGTCCTTGCCTTTTGCATAACCACGCACTGCTTGTTGTTGTTGTTGAGTGAGAATAAAGGGACGCGACAATAGATGTTGTGATGGAGGCACTGCTGTGTGGCGCACTCCAAAGGAAACTAAATCCCAGGCCTTTCTAAGCATTTTGCTTAAAAATTAAATAAAATTGTTTATAAATTTTATAAATGCGGCAGTGAAAACAGCTGTTGTTGAAAAGTTTGATTTAGAGATGTGCTTTTCGTATAAAAATATCGATATCTTTCTAAGCTTTGCAATAGTTCCATATTTTGATACAACTGCAATGGTGTACAGTGGCTCGTTTTCCCAAAACTAGTTTCAAAAATCATAACTTTTAAACTATTTGAGTTATCCTAATAATCTGCAAATTTCAAAGAATTTTTTGGTTTAAAATTCATTAAATTACGCCCACAAAAAAGGTCGTAATTAAATCTGTACACTCAAACTTTTGATTGATCAAAATTTACAATTTTTAAAAGAAAGTTAAAAAAAAAAAATATAGATATACAAAAATATTTCAAATTATATAATTATTATTTTTTTTTAAAACAAAAAAGAACATTTTCATAATCAAATTTTTTTTCACGTCTACATCAGGAGTTGAGCCTATAACTTAATTTTCAACACGTTTTGAACTGCATTTTAATGCGCTGGACCACAGGGGATGCTGCAGGTGCACTGTTCAACATGTTATTAGCTTCATTGGATCCCAAAATTTCATCATGTCAATATGAGACCCATTCCGGAACTAAAATCAAAAGAAAGAATTTTTTGATTATGATTTAATGATTCCGTCAGTCACTTTAAAAGGGTTTGGGACATTCCTTATGCAATTTCTATGTTCTTCATGATTGGTCATCCATGGTATTAATCGCGGTTCAGTATGGTCTAAATTATACCTTTGGCAAATATTAGTCAAATCGAAGAGTCTTTTTCTACTAAAAAAAACTGCAGAAATATATATTTTTTTCTCATTTGAGAAGGGCCGGGTTGCGAGAGTAAGGATAAGCAATCGTAATGGCAATTTGACAACTATGATTTAAATGTTTTGTGATTTTTTTTAAAGAAAATTTTATGGTTTCAATATTCACCACTAAAAATTCTTTTTTCCGCAGGACTACCAAAGATTTACCACCTATCTAAGTGCATTGACCAGCCAAAGCGAAAAGTACAAGGAAGAGTTACCCGGCTATCGAAGTAAACTGGAAATGACCATCAAAGATCTGGAGAAACTGAAACGAGAGGTTAATCAGTCTAAACTTACACAAATTCTTACCCTCTATATCAAAAATAAGGACCATGAACTGCATTTGTCCAAACAGAGTGTGAATGGTAATCATTTATCCTCCATTAATTTGCTGCTAGTAGAGAGTTCGGATCGTTTGCGCAAATCCTTTTTCATGGCCTGCGAAGTGCTGCGACAGGTCTACGATCGGCTCGAGGAGGCCGAGAAGTTAACGCCCGATATACAAACGATTTATGATCGTTTGCAATGTAAAATGCGCTTTGAGGAAACGGAGGCAATAATACCCGAAACTGAGCTGGACTCGTTGATTTCGCAAAAGCGTCTGCAGTCCAGCGAGGATGATGAAGAGTCGAACGCCAGCGCAACGAAACGTGCACGCCTCCTGCCCACCGATGATGAACAAGATAGTATTGAAACAGAGTCGGATTCCGAGGATCCACATAAGACCTTCAAAAAGCCGTTTAATCTGAACGAGACAAAAATTCTACCCTCATCCAGCCTGGAAAATTGTAAAACACTCAAATCTATGCATCAGGGTATAGTCGCAGATTTAATCTCAGATCAAAATGTACGCGGCGGCAATGACAGAATCAAGGATGGTGAGATTTGTAATGATATTGCAAAAGGAAGTGACATTAACTAAACGTTTATCATCTTTGTAGCTCTGCTTAAGTCGAAAAACTTTTCCACCCAAGGGCTACAGCGTAAACTGGCAGCGGCTGCCATAGCCAAGGAGAATGTTAAATTTAACTCCAACTACGTACGAAAGAGTCCGAGAGCGTTGGTGGCGAAAGGTGAGCATTTCAATGAGTTGGATTCAAGATGGGATTATCTATTTCACATTCATTTCGCAGCTCTTGCTGGTGGCACAACAACGGCGCGCAAACCACTCGGCCCGTCCAGCAAGGAGGCACCGCTGGTGAAATTCAATCGTGCCGCCTCGTTTCGGTTAAAGAAATAACACTGGATGGGCGGCGTTTAATTTAATTTATTTTCATTTTCCGTTTGACTATTATTTTTTATTGTTTAAAAAGGGGGCTTAGACTGAGTTTAAAGTACCAAAGCCCTGGAGTTTAGTTCACTAACCCATCCACGAATGTAAACCACTAAATATATTTAGCTATGTGCGTTTTTTTTTATGTACCTTCTAAGATAAGTTGCGTTTAAGACTAGAGCTTAAAAATATACAGCCGTTTCCTTGCCAGCACCAGAGTGAAGATTGTGTCTATCTCGACGGTAAAAGTCACCGCCACCAGCCGACCAAGAAGATCCGGCGCCTCGATTTGGAGCTAGTCCCAGCAAGCCGAGCACCATAAAAAGAAGTGCACCCAGATTCACTCCCACCAAAAGTAGGCCCGGAACCATCAAGGCCAAAGAAGCCGCAGGTATAGAGGCAGCAGGAAAGTTGGATTGATGACCATAGGATAGACGACGCCAGGGATTTGATTTCTCATCATTTGTCTGTCTGTCCAATAATTCCACACCCTTGTCCTTGCTTTCGGCTACCAAAGTGTAACGTGGTTGAAATGTTTGCTCTACTGCTGTTTTCTTGACTTCGTTGTTGGGAGTGCCATGCACATGTACTAAGGCTACAGAAGCAGCAAAGAGTAAGAGTAGCAAGCGCATGGCTAGCAGGTTTTGTGGACTCGGCTTAGAGTGGTGATGTTTTATAGCCCCCCCATTTAGGGTTTGATTGGAGGAGAGCAATGACTGGAACAGGGAACAGTCGAGTGATTCTTTTCAGCTGTCATCAGGGTAAACAACAAGTTGACACATTGATTTAAGCCAAGTTACGCTGGGTAACATTAAATTTGAACTCTTTTTTGTTGGGATAAAGTGTTCGGATCTTTATACAAATGTTCAGAGTATGTTCATAGGCAAGGCAAACAAAAAAAAGAGGCTAATTCGCTTCAAATTTGGTTTAGTGTCAATAGTGTTAAACATTTATCCGGTTCTATGAAAGGTTGAACCGTTAAAAATAAAACTAAAGCTATAAACCTCCAACTAGATGGATATGAAGCAGCAATTTGGTATAGTTAAATGTTATCAAATTGGTTTCTCCTAATGATATGATAGATCAGCGACGGGTGGCTCGGCCCTTTGTACTGCCTTAAAATCAATGCTAAACAAAAAACACTTGACGGTGTCGGCATGCCAACAACAAACTACAAGCGGTTGGTTCACCAACAACAACTATTTTATCAGGCATGCAAACCGGTTCTGAGCCGAAGCAAACCGTACCCGAAACGCTTATTCCAGCTGATAAACCGAAATGCAAACCTAACCCGCCGTCAGTTTTAAAGCTATCTTTACCAAACTTTGCACGAAGTCTTGAAATACATGTAGGCTATATATCTGTCGTGTCCGGACTGATCAGATAACTATAGCATATAGCTGCCATAGGAGCGATCGGTCGGAAAATTAGGATTTGTGAGAAAAACTTCTGTGTTTTCAAAGAAAGCGTCTCCTAACTTAGTTTTTATTAAGATGATATGCTTTCACATAATTCTACAAAGTCTTATCAAAATCGGACGACTATATAGGAACTGCCATAGGAACGTTCGGGCCAAAAACTAGTTCTAGTGAGAAAACTTTCTTCCAGGGCTTAATCCCGAAACGAATTTCGGTTCCGGTACCGGTACCGGTACGTACCGAAATGGATGTTTCGGTAAAAGGTTCTATTTCGGTTTTCAACTAATTTCGGTATTCGGTTTCGATACGGTACCCGGATTTTTATTTCGGTATACCGGTACGTACCGGTATAAGTAGTACTTATTTTTAATATTGGAAAAATTAAATTCTGAGATAAACCTAATACATTTTATTCCTTTGTAATAAATCGAGTCAACATTCAATTCAATTCTGGTTGAGTCCATATAACATCTTAGCAGATTTATTATAAATTTTACGCTTGAGAATAGCCGTTCCACGCTAACCTGCGTATCTGGAACAGAAAGCAAGACTTTTGATTTGACCACCAGTTAAGAATGTTTTCATGGTTTCGAACACATTTATGTATGAAAAAAGTCTTAATGGAATCCAGTAGCTTATTTGTTGACACAATTGATGTATTTTTATCACCAAGTTTCTTTTCCTGCAATATCAAATATGCCTCAACTTCGTCGGCGCTTTTAGATGAACTAGTATTAGGACTGCAATTATCATTAAGCAGTGATTGATCAGCAACCGACGAAATTTGTGCATGAATATTTTGTAAAAGATTGATTCATGTACAATTTTTTTGCTCAGTACTTACCGTTACGATATAACTAGGGTCCAAAAATATGCCACATAAAAAAGGATTGTTTTAAAAAGTGATTTCCCTCGTTTTCTTTGAACAAACGTTTTCGCTAGAGAGGACGAATTTTTTCACATTTCCAATTCGCAGTGTATCCAAATGAAAAATAAAAATCACCCAAAACTAGATTTGCGGCCTAAAGTTTAGTTGTGGCCACCTCCGCTGGTTCTAATATGCGTACAATTTCGCAACCTGTGTCCCACACTTCCGGTGCAGAAGAAGGTCGCTATCTGTAGCCGCAAAACTGGAGCAAATGTTGAAGATGTTTTCCGCCTGCAAATATTTTAGCATCCTGTAGGTTGTTCTCCAACGCGTGACCAAAACTACGATGCGCTGTGGAAAGGCGAAAAAAATCGAAACTGTACCGGTACCAACGTTTCGGTTTCGTTTCGCTGATTTCGGTTCCATTAATAACGGTTAACGGTTTTCGGTTGTAAAAAAAAAATTTTAATCGGTTCCGGTACTTGATTTGAAACGGTTCCGGTACCGGTTCCGGTATTAAGCCCTGCTTTCTTCACACAATTATACAAAATTTGATCAATATCGGTCGACCATATCGTATAGCCCCCATTTAAAAGTCGTGTTCTGGCTATAACTAAAAAATGCGATGTTGTATGGAAGGGGGGAGTAGTTTTAGTCCGATGTTGTTCATCTTAGAAACATACTTCCGTATGGCCATAAAACTCTTCCATTTCAAATTGCATGCCGATATCTCTCTCTACACGACGATTAAGTTTGAAAAATTTGCCATAATTTGAGGAAAAATACTCTTCAAATTCCAATTTAGTCGCTTGTGGGTTTGCTAATGCTGCTCTCAGAATTTTTTTTGGGCTGCATTAATATGTCCACTGTCGCATAAAACTCATAAATACAGATATTTTTCTCGGTGCGACCTCCTTAATTTTATAAAAGCCAAAAATACTGAAAAATGGATTTTCTGCGATATATTAAAAACAAGACCTGATAAAGAAAACCAAGACCAGATTTAGAATCAGTGTACAAAACTGAAACAGAATTTAATACAAAAAAGGCTGGACCTCAGAAAAGTAGTCATTTTATTTACCTGTACGTTCTCGGATTCTAAATTTATTATTAAAACATAGTTAACACTCACAAATCTCACTCAAACGACTTCTATGTTATATTTTCACCCAATAACGGCAATAACTAACTGTTACTAAAAATAACTCCGTTATTTAATTATAACGGTTACCAAATAGCAGTTATTGAATATTTCGCCCATCCCTACCTTGAACCACTGAAACCAATGAGTATAAGTTTGAGATCGGTTTGCTTCCCTCGTATAAAATAAAATCATGGGCGATGAATGCTTCATATAGATCATCTTTTATAAACGAATCAGAGAGTAGGTGCCAAAGGCTAGTCTATAAAGAACTTAACTACGACCTAGGAGGAAGAAATTATTCCAACGAGAAGTTTTCAGTGGCCAAACTTCCAAGCAGCAGCATAGCAGGGAAAGTATTTAGAATTGAAACGAGTAAGAAAACTTGGTATACTGAATTTTAATTATGTGACAAAGCAATACGAAATCTGTCTGTGTCAGCACACACGCTGAAAGATTTAGGGAAGCTTGGCTTTGGTCCCCTTTGGGGTTGTAAAACCAATTTTTCATTTACATACGACATCTGCACGCAGTTCATCAATTACTAAATGGATCGATGGATCAGCCAAATATTCAAATATTGGAAACTCTGTCATAACAGCAGAACGTAAGGCAATTCTGGAGTCACTCACTGACAGTTGAGTACTCATGGGCAAGAAGCACGATCAGCTATTCCACAAATCCATGTACGATCCATTTGACGGTCAGACGGATTATGATATCCATGTTGGTTATATAAAAGTACACACATTCCATATTATATACTACTACCTCTGCCCCTTTGTACAATGTTCCATATGATCGTTTATTGTTAAATTAAGATAATCGCTTTTGATCTTATTGGTATCAGAGATATATATATATAAATGAATGTCTAAGGTAAATTGTTGCAAGTTATCAACATATTATTGTCCCAATCTAGTTAAGCCTCTGTGCTTTGAGTAACACTTGTGGCTGCTCTATCTCCCTCTTGCTCTGCACCAATTTCAGTTCCCGTTCCCAGGCTTTAACGGGGCCATTGCTGCCATTGGGTAGAGCGGCGACTGTGCGTTTAATTACCGCCTGTAAACTGGCAATGGTTTTCTCAAAGGCCTCACTCACATCTCCGCCGGCATGGCTGTGAGCCAAAAACAGTGAGGCAAAGAGATCACCTGTGCCAGTGAAGACTAAATCCTTACCACCCTGTTTGGGTATATCAATGGCTAGTCGTGGACCATTTTGTTGACTTAAAAATGCACGCAACACTCCAGGCTGACCCAAATCACTGCTTGAGATGACCACAGTTTTAATTTTGCGCTGATGAAACCAGTCCATGGCCTTCCACACAGCCGCCTCGCTGCGTACCTCTTGTTCGGTGAGCAATTCCACCTCAAATTGATTGGGTGTAATGATGTCGGCCAATGGAATGATTTCATCACGATAAATGGGCAACAGTTCCTTGGGTACATATAGTTGACCATTGTCACCCATGACAGGATCACAGACATAGACAAGTTTTGGATTGGCTTGACGCAGTTTCTTTACAATAATTCCCACTTCACGTAGAAACAAAGGATTGCCAATGTATCCAGTCAACAGGTGGGAATAGTGGGAAAGCAATTCATTCTCCTCCAGGCCCTCGGTAATGGAAGCTGATAGGAGGGATAAAGTGTTGAAGTATTAAAAGACTCTCAGAAGCTGAGACTTACCCAATTCCTTTTCATTGGAAATGGGACCCTTGAAGCATTTGTAGCCCGTGTGATTTGAGAACTGCACGGAATTCAGAGGATCCACATCAAAGCCCAGCAACTAAATAAAACAATTTGTATATAAATTTCAAAAAAAAATATAAGTTAGTGTAACAACTCACCTGGAGTGGATAGGTGGCCACCTTATTGCCCACATAGCCATGTACCACATGACTTTGTATGGAGAGCACTCGCTTTTCTGCGGCCATTTTGTGTATGTGCCTGTAACTTGGCAAAAATTGCACTGGTTTAACTGGTTGATGAGCAAGTGAATCTGTACTAAACCCAGGCGAACATCTTATCAGTGGCTGACTGGCAATAAATAGACTGATAAGCCGCAAGTGGAACGTAAACAGTGTGGGCTTCGGGCAGTAAAACAATCAAAATCTTGGCCTTGGACTTAAATTATCACTAAATGAAACTGTGCGGTGGTCATTTCCAAGCCCACACACCCCCACACCTACGCACACACATACACACACACGTACAAGTTTCTTATCAATTGTCTAAAAATACCAAATACCCTAGCGCGTTTTCGCTCCAACAGCTGCTGTGTTGGCGTGGCCCAGTGAATGCCAAATTTGTGCATGGTTTACGTAAAAGCCGCATTTAATTTTAATTGTTAAAATTTTCAATTAAATTGTAAATAAATTGCCATGGCTTCCAGTTTAACTCGACTCCTAGAGCGTAGTTCCCGGCTAAGGAATGCGGGTCCAACTACAGCTCGTCTTTTTAGCAATCAACCAGCCGAAATGGACGATGACGAGGGTAAACAAACTGTATAAAACTTTCAGCATTTTTCACTTATAAATTATACTTATTCCAGAGTTCCGTGTTCTTAATCTGCGTGCGGCGAAAAAGCAATTCCAACGTCGTAGGGAAATCAAAAGAGAGGCCCCCATCCCACCGCGTACCACACGCATGGCTGTGGATCAGGATTGGACAGCCGCCTGGCCGGGACCACGCTCCTTTCATCCGGCCAGTGTGCCACTGCCTTTAAGGCAAGGCTTTACAGAGCGTGGAGCGGCCGCTCCCTCCAAGTATGCCAATGCAGAGTTGATGAAAATTCCCAATTTTCTGCATTTGACTCCACCAGCCATACGTCAGCAATGTGAGGCTATTAAGAAATTTTGCACACCCTGGCCCAAAGGCTTGGAGAACGAGACCAAATGGCAGCGACACTTTCCCGTGGAAGTGATTACCACCGACTATTGTCACAGTCTGCCCACTATACGGCATCCGGAGGCTCGTCGCGTCAGTGTAGTCTTAAAGCTGTCGGATTTGCAATTCGATGGTCATGCACGGGACAAGTTTTTGCGTCTGGTGGGTGAGCGCTATAACAAGGAGACGGATATCTTAACATTTGTGGCCGATCGCTGTCCTATGAGGAAGCAGAATTATGATTATGCGTTGTATCTGTTGACGGCCTGTTATCACGAATCGTTTGTCACCGAGCCTTGGGAGGCAACAAAATCAGAGGCAGACATGGAAGTGTATTTGTTTGAAAGGAATCAGGCTAAGAAATCATCGGAGGCTATACTCAATTGGAATGCGAAGGAAGGGGAACAGAAAATGGCAGCCAGTGCTAGTTATGCCAAGAGTGTGGAGCAATTGATCAATGAGGGCGAGAATGAATATAATATTGGAAAGTATAAGGAGGAAGTACTCAAAATGTTGAATATTTCTAACAATCAGTGAATAATTCATGATGTTGTTGAATGATTAATAAAAAGTGAATTACGAATTCCAAGGGTGAATCATTAATACTTTCGAAAGGACCCAGCGTACGCTGTAGAGCAGGTCGAGTATAGCATTTCCTTATACTTGGTGTTTTCCTAACACCCTCAAAATCTGAAGTTATGTCCCAAAACCCGCTTTTTTGCTGATTTTCCTCAATTAAATAGAAATAACTCGATCATGATAGTTTATAAACAATGTTATTGTTATTAAACTTGAGGGAAAAAAACGATTTTATAAAAAAAACTTATTTTCCATATTAAAATCCAACTATTTGTATCTTACGAACAAAATCAAAACCTCGTGTTTGGTTTTTCTGTAAGGCCGTTCAATGAAGCTTACATTAAAACAAATTTGGTTGGAAAAGATTAATTAATGTGGTCACAGGACCTATAAATGTAAACAAACCTCGTTCAACACACGTTTAGGCAAATATCTCGTAAACCTGACGTAATGGGGGAAAACGGATAATTGATTTGAATTATTTGTAAGCCTGTGTAATGCTCTGCTTACATTGCGTCACAGAGAGTCACATTTCAGTGTCATAGCGCATTGTGAACGGAAAATGCCAATGTGAACAATTTTGAATTGTGTCACAAATTGTCACAGAAAATAGAGTCACAGTGTGACGCAGTGTACAGCCAGCATAATCATTGGTGTTGCCTAAACCAATACTTTTTTGACTCACAGTAAGCAACGGTTGCTCTCACCGCTTGTCACATAAGCTTTAACATTCTGCTTGACGATGCCGTTGCTGCTTGGATCTGTTGCTGAGGGTGATAAAGTGATGTTGCTAGCGCTTAGCTTAATGCAAATCAATTTTATGGCCATCTGAAAATAAATAAAAATATTTTAAAATAAATGATTTTTCCTCATATTTTGGTATTTTTACCTTGCCCACTTATGGCCACACTCATCAGCTGTTGTTTGCTCTCTTGCGCGTATTGCACCCACAGTTAAAACACAGCCAAACAAAAAAAGAACAACTAAGACTAATTTATTTGTGGACGTGGATACAGCTATTCCAATTAGTAGGTAAACAATAATTTAGAATAAAAACAATTTGGAAGAATCAAGGCAAGGCCATTTGACAGGTACAGTTATAATTGATGTAGCGGTATTTTGAGCACTGATAAGGCAACTGCGGCTGATGACGTTTTCACTGTAACAAACAAAAACAATTAAAAAAAAAAAGATTGCTAAATGCAATTCGACTTAATGAATATGAAGCATGTAGCAAGATTGCTTTTTAAGGGACTGCTCTCACCCCGGGACAGGAAGTACTTCAAAGTTTTATCTCAACTGTGGTGGAAATAGCTAAAAATGTCTTCAGCGGCGCACGCTTATCAGTTCAGTTCTCCATGTTGTTGGCTTTTTAATTATAATGTCTGTTCTATAGTTTCAGTGCTTGGGCAAACCACGTACGTATCAGCAGCAGCAGTTTTTTCTTGACTTTAGCAGACACCTGAGCTAACACACGCAAGCAGCAGCGGTTGTTCTCATGCTCATCCATCATCTTACCTTGACACGTACTCCGGCGTATTGATTTTGGGGTACAAGATGCGGAGACCAAATTTCAAATGGATGGTCAAGTCAATTTTGTTGTTATTGATATCGCTTACCCTATTTGTGCTCATAACCAGCTGGATTTCGTCCAGTCCGTATACCAACAAGCCCGTACATCATGGCATTGCGCCTGAACCGGAATCAGCAGCCGCAAAAGCCGCCTTAACGGGCCAAATCAAGGTGCAATTAGAGCCACAACAGCAGGTGGTGGCTCCCAGACATGCCGATCAGCCAATTATTAATCAAGCAGAGGAGGAAGACTACGATTACAATAACAATGTTCGTATTAAGAACGAACGCCCGGCCAATGATGAGGCCGCCCAGCAGCCCAATGAGGAGCTATCCGATTTCCAGATGGCTCCTCCGTCTGATAATTCCATGAAAAAGGATTGGCACGATTATACGGCTATGTCCAGAGATGAAGCACGTGTGGGTATAGGTGAGCAGGGTCTGGCGGCCAAATTGGATGATGAGAATCAGCGTGACCTGGAGCGTAAAATGTCTCTGGAGAATGGCTTCAATGCGCTGCTCTCCGACTCCATTTCGGTGAATCGGTCAGTGGCCGATATCAGACACAAATCGTAAGTTTCATGACCACAATTAGTTTTTCTCCTTCTTCACAAACTCTTCATGTTTTAGCTGTCGCAAAAAGGAATATCTGGCCAAGTTGCCCACAGTTAGTGTGGTCATCATCTTTTATAATGAATACCTAAGTGTCTTAATGCGTTCCGTGCATAGTTTGATTAATCGCTCACCTCCTGAACTACTTAAGGAGATTATTCTAGTGGATGATTACAGTGATCGTGCCTATCTGTTCAAACCTCTGGAGGATTACATACGCGAACATTTCAAAATCGTACACGTTGTACGTCTGCCGCAACGCACAGGTCTAATTGGTGCCCGTTCGGCTGGTGCCCGTAATGCCACGGCCGATGTGCTGATCTTCTTGGACTCGCATGTTGAGGCCAACTATAACTGGCTACCACCACTATTGGAGCCCATTGCGCTTAACAAGCGCGCCGCTGTCTGTCCCTTTATTGATGTCATCGATCATACTACATTCAATTATCGCGCCCAGGACGAAGGAGCACGCGGTGCCTTCGATTGGGAGTTTTTCTACAAACGTTTGCCTTTGCTACCCGAGGATTTAAAACACCCGTCGGAGCCTTTTAAGAGTCCGGTTATGGCTGGCGGCTTGTTTGCCATATCCACGGAATTCTTTTGGGAATTGGGTGGATATGATGAAGGGCTGGACATTTGGGGAGGCGAGCAGTATGAGCTAAGTTTTAAGATCTGGATGTGTGGTGGTGAAATGTATGATGCTCCGTGCTCACGAATTGGACATATATATCGAGGACCAAGGAATCATGTGCCAAGTCCAAGGAGTGGCGATTATTTGCATAAGGTAAGAATAGGCAAGATTGAATTAGATATTATTTTTGATTCAATTTAAGCAAGCAGTAGTAGCCCTACGTAAGGTTAGGTTATGTGGCAATGTCTGGTAGTCATTTCATACTTTAATGAATATGGTATGTGTTTGTGGCTGGGGCGTGGAGGGGCGATCCCACCACTGAACATCTAAAAGTTTTAAAAAGTTGTTCCCCAAAAGAAATGTCTTCGCTTGGACAATTTTGAACCTTTTCAAAAAACTGCGGGTATAATTTTGAGGTTCAACAAAAAGGTCCACATAAAAATATGGTACTTGCTCTCATTACAAATCAAATTTCAAGATAAACAGTATCAAACCTTTAGTTTTTACTTACTTTTAATTCTACGGATTCAAATCAAACGATGTAATCCGATTTAATCCAACAATTTTGTACAACAACGCCGTATCCGTATACTGTATTCGAAATCCACAAATGTTGTCGAAAGTGAAAGCCGGAAAATGCCCATATATTACCATTACAAAAAAGTGTTAAAGGATTTTTTTTCACATTTGACGCTTTATTGTGAAAAATTTGTTACAAATTCATTTTCAAAGTATTGTCCATCGCTAGCCATCACTTTTTACTTTTACTTTCTGGTAATTTTCGGATACCTTCTCGAAAAAACGATGCGTATTTTGTTGCGATCCAAGAATCGATTCAATTTTCGAGTGCTTGTAAAGAGCGAAAGTGTTGATAATAGTTGTGTCTTCGACGAAAGGGGCAAAGTCGGCGGGTGGGTTAGGACTTCCCATTCCATCGTTTCAAGATATGTTTTGAACCGCAAATTGTGTTTTGTTGGCACAAAAGTTGACATATTCGGAGCTTTCAAAAACTATGTTGTTTACCCTTCGGCGAAACGGCACATACTAAAAAAGAAACCCTAATGATGAGGCTTCGAGATAAAGTTGGTTGCAACATTCTCCGATTTTACTTAATACTAATGACGCCATCTCTTAAAAATATTTTAAAACTTTTTTGTAAGCAGCAAAAGTACGCCAAAAATCATCGATTGGCGTAATTTGAAACCAAGGGTAAAATTTTGCATTGCCCATGACTTCTTCATTCCACATATCCTCCAAATTTCGCTGAATATTTAAAAAAACGATAAACCAAATTCAAATGCAAGCAATTTAGAGCAAGGTGAATTTATTATAAGGTTACTCTTTCTATCATATGTCTCTCAGAGCAGCTGACATCTGTCTCAGAGAGCCAAGAGAGCGAGTTGAATAAATTATGGCCCCTCACCACAACGGAGTACGTCACCTCAAGGTGAATTTACTATAAAGGTGACGTACTGTGACGTACTGTGGTGAGGGGCCATAATTTTTTTCAACTCGCTCGCTCGGCTCTCTGAGACAGACTGTGTTGCCAATTCAGCTTTTTACCCCGTTTTTCCTGTTTTTCTGTTTACGAGACGAGACGTTTGATTTTATACTGTCAAAAATAAGGTCCCTCGAAAGAGAGCAGCTTTGTTGAGTACGTCACCTTTATAGAAAATTAACCTTGCGTCACTTTTATAGAAAACTAGCATATAACCCATCGCGCTTCGCTGGCGATATCACTATGGTCTATCGCTATAGTTATCGTTATCGTTATCGATACCGTTACCGCCCCAATTCACTTTATTTCGTATTCTATCTTTACAAACCGAGTTTCAAGCCTATCGGATGAAAAATATTTTTTATTTTGCAGAATTTTCCTTCCATTTTCCTCTTGGGCGGCGTTTCCGAAATCGGGAAAACACGTGTCGAATTATTTTGCGTACTACGCTTACAAACCAAATTTTAAGTCAATCGGATGAATAACAAAAATTTTCCCATACAAACTTTTCTCTCTTACCGTTTGCGCTCTGCGTTGATTGCCAATCAGTGAATCAGTCAGTCAGTTAGTCAGTCAGTCAGTACAAACTGTTTTATATGTAGAGTAGAAGTAGAAGTAGATTAACCTTAATGCAGAGGTTACAGTGCCGTGTGACCGTTTAACATTTGGTGGTATTTTGGCGTTGAGCAGTCACAGTGGACCGTACGCTTTAGTTTGTTTAGTTTAGTTTGTCTGAGTAGTAAGCTAAAAACGTGTTCTAATCAAAAATAAATCCATTCAGAATATTCTCTTGGATGTTTATGCATCGAACCATGTGTCGAACCAAAGTTCGAACCAAAACTTTCTCCCAATAACCTCGAACCTTAAAACTCCACAACCAGAGTTCCGAACTGATGAAATCTGCTGTATGGAATATCCCATTCTTTTTAGCCAAAGGCAACCAAATAAAGGCAGCAAATTTTGTGTAGTAGGTAAATGAAAGGGGTCTCTCAGACGATCCCGATATCCATTATTGTTTTCTTGTACATATAGCCAAAAGTCTTTGTTAGTTTGCTTGTTGCTCGTCGTGTTTCGCTGCTACGCGCACAAGCTCAAAGCTTGATTGTGTGAGTTTGGACACCACTGATATAGAAATAAAAAAAATAGCAACCAGTTGTAACCTACAGCTTTTCAATAAACCATTGTTTGGTTAATTCTTCCGCTTCTAGCTTTAATTTGCATACACTCATTTATCAGACAATTTCTTTTTGAAATGAAAGTCTACTGCTACTTATGAGGGAAATGGTAGAGAAGATATAGTACCTTTTCAATAAGTTAGGGTTTATGCAAGGTTTTTCCATAGCTTATATTTGATATCTATTTATTAAAAGTTTCCCATTCCTCAGAATAACCAATACCCTAATATACTTACTCTTTTGCAGAATTACAAACGCGTGGCCGAGGTCTGGATGGATGATTACAAAAAGTTTTTGTACGATCACGGCGATGGCATCTATGAGCGAACTGATGCTGGTGATTTGACGGCCCAAAAGGCAATTAGAACGAAACTGAAATGCAAATCATTTAAATGGTTTATGGAGAATGTGGCCTTTGATTTGATGAAGACCTATCCACCCGTTGATCCGCCCGATTATGCCAGTGGTGCCATACAGAATCTGGGCGATCCGCAAATGTGTGTGGACACCCATGGCAGGCATAAACATAATCGCATGGGCATGTATAGCTGTGCCAATGATTTGGAAAAACCACAACGCAATCAATTCTGGCAATTGAGCTGGAAACGTGATATACGGCAGCGACGTAAAAAGGATTGCCTGGATGTACAGATTTGGGATGCGAATGCGCCGGTTTGGCTGTGGGATTGTCATGGCCAGCAGGGCAATCAGTATTGGTACTATGACTATCACAAAAAGTTGATTACACATGGCAAGGAGCGAAAACGATGCCTAGAATTGTTGCCCTTCTCCCAGGAGCTGGTGGTGAATCAATGCAATGAGAGTAATAAGTTTATGCAATGGAATTTTGGTAGCTTTAACAAAACGGCGCTGGATAACTATGATAAAGATCTAACGCTTAATCTGTAGCGTCAAAAATAAGTCTACACTTGCCATGTACTTAAGAAAATTTAATGTAAATACGATAGAGAAGTTAGTTTAGAGTAAGTACACGACTCAAAACGCACAAACATTCCAAGAGTTGCTCTTATTGATTCAACTGATCCAACACTTTTCCCTATTAAAGAGTATAAAAATGCCTTTGTTTAACTTGGTTTTCGTTTTATTTAATATTAATATCTGTTTGCTTTCAATACGCGTACTTTAAATAAATATAATTTATGTTTTGTTTTTTTTTTTGCATTTTTGTTTGTTTCCATATACGTTTTACAATATGTATATCAACGCTCTTCTCTTTGCGTGCCTTATCAGTGTGTGTGTGTGTTTTTTTTTTGTTTTTTGCCAATATTTATAGTATATATTTATACTTAGGTATATGCAATAATTTTCATCTGCTGCGCGCCCCGCAAATAAACTCAAAACTTACATAAAATAAAAAACTCGCGTGTTTTCTCTTCTGGGTAATAACTTAATAATGGCAAAAACGTTATTTCTCTTTGCTTTTTATTTCGAAAATCATTTAAAAAAAGCATTTACAAACTATAATTAGTTATGGTTGTTGGTTGGTTGGCTTGCGTATATCAATCAATTATCATTAATTTATATATACTATATAAACATTTAAATATTTATCAAAACATGTTTTTTCTTGTTGCTCAAAAGTCTTCTTCGCTGCCTTAGAATTAAACATCATACAATACACAATCATCATCATAATTTCAAATTATTAATAACCATTATTTTTTTGTGCAAAAAATATTCTTTATTTTTTTTTTGTTTAGACTAAATTTGATTTGAAATTCAGTTGTTGCGCTGCCACATTTTTTCAGTTTTCAGTTTTATCTTTTGGATGGAAACAAATCAATTGAATTTTTGCTTTTTACAAAAATTAGGCAAATCATTTCTTGTTGTTGTTGTTGTAGAGTGCTTAATACTTGCTTGGTTTCGAGTCTTTTTAGGGTTGGGGGGGGAGGGGTAGGGAGTGTGTAAGGGAAAGTGTATGAAATTTACAGCACATTTTCAGTTTGCCTTTAAATAAATATATAGTTTATGTTGGTTTTTGCTTAAACTTAGTTTAAATTATTATTAAATGTTTTTTTTTTTTCTTTCTTAAAATGTCTTGCTGCTCTGATGCTTTCTCCTCTCTAGTTAGGTGAGTGTGTGTGTGTGTGTATGTGTGTTGTGCTTAGCTTAAAATGCTGCCCCTTTACGCGCACGCTGTGATTTCTCTGCTCAAAAAAATACATAACTTTCTTTGACTCCTTTTTATGTGTGCTTGCTTGTGTCTGTCTGTGTAAATCAGTTAATCATGATCTCAAATAGCATATGCCGGATAACTGACTTGTGTAGCAACTAAAGGATGGATGATACTTCACAAGTGAGTGGCGGCATTTGCTGCCTAAGCAATTTGAATTCGTTTGACACTAGTTGAACTTTTCTACTCACAAGTTGGCCATCAATTCTAATACTACGGATGCATTTATGCACTTTTTCTATACTTGAATAGTAGTAGGTAAGGCTACAAATAAGCATGTGTAAGCCAAGCAAACGCTCGCCTTACTTTGCTGAAGTGACAGAAAGCCACAGCTACAACTCGCTTAGCTTTTATATATGCAAAAAATTTGTAGAACAAATGTTCTTCACTGAATTCTTTGATAAAATTGAGCAAAAACAAACATTTTAAGTTGGAAAAGCTTTGAACGGTTGAAAATGCTTAGGGCTAAGGTTCGTACCACAGCATTAGGTTGGATAAGTTTAGGAAGCAGTCCGCGTAGCGAATTTAAGATTTTCAATGGGGTTCGAATCTTTTGTAGAATTTTAAAAGTTTTACAGCCTTGGTTAAAAAATCTCTTGTCTATTCTCCTTAACATAAGGAAAATTCTTTTACCCTAAACACTTTCCCGTGGAATTTTTCACCATCTAAACAGGGTATTCTATTCAGTGCATAAAACATTGTCTAGATAAAGGTATAAGTTATATTATATAACAGGAGTTGCGTGCAGACATTTTGATTGGAAATCGAAAACAAATTCTTCTTTTTTTTATGAATTGGGATAGGCTATTCTGAAACTGAGAATCAGATTTGTAAACGGTAATAAAGTAATAACCTTCCGAACCGTAAAGGATCCCTTAATTTTTGAAAAAGGCTTGGAGGAAGCAAATTTTAAATTTCAAGCAGAGGTAGCAAAAATCGAGGCTCTCCCGTTTGTACTTTGCTGCAGTAAAATAACACTTTGAACTAGAGGTACCTAAAAGCTACTTTTAAGAAGACTGATCAGTAAAACTTGGCAATTTTTGGACTTAACTGCAAAGATAAAAAAAATATGTTTTGAAATTAAGAATTTTATCATAGTTATACTTTCGCTGGTGTTTAAAATCCTCAGAAAGATTTCTCTTGTGGTTTTTAAGCAGTTTAAATTAAAACATGATCAACCAACTCAAGAACTTGGATGAAGTCCTTGTTCTTTTAAATAATTTACGATTTTTTTTTGAAAACATATCGGAAAAGGTGAACCCATTTTTTGAATTTATGCATTTTATTCATAAATCGGGGACTAAAGCCGAAACGATTTTCCGGTTTCGGCCAAGGCATTTATATTGGCCGAAAGGTTTTTTTTTACCGACATGATCGCCTTCGATTTTCTGATGTAGTGCGAAAATTCTATCGAAAGCTGTCGAGAAATGTAAGTTACGACTGAGTAGCCTTGGATTTTGTGTCTGTTAAAGGTACTCCCGGTTGCGCTACCTTGTACTTATTGTATTGTATCGTTGGTATTTTGCATTCGAATTTAATAGTGTTGTATAAAAAGTGACACAAATAACTGATATAACAAAACTCGGAATTGTTTGAGCAGATGAAACCGATTGATCAATTTCAAGTGATTTCAAAATCAAGAGAAAAGAACGACGAAATCATCTAGTAACCATAGATTTGCTTGTCACTTACATACATTATTACGCAAGGCTAAAAAACTTATCAAATTCTGCAGATGGTTCAAAGGCTTAAGCCAGGGGCTGGCAAAAAACACTACCCCATTTTAGCTTTGTGAGCGTATGTGTGTGTAGTCATTGACACGAAGTTAATTTTGCACTGCGGTTTTGTTGGCGGTGTTTGACTGCGCTGCTGCAGAACACTTTTGTATGCACAGTGGATAGCAATGCGCCGGACTCTGGCTTAAAACTTTTCGGTTCGAAGAAGGTTCGGATCATTTTTGTATATTTTTTCGTGGAATTTCGCGGAACACAGATATGATTAGCTTCAGCATTTTGTTAAGGAGGACGCTTTTAAGTTACTATTTCCATTTTTATTATTTATATCCTTACGACCAAGAGGACGTAGAGGTGGACGACCATGGCTTCTAAAAGTGCCTAGTCTTTGACATGGGAAAGTTAGACCCTCAAATTTTAGTTTTGCAAATTTGTTTTACTTGACTTTTAATTTATTAGAAAAAAATTGTTAGAAATCATCTTTTTTGGATATGTCACAGAAAACTATATAGGTTTTTATCGGGGGTGTGCCAGAAATCTCTAGAGATTTTCGTACAAATGTTGGCTGTTTGACTTTATATGCAAAGTGTCACAACTATGCCCGGCTACTAGATTAGATGAGGAAAGTTGAACGATTTGAAACCAACTGCACAAGGCCAAGTAGATTTAATGCGTACGGTTTTAGCCCCCTATCATCTTTTGTCAATTCACATATAAAGTCCCACAAGTTTAGTTTCAAAAATCAATCGCATGTACAAAACTCTCTAGAGATTTCTGGGACACTCCCCTATAAAACGGATTTTGCTTAATTTTTGGAACCCAGTTTTGTGGGGGCCCGAGTGTGAACCCTAGTGTGAACCCTAGTATGAATCCGAATCCCGGATTCGTTAGGTAAAAAGTTACAGTTATGCAACTGAACCTTGGACTTTTTCTCAAAACAGAAATTCAACTCAATCAAATTTAATGGCTCTCATGCGGTGAATCACTTAAAAGTCTCAAACGATAGTCAAATTGTGGCAACTTAAATTGAATTCAAAAAATATAAGTTTAGCTTGTTTTGTTTAGTAAAAACTTGTTTTTGTTTGTTTGTTTTTCGTTTTAGTTACCCACTATTTTTGTATGTCTTGCGAAATTCTTTTTAGCTTTCTCTTCTTTTGTTTAGTAGCTTTAAAAAATGGTTTATTTGTACTTTTGGCAATGATCTTTTTGTTTTTTTCTTTCTTTCAACTTCGACTAACTCTTAGCAAAAATTTGTTTAGTAGTTTCTTTTTTTTTGTTTGTAGTTCTGTAGTTTGTTGTTGTAGTGTGTGTTTTCTTTAACATAGACTGAAAAATTAACTCATTTAACTAAAGGGTATTCCTATGTGTGTGTGTGTGTGTGTGTGTGTGTGGAATGGTGCAGCGCCAACTGTTTTCCTCCTCTCCTTTGTATGGCACACGAAATCAGACGCATTTACAAAAATAATTTCAATTTTTTTTTTCTTTTTTTTTTATGGTTGAGAGAGAGAATTTCAGTCAGTTGTGTGTGGGCTTAAGATTAGAGCTCTAACCAGGCGGCGGCGCAGCAGGTGTGTGTGTTTGTGTGTGTGGAACTAAGTTGGGGGAAGGGGGGGGGAGGCTTTTACCAATGGTAGTAGGACCTTAACCTTCGGTAGACATTCAAGTCGGCGGAGGCTGCAGCTGCTGCTGTTGCTGCTGCTGTTGCTGCTGCTGCTGTTGCACGGACTGCGGCTGCGTGGGCTGGCCCGCTGCCTGGGTATTGCCATTGCCATTCGTGGACGAGGTTGGACTGCTATTGCCCTCCTGATAGGGCCCCGTAACCACACATGGATGCATAGGGAACAGGGTCGTCCACGACGTTGTTGTTAGTGTTGGTGCGTGGAGGGCAACTTTCTCGTTTTTTGGCTGCTGTTCAGCGGAGGATTGGTTTTTCTTGGCTTCGGCCGCACTGCTGCTCTTCTTCTTTTTACTACCGCTGGCTCCGTTCTTCAGCTGATTGCCATTGCTTTCCTTTTTCACCACCACTATGGGTGGCGGCGGTTCATCGTGCATATCCTCGTCCAGCTCATCCAGATCCTCGCCGGCTGCCTTCTTCAGCAGACGTTCGCGCTCCTCTTTGGCTTTGTTATCGAGATCCGTGTTGATTTTCTTCACACGCATCTTTTCCTCCCACTCATCGATGCCATGATGCGAACGATTCAAGTTCCGGTGCTGATAGAAGATCAACGTCATCCGTGTGGGATGATGGCGATCCGGTCTACGCACTGCTGTGGTGGCATGCATCTCATGCTTGGCACACTCAATCAGGACACTGCCATGATTCAAGGCAATGGCCACACCACCCATTTGTGGATCCTGGAAGGCCTCGATATTCTCATTGATCTCGGCCACCTCGCCAATGGGTTCGATTTTGCTCGAGTTGGTGCTGGCGGGCATCTCCTGACTGGGATTGATTCCGCCACCAACTGAGCTGGAACCATTTGCGTCGCTTGAGTTGGACATTTCACTGGGTGGGGGTGGTACAGCGGAGGTGGGCGTGGCAGTGGGTGTTACCACTGGCTCAACGCTGGGCGGGGCCAGCTGGCCAGGTCCATTGCTGAGATCAGGCAAGATGGTTTGAGGTGGTGTGGGTGCCAGTTGCTGCTGCTGCTGGTGTTGTTGCTGCTGCTGCTGCTGTTGCTGCTGTTGTTGTTGCTGCTGCTGCTGCTGTTGTTGTTGTTGTTGGTGTAGTGCGGCAGGCGAGGCTAAGGCAGGCTTCTGCAGGTTTATACTACTTGGAGGTACCGAACCATGTGAGGTGATGAGTGAGCCACCAGATCCAGCCGTGGGTCCTGGACCTGCATACCCAGCCGCTCCACCCGATCCACCCTGATGATGACCATACACATTCCAATTGGGCGAGGGCGGTGGCGGTGTGGGCGGTGGCGTCTGTTGTGGATACATGCCGTATCCGTGTGTATACGCCTGATGGTGATACCCATAATTGTAGTTCATGTTCTGGTACGCATCATAGGCGGAGTAGGCCGAATGTGGCGGTGGTGGCGGCGGGTACATCTGATAGTTATTGGGATACTGCGTCGTGTATTGATAATCACTGGGCGGTGGCTTTGGCTTGACAAAACCCTCTTGCGGATGATGATGATGATGATGATTGGCGGCAGCGACGGCGGCGGTGGTGAGTGGTGCAAGATTAGTCATGGGCTGCATGGCTGTCAGGGCGGTTAACTTACTCTCGGCCAAATTGTGATTGACCAGGGTGGTAGAATCGGGATTCTCCTCGCCGCTGATCACACCACGACTCTTGAGCTCTCCAGCCCCTGCTCCAACCAGAGGAACCACTGTGGTTCCCTGCTGTTGCTGCTGCTGCTGCTGTTGCTGTTGTTGTTGCTGTTGTTGCTGCTGCTGCTGAGGTGTTGGTTGCGTTTGCAGTTCAGTTGGAGCTGGCGTCGTCAGGTTGTTGTAGCTGGGCGTATACCCATTGCTGGCATCATGCTGGGCAGGTGTGGGCGTCACGGAGGGTGGTAAGGCCGTTGTGGGTGCCGCAGTGGCCGCCACGGTGGCCGTTGCCAGTGTGTGCTGACCCAGTTGAGGAGCCGTGGGTGTGGTGGGAGTCAAAGCCGCACTTCCTGGTGGTGGTACTCCAGCTCCTTGAGCCATACCCATGGCATGCGGTGGCCAATTCCCATAGTAGTTGCGCGAATCTATATAAGAGCCCGTCTGGTAGTCATAGGAATAGGGCGAGTCCAGCACGGTGCTCGAGATCTGATTGGATTGCAACTGCGCGTCCGTAAAGGTGTCAATCATGGTGGCCATGTTCATCAGGCTGGAATTGGAGCTCATCAGCTGATTGGGCTGGCCGGGGGCAGCCACCTGTTGCTGACCATTGTTGGCATTGGGATTGGCGGCGTGCACGGGCGGTGTGCTGAAGGCGCTACCCGCCGGACTGGGATTGTTCGTCACCGGCGTCTGACAGCGTGGTGAGGGCGTGGAAGGCGGCGCTGAACCTGGTGTGGAGGCGCAAGATTGATTCGACTGATTGGATTTTGACTTGGATTTGCTGTTGGCCTTACTGGCGCCTCCAGTGGCTCCAGCGCCATTCTCCTTCTTAATGTGCGGCGGACTATTCTGCTGGGCTTGAGCCTGTTGAGCACCATTGCTGGAACTGCTCTGGCTGTTGCCATCCCCAGCCGCATCTTGTTCGCCTTCGGGTGGATTGACCTCGTCCTCTTTACGCTTTTTACCATGCCTTCGGCAGGGTATCAGAGGTGTGGATCGTACACGTACTTCGCAGGGAAATCTGTGAAGGGGAAACGAAAGATGTTATTTGTAAGTCCTACGGTGGAAGAGCTGCTCTTTAGCTCAAAACTCAACACTACACTCACTTGTCCAGCATTTGCACCGCGCCAGTTCGATGCTTGTCCCTCTGCCCCTCCACACTCTCGAACTCATCCGTTCCGTCCATCGTATAGAGTGGCAGCACATGGAACTGTTCGTCATCTGGCAGGCGGCTATCGCGATTGTTCGGCTTGAGCAGGGCCACGTGCACGGTGCAACCGTCCTGCATGTTGTGCAGATCGCGATGCGAATGGGCACAAAAGTCCAGGCAGGCTGTCACACCCGAGAACGGTTTGCCCGGCTCTAGACCCAGCCGACAGTCGGACGCTTCGTGCTCGTACTTGGTTTGATTGTCGTAGGAGCGGGGACAGACCTGCTTGAAGACCGGAGCTAGCAGCGTGGCTATCAGATTCATGTGATCCTCAATGGCTGCCTCCTCACTCTTCACCGACAGCCGGAACTTGCGTACCGTCTTGGAACGGGCATATTTGCAGCCATTATAGTACATGGACCATGAACAACCAAAGCTGTAAGAGGCGCCTGAAGTTTCCGGATCGAGACCTGAAAGAAAGGGAAGGGATACTGTTAAGTCTGCTGGATCTGGGATAATACAACGTGGTTCAACTCACCTTGACAGGCACAGGTGCGATTCTCGTTGGTGGCACAGCGGCGTGTGGTGGGCAGGCCATACTTGTTGAGCTTGGGGATCAGATTCTTGTAGGCATTATCCGCCTCTAGGCGAGGCATACCATCCCAGGCCACCATGCAGACGACAATATAGGCGGCTATACATCTGTGGGGCAAGTGGTGAGGTTGAATATGTGTGTTTCTCAGCAAGTGTTGACTTAGACTTACCTGTGACCTGGACGCTTCTTGACCACCACCAGTATCTTTTCCTCTAGATCGGCACGACGTATAACCCACTTGGCTACGGGACAACCCTGCGATGTTTTACCCTCTTTACCCGTGTACACAATCTTCTCTATGCGCAATTGACGTCCCGTCAATTGACACCGCTCCTCGAACTCACGACGCAGCTCCATCAAGGAGGAGGACGTTCCTGTTAAGTAAAGTAAACGGGTAAGTTTTTTTGTTTCTCTTTTTTTTTGCTTTCTTTAAAGCTTACCCAGATGCGTGTAGTAAGTACCCGGCTCGGGTGGATTCTTATCCGACTGAAAGCACTCGCATTCGGGTATTTCCGTCTTGTTGCCCTTCTCCAGACGATCTGTGGTATCAAACATGGGATTGATCTTCTCATGCTTCACTATGATCTCGGGTATTTCATCCTGTTTCTGTTTTTTCGACTTTCCCTTGACACCATTGTGCGCTTCAGCTAGCTCATCTTCGTCCAGCAGCTCTTCCTTGGGCTGTATACCCAAGCCCAGGCAGCTGCCATCCTTCAAGTGTTCAGCGGTGGGCGGACGTGTGCCACCCTGGCGACAGCAGGAGAAGCCATTATTCAGTGGCTTCCCCTCACCCAGATAGGCATAACCCGCCGCCGCACCATGACCATGACCCAACATGCCCATATCCTCCAGTTTGGGCTCCAGCATGCCGTGATGTCCCAAATGTGGCGGTGCTCCATGTCCCATGGCATAGCGATGAGGTGGTATGGGATAGGCATGAGCTGGTATATCCTTCTCATAGTTGGTGGGCAGTGGTATAATGCTATTGGTATCCGGCTTGCGTTCCAGCTCCAGCATACTCTGACCATGCGGATGACCGTGTCCGTGGCCATGATGTGGCGGCTGGCCTGGGGGTTTACCACCGCGACTACCGTAGGCCGAGTGCTGATAGCCGGGCACAAAGTTTTGCTGGAAATTCTGCTGAAAACTTCCCGCTCCGGCTCCATAGTACGCCGTGTTGTGATGATAACCCGCATAGTCCTGCTGACCATGACCATGCTGCTGCACCGGCTGACCCTGGCCATCGTTTTGACAGAAGTCTGCGTACTGTATAAAGTTCTGGTAGTTGCGCTCGTAGCCCTCCATTTTATTGGGTTGCCCGGGACCACCAACTGGTCCTCCTCCTGGGGGAGGTGGCAGCAGACCCGGTTCAGTTTTGATGTACTGACCATGATAGTCTTGACTGCCAGGCGGGGGCGGATAGTGATGAGCTGTGAGCGGTTTTAATCCACCTCCCGGATCGGTGGCATTGCGATCCCTTTCAATCTCGGCGGCTGCTTCAGCCGCGGCGGCAGCTGCTCTACTCGCCTTGCTCCGACTACGCGGCTTCTTGGGCTGCGGCGTGACCACCGGCGGCGCTTGTGTGGGTGGAGGCGGCTGTGGTTGTTGTTGTTGTTGTTGATGTAACGGCTGCTGCTGCTGCTGTTGCTGTTGTTGTTGGGGTGGTATCTCCGCATGGCTGATGGTTGTGTGTTGTCCTGGCTGATGTTGTTGCAACTGCAACTGCAAATGGGCATCCGCAGCTGCTGCTGCTGCTGCTCCCGGATAGCCAACGCCAGCGCCCACGGGGGGCTTCTTAAATGAGTTGGCGTGATGTGGCTTCCAGATTTGATCGCCACCACCTCCTATGGGCTCGGCAGCACCCGGCGGCTGCTGTTGGGCTATGCTGCTCGGACCATTTTCGGGGCGGAGGTGGTGGCTATACGATAAAAAATGACCGGTCTGCTGTTGTTGCTGCTGCTGTTGCTGTTGCTGCGGGGCAGGTGGCACTGCGGTAGCGGCAGACTGTAGCTGTAGATCAGGCGGTGGATCCTTTGGATCGCTTTTGCGCATAATCATGGACTTGATGCGTGTATTGAGATGAACTCGCTCACCCTGGTTATAAGCCTCGCTGGCCAGCTGCTGCTGTTGTTGCTGCTGCTGCTGCTGCCAGTTCCAGTCCTGCATGGGTGGTGAGGACAGATGTTGCTGCTGTTGCTGCTGCTGCTGCTGCGGCTGCTGTTGGGGTGCCACATAGGGCTGCAGGCCATTGCCAGTGGGCGATTGTGTGACATGACGTGGCTGTTGCTGTTGTATGAGACTAACCCGTGTGGGCGATTGTGGCACCGCTTGACCTGGAGCCTGCTGATTGGTTGCCAGCATAGGCGAGGAGGCTGGCTGGGCTACTGAATTGCTGGCTGTGGGTGTGGGCGTGGCTGGTGTACTGGTGCCTCCACTAGTGGCGGGGGCTGTTGCTGGTTGTTGTGATTGTTGCTGCTGCTGTTGTTGGGGCTGTTGCTGTGATTGTTGCTGTTGTCCGCTGTAGTCGCCTGAATACCCGTTACAATTGAGTGAGCGCGGCGGCACGCTGCTCACCCGCGGATATCCAGGCGTGTCGTTTCCCGACATCGTCTTGTTCAGATCGGCGGCACCCAAATGCTGCTGCTGTTGCTGCTGCAAGCCCACTGACGTTGGCGGCGCAGGCGCAGTGGACACCTGACCGGCATAGCTAACGCTGCCGGGCGCAAATCCCGCCACGCTTTGCAAACCCACCTGATTGATGGGTGCACTGGAGAGCTGTTGGCTCTGGAAATCGTAACGCTGTACGGGGGCACCGTACGGTGAACGTCCGTAATTGGGATCGAAGCCAAGTCCGGTCTGCACATAGCCATTAGATGGATAGGCATAGGACTGGGTCTGGAAATCCAACGAGTTGAGCGATGTAATGGCTGGAGTATTCTGTGGTATTTGCTGTATGAACTGATTCTGCCAGCCCTGTGACGGATCGGCCTGCCATGTGGGATAGAAAGCCATGGGGGCCTGTTAGATAAAGAGAGAGAATAACGAAACTGATAAATGAAGCAACATAATCTTAAACAGAGTCAGTGGAAAGTTGCCTATATTTAGGTCTTCATTATGCTTGATCAAACGTCTTCTAAAGAAATCTTTAAAAAGTCTTCAACAAGAAGGGCCGATATAAAAAATTTCAGTCAACTTGGCGTTGTCTGTTGGTGTTGGGCTTTGCTGTAAGGCTGCCTTTTGAATTCCCAAGAGGTTATAGCAATGCTGGCCTGAGATGGCCTCTGCCGACTTACAGAAGATAGGCAAAGATTGTTGATGATAGAACCGGTAGGTCATTGAAACAACTGTAAAATCGGCCAGTCTCCTTTGTGGTGCGTGTCTGTCTTGTTTTTAAAAGTTGGGAACAATCATAACTTATTGACCTAGAGCCTGCTTAGAGTTGGCAAAGTGCGCTACCCCTAGCGACTCCGCATATTAAGTCTTTTGCCCCGATTAACCAATCTTTGAGACAACTAGATATATTCGTTGGCATAGATAAGGCGCTTTTAATACCATGTCGGTGACTTACACCCAGGCGAAACCTTACCTTCGCTGTTGCAGACGGGTTTTATTGCAGCACGCATAGATGTTAAACAGGTAGAATATCTGCTTATGCGGATGAGATAAACTACTATCCATCTATCCTCAGCTTCAATGAAAAAAACACAGACATGCGAACTAGACGACCCTCATGCTCTTAAGTAGTGCAAGGTACCGCAATTAAACACAACGGATCAGCTAAGGATCTATTTAGCCTAGCCATACATTGCGTCACATCAAATGTGTGAAGTAGATTCATCGATGTTTTGCTTTAAACCATCGATGATTTTCCAGTTTTAGGGTGAAGTGCTGCCCATCGTCGTTGTGACCGGTTTTGTGGCGGCTGCTAGTAGCGCGGTGTCTTTCTATTTAGATTTGCTTGTAATTCGCCTCATGATCATTTGATATTTTTTAAACTTGGTAGATAAATATATAATGCTGATTGCACAGTACAACACTAAAAAAAACCCCGGCGTTGTTGCCCATTAGACCCTTAAATTCGAATACAAGGAACTTCTGTAAGCATCACCCCATACCCAGTTTGTCGAATAAAGCCTAGGCTCGCATTTTATAGGTACTTTTGTACTTGCAACACACAGCGACAAAAGTTTTAACTTATTTTTTAATGGTTCAAGGCAAAAATCTAAAAAATTCAGCAAATGCGGACAGGGTCATTGACAGACAGATTCTTTTGGGTACGCTTTTGTATTTGCATTTTATATTTGTAAAATCTGCCGCTTTTGCCATTTGACGTTGCAGCAGGTGGGTTGTGTGTTCTTGTGGGTGTGTGGAGTGGGATAGAGGGGTGAACAGCGGGTTATAGGGGGGAAAAGGGGGGGTCGCCAGTATTTTAATCAGTACAATCAGATACCAACTCTTGTTTTTCTCAAATTGTTGGGGAGACAGGAGAAGTGTCTAATATGCTGTTTACACTAGGAGTGCGTTATTGCGTTGAGGGCAACCAAGGGCGTAGCCCTAAAATCATAGATTTTGCTTAAAAAAAGTCACGTTTTCACTTCTAACATCATTTTTCCGCTATTATTTTAAAGATTGTTTCTCATTTCATATCAAATGCATCTTGATTTAACTATTGAATGCTAAAAAAAAAAAATTATAGAAATATTTAAGTATCGCCCCTATCTTTTTGGAAAGCTAAGCCCTTGAGGGCCACAAGTAAAAGTACAAGTAGTGTAGGGGCCTAGTAATGACGAAAAGTGCAGTTTCGTTTGAATGCACTTGCGTGTATTCGTTATATTCGATAAGTGTTGCGCAATTCTGCCTAACGCTCGACTATCGTGTTCAACTATCACCAATAGCACAACAGAAAAAGAACTTAAAAACTTTGGCCGGGAAGCAATCAAGAAGTTAACCATTTTCACCCGCAATACTTTGTGATTATAATATGTTATGTTACTCAAAATAAAGTTAAGAATGTTTGCTGCAGTATTTCTAGAACTAACTTTGAGCCCATTGTAGATATACAAAGTGCACCAAATCAAAAGTTGCTGCACACATCACTGCCAAATCCATAAATTTAATCATCAAGTCGCTTGGATTCTTTTTCCTTTTGTTTTAATTAAATTCCATGCTTTCAGCAAATCCGAAACACAAAAATAAAATAAAATAAACTTAATCTGCCTGCATTTTAGTTTTAGACTCTTTAACTTTTAGCTTCTTTAAGATCTGTTTGTTTATACCAGAGTTACCCAGCCATAGCCCCTGGGGACCGAACGTCTTCGGTAAGTCGTTTCTGACTGAATATCTGGGAGACACATTTTTGTTCCTCTCTTTTTGGGGAACCCTGGCTTATACAGCCATGGCTATATCGTCTCGGCTATTAATGCTAACCCGACAGGGCATAACAACAATTGACTGTGTAGATGTTTAAAAGTTCTTTGCGATTAAAACACCTAAAAGAAAAAGTTTACATGAATCGTACACAACAATTGGTAAGGAGTTTTCAGATAATTGATTTCAGATTCCGAAATTCAAAAAGTTTTTATAAAATCTAGGCCTTGTACTTTCTTTCTTCGCTCGAATAATAATCAAAGTTGTGTCTTAGTAGTGTTTATTTTTTTCTATTGGGATCAGAATTCTGTCTTCGGGGTGTTGCCCATAGAAAAGCAGTGCCTAAGCATGTGCCTGAGTGCTTTGGGCTTTACAATAACAATTGGGCAGTCAGTGCTTAAGGCTTGCTCCTACTCCTAATCAAAAACTCCAGTTAATCCATACTGCTTCACTAATTTATAAACTAAAATATTTGACCTCTAAAATAATACTTCCGCTGGTTCATTAGTGCGCCCTAAATTATGCTAAAATTTTGTTTTTATTTGCCGTTTCGTCTGTCAAACAAGTAAAAATCTCGACGCGTTTTCATTTCATTTGCATTTTTATGAGCGCAAAAATTATGAAAGTGAAATTGTAGTACACAATATTTGTGCACGCAAGGAAAATAAACAATGGCCATAAACACACACACACACACACACACAGAAATACACACGCACGCAGTGAAATCAAATAAAATATAAATTAAAATACAAATAATTTTAATACGATTTTTTTTCAGTTAGCACCTCAATGACAGCTGCCATACGAGGCTGTCTGTCTGACTGTCTGACAGTCTGCCTGTCTGTCCAGGGTGTGTGCGTTCGTGTGTGGTCTCTGGTTTTATTTTTGAAAACATTTAGCAATCATTGATAAAAATCGAAAAATGTTTATGAATGAACGAAGTGTGTGTGTGTGTGTGTGGTGTGGTGTGCGGTTGGTTGGTTGTCGGGTTTTTGTGTGCACAGCTGCAACTGATTGGGTCTCGTGTGACGTATACGCACACAGACGCTTTCATTTGCATGTGTTTTTTGCCTTGAATGGGAAATGGAATGAACTCTGATTGACTAACAAAAATGTTTTTATGAAGGTCAATGCACGACGCTATCAATGTTTTTAATTGAAATTGGAATATTGTGATTTATTTACCATTGGTTGTTGCGGTTGATCCTTCATGGTTTGAATTTGTGCGGTAATTTGATGTTGCTGCTGTGGCAAATGTTGCTGCTGTGATTGATGTGGCTGCTGTGCGTGTTGCTGCTGTAGATGCTGTTGTTGCTGCTGCTGCTGTTGCTGTTGCTGCTGTTGTTGAAAGAGCTGTTGCTGTTGTGACGATTGTTGGTATTGCTGCTGTAAATGTTGCTGCTGTTGCTGTTGTTGCTGTTGCTGAAAGTGCTGTTGCTGTTGTGTCGCTTGTTGATATTGCTGTTGGGGCAAATTTCCTCCCGCTGCGGCAACTGTTGCAGTTGTAGTATTTGGCGATTGCTGTGGCAACAATGTTGCTGCTGGCGTTGGACTTAGACGAGGCGATGTTGCTGATGCAGCGGCTGCATTCAGTTTATTTGCTTTGGTGGAGGTTTTGCGGGCGCGTGACTGCTAAAAATAAAAGTAAATAAAACGCAACTGTGATTAGTTAATGGTACAGTTTATTGTGGGTGTCCGCTGCTGACCTTCACGACGGCTCCCTCCCTCCCTCGACTTGCTACTCTACCTACAGTTGCTCGCAATTAGTTAAAAATATTTTTTAATTAAGAAAAATTTGTTTGCAGCGCAAATATTTTAATTGCCATTCCGCACTGATCGCATAAATTATGCTCGCCTCGTTCACATAATTTCAACTTGTTTTTAGTCTGCACGCTGGCAACATGTAAAATTTATGTTGCCCACGATTTATGTGCAATTTATTTGTGCAGCCAAATACATAAAAAAAAAATTGTGCAAAAATGCACAGCAACAGCTGCGGTTGCCATTTGTTGTTGCTGTTGCCGTTTGGACTGAAATATGTTGCGCTCACCATTAAAGGCTGGCAAAATTTATGTTTATAAAAGACTTTTGTGTCGTGTTTTTCTATATGTTTCTTCTACTTTTTTTGTTTTTTTTTTTTTGGAGGCACAAAGAAAGGCCAGCTAGGGCCAATGGGGTGAGGGGTGCTCAAGCACACATGAGGTCTGGGCAAAAAAATAATTTTAAAAATAGTTTTGACGCTGCTGCGCTTGGCAGGTCAATCGATAGTGTCACGTTGCTAAGATAAAAACTTACATACGAGTGCAACTAAGGGGTCCTCAAATTATACCAACTTTTGGGACAAAGCGGCGAAACCCTAAAAGTAGTCTCAGTGTAAAGTATAACTTTTTTTGTTATTTTAGAATTGCAAATTATTTTAGAATTTAGTTTTTCAGTTTTCTTTCCATATACATAGCTTTATGAGAATCATAAAGCTACTCCAGTTTTTAATGTTGTGCTTACTACAAATTCTAGGTTATTTTTGACAAAGTGAAGCCGACGAAACCTGATAAAGCTACAACAACAAAATACACAGCTATTTGTGTGTAAGAACTCTGGCTCGAGAGCCACTGAATATAGTATAGCAGTGACAGTATAGAACTTTGTATATAATCTCATTTAAAAGAGTTTGAGGCTGTTAAAGCCTATACTCAGACGAGATAAAACTTTAGTTCGGCACTATATTTCATATACATAGAACTGCCGTTTAAAAACAATCAGATTTCAAAGTGTTCAAAATTGTTTCTATTTATGTGTAATGTAATGCCGAACTAAATTTTTATTTCATATGAGTATAGGCCTGTAGCAATTAAGCTAGATTCGGGGAACACACAATTGAAATAATTGTAGTCCAATTGGAATTTAACTAGTAGCAAACGAATTGGTGATAAGAAAGTTGACTGGCATGTCTATATACTGTTACATATTCTGCGCAGCGGCTGATATTATACTAGAATAAAGCTGGGCATAAACAGACTGTCATACGAAACACACAAAGGCCAATGGATTACGAACTGGCAGCAAATGGCTGCTGCCAAAGACAATTGTCCCCTGATTGATTGATTTAGATAGATAGTGCAACCAGTTGCAAGTTTTTAGCAACTGGTACATTTCTGGTTGTAAACTAGACACTTTTTCTGCAGGGACACTTTGCGCTGATACTTGCTTATGCTCAGCTGCTAAGAGCCAAACGAAATAATACTTATCAAGATGTTAACGTAACACGAAGCTGTCTTGTTTTTCTCTCATCGAGAACTATGAAAGCGAAAAAACGAGAAAAACAAAATCAAGTGTTCTGTTGAGAGAGTAAGCGAGTCTGTTTAATTTGATAAAATGGGCTAACCACATTTTGCGAGCTCTGTTTTATACCAAGGTAAATAAAAATAAATCACAGTGAACTGAATAAAAATTAGTTTTGAGTTAAAAAAACAAAGAACTTCGTACTTGAATCAAGTACAAACGGTGTTAATAGTACGGTAAGCACGAAAATACTTGATTAAAGTACAAAACTCTTATTTAAAGTACGATTTTTTCAATCTCGAAATACTTGTTTAAAGACTGTTTGGGGATATTCTGTTATAAAATCTTGTTGACCATTCTATAAGGTTGTTATGGTCTTAAGTACAGCCCGATTTACTCTCAAAATAAGTGCATTATATTCTTCATCGAAGTCTTGTAAATGCTAAAGTCTCAAAAATGCTTCATAAAACAGGTACAAAATGTTTTGGGTTGAAGATCATTACATTCTAAAGCTCTTCCCAGTTTGTTCTTAAAACAGGGACCTATATTATATCAAATGAGGCTGGAAATACCCAAAGGAAATGAATTAACCATAGATCAAGATGTTTATACTGTACACTAAGAAAAAACTAGAAAGGAAAAATATTGAAAAAAAATCTATTCGATCTTGAATTTTCAAGAATTTCGCTCTTGGAATCTTGCAAAATTCGTTTTTAAAGGTAAGGGAAGGGGGGGGGGGGGGGGGGGGGCAAACAAACTTTGAGAGAATAGCGTTGAACCCGCTCTCACAGAAAGAGTCTGTCGTTGTCAGAATTGAGCGATCGGCCGTTATTTAATTTAATGTTGATCATTTCGAGTGTGAAGAAGTAATCGATTAAAGGATTATATAAAATAAAGACAATTTTAAAACACCTCATTTAAAAATAAAAAAACATAAAAAAAGAAAAATTCAATAAAAAGAAAAACTATGCTCCTACGGGGACTTGATCCACAGCCACCACGGTTTTTCAGAGTCAAGACGTCCCCTCGACCACAGCCCTTGTTTCTTGAATACTACCAAATTGCAAATACCAACTGCGTATACCAACTGCGTATATTCTTAACTATGGTTTCGACGCAGCGTTTCACTTGTCAGTCGAGGGGGCTGAGACGGCGTCGTCTGTGTGTGTTCCCTCCCAGTAAAGTAAGCACAAAAAAAAAAAAAAAATTTATCTATGTATGTGGCTATCTCAAAATCAATTTAAGTCTTTTAAGAGTGCTGCTTGCGGGCTCGAGGTCAAGAAGAAAACTCATATGTTGATTTGTTTCCAATATATTTCGGATGCACATCCGTCTTCAGGGACACTACAAGGAACAATTCACCAATTATAACAATACATTTAAACAAAATTTTGAACATTTTTACATACAATATTTAACACGTCTGCACCGCTTGACGTGGAGTTTAACACTAAGCCATTGTTTGTTCAGTAGGTGTCTTTAAGTCTTTTATTTTGAGAATTGTTTGTACTTAAATCAAGTACTGATACTCTTGAATCAAGAATGTCGGGAAATTAACTTTTGGATCAAGAATTTTTACTCTTACCGTACTTTTGAGAACGGACACTCTTGATTCAGGAGTGAAATTCTCTTTATTTTTTCTCTAAGTGTAGGGTAGAAATCTACCCTCACTCCATAACCAAAGTTTTAGAACCGGGAGGGAATTTAAAGAACAGATTCGACTTAAAATAGTTCGCATTTTCTGTAGCACACTCTTTGGAGCTTGCATTGTAAGTCTGTTTTGTCCTCAATCTAAGAACGATCTTTTCTTATCGATCTGTTCGGCTTACTGTTAGTACGAAATGTTCTTGATTCAAAAACGTTTGCTCTCAGTTAAATAACATTTACTTTTGTTCGGTTCTAGAATGTTTCGTACTTAATTTAACACCAAGAATCGATCGACCTGGAACTCTGCCGTTCGTTTTTTTCTGAATGTAGAAATAAGTATGTGCTAATTATGTACAGTATGTCAAGAAAGTGTTTTGACACAGGAAAAAAATTCACATATGGGCATTTCCACAGAAAGGTCAACCAAAAACCGAAAGCATCTATTCATTAAATGCAGCTAACTTATCCTATGTATATCAATTATAAGTTCCTGAATGAACATTTGTATGTTATTTATGATTACGCAAAAGGATACATACATAAATTTATGAAAAGCATCAGAAGTACAGCGTTAGAGAAAGGCTTGTCACGTAACGTATGTCACGTCACGTCAAAAAAGCAACATTTATTTTTGAGCGAATCAGTTATAAATATATAGCTACATTATTGCAGATCATATTAAAGCTAGTTGCATTAAAAAACTCGAACGCATTCCACAGAGTTTTGCTCTTTTATGAAAGCAGACAAAACGCACTTCCGTATTATGTCAGGTTGCGTATGCCTTTTTGTCTGCCTGTATCTTGGGACCTTACTGTCTATAACTCTCAGCTTTTACAATAAATATAGGGCTACTATTTTTCTATGTTTTACTTCATATCAAAGGCTAAAAAATTCGTACGATTGTCACGTTCGTAGCTGTGGAAATGCCCATATGGCACTTAAATTGCAAAAAATGGGCTTTCTATAAATGGTAAAATTGAGATTCGAATGTACCAAAACGGTACATTAGTAAAATTAGCCATTTCATCCATTAAAGATATGGATTTTATATAATCAGATTCAGGTTTAGCGTGTCAAACTTGTCTAGAATTATTAAATTTTATTTCCATTTCAGCTCCTGCACTGAGAATATATGAGTTTTGACTTTTAATTTGGTGTTTATTTGTTTTATATTTTTTAAAAAGTTAAAAATAGATGGATTTGGCTACTTTTTTTTTTGCATACTAGTTCTAGGAACGATACAGAATCAGAATAAAATAAGA
Source organism: Lordiphosa magnipectinata (assembly GCA_037044535.1). Lineage (NCBI taxonomy): Eukaryota > Metazoa > Arthropoda > Insecta > Diptera > Drosophilidae > Lordiphosa > Lordiphosa magnipectinata. The sequence continues at coordinate 1,375,372 of JBAMBO010000632.1, read as the reverse complement.
ACAAAGTTTTACCATTTATAGAAAGATACTTTTTTTGCAATAATAGTGCAAAATGTTAATTTTTTCCTGTTTCAAAACACTTTCTTGACATATTGTATATGTTTCACCCACAAAACTCATTGGCCATTGACTAGTTGGCAGCAAGTGCAGGTCGTGCAGCTTGCCTGGATGCGCGGATTGCAGTTTAGGCACATTCTGTATCCCTGACTCGCGAGTCTACATAAGGACTAATGTTAATGGGAATGAGCTGCGTAACTTAAAGAGATGAATGTCAAAGTGATAACGATTTAGTGACTTGATAGGTTAGCTTAAGCTACATTTAAAACATGTCTTCGTAGTTTAACATGCTCTTTGGTTGGGCTTTACCTTTAGTTGTATTTATTTCGCTGCTTATCAGTCTAGTGAGCTCAAGTCAATGTAAATACTGACACACACGCACACATAGGCACAACTAATTGCTGTTTACTCAGTGCGCAATTTTCTTTTTCAACGCATTTACACTAAGAAAGAGAGAGAGAGAACCAAAGAACCCCTCAGGGCCGTCGCTTAGTTCGTTGCACGTACAACATGTAGTGCCAGATAACAACCTTCAACTGCAGTTCACTAATCTTTCGCTGAGTTATCTCCCTCTCTCCCTCTCTCTCTGTCTCTCTCTGTCTATCTGTGGTTTTCTTTACATTTTATTTGTTTTACCCAGAAACAAATAGAGAAAAAAATAGTTGCCGCGATGCAAACAAACGATCATAAACATTTAATTAACTTTTATGAACTTGATAAAAAGCGGCTGAATTTTACCTTGTTTGCTTTTAGCTATTTGTTTGTCAATGGCTGAACCAACATCTTGTCGAGTTTGCAAAACTTTAATTAATACCTTATAAGCCGTATTTACTTATTTGAATGTTTGCCAGTTGCCAAAACAAAAAAGTAAGCAAAAATAATTGGCAAATTTCAATTTGAAATTGCGTGCAAATTTATTTTAATTTTTGCACCTGCGCCTTTTCCCCCCACCCACCCCTTCGTTTGCAATGCAAATATTTTTAGAAAGCAGGCCCTGTTCCCCTCCCCTTCCCCCGCACCATCAATTCCCACTCCCATATGCAGGCCAACTCTGTTTGCACAAGTTATTTTGTTGCTTCGTTGCCACCTGGTCACAGACAGGAGAGAGGCATTTGAATTCCATTTTATTTGCATAGCATTATGCTTGGCCAAGGCGACGAAGGTGGCAAATATTATTTTACACATGTGTAAAATATAAATCATTTTATTGCTGCCAATTTGCACAAACGATTTGCTTTGACTGTCATTGTTGTTGTTGTTGTATGCAAATGGTATTTATTGTCTGCAAAAATTGTTGTGTTTGTGTGCCATAAGCCTTCTTTAATTGGCTAGACAAAAATTCTGTTGGATTTTTGGACAATTTGCAATTTGTGGCTAGGCTTGTAATTAGCAAACATTCCGAATGGGAGATGGGCAATGTGTGATGTGTGAACTATTTGACCAAGATGAATGTGAATGAATTACAGATTTACATACACAATTTTGAAAATTCAGTTCAAAATCGAATTACTTTTGCTCGATTGACTGAATGAGTCATGAACTTCTATAGGTACATCTGAAATTGGGACCTGCCCTTTATTTGGGACTGTAGTCGCTTTGGTTGCACTGTATTTAATAGCGCGATTTCTGGAATTTGTAAACAAATGGTTAAGAAAGAGTTTCAAATTGGGATAAAAGCTTTAAAACGACAAATTACGTTAAGAATGGTAATACTTGATTCTTTTTTTACCGCTACTTTCCAACTTTGCTAGCTCTCCCTGCTCGGGCGCCACTGTAACGCCCTCTTTTCTTGTTAAGAAGTTTCAAATTAAGATAAAATCTTTAAAAGGGCAAAAGTTGATTCAATTATGATCTTTTTTTATCGCTACTTTCCAACTTTGCTAGCTTTCCCTGCTCGGGCGCCACTGTAACGACCTTTCTTTTCATGGCGCAGGCGTGTTTGTCACAGAAATTATTTGTACTGTGACAGCACAAAGCTTTGCTTATTGCTTGTGTCACAGAAACCAGTCCTAAAAACTGGCTTAATAAATAATTATCAAGAATTTTCCTTGGTTACCAAGCTACAATCATACACATGTTCTCCTACAACAACAACAACAACATCAACAGCAGTAGAAAACTATCTTTTAGCTCACTCTATAATACTGATAACACCGAAGCGCGGACACCAATATAACACCTAGTAAACCTCGCATGTGTTTGTATGCCCATCATAAATTACACACACATAACAAAGTATACAATATAAATTATTTACATGTCCCCAAAGTCAAAGTCTGCTGATAACATATAGGGGGAAAAAAGCAAAAAGGCACAAAATCAACAACAACAACCACATCCACAGTAAATTAAAAACAAGGTAAAAGAGAAGAAGAGAATATAAAAAAAAAATAAAAATGCAGCGGGCTGCATGTAAATAAAATGTAAATAAATCAAATATTAGCTATCGTTTATACCTTGACTTGAAACCTAAATGTATGTTTCTTGTTTATCTGGGCATTACAATCGAAAAATGGAGGTACTTTCTCACAAAACTTCTTTATAAATATGTTGTAAGTTAAGTTATGTTGGCTGATATGAAAATATGTTTATTAAAAAATAAACCGAAATCTTCAATACTTGGAATGGACCATTATAACTTAAAATCTAAGTAAAGCTTGAGTAAAGTCGATCAAACTTTCCGAATGAATGACTTAACCACCGTTTTGCTTTTTACACAGCTTGTACATACACTCAGAAAAATGTACTAAAATCGAGAATATTAGTTTTTTAAGTCGAAAAGTAATCTTAAATTCCAAAATATATAATAGATAAAGATATAGATATATAAATAACTACATGAAGGGTCACTCAAAAGAGGCGGGCTGTTGCTAACGCCCCTTAATCTAGCTTTTATTAGCTTTACCATGACACGTTACATAACTCAGTAACACGTCCAAATGATAAAATTTATAGAGTTTCTGAAAAATCTTATACCCATGTGTTCGACAAATCGCTATTGACCCAATTCCCATACGATTTGTGTAGTTTTTGGTTCAAAAGTGACTTGGTAGAACACATGGGATAAACAAGCTAAATTTCTTTATTTGAGCTGGAGCCAATACATAAGAAAGATTCACCAGATACCAATGCACTCCAAGAACTTGATGTAAAATGTAAAATTGACTATATACAGCTCTCGGAAGAGGGCCATAAGCCGAGCTTCTCTCAATCTCTCAAAAACTTGATGTAGTTTTTTGAAAACAGCATTGGTGAAACCATCACTGTCAACGGAGAGCGCTAAAGATAAACGTTTACTTTTAATATTAAAGCTGCATTTGATAGTCAAAGGACTGAATCTTCTAATAAACCTGCATGCCACAGGTGTAGTTTTCAAGATTCGGTGACTATCATACAGAGTCAATATACTGGAAATATATACACAGATCCCAATGGTATGCCAATAATATTGCCTTAAAGAAAGGCTGTCTGCTAAGTCCTCTGCTATAGCATATATGTATTATTCATATATATATATAGACGACGTCACATTATGTTTATCTGGTGGCATTTGGTTTGATGGAGTTAACGTAAGAGCCCTTCTGTATAACGACGACATGGTATTGATAGCGAATTTACTCAAAAAGCGTCCGGTCTTGCTAAGTAAACTTTAGTACACTAAGAAAAAGCTGACGCTCCAAAATCGGTTGTGAATTTTCGTTCACAAAACCAGCTCGATGTTGAAGGTGAAACATTAATAGTTCATAAACAATAACCATTCTATGTTGAAATTTTTGGCCAATATTAGTCTGTTGGAACAAATATTATAAATAAATGATTTTTAATGTATGTTTCCAAGTGGACTTAAGCCCATAAACTTGCCGTTCGAAGACAACAAATCTTGTCATCTGCACCAAGGAGCTTCTTGCTTGCTGAGTGCTTAGCATATGCCTGCAGTCTTTGCTCACACGAGAGCTTTAAGAAGATGTCTTTAGTGTTAAGTGTAAGGTTCTGGGTTAAATTCCCAGAAAAGTTAAAGTTTAAAAACAAATGACAAAAGAAGAGACTTCATAAAGTGAGAACAAAATTTTCAAAACAAATGACACAAATCAGGATTTAAGAAAAAACGGAATTACTCTACATTTGTCAGATTTAGAATGAATTTTTTCAGGGGGATAATCAAAAACATTGAAAAATCAAAGGCATTACAGGTGATTGACGGCAGACAACGTCCTGTAAGGATATCTACAACTAAATCATTGTGCAACGGTGAGAATATACATAAATATGTTGGTGTTTCAAAAGCACAGAAATAGTACCTTAAATAGTATCTGCAAGTAACTGTTTGATCATATGAGAATGCAGAGGTACTTCATTAAAAGAATAATAAAATTCCCAATCAACACCCGGAACTACGAATTTCTTTTGGAAACTGTCATTTTTGGACTGCATCTGGAATCCCTTCACTTGTATTTTGTGACTATAATAAACATGAAGTCTGGCTTTTAAATCAATATCTCACGTAGAGGATCTGAAATAAGAGTCTGGCAGTTGAGTGAAATTAGTTTAACTACAATAAACTTTTAAGCAGGGATTAAAACCGAAACGATTTTCTGTATCGGCTGCTGTCTCTAACCCGGCCGATAGCTTTAGTTCGGTTACGGTTATATCATGGGAAACAGACCCAGGAAGCTTGTCCGTTTCCCATACACTTAAAACTAGCTTTAGGTCAATATAAATGCCTTGATCGAAACCGAAATTAGTTCCGGTTTTAATCCCTGCTTTTAAGAAGCATTTCAAAGCACGAGTAGAGCTGTTACTTCAGTTGTTTTAACCGCATGTAGATCAAGCGTTATATGCTTGAATCAAGTTTTGATGCAAAAAAAGAGTATACAACAATTTTTAAAGGATTCTTAAGAGATTTTTAAGAAAATGTGGCAACCAACTTCATTTTGAAGCCTCATCATTAGGTTTTCTATTTCAGTATGTGTCGTTTCGCTGAAGTGTAAACAACATAGTTTTTGTATGCAAACTTTTGTGACAACATAACATCATTTTCTGCTTTCATTTGAAGAAAAATGTAGCTAAAGGACATCGTATGCTGCAATGAATGAAGCAAATAATTATACGCCAAATTCGACGCCAAAACCGAATATTCAAGGTGGCAAGGTCATGCTCTGTATTTGGTGGGACCAATTGTGCGTGGTATACTATGAGCTACTACAAACGAGTGAAACCATTACAGGGCAACTCTACCGAAATCAATTGAGGCGTTTAAGTCGAGCATTGAAGCAAAAATGGCCAGAATACCAGTGAACAATCCTTGGCCACATGTTGCGTAGCCGGTCAAAACGTTCCTTGAAACGCTGAAATGGCAAGTAGGACTCATCCGCCGTATAGCCCAGACACTGCCCCTTCCGGATTAGCGCATCTTCAACTGCGAAAACTTTAAAATTGAATCCATTCGTAGATCGCATCAAAAGAAGCCTCGTTTTTCGAGCTGGTATCCGAAAATAGCCAGAAAGTTGAGAAAAAAGTAGTGGCTAGCGATGGACAATACTATGAAAAATACATTTGTAACCAAATTTATCACTTGAAACTGATATAGGTAATAATTTTCGTGATTAGGTCATGCCGAGTCGTATTTGAGCACATGTTGATCGTGTCTGTTTGTGCATGATGGAGAAGATACTGCTCATTTAAGTCTTCAGTACCAAGTTATTATATAATCCAGTGATCCATACAGTTTAGTTATAATTGAATAAAAACAATCTTCTATTCTGACCCTGTAAGCCTGATTAATCGGATTGTATTTTGTGTAACTGAAAGCCACATTCACCCATTATCTTCTTTCTGGTTGTTGGGCAAATGCAAATTACCGTTTATTTTTTTTCTGTGCTTATCATTTGCAATTAAAACAAATTTCAATCTGCAGTTTTTGCTTATCTGGCAAAACGGGAACTTATTCCATGTACCATTTTGCTTTAATGGCAAATGCAATTTCTATGATTGTGCCCTCCCCCCCCCCTCACCACCCCGCAGCATGCATGCCACAGACATCATACAAGCTCATCCACATGGTAGCACACCTTGGGGCTGTTCAAATATTTAACTTGTATTTCGTATTCATGCTAATTTTGCATTTTCCACAATTTTCTCGCCCTCATCCTCTCTTTGGTACACAGACAAATGGGTCCAGCTACCATTATCCTGCAGCATTTTGCAATTGCACTGGCTGTTGAGTTTCTTGTGCCCTACACACACACACACGTGCACGTGTGTGACTGTAATTGTACGTGTCGAGTGTGCGCCATAGAGTAGGCTACAGTTTTGTTTTTTTTGCTCTGCCTTGTTAGCATGTGTCGAGAGTCTGTCTGTCTCCCCCGTCTCACACTCTCATTGTCTTCTTCTCTGTGTATTTGATTCAATTTAGCTTTCAATTAGGCTGCAATTGTTCGTTCGTTGGCATTGCAGTTGCATTCTTAAGTAGCCGGGCTCCAAAATTCATTTAAATATGCGAGTTTTATTTTATTTTAAAGCAACTTTTTATCAATCATCTGTTCATTTCCCGTTTCACATCATTATTTTGATTGAATATTTGCGATAAATTAAATTGGGAAAACGGCAACAGGGAATATACATATTTGCTGACCGGGCAGTAAATTATAATGCAATGCGGCTGGTAATCAATAGTGCAAATATTTGCAAATCCCAGAAGAGACAGAGAGAGAGAGAGACGGGGATGCATTTGGAAATGTCCAGGTTTGTTTTTCTTTTTGGTTATATAATTCTGCTGTTCTGCTTGACAGCAGCTGGAAACTAGTTTTATGCCACATCTTTTGGCTTTTGGAGCTCCCTTCTCTTGCTCTGTCTTTTGGGATCGTTTCGTGCTGCTTGTTGTTTTAATTATTGCCAGGCATGCCATTAATTTTGGCATGTCGAGTCGTTAACGAATTCCTTGGCATTTTTTTTTTTGTTTGTTGTTGTTTGCTTTTGGCACGCCATGGCATGCATGAATGTGTTCTCCTTATTATCTGTTCTTATTTCTATTATTTAAAATTATTTTCAAATCATTTGTGAAGTGGCCAAGAAATTGAAATCTAAATAAAAAATATAAAAATATATAAAAGCCAAGAGACAGATTTTGGTGTCAGAGTCCTCCTCCTTCTTCTTCTCCTCCTCCTACTTGGGCATCGTCGTGACAAAAGTTAATTACAAAGTCGCGGAAACTGCCAAACTGAACACGAACCAAGCTCAAAACTGGCGATGGTTCGGGGGGATAACACACATTGAGGATTGGACAAACATTGAGGAATGGTATTGACTGGCTGCGACGCCATCATCAGACAGTTAGTGCAGTTTGGTGAATGTGGATCGCGTTTTATACATTAGAAAGTTGAAGCGGCTGTGCTGGTGGTTAGGGCTTCTAATGAGACAACTTGTTGAGGATTTTTTTTTTTTTTTGGTGAACGTTTTAAAAACGGTTCGTATGCATGCATTAAAAGTCAACTAAGATGTGTAGCTTTTATTGCGAGGGTGGGTATTATATTTGTTCGGTTTAGTTAAGAAGTGTATCGAAAAGTGGGGCAAATGTATGTGGAAGAATTGCAACGAATGATGAGCCGAGAGTTGTACGGTGAGAAATGGAGAATGGATGTTAACCTGTTAAAGTCAGAAATCTTGATTTCTCGCCCAGCAAGCATTGCATTTTGTTATTTTGAAAATAATAGCGTGCGTCTCCTAAAAATCCTTTAAGAATGAGAGATCATTCTCAAAGATCAGTGACAGCTCTGGTCACACTAATCAACGTAATCGATAGCGTGGTTGACCATCTCTAGCCCTAACGCGTCAGCTATAGAGTCTTTGGCCTCGGACTAGGGATGCCGAAAATATTATCGAGATATCGAAATATCGATATTTTTACCCAAAATGACAAATATCATTATCGGATATCTTTTTCGAGGCGATATATTGGAAATCGAATATTTTTTGGTGATATTTTTGTTTTAGCGTTCGGTCACACTGTTGCGCATAACTGTTTCTTGTGCTCTGGACATGTAAAACAAAATGTTTAAATGTTATTTTATTAAAGGTAATGCACAGAAATTGCAGTGCAAACTGTGCAATAAAGTTTGTAAAGACCAGTGGCAACTCAACAATTATAAAGGCACAGTTAAAAGCATAGAGAAAAGCGTAGAGATGCTTGGCTGAAGTTCAGCCCATCTTTAAAAAAGGTAAATGTGATTTTTTAACGTTGTTTACCCTGGATCGGTACCCCATTTAGTTCTGGATGGAAGAGAAAGACGCATTGCCAGTGCTTTCTGACTTGGCATAGTCATATCTTATTACACTGGGAATAAGTGTGGTTTCTGACACCAGAAGCCGAATGACCGATGAGCACATAATTCAACGGGTCTTCCTAACGATTATTGGTATTATCAGAAGTTTTTATGTTTCGTAGATTTAACTGAATAAATTTTTTTATGCTTTGTAGTTCGCTCGTTCGTTCGTTTTAAAAGATGATCAATTTAAAAAGTAAACAGTTCTTCGGTCCACAATCACAGTTCCCGTCATTCACACATCACTGACAACTCGTTACTCGATCCTCGCGCCTTTTAATATCTTGCATCTCTAGCTCACACATACACACACATTCAACTCTTTGCTTTCTGTAGAACTCATTCTTCGCTACAATAGCCAACCAATAAACCTACCTACTCTGTGTTATATAATAAATAATTAAAGTGGCCTAAATCGCCACACCATTTGACTTTTGTTCCTAACTTGAGTATCGTTCATCCGGTCTGTATCATTTCTTTGGCAAATCGATAAATAATGCTAATTACTAACTATCTCTAGAAGCTACAGAACACTTATCTTCAAAACTGTGAGTGACATGACGTTTTTCCTCTTCTGCTCGGAGATAATGCATACACAGAGACAAAAAAATATGCAAAATCTACACGAAAATGTAGGATTTCTACACGTTTTCACAGCGTATGCAGCATGCAGAAAAGCTACATGTCACGTGTTGAAATGAGAAAACTAAACGCGGCATGCAGAAAAGCTACACAAAAGTAATGAGTTGAAAATCCCTGTCAAAACATGTAGAAATCCTACATTTTCGTGTAAATTTTGCATATTATTTTTCTCTGTGTACAAACTTAAACTTTTCTACAGAGTATAACAATGCTTTGTGTGGAACTTGTAAGAAATCCAACAAACATCGTTCCGCAAACTGATTTGGCTCTGTGTGACTTCTAGCTATTCAGCAAACTCAATAGACCGCTCCGGGGACACAGTTTTGACTCGATTGAGATGATAAAAAAAAGTGCTATGATAACTGGAAAATTCGTTGGCATAAGTGTATTGCAGTGGAAGGGGACTACTTTGAAGGGGATGACATAGATTAAGCTAAATTAAGATTTTGAAAATATAAGAAAATTCAACTTACAATTTGATCACAGTAGTAAGTGCCACCATAAAAGGAGCAGTCCACATAGTGCACTACACACAAAATTTTATAAACAGCTGACAAAACAGAGTGACTTTAGGGCCATTCACACCGAATGCTTGCCGAGGTCATGCATCTCTGAGTGTCATAGAGATACAGCCACATTTTCTGTCCTCTCTTCTTGGGTAACCTTGCTTTAGTGACTTTTTCCTGTTGCCTGGACAACAACCCTGCAAACATTTTGTCGGGTTCCTTATCTCTATCGTCAGAAAGAGGGTATGGCGATAGTTTGAGGGGAGAGTTTTCTGATGTTTGGGGATTTACACAAACAAAATACATAGGGTATCGCATTCTTAACATACAAGGGATAAATAAGCGATATGTGGTATCGCTGTATTTTCGTCCAATCGGTAAATTGGCGATATATCGCTCAAATATCGCCTTGAAGATATGAATGTGATTCTCGTAGCAAATTAAAATTTCACTATTTATATGGGCTGAGAATTCTTGAGAATTACAAGAAAGCAAAAATTGGTGTATGTTTTCAATACAAGTTCATCTTATTCAATACAAGTAACACATTAGATGCGTTGCTTTTCACAAGCGGCATGGCGCAGCCGTCTAAGACGTCTTTGCAAACGTCTTACAGTTCAACGGCCCCGAGTCCCACATAAGAGACTCATTTACTCATTCTTATCTTCAGGAAGAAACGATTTACTATCTCCAGAATATACTTTTTTTATCGCCAGGAATAATCGCTTTTTATCGCCAGAAAGAATCGCTTTCTTATCGTCAGGAAGAATCGCTTTCTTGGCACACTTCTACCCGAAGGGAGATAAGAATGCTAAAACTATGCGATATCGCCAGAGTTAAGCGATTCATACTGGAACAATCGCATTCTTATCCTCCCAACCACAAGAAATAGTAAGAGAAAGTCGATTTTTGTTTGTGTGCGTGTGTGTCTGATGCTCACGAGATCATTCGCAGCCAACAACAAAAACTTCGCTTGGAGAGCAAGAGTAGAGAAAAGACATATGAAGTTGTTGTTGCTCTACGTATAGTCATAAGCTATGCGTGAGGCCTATTGCGCTGCGTGCGCAATACGCTTGGGCACCCCTGATATAAATATTAAGAAAATTGCCACAGTTCTTAAATAAGTATGACAACAAAATGTTCTTGTGACCCTAAATCAGAGATGGGCGCGTCGCGAAGTTCCAATGCAGCGCGCTGCCTCGTGTGCATAGGAGCTCTGCCGCGGCCGACTGCACAAAATCACACGTACGCTATAAGCATTGAAAGCTATTTATAGAACACGAATGGGGCGCACGCAAATTGTGCTTGTATGCGTGTGAAAAGTGTGTCGATATGTGTGCATGCCCATCTCTGCCCTAAATCATTCAAAAAAGTTTAATGTCGCTCGAAAGTTCGAAGATTCAGCCACTTAAGTTGGCTTTTCTTGAGGGCAGGAACAAAGTTTATACATTTCAGAAGTAGAATACAAAAAATTCAGCGCTTTTTTTTTTAAAACACTACATTTTATTCAACTTTCTATGCAATTTTCACTTTTTATTTATCAACAAAGAAAACAATTTTCAAGCAATTTTCTCCATTAAATGACTACCATCAAAATAATCACTTTTCGCGGAACAACATTCTAGAGATAATAATATAAAAATAGACGTGCAAATACATAGGCAATGTCTATTAAAATGATTCACACTTTGTTTACCATAATCAGTTCCAAGTATTTTATATTTTTTAAATATATCTTTCTCCGTTTACTAAACGAATTTATTTGCATAAATTGCTAACCAAAATGGAAAAAAAATGGAAAAATAAAACTAAGAGAGACAGCCAAATTGAGTTGCCAAAATGGCATTTCCGCTGAATGCCGAAATACAAAATAAAAACAAAAATGAGTAAAAGCTTCCCATTCATGACTCACGTCTAAGTGCAATTACACTGTCAGCTCAAAGCAAAAATATATATATTTATATGCAACAATTAGCCGAGTTGATCTAATAAACAAGTTAGTATATAAACGGCTTAAACTAGTTTGCAAGGCAAAAAACAAGTATCAAAATAATGGCCTGGTAAAAAAAGAGATTGTAATAATAATACAACGAAAGCAGCAAAGAAACCAAAAATAGTTCTTTGACATGATTTAATGGCAATTTTAGACAAGTTTTTAATTATTTTTGCTGTTGTGCCTGGGACATAATCATAATTTCAATATGCTGGAAATGAAGTGGCACAAGGCATTAAATCATCGCGTGCAGCTAAAAAAGGATAACTCAGGCTATGACAGCAGCTGCCTACAATTTGCTTGAACGAATCACGAGCGGAATTTCATAGCTCCGATACTCAATTAAAAAAAAATGGAAAAAATAGTTTACTTTAGATACAAACATAATAATCAAAAATAATGTGCATGCAAATAAACAACAATTTTTCATTTAGTTGGCCGGGGCAAAATTCTTGGTTGGGGTTTGTAATTATGCGAGACTTGTTGTTGGCTCTGCTGCTGCTGCTGCTGCTGCTTCTTCATCTACATTGCAATTTGTATGCAAATACAATCGACAATGCAATATACAGCTCTCTTTCTCTCTCTCACTCTTTATACAGTTACACACACACACCAGCAACGTGATTAGCATAACAGTCTACGAGGCCGTAAATATTACATTTTAGCATAATTGTTTCTACTTTGCAGCTGCTGCCAAATGAATGCAACGCCTTTTATGAGTTTTTGGGGTTTTCACTTGGCCTATATAAATATTCTTAACTAAATAAACCAACCGATTTCAAATTTAATATTCCCATAGCTGAGCTCCCTGTTTTGTTAATGAGTTTTTCTTACAAAATTAATGGCAAATGAACCAACTTCAATTTGTCTTCTTTATGAGGTTTAGCATTAGAATAGTTTTTGCCCACTGGGATTTTGCAAAATTGTAAATTCTCATATTGTTTAAATGGCAACTAAGCTATTGACTATTGCATATTTACATATTTCCAATGGTCAAGACTATTTGATTAAGTTTGCCCAAGTGGGGTATTGTTTAGTTGGATCTTTTAAAGGAAGAGTTTATATTGCATTATTTGATTGAAACAAATTAGTTAATTTTGCAACAGAACTCGCAAGCATACAAGCAAAAGGAGCTAAAACAAAAGGAACTGAAACAAAATACTAGCAGGTTCTACTTGCTTGAACAATACTACAACAAGTGAGAAAGTCGGTAAGGCGCGACTCTAATATACTCTGTACCAGTTCAGGCCGCCGCTCGCATTTGCTCCCGACTATAATATTATAATACATCCAAATCAGACCCGGCCAGCTAAAGCTTCCACGAGCCGAAGTCAGTCGTGATTTAACCCAAACGCGAGCCGAACTCATGATTGTGTGAATCGGTGAACATTGAATTCCAAGTAAATCGACTGTACTCTGAAGAGAGCTCTCTTGCTCACCAACACAAGCACACTTTTTTGTCCTCTCCATTTGGTCTGCACTGATCCAAGCAGTCACGCGGTTATCGTGCAACATTCGCTCATCTCTAAGTTTCGCTTTCTCTCTCTCGCTAAGATTGCTTTTGTTGAATAGAATGCTGTGCTGATGGGTGGGGGGGTTTGGGAATTGTTAACTGGATGTTTTTTGCTCATAACTTGAGTATGGTTCATCCGATCTTTATCATTCCTTTGGCAAATCGAGAAATAATATTGATTACTAAATATCTCTTGAAGATTGGAATCATATATCTACGAAACTATGGAAGATATGACGTTTTTCCCAAATTGCGGGGGCTGGAGGTGACGTGTCAAAAATTGAAAATATAATTGAACTGCCTGCAAATATAAGAAATATATGTCCCATACATGTCAAACCTCTATCTCTTACCATCTCTGAGATGTGTTAGTTCATACATACAGACGGACAGACGGACATGGCTATATCGACTCGGCTGTTGATAGTGATCAAGTATATATACTTTAAAGGGTCGGAAATGATTCCTTCTCCCTGTCACATACTTTTGCACAAAATACTTAATATACTCTTTGTACCTTTAATAAAGAGTATAAAAAGAGTAAGGTAAAGACGGACCTATCTGGCAACACTATAACTTTTGACAGCGATGCCAGATCGACTTAGCGCGTTTGAAGCTTCAGTCCAAGTAGATTTATACCATGGAACAGTACACGGCACGCAAACGCTCTCAGATTGTGGACATTTACATTCAACAAAACAAGTTAATTGTGACACCACAACTCAACAGCATGACCGATATAGCCCATTTTACGTTGAAAGGAACGATAAACAAACAATATTGCCGTATTTATGCCACTGAAAATCCTTAAGAGATTCAAGAGGTGCCTCTTCACGTTGAAAAAGTCACTGTTTGGTGCGGCGTTTGTACTAAAATGGTTATTAGACCGTTATTTTTCGAAGATGAAGATGGTCAAACGGTTACCGTCAATCAGGAGAGTTATCGCAATATGATTACCAATTTATAGATGCCAATTGTTCGTCGAAAGCGTATGGTGCACTACTGGTTTTAACAAGATGGCGCTCTACCATACTCAACAGCCGCGCTACAATCGAACAGCCAATTGAGCAAGTTCAGCAATTCAGCTAGCTGCGTAGCGTAGTCGCTGTTGAAGTAGGGACGGAACTCAATGTGGACTCGCGCCTACAAAAGGCTGAAGGTGCCTTTGGGATGCTGTCAGCTGTTTAACGATGCTCGTCATATCCACACTGGCTCAAAATCAGGTTTTTCAAGTCAAACGTAATGCCAGTGCTTCCATACAGTTCTTCCACTTGGAAAATTACAGCTTCCATAGTGTCAAAACTCCAAACATTCGTAAACCGTTGCCTGCGATGCATCTTTTGCATCTTCTGGCCTGACAGAATACGGAATTCCGGGCTACTCAGACTAGCGAATATGGAGAGTTTCGACACGATAACACAGTGCCACAAAATTCAGCTTTTTTTAATGCCTGGGAACGGGACCAATAAATTATGAAACTAGAGGCATCAGGGAGCAACACCTCAATCCAGTTTTTCTTGATCACGTCAAGTTCGCGTTTAATGGCACATTTATACTAGCAACACACAGCTACAACATCTGTTGCTGGTTAAAAAAAAGGTGAGAGCTAAAATTTTGGATGAAGGCTTCGTTGGTAAACCTGAAAACGCAATTCGGTCTATTTTTATCTCTAGTTTATGGCCTATATGGACTCGATAATGGGTGATGTCAAATGTGGAACCCACTATCGCGGTTTTTCGATGCATGTTACCATCTCTTAAGGACACATTTTATTGGTCAGAATCTCAATATATTTAAAATCTTACAAAATTCTATCGAGTGGTTTTAAATTGATTCCATTTTCTAAGTTAGACCTCTATGGGCGGGGTACTAACTTTGACTTTAACATTTTCACTATTGTTTCAGCGTTAAATATGGAATTCGTAAATGTAAAGTGTGTATTTTTAATCCAATTAGTTTGTTCTGAATCAAGAGTAGGAATCCCCCATTAAAGCCACCACCAGTTGGACTCTGAAAAACACCGAATTATATTAAATTGTATTTAAAAAAGCTTACTTACTCTGCGGGGATTCGAACTCGGGACCCTTGGTCTGAACACAATTGGAACGTTCTCTCTACCGGTTGCGCTATTGCGCGCGCTGGCGGAAAACCTTCTAAGATACTACTTATATTGAATTGAATCTACCATCTGCCTAAGAACATCAGATCACTTGTAATTCTCAAGTTCGAATTCCCCGAAAAGTTCATATAAATGGCTCAAAGAAAATTAGGTGATTAAATATGATTCTAGTTGAATCAAAGTGAATATTAATCGGTTTTAATACAAAAATTGCATAGTAAAATCAAATATGATTGTTATAGTTTTTACTATGCCATTTATCCCTGAGTGCAGAGTTCGCTGGAGTGGAGCAGTTGATGCCGCCCTATGTGCCACTCGGAATTGGAACTAGCAGAAGAAGATTTGAAATCAAAGGTTTACATCAACAAGCCAAGGAAGACCTGAAAAACCATATCTGACAACAAATAGCCTCCATTCCGGCCGAAATGTTGGTCAAAATCATGGAAAATGCTGCAAAACGGAACCAATACGTCGTAGCCGCTTCAAGCAAATATTTACGAGATATCATATTCAAAAAGTAAGTTAATTATCACAAACAGAAAAAAATTTCTGTTTTTGTTTGAATTTTTTTCCGTCGAATATGGCCAACCCCAACTTGATTTAAGTGCAAACTTTTTTAGTTTAAGTACGATTGGATCAAACTCAAATACTTGATTTAAGACCGTTTAGGCATATGAAGTACAAACTATTTCCAAATTGTTTTGAAAATACTTTTAGGTAGTAATCATGATACCAGGGCTGCAAACCCAAAAAATTTTTCGGAACCTCCGGTTTGCTGGTTCGGAAATTTGAGGTTCGAGGTTTTTGGACGTTAGTTTTGGTTCGAACCTTGGTTCGTTGCACGTTTTTCGCACTATATTTAAAATAACAATACAATAGGTATACAATTGACGACTAGATACATTGTTAGTCCGCATTTACACGATGAAGCAAACTTCATGAAGTGCCTCATGAAGTTTTTGTTTGTAGGGAAGAGGTTTAGAGGGCAGTCGAAGCAGGCAAAGCTTAATGGCAAGCTGGCAATGATGTTGTTCGATATATATATGTATAAGATGAAAAAATTGTGCCAGTTTTTATCTGATTTAGTGTCTGATTTAGGTACAAAGAATATTTGTGCAAATGTATATAACCGCCAGAACAAAGCATCTCTGACATATATTCACTTTCGCATGTGCAAAGTATATCACAGTCTGGCTTGATCGACTTTCCGTATTGTTATATTTCTTATTGTCGACTCTGCTGTTACGTACATAGAAGGGTACCCAAATAAATTTAATGTGTATAATCGTTTTTTTTTAACCTATTTTCGTCCTCGTGGTTCGGTCCAGGGTTTGGTTCACAGTAAAAAAAAAGCCGGAATTCCGGGTTCGAACCGGTTCGGTTCAAAACCATTTTGCAGCCCTGCTTGATACAATGAATACAAGGTAGTGCAAACCCTTGCTCTATTTTGCATGCGCATAGCTTTGTGAGTCTGTGACGCCACTTGACGGATTAGTCTTAGGTTGGGAATTCGGCGCATTGCACTACCTTCTATTTTTTGTATCATAGGGAGTAATGCTCATAAGTCAGTCCTCTTATTAACTTACTAATATATTAATAAACTGGCTGATTCCTCAACAACTTCGTCCGCGTCCAAGTTCATAAGAAATTGTAATAATTGTGTGGTAGTTTTTAATATGATCTTTCATATTTCACAATGAAAGTTAAGTTTGAAATTTGGATTAACCAAGATAAATCACAAATGAAATTGAAGCAGGGAGTTCGTAACCAATTCATTGAATCAATTAATAGGAACTATAGATCCAAACAGCACAAATGGAAAGTATAAAGAGAAGAGATTTCATTTTTAACGACCGGTGGCTCACGGCCTTGCACATCACTTTTCCTATAACATATCGTTAATATAATCACTCATCCATCTCTAACTTAATCAAGAAAAAAGAGAGAAATGAGAAACGTGTTTGATAAATTAAATGACTGGTATTTGATTAGTAAAATTCCCACTTGTTTATTTTGCAAATTGACAAACGCCATGTTTAAGGGTCTCTTTATGTTTATTGTCGGACAATAAAGACACCCAAATAAATATAGTGAAATAACAGAGATGCACACAGGCTTTTACACTCCTAGCATACACACGCATAGCTCTGAGCATGTGAGCAAGTGAATGTCATGACATTAACTTGTTTATTTTGAAAATCGTTGAACACCATGTTAAAGCTCTCGTTGTGTTTAGTATGTGCCATAAGTTTCAAGTCAATTGAATAAAGTTAATGAGACAAACTCTTAGAAAGTTTCCCCCAGTCGGGCCTAGAGACTTATATCAGCCATGTTCTCAACTCTACTTCTAAAAAAATTTTGTGTTTTTGAACCAGTTTTCGTACTAAATTCGGACTCTAAATCACAAAACTTTTGTGAAAGTGGAATTGACAACATTGGCTGTATATGCATAAAAACTGCATAGAACCGCTCTTTAACTTAGTTTTTCTTTAATCCTAGAAATTATGGCCAAGATTTGCTATCTCAAATCCCACTTCCGTTTAAACTTTATTTGACAATACTCTCATGGTTCAGGGGATCTGCCTTCCTCCTTCTATCTCAGTTTTTCTTTCTTATTTCAAATTCACATTATTCCATTGTGGCAAAGTTCAGTGTTTTAATTTTTTTTTTTTTTTTTTGGTTTGCGAACTTTTACAGCGTCTTTCATCAACGGTTCAGTGAACCTTCTTCTCACTTACTTTTATGCTTGCTCATTTGCATTTTTGTTTAAAAAAAAGCAAAAGAAGTACATTTCTTGCGCAAGTAGAATAAGAGAACAGCATTTTAATTGTGTTTAATTAGACTCTGTGTGCCTTGTTTGGCCAGCTCAGCTAACAAAGCGCTCACTAAACTGACTGAAATAATTATAGTTAATTAAAACTATTTGCATTTCTGCGCACAATTAATTTTCGGTATTTATTTTGATTTTTGGCAAAATCAAGATGAAACATTTGACAGCAACAATGAAAAAATGTAAATGAACGTGGAATTTGATTGAACAATTAATTATGCAAGTCAGGTAGGGAGTAGTTGAGTATGAACAAATGTGATTTAGAATTATGGCGTATCATAAATAAACTTAAGAGGACATTAATGTGGAATTTCAAGCTCTGAGTAATCACTGATTTGCGTCATAAATTATACAAATATTACAAAACTCTCTACATTTGAATTTTGACTGGTTTTCTACTTAGCTTAGCTTAAGCACAAACTTGTTTGTTATTTCCAGGCGTGGCTCATCATCAGTTCAATGAACCAAAAGTAGGCAACATTATTTTCTAATTATGTGTAAGATTATTTAGAGTTTAAAACAAACACAAATAATACACACAACGAGCACACAAAACGGGCACAAACAAATAAGCGCAAATCATTTTTTCATTATTTCATTTTTATTTTTTTTTGTACGTATCATGAAGGTGTGGCACAGGTGCTTATTGGATTTAAATTCAACTTGGTGCCAATAATAATGAAGTCATTTGCATGGTACTGAATGAATGAATGGCATCTATGGAATCTATTTAAATGATTGACAGAGTTTTGTTGTGCTAACAAATGATTGATTGAAAGCCCCCGGCAATGGGTTGGCAGTAGTTTAGTATGATTAGTGCTATATTTTTAGGCTAAACGAATTCTAGTCAATAAAGCAGGAGGATATTTGCGTTCAATTACAAAGTGCAACACAAACACACACAGTTTACTGCTTGATCAGAATAAAGACAAAAAATTTTTGTAGTATTAAACATAGTAGGTTAAATAGGCTGCTTGGCGAGGCCAAGATCAACTGTCATAAAAACTCGTAAAAAGTAAGAAAATGTAAACATATTAATGTAATGAACTGGCTTTGGGCCTCTGGAAGAACTAGTCGGAAGCACTCTAATAACAATACCGAACTAGTGCAAATGGTTGAGAGGATGGTCACACTGGATGCATAGAGGGAGGCGTTAGTAGATTGTGAAGTAGTAGGAGTTTTTTTAATAACAGTTTTTAGGTAATGTTTTTTTACTTTTTTATTGATTTATCACAAAACAATCGACATTTTAAGCTGTGTCAGCCAATTGGTACCAACAATTGGCATTTTTCGAGTTTTGGTACCAATTCTACATGCTTAAGGGCCCATAACTATATGAAGGACCAATCGAATGATGTTGATAAGTTCCAATCGTTTGTTTATTTAAGTCTTAGCTACGTTTTTGTCCTGCATTGCTTAGTCAAATTCATTAAAGTTTAAAAGATAAAGTTGAAAAACAGCACAAAATGAAGGGAAAACATGATGATTTTAAGACATTTTTGTAATTTTGAGTCTAAAGATGTGACTTTTTTGACTTGCTACTTAGAAATGTTTTGTAAGCCAAACCAAGAGCAACAACTTCCTCTAAGACGTCAAAGCGAAATTCCAAATAGCTTACGAGTTATGAAGTTGCAAATCCCAATCAGAAGCTGAAAACTTAAAAGTGCAATAAAAAGAAAACGGCAGCTAACCAGACCAAACCCAGCGAAAGTTTTTGTACTACCATTATACGATGAGTCAGTTACAGAACCATTGGTTCATTGAAATTATCTGATTCATATGAACATTGTGATGTTAATAATTGTAGTTTAAGCTAAAGTTGTAAAAATAATACACATAACTTCTTATTTGGTTGGGTCATGAGGATCTAATTTATCTGATACTATGCAACTAGCAGTTTGTATGTTAAATTTCAATAAGAGTTGATTTGGCAAACATAAAAAACCAACCGATAGTCAAAAATCGGTAACAAATGTATATCGTTTATACGAAAAGCCAAAAAGTAGTCAGTAGTCAGATGAGTAGTCAGGTCAAAAGAATCGGTTCTATTTCACCTGATTGCTTAGCTGAGTAGCCTCATGTCTACTCAGACGCCTGTTTACACGGACTGACAGTAACTCAGACGAAAACTCAGCTGAGTGATCAGGTCGTGAAAATAGAACTTAAGAATGTATGAACCAAGCTTTGAATCTAAACTTAAGGGTCGATAAGAAATAAAAGTAAAAAGTAAAATTGGCTCAAACAGCAACCTCCAGGGCCAGGGCCAAGCTTCTCTCAATCTCTTGGAGATAAGAAATGGAACCAGAAAAAGGAAGGAACGGAACCTTAGACTTTTCAACGACTTTGCTGAATTTTAGAGGTTTGTGGTATTTTTCCAATTCATGCGTAAATCCTGTATATCCGTAAGTGATTTATGTATTGTTTCAGTATGACTTTGGTACTGCTAACCAATGTCTATAAGAAATCAATGACAAAGTCTTTGTCACAAAGGTTCTGTCTTCCAAATTCCAACTGTTTTCAAAACAGACAAACTTTTGATCAACCATTTTTTTCAACAATTTACCAAAGTAATTGTCAATCCAAAACTTTTTAGGGCAAAGCTCTAAACAATTTTGTCCTTGCGACAAATTATTTTGGTTACCCCTTTGTCTTTGCAAAGTCAGACGCTTTTGCTGTAGCAGCTGAGTACTGAATATCGAGTTCTGAGTATCAACTACTGAATATAAACAGACGCACACAGATGTCTCTTCGTAAAGAACTTCACTCTTAGTAAAGAAACAAAAAATTTATGAAAAAAGTTTCTATCCAAAAAAATAAAAACTAATTCGGCTTACAGCAAAGTTTTTTATATCTTTATACATAACATTTGAAAATTGAATTTGTGTATCAATTACCATAGATAATCTCTAGACCTCTTGACTATTCTACCCTAAAACACTTAAAACAAGAATTCATTTCGTTTTTGTTTGCTTTGCTCTTTACCTCATTTTGTTTCTACACAAACTACTACACAGCAACAGCAGCAACAACAGCAGCAACAACAGCAGCAGCAACAGCAACCCTTTTCTCATGCTGTAAAAAATTATATTTATTTTTGCATTAAGCACGAGGTCAATTAACCTCAGGCCGTGGCGCGAGTTCAATAAACGCAAAGCACACACCGCACACTGAAACTTGTACAAAGTAAAAACTTTAAACTACATTTACGTTCAAAATTGTTGTGACGTCGACGCGTCGTTGTCGCTGTTGACATTTTGCACAGTAACAAACAATAACAACGATGGCAACGCGAGTCGCATTTTTTTACAATTGTAAATTAAGTCATTTGGTTGTTATACTTCTTGTTGTTGCTCTGGCTGTTATGCACTTGACAACGACAACACAGCGACAGCAGCAACAGCAACAGCGGCAGCAACAACAAATGCTCATTCATCAACACTTGCAAAGTTTTTTTGTAAAGCTTTTTTTTGTTGTTATTTGCCTAGTGAGAGGAACTGACGGCTTCCCCTGTCCATTGATATGCCGCTCACTCAACTCACGTGCTATTCTTTTTTTTTTTTAAGGCCGACACCGCCGGCAGCAACCAAAAAAAAAAGACGACTTTTCATATTTATTTTTCATTTATTTGGCTTTTTTTCTTGTTTTATTTACGAATTAATTGTAGCTTTTTATTATTTCAATTTCAAGCGCGCCAGAAAAAAAAAGCAGAATTGTTTTTGTTTTGCGTTGCCAAGCAAAAGTTGTACTTTTCAGTTGATACTATTACAGGGCGGGCAGGGGGTGGTCTTTAGGCACACAGGTGTGCAAAATGAATGCTTGAAAAAAGTATTGCTAACAAGCAAATGTAAATCAATAAACTTGGCAAGCGAATGCAAAATAAATGAAGACAAATTGTGTAAAATGAGTAAATTGTAAAACAAAAATAGAAAGAATTCTTTCAAATTTGTAAATCGTTTTATTAAATTGTATGTGTAGTTGACATTTTTGGGATTATTACACTATCTCAAGTATAAATAGTTGAAACTTTAAATAAACAAGAACAAAAGCATGAATTTGTAATTGTTGTGTTGCACTTTTTGTTTTGATGCCTCAAATGTACTAAGCAAAAATATCTTTAAAAACTTGACAACGTTAGAAATTGTTATGACAATTTTTATGCTTACTTTCAAGAAGATCTATTCTTGTATTCGAGTCTCTCGAGCACTCTAAACGGCGCAGAAATTGAAGTGGTCAAAGAGTGCTGATATCTAGGCGTGCTATTGAATTTCTCCAAACATATGCGACAAAGATGCTCTTCTTGCTATACAGAGTACATGGAGTTTCTTTATAGCAAAAAAGGATGCAAAAAGCAGCGCAAAGTTCAAAGTCTTTGAAGCAACATAACGCAATATGAAGATGTGGAAAAATTGCTGATGGCATTTATAAAGCAAATGTTTAGAATTCCAATGAACACACCAAACCATGCAATAATTCTTGATACTGAACTATATCCAGTTTATGCCAATACGCTACATTTACATTTAAGCTATATGAAAAAGACCATGAACATCTAAGCGCACCGGTTGCCAAAAATTATCGCCACGTACTTGATGCAACCAAAGAAGACGTAGTTTCAGAAAAGAAATTGTCTTGCATCATCACTCAAGGTACATTGCCTTAGCGAGAACCGATCCACCAGTTGAAAAAATCTTCTCGAAACAATGCGAAGTGCAGGGCGAGGCAAAGCGAGATACGCGGTACCAATAGAGCAATAGAGTACAACCTTGGAGCCAAAATTTACTTCAATAAGGCAATTTTCAGGGCAAAAGTGCAGCTCCTGAGTTTACAATAATCCCCCCATAGAAGCGATCACATAAAAGAGTGTTCATTGTGCAAAATGAGAGAAAGAGAAGATACGCATCACTTTGTTGCAAGATGCCCAATCTTAGGGCGCACGCATACATGCGGCTGAAAGATGAACTGACGGCTGATCATGATATTTTAGTACGTCAGCAAGACGAAAAAACAAACATGCTTGATTGAATACGCAAAGCTGAACTTACAACTGAATTTTAAAGATCTCGAGTATGAATCATGTGTGTGGTCTCCGCAATATTCGATTCAATTCAAGAATAGAAAAAACAGTTTTTATTGTTTGCTCTTCGTGGTCTGGGCTGAAATCCTGAGGTCCGTTTACCATCGTACTCTAGTAGACTTCTTTTGATTAACCTTCCCTCCCTTATTAACCGTAGAGTTATGCTTGGAGTTACTAATTAATGGTGAAATCGACTCAACTGAGTTGCTTGGCAAAATTAACCTCAACGTTCCTATTAGACCGACTCGTAATTTCATCCCCCTATCACTAAATCGCTGTAATACTAACTATGCCTTGCAAGAACTCGGAAGCTTCTCTTCCTGCTTTAAAAATTTATATTTTAACTTATTTAGCCTGTAGTTAACATTACATTATGTTCTTCCTTCGCGATTTCGTGTCACACGTTAGTGGCTGCGCCTCTTGGTCGGTTGGGCGGGAGGTGGGCTGCAATTTTGCCTGGGATTCGCGCGTAACAAGCTTCAACTTGGTGTCGCATGGGCCACTTGAACGTACTGCTCAAAAAGCCGGAATCGAACCGGTTTTCTGGGATTCGGTTTAGGATCGGTTTGCAGCCTTGCTGCTAATACTAAAGGTTGTGTTTTCATATTGGGTAGAAGTTTAATCCGATACTAAATTCGCATAGAAGGCATTGACCAATTTAAATCAATAGCAAAAGCCTACTGATGATGCAACTGCAGCGGGCCTGCTCCTTATGTGGTTTAATAGAACAGAAACAATACAACTTCTTGACCTAGAGCCGGATTTTCATTTATTTCTTAAAGAATTTTTGATATATGAATCTGAACCACTTTTTTTCAAAGTTTTTGCACAGATTACAGCTGTCTTACTTCCGCGGTGCCACTTTTTGAGGACTTTCGTGATGCCTCGTTTTTGCGTAATTAGTTTTAAGGTTCGGTGAGCACGAGCACGCCCAAAATTGTACTTAGAGCCGCTTCCAAAATTCAAACCATAGCTGACATTTGTAAAGACTTAAGCTTGGTTTATTATAAAAGCATTTCACTTGTTCAATCACTTTCAGAATTGTGCCTTCACCATGACATACAGTTTTCTACTGCCAATCCTCTGTCTTATCTTGGTGGCATATCCTACAAAGTAAACAGCTTGAGTTTCTTGTCATTTCATCCTCTTGATTTTGTTGTTGTTATTTTTTTTTTATGTTGAGGCTATCCCACATCATTAAGTTACTTAATCACTGTATTTAATTTCCTACATTGTGGCTCATTATCTTTTGCTGGAACGAAACAAAGTATGAGCAGCAGCAGGAGGAGGAGGAGGAGGAGACGTTGGCGATTCCCCGATTCCGGCCATGTGAGTTAGAGCGTGTTAAAAATGTAAACGCATGAATCACCGACTTGTTTCTGTTATTTATTTACCAGCGAAATTCGCAATAAAACCAAAAAAAAAGGTGTTGTTTATTTTTGCGGAAATGTTTTGGGAATTAAAACTTAAAAAAAAAAAACAATTTCTTTTACACAAACTTGTTTCTGCGGCTAATTGGCCCAAATGAGGCAGAGGCAGAGGCAGTGGCAGATGCAAAGCAAGGCCAGCAAATTGACTTGTCTTGTTACCAGATGACTTGATTTGGGTTAAATCGCTGCCAGGCACTTACCTAAAAGAAAAGAAAAAAGTGGAAAAAAGTGTTAATTAGTTAAAGAGAAAACGAAATTGTTCAAGAAACATATAAAAATTGGAAATGCAGTAATTATGTATCAATTGATTGCAATTTATGAGCAGTCGAGAGTGGAGGCGAAGGCCAAGACAAAAGGCAGTTATCCTTGAAATAGTACAATGCCTGCCAGGCAGGCAGTACGGAGACTGCCAAGGTAGACACTTAAGAAGCGGCGATAAAAATGTGTGTGTAGCGAGGGAAACAGGCAAACAGGCTCGCAGGCAAAAGGAAAAAACAAAAAAAAAAAAAAAGAATGGGGAAGAAGACAAACTGCTTTCAGATTCAGAGATTCTTTTCTTCTTTGTTCGGGCTGAAAGATGTGCCTACAACAACAACAACAACAACAACCACAACAACCAAACTCGATTAACTCAACATTAATTTTAATTCGACATTCTTCTTCTTGTTGTTCCTTTTTTTCTTCTTGAATTTAAGTTTGCTTGTCCTCTTTTTCTGTTTGCTTTTCAGTTTTACTTCTTACCGGTTTAACCCCATTTAAATTGTATTTCTTGTGATTTTCCACCTTTTTATGTTTTCCACTCTTTCCGCTGGGTAATTAAATACCGCCGTTTTGTGTTTAAAATTTAATTTAAACTTTGTGTTTTTATTTTGCCTTATATACTTTTTTTTTTTTTATAGCTGCCCTCGAGTGTGTGTATGCCAAATGCAAAGTGTTTTTTAAACGAGTTTTATTTCCGTTTTGGTTTGTTTTTTTTTTTCTTTTTCTTTCAGACCATAAAATGCATTTGCTGACTGACCAATGTGACTTTTATGAGGCAAACATAAATCATTAAGCGAAAATTTAATTTACAAAATCATAAAAATAAACATACAAATTTAATGGGTTCATATTAATATGGGGAAGTTTTAAAATCAATCAAGGCATTTGAGATTCGCTCATCTTTACGATTTATGAGTATTTTTTCAAATGCAAGCAAATGAATGAAAACACACCGAATCTAAAGTACAGAGAGACGTGATCGTTCGAACAACTAGATTTAGTAAGAAAAACTTTTGCAAACGTACCCAAACTTCGTACTTATAAGTTTTTTATGCTTTTTCATAATTCCACCAATTTTGATGAAAATCGGACAACTATATAGTAAAGCTGTCATAAAAAGATAGGTCTGAAAACTAGTTCAAGTGAGAAAAACTTTTTTTGTTTAATGTTAGCGTTTTTAAACTTTGCATTTATGTGTTTTATATGCTTTCACACAGTTCTACAAAGTTTGATTCAAATCGGATGACCATAGCATATAGCTGTCATAGGAACGATCGGTCAAAAACTAGTTTTAGTGAGAAAAACTTTTTTGTTTTCCATAAAATAAAATAAAAATAAAATTCCCCCTCCGTGTCGGAGTCGTTATTAGTTTATTTTGTAATTTTATTAGATTTTCTATGATAGGCTTCAATAGCTCATAAAAATTGTTTGTAACGTATATACATTTTTGTTGATAGCCTTTTTTTGTCAACTCTAAATAAATAAATAAACAAACGTTACCAAACTTCCTATTTAAAGGTTTTCTTTGGTTTTTTGTAATTCCACAAAGTCTGTTCAAAATCGGACAATTATGTGTTATACTTAGCTGCCATAGGAAATATAGCTTTGAAAACTAGTTCTAGTGAGAAAATCTTTTTTGCTTTTAATGATAGCGTTTTCAAACGATGCATTTATGTGTTTTATATGCTTTCACACAATTCTACAAAGTTTGATCCACATCGGATGAGTATAGCATATGGCTGCCATAGGAACGATCGGTCGAAAAACTAGTTTTAGTAAGAAAAAGTTTTTTATTTTCAATGCAAACGTTCTCAAAATTCTTATATATAAGTTTTCTATGGTTTTTTATAATTCCACAAAGTTTTCTTAAAATCGGACAACCATATAGTATAGCAGCCTTAGAAACAATAGGTCTGAAAACTAGTCCTAGTGAGAAAAACTTTTTTATTTTTAGTGTTAGCCTCTTTAAACGTTGCATTTTTTTGTTTAATATGCTTTCACACAATTATATAAAGTTTGGTCCAAATCGGATGACCATAGCATATAGCTGTCATAGGAACGATCGGTCGAAAAACTAAATTTATTGAGAAAAATTTTTTTGTTTTCTATGCAAGCGTTTCCAACCTTTCTTTTTTGAAATTTTCTAAGATTTTTTGTAATTCTACAAAGTTTGTTCAAAGTCGGACACCTATATAGTATATCTGTTATAGAAAGGATAGGTATGAAAACTAGTTCTAGTGAGAAAAGCGGTTTGGGTTACGGTTATTGTTTTGTCCGATCGCTTTATTCCGGTTACGTACATATATAAGGTTTAATGTACGGTTTACGTTTATTAACCTTATTCTGCTTTGGGTTTCGGTTACGGTTATTGGTATAAAATATCACTTTGGCAAATCATGCAGACAAAAGCGGCTATATTTGTAATCTTATTTATACAGTAAAAGTACTAAATGCTTTGGGAATTTTGCACACTGAATATGACACTTTGTGACGCAATATAATCCCAGCATAAAGGCATACGAAACTAAAAGAATGTACCAGAAACATTTTTCTATCACATATATTTATATACATACATAAGACTGTTTAAGGCTTTCTTTTTTATTCACATTTCCACTTTTCCTCATGCCTGGAAAATAGCAAAAATACTGCCAATTCCAAAAAACAATAATGAACATCATCCAATCTCCATATTACCGTTCTTGTCTAAAGCATTTGAGCAAGTCATGTCTTGTCAAATATCTAAGTTCATGCAGGAAAACTCTCTGCTGAATGACAGACAATCAGGATTCAGAAAACATCGAAGTTGCACTACTACCGTAACTAAAATCAGCGAAGATATACGACGAAATATGGACAAGAGCAACGTAACATTTTTGACTTTGCTAAATTATAGCAAAGCGTTCGATTTAGTCAATCTCGAGATTCTCTGCACAAAGCTTAGTAGATTATATAATTTCTCCAGTACAGCATTAAAATTGATGAGCTCGTACCTGCATGACCGACTGCAAGTAGTAGCTACCTTAAATAGAAGATCATCCTTTCTGTCACTAAGTCGTGGCGTCCCACAAGGATCAGTTCTTGGAGCATTACTTTTTTCGATATATGTTAACGACCTCCCAAATGTTCTGTCTAAATGTGATGTTCAAATGTATGCAGATGATGTCCAGATGTATTTCAGTCGTCCGTTTAACAAAATTTCTGAATGTGTTGATGTTTTTAATAGTGAACTTGAACTGATACGGAGCTGGGCAAAGAAAAATGGTCTAAGAATCAACCCAACAAAGTCCAAGTGCATTGTTGTATATAAAAAGAGATTTGATACAGGTGGCTTACCAAATCTAAAGATTGATGGTATCAGTATAGACTACGTTGAGCGAGCAGTAAATTTAGGTTTTACATTTAACAATATTTTATCATGGGATGATCACATAAACAAAGCAATTGGCAAAACATACTCCTTAATCCGGCAGTTAAATCTAACGAAAAGTTTCATACCAACACATATTAAACATCTAGTGCAAAAACATACATAGTACCTTCGCTTTTATACGGTGTGGAAGTGTTCAGTAGTTGTAGTGCAAAGTCTAAATCTAAACATAATGTTGCTTTCAACAACATAGCTAGGTTTGTCTACAACAAAAAACGATCGGATCACATATCCGAATTTGCAGAGAAAATTTTTGACATTCCGTTAAACTCGTGGATTTGCTTGAGGCTCTCATTTTCCTGCACAAAATAATTAAAACTTCAGAGCCTTCATATCTTTATGAGATACTAAATTTTGCTGCGTCTCAATGAACTATAAATCGAATCTGCCCTAAAAATGAACTCGCTACCTCAGACTTCCATTATTTCCCATTTGCTATTGCCCCTTTGGAATCATTTACCAAACAATATTAAATCGATAAAAAGCGCACCACTATTTAAGAAAAGTTTAGAACACCATCTCTTTGCCTGGTCCACAATCAGAAAACCACTCCCTTCTCATGCCTGCAATACCATAATCGCTTGGGAACTCCAATGCGACTCAACAGTAAAACAGGCACAACGAGTCAGAGCTGCGCTGTCTGTGGCTTTGTGTTCCCAAATGGTCTTACAATGTTAGTAAGAGATTAATTTGAAAAATGCGATCGCGCAAACAACAACAATACGTGCGAATACTTAAGTTTTCATACCAACAAATTGGCATAACAAATAAAGGGAAATATGAGGAACGAGAAAGAGACAACGCAGCTAACTAAAATCTTTACCTTCTTCATATTTTCTTATATTTGCTCATCAAATATATTTACATATATAGAAATTTTGACTAGCAGAGGAAAAACCGAAAATAAGCCATATATTTGTTTCTGTTTAGGTCCTGAAAACCGATTATGTTAATAAAGGTTAATAGTTACGATTTCGGTTACAAATTTCAAAGTGTTTTTAGCGTTTAATGATTACGGTTTACGCTAACTAACGGTTACTGTTAATCCCTAGCTTCAGCACAATTTTGACGAGTTTGATAAAAGTCGGACGAATATATCAAATAGCAACTGGCCAGCCAAATGTTCATTCTAGAGAAAACATCCATTAGTCAGTTTGGTAAGTCTTTAAACTGTTCAAAACCAAAATGAAATGAAAATGATATTTATATACATTTCGAGAGCCGCAAGGGGGTATATAAACTTCAACCTTTGTTTTTAAGAAAGAAATTAGATATTTTGTAACATCTTATCTCGTTGAGCTAAATTAAATTCAAAAGAATTTTCTTGCCTAGATCCCTTTTGCTTAGCCAATAAATGTCTCAAGACATGTCTAATTCTCTTCACTGTCAAAAGCCAAAAATCACATTTAGCCTTTAAGTGGCTTATCAGTTGGAACACCTGTCATAGCAATTGGCTTTAAATTGCAAATTAATTGAATTGCTCGACGAACAAATCTCCAAGCTCAAAATGTGAACTTTGTTGTTTTCCTGATGCTGGCAATCAGCAAGCAGCAAATTTGGCCAAAAAAATATATAAAAACTAAAGCAAACAGCAGGAGACACAAATTTGACTTTAGCTCCCTCCGCAGCCCTTCTCTGCTGTGTGTGTGTGTGTGTGTGCGTAAGTACGTTGTACTCGTAGTTCCATCTGAGCGCAGAGCCACGTTGTATTTTCTGCTTTATGTTGAGCAAATATTGACATTCGTTTATTAAAATTCCTACAGAGCGGTAAAGGCTCAGTCAGCAAGGGGCATAAGACGAAGTGGAAGATGGAAGGGGGCAAGGCAGCATTTCATGTCATGTTTGCATATGTAAATGTGTTGCTCGCTCTCTCTCCTGTCTCTCTAATATTTGCTTTTAATTTTTGCTTTGTTTAAACTGCAGTTTAATTTTATTTTCCACAAATACGGCCAACAAATTAGAGAGGAAAGAAATGCAGAGTTGTCAACTGGTAAACTCCCCAGACAAAAACATAAACTGCTGTCAGGCTTCACATTTAATTGACATATTTTTGCAATTAAATTGAATAAACTTGCATTTCATTTTAATTCTTGATTAGCCCTTTTTTCTTCCCATGCATATTTTGCATATTTGATTTGTGTAACTATTTCGGTTGCCAAATATAAATAAAATGTTGATGCCCTGTGCTTGGCATTTTGGCATTTTCGGATTTTGCATTTATTAATATTCATTTTCTTGTGACACTTTAATACAAAACGATTTGCCAGTTCCTGACAGTCGAGCTGTGGCAATCAAATTAGATTTTATATATTTTGTGTTGTTCAACATTTGAGTTTTCCCCTCGCAGGAAATGAAAAACTTAAACTCGATTGCATTAAATTAAATAAAGTGCTTGGAAAATGCTTAAGTCATGGCTTGATTGGCAATGCCTAAGCAGGAAATGGCATTAAAATGGCCCCAGCTACATAACAAGAGGCGCAAAATGATTGCACAAAATTATAGAGAAATTATTTACAGACGGCATAAATATTGTATTGAAATTGTTTAATGAAGTGAAATTTTTGGTCATTATTATGTGAAGGAAAAAGAAAACGAAATTAATAAAGTTTTATAGTTTTGGAAAATTTACACAATTTTGTGAATTAGACACAATAAACCCTTGGTACCATAATAACAAGGTAGCGCAACCGAGGCTGTTTAATGGGCGATAAATGATCGAATGTTTTGTTTTCGGCTTTGGTTCAATGACTCAAAGTTGCGTAATATTGAACTGCCTTGGTCGCTTTCGATTTCCTGGTATGGCTTATAACTTCTATCTTAAAAGTTTAGTAAAAGTAGTTTTTTGTATTTTTAGGCCTGGAGTACGATTATTTATATCCTTTCCAAAAAAATTGGATCCTGAAACCATTTCCCAAAGTTTGTTTGCAGAAATTATTCTCCAAAGATGATAAAAACATAGAACTATTATCAAACTAGTTTCAAGAACTATTTTTCAAAGATTATAAACAAAAAAAAAAGTGGCACACCGGGTACGAGCGAAGCTCTTTAAGAGAGAAATCTGATCTGCCGAAGCTGCAGGTGAATTGTGTGTGTGTGTTACTCGATACTCAATACATGATTATCAATAATCGATACTCAGAACTCACTACTCAGTATCCTATACTCAGTATTGGATTCTCGGAACTTGATAACCAGTACTCAATACTTAGAGCTCCATACTAAGTACTCGATACTCAGTTCTAGATACTTTAAAACTCGATAGTAGTACTCGACACTTAGAACTCGATACTAACACTCGATACTTTGAACCCGATACCTAGTACTCGATACTTCGAACTAGATACTATGAACTCGATAACCAGTACTCGCTCGATACTTAGAACTCGACACTAAGTACTCGATACTCAGTTCTAGATACCAAAAACTCGATACTACGTACTCAATACTTAGTACTCGATACTTAGAACTCGATACTAACACTCTATACTTAGTATCCTCAGTACTCGATACTTCGAACTAGATACATGCTTAGTACTCGCTGCTCAAATCTCTGTACTCAGTACTCAGAACACTCGACACTACGTGCTTTAGCTGCTTACCAGCTGCTACGCAAATGGCAAATGCGTCTGACTTTGCAAAGACAAAGGCGTACCCAAAAGAATCTGTCGCAAAGACAAAATTGTTCTAGTTTTAGTCCCCCAGTCGAAAGTCCGTAAAAGATCGTCGCTCTTAGAATTATTTTCAGAAACTGTTTAGTAAAATTTAGTTA
This sequence comes from Lordiphosa magnipectinata, assembly GCA_037044535.1. Taxonomy (NCBI): domain Eukaryota; kingdom Metazoa; phylum Arthropoda; class Insecta; order Diptera; family Drosophilidae; genus Lordiphosa; species Lordiphosa magnipectinata. The sequence goes on along the minus strand of JBAMBO010000632.1, from coordinate 1,343,430 downwards.
CAGGAAATACTTCCAAAGGTTCTTTACAGGCGCTTTATATCAAAGTTAAGTTCCTGGAACGATTTTGCAAAGATTACTTCCAGAAACTATTTCCCCAAAAATAAGTTTCAAAAACTATTTTCCAATTGCAAACTGTAAAACAGCTATTCTTGACAGGAACGAAAACAAATGCCAAAGCAATATTCCCTGAAAAGAATGTACAAAATTTCTGGGGTACGGTAAAATTTCTCCATAATTACTTTGAGGGCCATTTTTATAATCTCTTTGTAGTAATCAGCTCTATTAGTGAGCGACTGCAGAAAAGGGAACATAAGAAATCCTGTTCTTAGGAACTATACCTAGCAGCTTTTCCTAATAACTATACCTATCTGTTCCTCAGAAATCATTGGTCAAACGAAATTGTTGTGGCACTGAAGAAGTAGTCAAAAGCTATTACTGCTAATTCTTGCTTATAGAGCTGGAATCGGCAAAAAACACATTCACATTTTGGCACTGCATATGGGCATTTCCACAAAAAGGACCACCAAAACCAAAAATTTTAAAAACAATAAGTTTTCTTATATTTTCTTAAGGAAACAATTTAGTTGTACTAATGTAAGCGAAACTTATATTTATTTATAGCCCGTTTGAAAATATTTGGTTTCAAGGACGCGCTTGCTGCATTTTTCTCATTTGGACATATTGTACTTTTTTTTTATTTTAGGTATCTAAAATCCCTCTGAGTGTACAAAGGGTCAAAAAAGAATGCATAAGAAACCATAAGAAACTATGTGATTGCAATTAACTGTCAAATGTGCTTTGCATTATAACAGAAAACACATAAATAAAATGAAGCGAAAAATTTTACTTGCGTCACGTAGCGTGCGTCACAAAGGGTTTACGGCTTTTGATAACAAACGACAACATTTTTTTGGCTGCAAATAAGTTATTTTAGAATTCTCTTATTTTCTTAGATATTGTGTGCTTTATTATGCAAAATGCGCAAAAAATTACTTTCAAAGTTACTTGCGTATTTTGTGGCGTGCGTCACAAAACTGTCATTAATTATTTAGCCACAAATACCTGTTATTAAGTTATGTTTTATGCTATTCGAAAGTACACTTAAATCCCCACTAAACATATAAATTGGAAGGTATCTATTTTGAAAGACCAAAATTTTTTAATATGTTAGTCCGAAAACGCGTACGAATGTACGGAGGATTTGCCCATTGACACGATATTCATTTTGCTTAGCGGCATTGTTGGCGGATAAGCGCAGCGACTTACTTATACTGTTATTGTGTCCACTGCGCTGCTGCTAAGCGCTTTTGTATGCGTAGTAGCAAACGAAGCGCCGACCTCTGTTAGAGAGTTATAACAAATTTCTGACCTACAATCTTGATCTGTGGTTTATTTATGGGATATGTATTAAATACAGAGACCGCGTTTAAAAAACAAATTGGGGAGTAGCTTTAGAGTTTTAGGGGCTTAACCCGAAAACATATTGTACTGATTTTATGTACTCTTTTTTCGTTTCAGAAATATATTGGTGTTGACTTTAGAATTCTTTAGACTTATATGACAAATATTTTGTAAAAATTGTATTTCACTGACCTCGAGCCGGCTAAAAAGCACAGCATAAGACACATAGGTCACTATTCACAACAACAACACTTTCAAAGAGCAAGTCGGGGTTGACCTGAGACCATAACAACCTAAAAGTATGATCAAAACGAGTTTAAAATACAAGTCTTTTCGCATTTCCGAGTGGATTTAAAAAGCAAAACGATTGTAATTCTGAATCGTTTTCATTATAATGTTCCCGTTTCCGAGTAAAGGCTGGATTCCAGATGACATAAAATTTTATTTCGGCACAATACTTCATACAAATAAGTCTGCTGTGCAATAGCATTCAGATTTCAAAACAGTTCAAAAGTGTTTCTATTCATGTGAAGTTCGACATAAAAATTTATTTTCGTGCTTTCTGGAATAGAAATCTGGAATGGAAATCGATTTTCTTTTCGAATAATTCTGTTGAATCCTTAACAATTTTGAACAACACTGCCTAAGCGCTAATGCGGAATGGCGAACAGCTCGGTATCATTTCGATCGTTTTTGCTTTCATCTACATGCAATTTCTAAGGTACAACTTTGACAAAATTAGTTTTTAATCAAATTGTATGCTCAATGTACATATCTGTGGATACTTTAAAGTTTTCACAATATTTAACTTATAAAATAAAAATATTTGAAAGTTGAAAAGCAAAGCTCATGAACATTGTCAATTACTTTTCATTCCAAAACTTTTGAAACTGAACAACTTGATAGTTTTTTGGAAACGGGAACAGCTACCAATTTCGAAAACGGGAACAGACCTAATAGTTCAAAATGTCCTTTAAGTATTGCGAAAGAAAGTTGTTCAGGATTTAAAAAATCCCACTTGAAATAAGTATTTGGTACTTGAAAAAAAGTCTATTCTTTCTTGAATTTTCAAGAATATTGCTCTTGAAATCTAGCTAAATTCGTTCTCAATTTGGTTTTTATAGGCAAGGGGACTTAGGAGAAGTATGGGAGCGGAGAGGGTAACAAAACTAGGAGAGAATAGCGTTGAACACGCTCTCACAGTTTCGTTTTTCATGAGATAGGGGTGTGTGCAAAAACTACTGAGAGAAGAGAACACTGTCGTTGTCAAATGTTCCACATCACGTCGGTCGGTCGTTTCAAAATTACAAAAAAAAATCCAACTTTTGGCTGAGTTTTTTCTCCCAATCGTTTGACAGATTTTCTTTTCAACCAAATTTCTCTTTAATGTTTGAAAGTAAAAAAAAATTATTAAGCATTAAAAACATATAATACCTTGATAATTACAACCAATATTTTTCTTTGTTTTGATCATTTAAGTGCTTACAAATTTCTCAGAAATTATCAAAAACCAAAAGCAAAGAAAAATAAAACACTTAAGCATTGCAACATAAAATTAATTTTCTTCATTCAGGCCGAACAAATGCAGCTATAAAAAATCGGCTGGGTCCACACCTATGTTGCCTCCATGTAAACTTCAAGCGATGCTAAAATTCTTTTACGAGCATCTTTATCTGTGTCCTTTGCGGCTGTTGTTTTTTTTGGTTTTGTATTTTTTTTTTTTTGCTTGGGGGTCACGTAAACTCCATTTATATCAAATTATCTCTTACCATAATAATGAATTGTCGGCAATTATAGGCATTATCGTTATTTATGGCCATAAAAGCCATTTACCATGTTGCCAGGCTTTTTGCATTTCGTGCGCTTTTCACAAGTCAGAGACGACACACACACAGAGAGGCAAGTTGGAGACATAAAAATAAATCTAATTAAATGAAATGCTTTACTTTTTGCCATAAACAAGGGATTTCAATTGTTAATTGCTTCAAAGTATGCCAAAGTGAGTCACCAAGTAATTGGCCACTTCCGGCACACAAGGGAATTAATTAAATGGCCAGAGACAATGTTGTGGACTTGGAGAGCAGACTAATGTCAATGACTGAATGCGTACTGTAAATTTAGAGAATACAATAGATAAAGTAAATTCAAATTAATGGAGAACTACAAGAAGTTTCGTTCAACAAACAACACTTAATGTTTTGCCTCTTGTAGTCGTATCTCAGAGATATATTTCATCTAAGCCTCGAGTAGCATAACAAACACCAGGCAGATGGCACGATAAGACCAACAGCAACTCGCTACATACCCAGGCTATCACCTAACACCTTGGCTAAGTCGCTGATAAGTCCCTCAGTTTATCGATATATCTAAGCACACACACACACACACACAATGCACTCTGTGTACCTATGTAGATACAACATTCTCGATAATCGTTTGCAGTTATCATCCGTTTGGCATTACACGCTTCGAGCGAGCGCACACACGGACATCATGTCTTGAACTCTGCCACAAACAAGAGCTATGGCAACACTCCACCAGCTGAAAGCCACTCCACTCCGGTACCTTCCTCCGCACGAGAGCGGTAAAAAACACTTAACAATAATTTTTGCATTTTTTCTTTCCCCCACTATTTTCTTGCTTTATCAATTTGACATATTGACGTTGAGCGCTAAAAGTGCATTAAAGTAGCTGCCGATATGCATATTTGATTTTAAGTTTTTGTTTTTCGCTTGGTTCATTGAACACCTGACGAAAAAACCCCTAAACCTCTTCATGGTCAGAGTTCGTGTTAGAAGAGGGTTCGATGACAAATTGTACTTTTCTTGTTAGCGCTGTTTCAGATTATTGTTTCCCTTGCATTTTGCAAAGTCATCGAGCAGCCGCATTTCTCACACAGGTAGAGAGACAGCCCATCAGACGCAGACGCGACCAGACCTCAAGTCTTACAACACCAGACAGGATATGAAAAAGTGTCGGTGTATAATGGGCCCAGACCAAGCTAAAGCACAAAAAAGGCAACAACAAAATAAATACAAAGTGCAAATAAAGAGATGGCAAATGCACTTAAACTCAAGTGAACTCTTTTCGCCAGCAGCTAGAGGGAAGAGAGAGAGAGGGGGCAGGCGGCCAGACGAGTTAAGTTTAGGTTCTCAATTAAGTTGGTTGAAAAACAAAAAAAAAAAAAACTTGGTAATTTCCCCAAGTACACAAAATGAAGCTACTGATAAGTTTACGTAAAAATAAAGTCTAGCAAATGATATCATTAATTAATGAAATTACTTCTTATCAATTTCAAAAAATACCAAGGCCAGGTGACTAATTAGTATATAACTACATTCTCTGAGCTTTTATGATTGAATATTACCCATTCTACCCGGTCTATGTTTATTCATTAATTTGTTTTTTTTTTAATGGCTTACTTGTTTATATGGTGAAAATGGCTAAAAAGGGTTGTAAAATACAAGTTTAATAATGGAAAATTTTTATGCAACTTTGTTTAGTTCTGATTTGTTTTATTTTTAACCCTAAACAACCTCAACTTCAGTTTAGTTTTTACTTCGTTAAAAAATTTTATACAATTTGTTGAAAAGTGACAATTTAGGTTCACAATTTAAGGTTTTAAATCAGAATTTAAACAAAACTTTTTTGACTTTTTTTCAACTTATCAATATGAACTCTTGCTTCAGCTTCTGCTTTTGAGAAAAACAAAATCAAAAGCAAAAAAACGCTTGTTGAGAAAAAGCGAACAGCATTAGCAGACTTCGCTTCATGATTTGGATTTTGCTTTCGTTTAGTGTCGTAAGTTGAAGCAGCTGAGTGTGTTCGCTTCTGCCAGTCGACGGTAGCGCTGTCGCCTCGAAATATTCTCGTAATTATCAAGACCACCAAAATATAAAATTGATTTTCAACCAAACCGAGACAAGTAAGGGTAAATGTTTTGTAGTGTGTGTTGAGAGAAATAATGCGCAGGGCAAAAAGCAAGAATGCAAAAGCAGAGAAGAGATGTGAGAGTTCTATCGTGCTTGCGCTGCTGACGACTTCTGAAACCGAACACATGCTGCTCCTTCGACTTGCGCCACTGAACAAAAGCAGAATCAAAATCAAAAATAGAGGAAAGCTAACTTCGGCTGGACAGAAGTTTATATACCCTTGTAGCTTGTATAACTTATATAAAATAAGGTTTTAAATGATTTTCGTCGAACATTCTTAGCTAAGTTATTTCCCAAACTCAGCAATAGATGACGCCACTACTTTGACCATCTGCTTGCTAGTTTGTTATATGCCAGCTATACCATATATTCATCAGATTTTGACCAAACTTCCCAAAATTGTGTGGAAACCTATAATATTCATAACTGGAAAGCATAAAGACGCTACCATTGAAAACAAAAAAAAGTTTTTCTTACTAGAACTACTTTTTCGACCAATCGTTCCTATGGCAGCTATATGCTATAGTCATCCGATTTGGATCAAACTTGGCATAATTGTGTGGTGGTATATTATATTGATCAGTAACAAGTTTGGGAGCCATAGCATAGAAAACAAAAAAGTTTTTCCTACTAAGACTTTTTGTCAGAACTATATTTTGTATGGCAGCTATACTATATAGTTGACCAATTTTCATCAAACTTGGTGAAATTATGTAAAAGCATAGAGAACTTATAAATACAAGGCTTGGGGGCGTTTGCATTGAAAACAAAAAAGATTTTCCTACTAAGACTTTTTGTCAGAACTATATTTTGTATGTCAGCTATACTATATAGTTGACCGATTTTTATCAAACTTGATGGAATTATGTAAAAGCATAGAGAACTTATAAATACAAGGCTTGAGGGCGTTTGCAATGAAAACAAAAAAGTTTTTCCTACTTAAACTTTTTGTCAGAACTTTATTTTGTATGGCAGCTATACTATATAGTTGACCGATTTTTATCAAACTTGGTGGAATTATGTAAAAGCATAGAAAACTGATAAATATGAGGGTTGGGCACGTTTGGGTTAAAGACAAAAAAGTTTTTCCTACTAAGGCTTTTTGTCAGAACTATATTTTGTATGGCAGCTTTACTATATAGTTGACCGATTTTTATCAAACTTGGTGGAATTATGTAAAAGCACAGAAAACTTATAAATACGAGGTTTGGGCACGTTTGCGTTACAGACAAAAAGTTTTTATCACTAATACTAGTTTTTCGAGTGTTCGTTCCTATGACAGCTATATGCTTTAGCCGATCCATTCGGTTCCGACAAATGTGCAGCGCATTTGTACCTAAAGACTTCATACAAGGTTTGGTCACGATAGCTTTAAAACTGACGGAGGAGATAGCATAGAAACAGAGAGACAGACGGACGGACATGGCTATATCAACTCTGTTTGTCATTCTGATCAGGAATATATATACTTTATGTGTTCGGAGACGCTTTCTTTTATGCGTTACAAACATCTGGACAACTTTAATATAACAAGATTATTAATTATATTCATAAAATGTTAAATTGATCTTAGATTTTCATTCAATGGAGCTGAAAATTGTCCAAAAGATATGAAAAATGGTTAAAGGATATGATAAATATGAACTCAAGGGTAGAATATGTCAGTGAAACAAGGGTATTAGACACCTATAAAGAACCAACACACAGTCTTGAATTTACTTTTATATACCTATACAAGCGGTTAAAGGGAAAACATCGATTGTATTTCCACTTTTTAATAAACTATTAAGGTATCGTTAGGCATCTAATTAATGTAAAATTCTTAATATAAAATATTTATTTCAATTGGAAGCTCATATTAATCCTTAAGCTTTTTGGCAGTTGGCCAGTTCAAAAAAATAAACATAAATTATACAAAAAATTTCAATCACAATAAACACTGAAAGTAATCCATAAAAATAGAGGCAACCATCTAACTACAGCATGTAGAATCCATCACATAAAATTTGTAGCAGCTGTCAGAAGATATTTACATTTAGTTTCGCCCCCTCCCTTCCCCCTAAAATACTCATTAAGTCTATGGCGATGCCATGGCAAATTCAATTAGCATATAAATACATTTTCAACAATGTTGCTGTCTGCACCTCCCCAACCACCAGCCCCCACCTCTTTGTCTAAGATAATCTGTAGCATAAACAAGTACTCAGTGTTTTTAGCAGACTTTTAATGCAATTTTCGCTTTGACTTTGGTCTAAATATTTTAGCTTAGCGTCAACTTAAAAAAATTATTTACATTAACATTAATTTGGCATGTAAATATTCATATATTTATTTAGTTGGGTTTCCTTTTTGGCGAGCGCAACAAATTCACATTTGATGTATTTGCTTTAGCCGTTTCGCTGGCTGCCTCTTGGCAAAGTTTTTCGCAATGCTTACTTTACTTAAATTTTCTGTTTGCATTTTTAGAGCGTGGCTAATTTAGCTGCAACATCAGAAGTTTTTACAACTTTCACAATAACATTTATCTAATGCGCCATATAAATCATTGTAATGAGCTGATAGCAAGGAACATGACCCCAAAAACTAAAACAAACTCATAAATAATACACGTACGATGATAGTACGCCAGGCTTTGAACACACAAAAGTGAAAGAATGAAAAGTACCTGGTACTACTTAGTTGGCCGTAAATCAAGACTTGTCAGTTTAGAAATGAAACCAGGTTGGCATATTTTAGATCAAATATTTAGGTTTATTTTTGCATTTAGTTTTTCACAATACCGAAACACGCTCAAGGAAGCAGACAGATCTATCTGTGAATCGCTGTGTCTCTCGCTCTCGCTCTGTGTCGTGTGTGTGTGTGTGAGGCTATAGAAAGTTGTCACAACCAGTTTGCCAGAGAGCCTACTTTCAAGTGGAGACCCGCATACAAAAAACAAAAAAAAAAAATATACTGTCACGCATTTGAATTTATGCTTCACGTTTATTATTATTTACATTTAATTTAACTTTAACTTAAAGTTGCATTCAAAATTTACCTTGGCAAATGGCACTCATCTCAGGCTCCGGTTACGGATAGATTTATAACCGTAACTACAGATATATTGTGCTCGTACTTTATGCACTATAATCGAAAGAAAACAATTTTCATGTAATCTAGGACATAATAATAAATTACCGCAATTTCGAGCGCCATTTTCATTTTGCGTTTTGCACTGTGCCGGCAACTTCTTCGTCGTCGTTGGCCCATTAAGGGGATGTGCATATATACTATACATACATATATATATATATCTGTGTATATAAACGGGGGTTAACTGAAGAGTGAGTTAGAGTTTTATTGTAATAAGCAAACTTTATAAATTTTTTCGAAAATGCCAAAATGGGTTAACTTAAAAGGGAATTATGAGCTCAGTGAACTCCTTTTTAGATCAGGAATGCCCACACAATGCTTATGGCTGTGCACACACTAAAGAAAAGCACTTGTCAAACAACAAGAACTACCAGAAAGTGTGTGTATTCGATGGCTATACAAAAACAATTGTGCTGCTAGGGCATTTGCTGTGGTCATCTCTGTTCTAAATAGTCAATTTATAACATTACAAGGTATTAGGTATTTTCATTGCTGCTATTAAAACACCTTTTATAGGTCTTGTTTAACTAAGGAAATGAGCAAGTGAAGCAGCGAGCTCAGACTTGACGGTTCAGTACACACAAAGTTTTACAGTTTTCTCGAAATATCTTCATTTTTGAAGCTACATACCAGAAATCTAGAGCGCAATGCAGTAAAGCAGGGGTGGCCAAGCTCATTCAGCAAGCCACGCATTGGTTGTTGTTTTACGCAAAGGTATAGCAGGTTCATGCATGCTTAATGGGCTACGTAAAGCAAGAAAGCACAGAAATGTTTAAAATGTTTAAGTCCCGGAAGGGACTGATTTGTAACTCTGACTTCGACTGACTTGCAGAAATTCAGTGAGAAATGACTTCGGCAAGCATTCGGCACTTATAAGTGAGTATAACCGAATGCGGTCGTCCCCCAGGGACTATAGCTGGGGAACTCTGACGTAAAGCAATAACAAATTCATATGCGTTCTCTCCTCTTTTTCTTTCTTTTGACGGCACGTAACAACTTTATATGTGTCTCTCTTCTCTCTCTCTCCTTTGTCTCTGGCAAATTCAAACGCAATGTTGCTTAAGCGCAGTCAGCGTAGGTAAGCGATTGGCCTCGATCGCCTCGCTCGCAGTGGCCAAACACTTTACGCTGTTCACGCCGACACACACACACAAACCAAAATCTGGTTTCTCTTTCCACTTCTTATGGCTGTTGTTGTTATACGCGGCCGTAAACTCATTCTGGGCATCCCTATAGTAAAGCTTTATTTTGAAACCATTTCAATGGGCATTGCAAGTATGGAATCTTCTTTGAATTCAGCAAGACTATTTTCTTTAATCTTGTTTTAGATTTGACTGAGCTAGGTCAATCAAAAGGGCGAAATGAGATATTCTTGTAATTCATTCAGATTTAGATAGAACTTAGAAAAAGGCAATATGAAGTGTTTAATTACCTTAGATTAATCCGATGAGGCAACTGCCACTATTCTAGATTAAAGTTTATAGAGGCCAGAGAAACAGTTTTCAATGAGCAGAACTTTTATTCGTATAATCCGGAGTTTACATCGATTCTTTCTCTTGAAAGATATATTAATATGTATAACCTAATTTTTGGCTTTTATATGGGAATAGCACACAGCAAAGACAACCACAAAAATGCTGCACAAATGTTTTCCCACCTTGCAGAAGACCTTTTTCCTTGCACTGAACAAAAATCACGGATATGTCTAACAGTATCAGACAGTACAAGACATTGCTAGTCGATCACACTGAAAACGCGTGCTTGTTTAAGTGCATAATGAATGATGTGATTGTATTTTTGTATCATTGCCACACAAAAAAACCATTTCAAAAGCACGTTCTCAACGAATGAAATATGCAAAAATCCAACAAACAAATTAGTTTAGACTTCGCTGTATTGGTTGAATCCGAAACAGAACTAAGAGTGTAATGGTTCCATCTAATCAAAGTGACCCACAAAAACGGCTTTTTTTCAACTAATCTGGAAATTGTTGACTGACTTTACCTCTATTCTTATTTAAAGTCACTTTACTCAAAAACTCTGCAGAAATATTTTGATTCAAAACTTGCTTCAAGGCATCTTAGATCGCAGAAACAACTGTTCCTATTGTTTAGGAAAACCGGTTAGCATTAAGAACTACTCGGCTTTATTTTGTTGATTTTATTGTCCATTTTATCAAGGTATTTCAGATGAAGCACTGTCTTTACTGTGAACTTTCATACGTTCTCCTCATCCATATTTCTCAAAGGTATGCTCATTTAAAGACTCAGAACAGCGATGCCCAGCCGTATGCTCTTTGAGTACGTTTGGTTTTTGTAATTGCACCGAAGATAGGAAATCAATGATCGTATACATGCTAGGCGCGACGTGCAAACGATTTCGTATGTGTGTGCGTCGCGTAGAACAAAAACCGGTTTTGTTCTCTTCTTTGATTGGTGTTTGCGCGCGCAAGCAAACTGACCAACAACAATTTCATTATGGGTATTGATGCTTTTCTTTGTGAGTATTGGTGAGTGCTCTGTCGTATACCCAGCCAACCAGCGGAGTCCGCCAGGTGCTCCATTAGGACTCCCTGTACGGTGCGGGAGTCTCCGAAAAGTGTCCCAAAGGAGCATATCCGCCAGAGAAAAGTGCCTTTTCAATATATATGAAAAAAGTGTGCCTAAAGGACCTCTAAAATGAGTGATTTCGGCGTCCCAGAATGCTCACTCAGATAACCCGCAAAGGCTCCGTGCGGACTGCTCTATTAGCCCATGGTTTTTTGATAAGGACTCCTTAAAATATACAAAGATAACCTAGACGGAGTGTTTCGGGATTGGTTTCGGTGATCCGATAATGGTTCGAAGAGGAGTACCTACGGTTTTTCAAAATGCTTTTAATTTTATTTATAATTAATAAATTTAATATATATATTTTTTTGTTATTATTGAACAAAAGAAACATCCACAAGATAATGAATTGACATAACGGGATTCAGTGCTCCTTCAATGATACCATGCGGTGTTCTTTTGGACTCCATTATCACTCCTGTTTCGGAACGCTCCGAAAACGCTCCTTTGAGGTGCTCCTTTGGGAGTCCCTTTTTACTTCTACTTCGGTGAGCTCCGCATATGGCTGGTTGGGATGCTGCTTTTGAGCATGCCTGCTCTAGAAACACACAGATGCGTAACATTTGAGTGCTGTCATTGTATTCAATTGTTCGGTTTTGAGCTAAGTCGTCTTCGTAGTTTTTGCCTGATATTGACTTGTATGGCCGTGGACCATCTTTGTATTTCAAGATTAATTTGTCTGCGTATTCGATTTTAATGCCATTTGAAAACTTGACTTCTGCATCCCAGAAATTTCTACATATTTTCGTACCAACGATTTGATTTGGAACTAAACTAGGAAGGGACATGAATATAAACATTATTTTTCTGAATAAGTTGCATCAAATGAATAAAGTATTAAATTTTAGCTGTTGGTCCTTACATTATTACATTTGTAATGATCACTTAATACTTGTTATACTACCCTCGCTTAATAGCCCAGCCACGACAACAACAACAACAAATAAAACCCGCCATGGCATAAACGACTTACTTGTAAGCCATAATAGGTAATTATTTGAAATTTATTACTATGCTTTGGATATTATGCGCTCAACTTTGCAATAGACCTTAGAAAAAGGCATAAATACTGCAAGTACAAATGTTAAATGACAGACAATGGTATTTACCTTTAGTATTAAGTTGTTTTTCTATCGAAACTTAAATTTTATACTAATAGCCCATTTCCACTAACATCATTTCTTATCATTTTCATATCTTAAAATTTTGTTGTTTCCATTGACAAATTGTCATTTTTTGACACGTTGACAAAAACAGACGCTTTGTTTGTTTTAAATAACAGGCGGGACTCAAACTCACGTGAACTTTTTGGAATATTTATGACATACCCGTCAGGAAAGCAATTTCTAGGAGCGAACGCATTGCCATCGCCCTGAACTATCAGCAGAAAGCTAAATATACAACTTATTTTGACTAATTTATATTTTAAGCAAAGCTGCGCCTAATTTTTAACTTCTTTCTTCATGAAAATGACAGAAATGAAAGGCAAAATGAAGTGTCAAATCGTATAGAAGAAATGATATAATTTTCTTAATTTCTTGTTATTTCAAAAAAATAAAATTTCATTTCTTTGGTGGAAATAAGCTATTAAATGTTTATGCCATTAAGCAGGAATATATGCGTATGTTGGTGTTGCACTTGGCTCCTTGAAGCAGTGTTTCATTTCATCTGCTTTTGACAAAAACAGAAGCCGCAGTGGAAGACAGCAGCACAACACGATTATTGAGAAAAAGTGAACAGCAGCAGCAGTCGTCGGTTCAACATTTTTGATTTAGATTCTGCTTTTGTTCAGCAGCAGCAGCAGGTGTTCGGATTCAGAAGTCGACGGCAGCGCAAGCACCGATAGACTATTAGGAGAGGGTTATAGCTCAATAGAAGGGGGCTTAGCACAGTGGGAAAAGTTAATGGAGCTCCCTTTATTGAAAATTGACGATGCAAGAGCTAAAATTACCGTTCATTATTATAGAATGTTAAAATGTCATCTTATTTCTTATGAATGAATCCCGAAAATGGTCTATAAAGTGGAAGGTCTAATGTGGAAGGCGAACTTTAATTTACTATTGCAAGCAGAATTAGCTGTTTTTTTGCTTACTTTAGTGTGACCGTATTGAACATTTGTCAGTGTAACAAGGAAACTTCCACTTTTTGAGAATGATTTTGAATGGTTGCCAGTGGAAACTTTATACTGAAACATGCATGTCGATTAGGAAAGAATCGTATACCAGTAAATTTGAATTTAGTTTAATTTTAATGGGATTCCCATAGCGACAAATGTTTTTATTTTTAAGGTCACACTGTCACTGACTTTTGTGCAAAATTACATGTCAAAATATTCATTAGTGTTTGAAAAAGTGAATTTTTTGCTTTTTATAATGTCTGAAACTGTTTAACTAAGCAGTTCCATTAAATTATGTGTAAGGCATAAAATTTCTGCTGCCGAAACATTAAAAATGTTGCAGAAGGCCTTCGGAAACAAGAGCTTAATTCGCTTAAGAGCTCGAGCTTAAGCTTAACAAGAGCGTAATTCGTGATCATTTTGTCAAAAACTCTACGCATATCTTTTCGCAACCATCGTATTTGCCTGACTCAGCACTTTGAGACTTTTGGCTATTCGCTAAACTTAAGAGACCTCTCCATGGACACAGTTTTGAATCGATATAAGAGATACAAACTGTAACGAAGAAGGTATTGAAGGCTATACCCAAGAACTGATTCGAAACCGTTTTTTAAAGTTTAAAAGTGGACCAAAACCATATCTCAGTATTTATTGAAGCGATGACTTGAACCGTTTCGATAAAGATTCTGAGTCATATCTTACAACTGATTTGAGCTACGAACTGAAAACTTGGAGTGTAGGTTTAAAATATGGAGATTCATACGGTCTCAATTGAAAAACGAGAAGGCCAAGTTAACTTCATCTGTGCCGAAGTTTTTATACCATTGCAAATGCTGTTTTTGAAATGTCTAAGTTTAAGAACGCTAACATAAAGATCCAAAATTTTTTTAACTAAAACCCATTTTCCGACAGATAACCATCTGATTTCGACAAAATTTCGCGAATCTTTTTGAAAACATATCAAATTAACAATTGCCGAGTATAAGAAAGATAAAATTTAAAACAAACAAATTTTTCTCACTAAGACTCATTTTCCAACCGATCGCTCCTATGACAGTCTTAAGATATAGTCATCCAATTTCGACCAAATTTTGCGAATATATTTGAAAGCATATAGAATTAGTAATCAGTGAATTTAAGGACGCTAGCATTAAAAACAAAAAAAATTTCTTACTTAGAACCATTTTCGACCGATCGGTCATACGGCAAGTATAAGATATAGTCATCCGACTTCTACCAAATTTTGCGAATCTATTTGAGAACATATAAAATTAGTAACCAGCGAGTTTAAGGACGCTAACATTAAAAACAACAAAAATTTCTTACTAAGAACCATTTTCGACCGATCGGTCCTATGGCAACCTTAAGATATAGTCACCCGATGTCGATCAACTTTTTCAAATTAGTTTGAAAGCGTTTAATATTAATAATCACCGACCTTAAGAACGAAATACTTGAAAACAATATAGTTTTTTTCACTAAGACCCATTTTCCGACCGATCGGTCCTATGGCAGCTATATGTTATAGTCATCCGATTTTGACCAAAGTTTGCAAATCTGTTTGAAAGCATATAATATTAATAATGGACGAGTTTGAGCACGCTAACATTGAAAACAAAAAAGTTTTTCTCACTAAGACCCCATTTTTGATCAATGGTTCCTATGACAGCTATAAGATATAGTCATCCGATCTTAACCAAAATTTGAAAATCTGTTTGAAAGCATATAATATTAATAATGGCAGAGTTTAAGGACACTTACATTGAAAACAAAAAAGTTTTTCTCACTAAGACCCATTTTAAGACCCATGGTTCCTATGACAGCTATAAGATATAGTCATAGGATCTTAACCAAAATTTGCAAATCTGTTTGAAAGCATATATTATTTATAATGGCAGAGTTTAAGGACAACATAAAAGTTTTTCTCACTAAGACCGATTTTTTGACCGATGGTTCCTATGACAGCTATAAGATATAGTTATCCGATCTTGACCAAAATTTAAAAATCTGTTTAAAAGCATATAATATTAATAATAGCAGAGGTTAAGGACGCTATCTTTGAAAACAAAAAAGTTTTTCTCACTAAGACCCTTTTTTTGACCGATGGTTCCTATTGCAGCTATAAGACAGAGTCATACGATGCGGTCGGTTCTGATATATTAGCAGCGTGCACTAAAAAGAAGACTCTGTGCAAAATTTCAGCTAGATAGCTTTAAAACTGAGAGACTAGTTTGCATAGAAACAGACAGACAGACGGACGGACAAAGCTCAATCGATTTAGCTCGTCGGCCTGATCAAGCATATATATAGTTTATGGGGTCGGAAATGAATATTTCTATGCGTTGCAAACTTCTGGGCAAAATTAGGCTGCATTCACACTGTTCCATACATGAGACATGATAGTCTAGAACATGATACAATTAGACAAGGTAGTCCGCTCGGCAAAATTAGGTCCCTTATTGTATGTTTGACGAATTCGTGCGCATCAATGCTTACGCTATGACGGTCGGCAACGAACTGACAATAGGGGACCAAAACGAGAGCGAGCACTTTCCGAGCGGACTACTTTGTCTAATTGTATCATGGTCTAGAAGTCCTGCTTGTTGTTATGTTTTACATGTGCATAGCTTGTCAAATTCATAATAGAATCATGATGAAATGTAGGCCTACTAGATTATCATGTCTCGTGTGTCAAACAGTGTAAACTTAACCTAAAGCAGGGCATCCACACACGAATTTGTTCGACGAACAAATGTTTCAAACAAGAATTCGTTTGCCGACTAACCAGGCAAACATTTCTCACGAACATCATTTGCTTGAAAATCTCAACGAGTAAACATGAAAATATGTCAGCGAAAACTAATACAATCATGGCCTAGATGGCGAAACAAATTAGCTTAAAGCATTATTTCATCATTTTGGGGGCATTCAATAAATTCCAGCCACAATTCGTTGCTCATTTGGGCACGTGTTCACTCTACAAATATTTTTGACAAATGATGTTCGTGCACTTGTTCCCATCCATTGACGAACATGTTCGCACGAACACACGCAAGATAGAAACGTTTCTATTCTCTGCGAACAAAAAGTCGAACACAAAAATCTGTCACGAACATCTCCACTAACGATGAACATTTCGTCGAGCCCAACAAATTCCACTTTCCTTTAACCTTAAATGTAAAACACTTTGTATTGAATTTGAGAGGATTCTTATTTTATGAGACCCACAATTTCCTTTCTAGACCAGCTACTTTAATGCCTTATTAGCCAGTTCAAGCTGAACTGGTTTCGCCCTAAGTGCCTTAAGTCACTCATACATATTAAACAGGTTAAATAATACCAATTTTTCATGAAATCCAAAGCTAATTCCAACCAATTTGTTAATTTCATCATACACAAACAATTTCTGCCACATTTTCTTCGCCTGTTGCCCACCCTCGGAAAAACAAAAACAAAATGCGCTTGGCTAATAAGTTTTCATGCATGCAACTTTTTGTTTTTATTTTGTTTGTTGTTAGCTAACTGCCACAACAGAAAGTTCAATGCAGCTGCAATACAAACAACTTTATACCGTCAAAACTTTAGCAACAACAACACCAACAAGTTGTACTCTCACATGGATATTTCTTCTTTTTTAATGATCTGCACGAAGTAAACTTTAATTTATGTATAAATTTAATTTGATGCCGGAAAATGCATAAATTTAATGTTGTTTTGTAACGAAAAAAAGTAAAAAAAAACAAAGTACAACTTTCTTTGCAAATATATTTAATTTGTGATGTGACGATGGCATGGCAAATATTTCGTAATTTCGTAATTTCGTCAGTGTTGCATAAGTTTGCCGTTGGCTTAAATGAAGTAATTAAGTCAACTAATTCTATGTGAAACGCTCAAGGCTATCTAAGAAAAATATGTGAGAAATGTCTGCAGAAGAAACAGCTGCAATCGAGAGATTAATGAGGGTTACTTACGCACACACACACACACACACACACAAAGGAAGGGTTGATAAGGAATTTGATTAAAAGACCTGATGAGAAAACCTGAAATTGGCAAAAGTTACCCCCCAGTTCGTTCTTCGCTCTCTTAGACAATCCAAACATGTGCACTTAATTACAGTTTTGTTTTTTGGTTGTTTTATCATAATTGTTGTGAAAAAGTTGAAAATTATATTATGTACATATAGTATGGAAAAGTTTTACATAGATTTATAAGCAGAAAACTTTATCTCAAAAGATGGGCAGCGGGGGAAAAGTTGGCGCTGCAGCATCAAAAAATTTATGACAGTTTGGCAAAGTTTTTCCTATTTTTTTTTTTTTTTTTTTTGAATGACAAAAAATGTGAGTCTGAGAAATTGAAGGCGTTTTGGGTGTGTTATGCCCCACTACTGCACATGAGCATACCCCATCCTTGCTTGCACTCATTCACTCACTCTCTCTCTCTCCCATGTGTTGTTGTGGCTGCAATAGGAACTTTTATGAATTGAATTGCATAAATCATGTGAAGAAAAGTTTTGTTCTGTGGAAGATGAGGTAAGGACTTAAGGTATAAATTTCCAGTGACACGGAAATGCTGCACGAAGATGAAGCGGCGGGACTAGGGCTATGTATACTTGATATGGTAATTTATTATGTTTTTATTGCCTTTTGTTGTGCGATGAGCAAAAGCTGGGCTGGCCAGGGCTTTTACAGCCCTTGTTGGTCATTAATCTTTGTTATGGCACACACACACACACGCACACAGGGAACTCTTTCCCCTTTTGCACGTTATCCTTTTGTGCTGGTGCGTAACTTGAGTCGCGGCCAAAAAAAGTTGCCTCTACGCATAAATATAAGATACTTAATCGAGGGTATATTAGACTGGGTGGGGAAGTGAATTAGCATACTTGAAGTAATCTAGGAAAAGTGACTTACATCAAGTACCCGAGTGTGAGTTATGAATTGTAACGAAATGTGGCACAAGTTGTTGGTTACCATTGACCTCACTTTGTGTAGGTTAAAATTCTATCTAAAACTATGAAAATATGAAACTATGAGGAGGTGACCCCGGAAATCATCAGATATTTTCGTATAAACGCTGGTATTTCAAATTTAAAGTGTTACCAAAATGCTTGGTTATTAGATCAGATGGCGAAAGTGAAGCTAATTGAAACGGATTGTCCAAGTAGATTTGAACAGACAGTTCCAAATCGCTTAAATTCACCATCTGATCTAGCAACCCAAGATATACTTTTCACTTTACATTAGAGTCCGGCACGTCCCTATCTAAAGTGTACAGCGACATCGACAGTATGCGAGCTTATACAGCTCTCTTTTGCTACAACAATGAAGTGCTAAATGAGCGCGCTCTCGCCTTGCTAAACACGCACACTTAACGCCAAAATGAGCATGTATGTTTTGCCGGCCCCTGCTTTACATATAAAGCAGTGGTGTCCAAAATGACAAAAGCCTAACTCATGGAATAGCAACTCATAATTCAGCCGGCTTCGCAGCCGACACTTGTTTAGAAAAAGAGAATACGTGTGTTCTATAATAGAGTTTCACTCGCCAATTCACACCGAATGCTTATTATGCTAATAGAGAGAAACACAGTTACATTTTCGCGCTCTCTGCTTGGGGAACCCTGCTATAAGTAGTACGCTCGGCAGCTTGCTCTCTTTTGATGCGAGTGTTCGACTTTTTTGTTCTCTCCCAAGGCAATTGTTTGTTTGCTTATTTACTTCGTGTTTGGCTGCTACGCACACAAGCGCAATGCTTAATTGTGTGAGTTTGAACACCACTAATATTAAGTTATACAATTTAAATTTCAAATGCAAACGTTTATACCAAATTCTCTAGTGATTTCAGTGTCCCCCCCGTATTTCTCCTTTCTTTTTTGGTTTTGTTTTAAATACTTCTAGGATTTTTGTAAATCGAAAGTATGGAGTATTTGATTTGATCTTTCTGACAATTCTAAGTCTAAGTACTAAATTTTACAGGTCTGAATTCAAGCAGGAATTGCTTCAATTCATGACAAATTTCCATACTGATTCAGTCCTTAGTAATTAAAGCCCAGTCAGGTATTCTCTTGAGTTAAGTACTGAAACTATAACCCTAGGCTCTGCCTGTGTTATAATCCGGACCGAAAAGCATTCAGGGTAAGCTATTATTTGAATACCAGCCCTTCTAGATCGGTACTGAGCCGAATTGAAGGAATACTCTCCAAAACTTGACTCTGAAAAGCTCTCTATCTCAGCTATTTAGAAAATTTGGTTTTCAGAAAGATGTAACATTTTACTTGTTCCTGTTTGTATATAGCAGGGGTGCCCAGGATATGCTAAAGGCAGCGTGGAGCCACAACAACCACTAGAAATAGAAAGAGAAACCCGATTTATGTTTGTGAATAGCCGCGTGAATAGCGAAAAGCATTCGGCTACTACGAGCAAGGCGATTGAAACCAATCGCTCACCTATGATAACTTCGCATAAGCCACATTGTTGTTCCAGTTTGCCAGAGCCATAGGTGACAGAAGAGAGCCACATATGAAGTTGTTGTTGCAGATTTGCACGAGCCAACAACATAGCCCATAGGGCATGCTATACTTTTGCGTAAAGCAATCACGAATGCGGCTTTTGCGGAATGGGCTTAGAGCAGCGAGGGTCACCAGTTCCCCCTGGGGGGGGGCGAAGACATTTCGCTATTCACACATATACGAGCCGAACGCATGCCGAACGCATGAGGCCAAGAGAGTAAACAGACCTTCAAACGCTGGCTAGCCTTTGATGCGGCCAAATCGAAGCAGGCTCACGGCGCTTTATTTTCGCACACCAATACACTCTCACTTTTTGGCCTCGCTCTCGTTGACCAATGCTGGCTTAGAGTCCACAAAAGTTGTTCAAATTGCACTCATAAAAAGTTACTCAAATGGCTCATTTCTTCCACAAAGCAAAACATTAAAGCAGCGTTTGTCAACAAAAGCGAAGTCAATTAGTGACAGTCTATTAGTAAAAGTAAAATTGGCTCAAATAGCACCTCCAGGAGGGCCAGGGCCAAGCTTCTCTCAATCAATTGGCGTGTGTGCTTATAATTTTTCGCACAAGAGAAAGGGACCTACAGTTTAACGCCGAATCCGAACGGCAATAGTTAGAGAATTTAGCTTTTTCATGGCTAGTTACTTCACAGCTGGCGCCAGAAGCTGGTGAAAGTGATCGGGTGTGTAAAGCTTTTTTCTAAAGAAAGAAAAAACATTTTTCTATTAGATGGTCCGAGGCGGGATCGAAGACACAAACTCCCGCACCAACAGCCACACATACTACTGGTACGCCACGCCCGACCACTAGTGACAGTCTATTCGTAAGCGAAAAAAAACGTCTCTAGCCAGCTCTGACCTACTTCATCAACCGCTGGCAAAGAAGATTTAACATAGAATCATGATGTTAATTCCATTGTGACAAAGATACTTTACTCAAAATTATTGTCGATATAGGAAAACACGTTGGTTAAAGGGTGACGGACATAGTCAAAAAATAACTCAGAGAGCCAAAATGATCGCGAACAGCTGACAAATATGTGAGTGAAAAGTTGTTGGAGCAGCGAATTGTGCTGAGTGAAAAGGTGTTTGCTCTCTTGGCACAAGAAAGCTACAGAAAAGGCAGAGATGGCATAATTCATCATAATTTTTCGCTTATTATATTCTATCAAGAAAACTATGCTCGACAATTACAACGAATTCAACAGTACGAAAATCAACCGTCCACAAATCCTTATTTTGTTTTCATAACAATATTTCGAATGATCAATGGACAAAATTTATTTCAGATTTAAGTCACTATTACTTTACTAACTATGAACCGTTTCGTGTCCTCTATGCTGATTAATTAATAAATAATTAGCTCGGAAGCTTCTCTTCCTGCTATTAAAATTTCTATTTTAACTTATTTAGCCCGTAATTAACATTACTTTATGTTCTCATTTAGCGATTTCGTGTCACACGTTAGTGGCTGCGGCTCTCGGTCGGTTGGGCGGGAGGTGGGCTGCTATTTTGCCTGGGGTTCGCGCGTAACAGGCTTCGGCTTGGTGTCGCATAGGCCAATGGGCCAATGGGCCCAATAAATAGATTTGAACACGCTCTCACAGTTTCGATTTTCAGGGGAGAGAAGTGTGTGCAGAAACTACTGAGAGGAGAGCGCAATCGGTTATTGAGAGCATAACACTGTCGTTGTCAGATGATGAGCGGTCGGCCGTTAATTCATTTAATTTTTAAGAATTAATCGATTAAAGGATTGTATAAAATAAAGATTAACATTGTCACGCCTCAAAAAAAAAAAGATACATTAAATAAAAAGAAAAACTATGCTCCTACTGGGACTTGATCAAGTCTCCTACGGGGTGGGACCAATACCACGTCGTTCGGTAATGCCTCTACCTCCACCCCTCCCTTCTAATAAACTCTGAAACTATTGAATCAAGAAAGTCAATGTCTAAAATTAATTCTTGGATCAAGAATTTTCATTCTTACCGTACTTCTGAGATCGAATATTCTTGATTCAAGTATGAAGCTCTCTATTTTTGTTTTTTCTAAATCGGTGTATTCTCAAAGAAAACTGTAATCTACTGGGTATCCACTTATTCGCTACCTGTTACCCCACTCAGATCCTGCCTGCCTGCCTGTGTGTGTTTGTGTGTGTGTGTGTGTGTAAGTGCGTGTGGTGCAAATTTAATTGCGCAGATAAATTTGCGCCAGGCTAATAAATTAATATTTATGGTCGCACAGATCTGCATAATTGTAATTTGCTGTAATTCTCACTGTTTTGGCCCAACAACAGTTTTTGGGATTTTCTTTTCAAAAAATTTATGCAATTTTATTTTGGTTACTTGTTGTTGGCCCGGGGCCACAAAATTAGTGCCATGTAAATGTAAATGTATCCTCAAGATGCACATAATATACATATTTATATATATATGTATGTATATATAGTATATATATTTAGTGCATATGTCTGTTATAGTTGTTTGTATTTTATCTCTTACGTTTGTGCTTGTTTTTTATGTCGTGCCATTTCAGCGAAGCTCGGCAACAAAGCATAATAAAACTAATTGTCTGTGCTTCGCTCTCACACACAGGGCACACACACACACACACACACACTTGAGCAAAGAACGAGCGAGAGGGGAGAGAACAGCGGGCCACATGTTTGCCATATTCTGTCGCTTCCTTGGTTTTTAGATGGAGACTACATGCCACATACAACAAAGTTTCGCGAAATTTTGTTCTTTGCAAAAAATTTTGAACGCGCCGCATTTATTTTATTTTGCGTTCTTCTCTCTCCGCCTGCTTCATTTCGGTCTCTGTCTCCGTTTGCCACAATGGGTTGCGCCTGAGTAACAAAATTTATGCGACCCGCCATTTCGCCATTTTGCATTAGTTGGGCTCCCCAACCCCCCCGCCTGTGGGGCAGAGGGAAGGGGAGGGGTCTGAATGCAGCTGCAGCTGCTTTTGTTGTTTGTTATTGTTGTTGTTGTTGTTGTTGCTATTGCAAATTTCTCTTTTGTTTGTGGAACACATGGTAGTTACTAAGAAAATGTTCTTGAACGTTTGAGATCTATGTGGGAAATATGCTAATGATAAAAGTTGGAATCCAAAAATGTCTTAAATTTGTGGTAACTTGAGAAAATATGAGGCAGGCAAAAGAACCAACAAAGTGGTCAGCCTTGCCTCAGAATCATTAAGATATATTAAGCATAAGCGACCAAGTTATAGCCAAATGCATCGTGCAAATCCGAAATTGTCTTTTTTTGAAATTTATTGTACTAATTTCAAGTACAATTTTTGGAAGATGATTTTTCTCTCAAGATGATGATACAGTTGGTTTAAGAGGAAATCTTTGGAAAAAATACGTTACCATAACTTCGAGATGATCTGCCTCTAAAAGTGAACCGAACCCCCTTTGGTTTAGAAAATGGCTTGTGTCATTGTACACAGAGAAAACAAAATTGGCTGCACGACGGTTTTCTACGCGCGGCGTGTGGATATTCAAATCCTACGTGTGTAAATTCTAAACGAAAAATTTAGCTCTAAAACTGATCTCCACACGAAACGTGTAGTTTTTCTACACAAACGTTTAGAATTACAAATGCTAAATGCTACATGTTGGAAATCTACACGAAACGTGTGTAAATTTCAGTCCCGTATATAAATGATCAGAGCACTGAATTCGAACTTTAGAATTACAAGCAAGCAAAAATTTGTGTATGTTTTCAATAAAAGTACATTTTATTCTGCACGTAGTTTTCTCATTACTAAACGCGGCGTGCACAAAAGCTACACAAACGTTATGGATTGACAATTCCGGTCGAAACGTGTAGAAATCCTACATTTTAGGTGGGTAGGTAGTAGGTAGTTTATCTAGTAAAGATGAAGTAAAAGACAAGTTGCAAGTGCAGCAATTTCAAAATATCACTTTTTCTTTATTTTCCTTAAGGTGCCTTTACACTAGTCATATATGTATCTCTCAAGGGACTCTCTGACAATAGTGTACTAGCAAATCAAATATCTCTAAATATTTAGAATATTTAGCCTTCTTTGATGTAATTGGACAGGTTCAATTTAATAAGAGTTTCTCTTTAGAGAATTTTGACAACCGACTATTAACCGACAACTTTACTGTTACAGTAATAGAGGCTACATTCCTATTTCAAAAACAAGTCAGCTTCGGAAGAGATCTATGTGAAATAATCAGGACTGCAGAGATCCGGTTCCCCAGCTCGAACCCAAATTTACCGATGGTAAATGTTCGAAAATTGGAAATTCGAGCTCACGACTTACCCAAATATTTAAGCTTCAACAAAACATCTTCTGCCATATTTACACAAATGTAGTTGTCTTTTTGAATTTCAAAAGATGACCGCAATCAAAATTTGTATTTGGTGAACGAGTCGTATGATTAATTTTTTTCAAGACTTTAAGGCCCTGTCGCTCGCGTTTAAAATTAAAATTAAATTTTTTGATTTCCCCAAATATGATTTATACAACAAATACTAGCTTTGGGAATGCTGTGAAACCTACTTTTTCCATTTTGCCGTTTTGAGGAACGATCTAATGTAGATGTATATCATACCCTGATCAAGTTTGTTTCAGAATTTTAAAATTCCTCCTACTCCACCTTTAAACAGCTCTTAAGTTTGTACCTCGTTACTTAATATGTATAAAGTTAGGCCCAATATCTAGATATTCTGAAAACCACAATAAGATCCGAGCAAAAACACCGAAGTTATGCAAGTGCGCCGCACCTTTTATTTAAAATATCTATATTATTTTAAAATGAAAAGCGACCTGCTTCAACAGCAGTAAATTCAAAATATTGAGAAGCATGTCAAGCCACATGAAAATATATTCATTCGCAGAAATTAGCTCAATATTAACTTAGAACTTGGCGAATGAGTATTAGAGAACAAATTTGCACTGCCTCCTAATTTTGCTGGTGCTAAACGATAGTGCCCAAAAAGATACTTTATAGTAGTATAGTAAAATGACAAATATCATAATCGCATATCTTTCCGAGGCGATATATCGGAAATCGAATATTTTTTAGTGATATTTTAGTTTTTAGCGTTCGGTCACACTGTTGCAAATAACTGTTTCTTGTGCTCTGGACATGTAAAGCAAATTGTTTAAAAGTTATTTTATTAAAGTTGATGCACAGAAATCGCAGTGCAAGCTGTGCAATAAAGTTTTAAAGTTTTAAATATTATGGTGCACTTAAAAGCAAAGCATAGTTTGAATGATATTGACTTTTGGGAATTTATGAGAATTTTAATTTACTGTTGATTACCATGGGTCGGGACCCCATTAAGTTCTGAATGGAAGAGAAAGACGCATTGACAGTGCTTTCTGACTTGGCATTGTCATATCTTATTACACCGGAAAGCTCCGTGCCATCGGTACGCTTGGCTTCGGCTATAAAAAGTGTGGTTTCTGACACCAAAAGTCGAATGAGCACATAACTCAACGGGTCTTCCTTAAATCTCTGTCTACTATTATTGGTAAAATCAGAAGTTTTTACGTTTCTTAAATTTAACTGAATAAGTTTTTTGTGCCTTGTAGTTCGAATGCTCTATTTTGAAAGATGATGAATTTAAAAAGTAAACACTTTTCGGTCCCATATATTTGAATTCATGAATAAGTTTGCAGAATTTCTTATGTTATAAATGAAATAAGAAATAAATATCTTTTGATAATTTAATCTATATACATTTAGGGCCGATTTCACATCTTCTGCAAAGAGCTATCTGTAAGATAAACTACCAAATAACAGTATAAATTGTGAGCTTATCTGACACATAGCAGCTATCTGGAAGTAGTGAAGTAGGGAAATCGGCCCTGAATCTTTATTATTTAAGCGCACTCAGACTGTAGCTCATATTACGTGTCAAATTACGCCTTAATTACCTCAAGAGACCTGTTCATTGTTGAGATCCGGGTTTATCGAAATATTTATATCGAAATGATACTTTTTCTATATCGTCAAAAATATCGATACAGATATTTTTGAAATTTCCGACAACCCTAGTTTATACCGATTTCTTGATCTGACAAGCTGACTGAAAGCACAGGGTAGATTATTCTCAATGATGTCATGAAAAAACAAAGGTTGCATACTTTGTAGCGCATTTGTTGTGACAAACGTTGTTTTGTGCCTAAAAAGGGGTAATCCGATAGAGCTTAAAGTTGTCAGGAATATCCAGTTTTGATTTTAATTAAATTATAGAGGTTCCGATGATACAGAAAGGACGTTATTCTAGAACTTGACTGCATTTAGACAGTTTTATAGAAACTGAAAAGATTAATTGAAGTCGCAGAGCAATAGGAAGAATCTTGGTAAGGCTCCTTTCGTTAATCTAGGTGGAGATTTTTCCTTCAACTCGAGTTTCAACAGAAACTTTTTCAACTGGAACTCAAGTTCATATAAATATAAATATCAGAATAAGGGCTGCAAACCCCATCATTTTTTCCGAGCTCCGAAATTTACCAATGGTTTATATTTCAAAGTTTAAGGATCGAGGTTTTTAGGTGAAGGTTTTGTTTCGAACCTTGGTTCGTTTTACGCTTTACCAAATTTAAATTGGAAAATCAATAAGTTTGTTAAATGTACAAAACAATATTTCGAATTTCTTCATATATGGAAAAGCCTGTTTAACCTAGACTTGAGTCGATGATGATTTAGAAAATCCGAAGGCTAAAATAATAATCGTTTCAATTTATGAAAGACATTGGCGAGCGTCAACATTTCGGAAATAACTTCAAAATTGTCATCTTCTGAAAGTGATCTTAAAGCCATACTTAAGTTTTGTAGGAAAATAGTATTGCATAGTATAAACTATAACAATCATAATTGATTTCACTAAGGCATTTTTTTTATTAAAATCAATTAATATGCACTTGGATTTAACTCAAAACATAATTAAACATCAAATTTCCATAGTCTCTTTTATATAAATCATCCACGGAATTTGAACTTGAGAATTACAAGTGGTCTTGTAATTTTAGGCAGATGATAGATTGAATTCAATACAAGTAGTATCTTAGACGCTTTGCTACCAGCATGTGCAATGGCATTCCATTGCCCCGAGTTCGAATCCTCGCTAAGTAAGTACAAATTTTCATATACAATTTAATATAACTAGTGTTGGGTCCTCTTTAGGGATGATAAAAAAGTTTCATATGTTCATATTTAAATTTAATTTACGAATTCCATATTTAAAGCTGAATCAATGTTCAAAATGTTAAAATCAAAGTGTAAATATTAACATTTCAAAGCTTCTTTCCCTCAGTGTATAATTATTGTTTAACCGAACCGATAACTTAGGTTCGGAACAGATTCAGTTTCAAATGGGTTTGAGGTTCTGCTCGCTGTGAAGAATAAGTCGGAATTCCAGACTTTAACCGGTTCGGATTCGACAAACAACACTGAAAGTGTGCAAGAATCAGTTGTATCGGTGTATATACTTGTATGCAAGCAAATGAATAAAACTGTAAGTGATATTTTGTAGTCTTCAGAAATTCATAACAGTTTTCTTAAGAAAACATATATCGTGTTATACCATTTCATACATTTTTGGCATTTACTAGTTAAACGTTTAAGTCGGTCCTCTGACTTTTAATTTATATTTTGTTTTGGTTCTCTTTCAAAAACCTAATTTTTCGCTCTGTTGCAACATTTGCCCAGAAACTCTGCTGCATGCCTCATCAATCTCATGCAATTTGGCTCATTAAATCTAAAGTGCAATATATTTCACGTATATTTTTTTTGTGCTCTTTGCTTCAGTTTTTTTTCCCCATTTACTTCACAGTTGTTTTTCTTTTTCTTTTTTTTGTATTTACCATGTGCCAATTTTTCGAACAAGAAACTTAATTAATTCATTAAAAATGTAAAAATTGCATGCTTCAAGCTCTCGGTGCAAATGAATTATTAATAGCGAGAACAACAACTAGCCCAAGACTCGTACTGTGTGGAGGGGAGAGCGGGGTATACATATACATATACATATACATATATATATATACTCGCATCTATTTATTCATATGAAAAGGTTCTCCCGGATGTCAGCAGCTGTTTGGCTCTTTGTGTGAGATTTTTGCAAGTGTAATCAATGCCAGCGCTTTTTTTTTGTATCTTGTATCTTTTCTTCTCTTCCAGTTCAGTTCAATTCAATTTCAATTGATTACGCTTTGCTTTTAATGCTGAGTGTGGCCACATTTGACGATTATTGATTACATCGTCTGGTAGCTGAAATCTCACCTCAAGATGATTGGTTGATGATTAGTCAGCAGCGCACACCCACTCAGAGCCAACAACCTTCGACTTTTTGGGGATACAAATCCATTGTCACGACCTTTAAAGTTCATGTGAATAAACGTTGACGATGACTGAGTCGATTTATTTATGCGATTAGCACAGTTTCTTTTAAATTTCCTTTCTTTTTTTTCATTTTTAATTAACAAAATGGTAGTCAACTTGTTTAGTTTTCAAAAGGGTTGTTTGCTTTGTTTGAACCCTCCACAAAAATTTAAATAAATAAATTTATACGAATTTCTGTACAAAATATTTTCACATCATCTAAACTATTTTCGAGGGGGGTGCATTTTTTGGAGGGTTGATTTCATCTCACCCTTCACAACTAGTAGACCAACCCAATCGATCAATAATCATTTTAATAAGTTACGTTTGTAGGGCAAACAATGAAAACCTGAACAACGCAGAAATGAACTACCTTAATATGCTAAAAGAAAGGGAACTTCAAACACTAAAAAAAGCGAGTGTCTATGATGAAAGTATCAGCTTTTTTATTTAAGGGTGTAAAATATGGGAAAAGTTTTTAACTAGACCAAAAGCTGATCAAATTTGATCGAAATGGTGTTTTATAATCTTCAAATTAAAATTGCGCGAGAATGGTATATATCCTAAAGAAAGTTAATCTTAAGATGGGTGCTGCATTTACTTACTTTGGAACAAAAAGCGGCTATCTTAGGAGCAATGCTATCAAGTTTTTGATAAAGTCTCTCAGACTTTAAGGCGATTCGTAACCAAGAATCAAACTTCTACTTCTTCTAGCATAATATGGAATTTAAGGGTAGAAAGCGCACGAAACGCTCTTCGGCGGTAAAGAATTGAAGACAAATTAATGTACCCTTAAGAATTATCGATGAATTTCAAAACCGAATAAATCGGGAATTTTTTAATCTCCAGGCCTAATTGGGGGCTTAAGTAATAAGGCTAACCGGTTCAACTTATTGAACTCAACTCATCCTTCAGCTCCTCCCTTGGTGACCCCTGCTAACAGAGCGATGTTCCCGCAAAACTGCTGGCTAACGTGAGCGGCAAAGAACTAACCTAAACTAGCCAAGTGCATAAAGTGCTGCTAAGGAGGATCATTGGACAGATAGCCCAACCACCTAGCAGCAGCCATAAGCAACAGAATTAATTACAACAAATTGGTAAAACAAACACCTTCAAACAAAAAAACCATAGCCGAAATTCGGGCTGCGAATTTAAAATAGTGTAGTTCCTATGTCTTTATTCGCCCCCTTCAGAGTTTAAATACTAACTGGATGTTTGTTTGAAGTGTGAACAGCAAAACAAGTCCGCTGATGAGAGAATTTGGTTATTCTCGAAACAGCGATCGTTGTACGGACATACCCAATTGCTATTCCAAAATGTTGTAATTAATATCTGTTGGTTTGTGTTGGTTATAAAAAGGCTTAAAATCAACCAAAAGACCTTGAGCTAGCCTAGCCAGTTGTAACATTGACTAAAATTGTGAAGAAACTCAATTAGCAAGCGAAAAACTTTGCTTAAGTTTTGAGATCCACAATTATCAACCAAAAGTATTAGATCAGGTAAGACAATACGGTTTGTCTCGATTAAACGGAGCTAATATAGTGTTTTTTTCAAGGAATCCAAAGAATTGTGCTTCAGAAACCTGATCTCTTTGAATATCAATCATATAGGTATAACTTTTAGCGGGCTTCAGGTCAATAAGTTATGTTTTTGTTCATAACTTTTCTAAAACAAAACACACACACACACACCACAAAGGAGGCTGGTTGACTATATAGTTATTTCATGTCAATCATAAGCAGTTTTTGCCTTCTGCAGGTTAGTACAGGCTAACTTATGCCAGCAATGTTATAACCGCTTGGGAATTCAAAGGCAGACTTATAGCAAAATCCAACATCAGCAACCAAGCTCTGTGCGTGTGCCGTAAATTGTCGTCAACAGGAGGGGCAAGACATTTTTTGACCTCCATAAAATTTTCCATTTTCATTATAATAATGTAATTTTGCAACAATATTTGCTTTTGTTGTAATATTTTTATTTTGTTTTTTTTTATTCCTCCAATATTTTTGGGTCTGTCAACTCAAAACAATTACGAAATATTCTCAAATTTTTTGTGGACAAATCTTCTAAGTATTCTAGAAATGAATAAAGTTCAACTCTATCGGAAAAAATTGGTAATTGAAGTGAGAACATTGTGCTACAAGTGAGAAAACCCGTTCTTACACTGTCTTGACTTCAATGTACTTGAAATGCAGAGAAACGAACCAACCCGAAACCGAACCGCTAATTCAGCTATTAACCCGAACCGTTTTTCCGGTTCGGTTCGTTTCGGCTCACTTTGTCTGTTAGTTAGTTACCTAAGGAAAAGTTTTTTTGAGGCAAAGTTTTTCCCTACTTCCTGCTTTCTTTCGTCTGCGCAGGAGTCTTCTGGCTAGCGTGTTGTGGTAACTTCTTAGTCTCTTCACTTAATCACTTGACTGTTTATTGATTATGTCACCAATCCTAAAAACACTGAGGTCACTTTTCAAATGTCTTGTGCACATATATGTACCAGGGTGCTTCCGATAGTCTACACGGACACCTCTACTAAAGGACACAGATCTTTTTCAGATGGGAATTCACAGCTATTCCATATACTTGGATCCTATATCTCCAGGCAGGTGCTATGATAGCTTGTTCGGAGTGAGAGTTTGAGTTCATCCCAATTTCTTTACTCTGCCTATAGTGACCTTACAAGCGCGCTGATGAAAAGGCCAAACGAATTAAGCTCGATTTCAAGAACAAATTTTTTGAAAATACAAAAATGAAAATTTTTTTTATTATTTATTAGTTTTCATTAGTTCTGAATGTATAGAAAAGGAGGAAATGGTACAAATTAGAGATGGTTGCATGAGCAGTGGGTACAGACGAAACCCTTAAGCAGTTCGGAAAATATTTTAAAATCCTTGGAACAGCAAAAGATGAATTTATCAAGGTTCCTGAAGAAGTTGTTCGGCTTGGGTCCTTTGTGACCACTTGAACCGGACATTGAATCGAACCGAACATGAACTAAGTTTGGAACTTCCCAAGCCTAAACCCAAACTGGACACCCTATATATGAAAAGAGGTACGGTTTGATACAATCCCTTTAAACTTGCTGAAAATTTTGTTGGAAAAAATATTTGTAAGATCCGTCCTTAAAGTCATGTCTTTTACCCCACTACTCCTCAGTATTCTCCTCTGAAATCATCGCAATCGTCGAAGCTCTGCAAACCCTAAAAAATAAAAGAGGGAAATATTGCATCTGCTCAGAGACTCACTCTCCGCTATAGACGCAATAAACAACATCAACAACACTGAACATTATACATCCCTAGCACGTCACATTCTTACGAAATCATTTCCAAAATTCAAACTCCTATGGGTACCTGGACATACAGGCATAAAAGGAAACGAATTAGCTGATGCTACGGCAACCACTTACCATAAGAGAAAACATAAGCATTCAAGATATAAAAAAAATACATTAAAAACACACACCTAACCAAACTTCAATCTAACTTAAACGAAACTTCCAACTGGTACCAAAACATAAATCCAAACAAACTCTACACCTACAACCTATTTAAAAGCAGTCGACAAAATCTATCTCGAATGGACCAAATTAAAATAACACGCCTTAGACTTGGACACACTAGGATCACACACTCACACTACATCGACAAAAGACCCAACACATGCACACTTTGCAATAACCGAATTTCAATAGAACACATTCTCAACTCCTGCCCCTCCCACGACATGCACAGACAAAGAATACTCGGCATTAATAACCCATTGCAACTCCTTTCCAATCCTACAACCTCAAACATTTTCACTATTCTGAATTATCTTAAGACTACAAACTTATACCACTCTATATAACAAATACTATTCATCAATGTAAATGTTATACAAACCACAATCCAATAACAATTTAGAAACTAAGCTCACATAGCTACATATATAGTATGTACATTTAAACACTCAAAGAACCCAGAGCTGAAGGCCTTAATCGCCATTGCTCCGTACTTGCGATTTCGACAAGGAAATAAAGCACAAGTCAAGTTGAAAAATAGAGGAAATCTAACTTCGGCTCGACCGAAGTTTATATATCCTTGTAGCTTGAAGGCGCCACTATTTTGAACATTTGCTTGACAGTTTGTTATATGGCAGCTTTACTATATATTCATCTGATTTGATCAAACTCCTTAAAATTGTGTGGAAACTGATCAAGTTTACAACTGGAAGGAGTAAAGACGCTACCATTGAAAACAAAAAAGTTTTTCTCACTGGAACTTCTTTTTCGACCTATAGTTCCTGTGGCAGCTATATGCTATAGTCATCCGATTTGGATCAAACTTGGCATAATTGTGTGGTAGCATATAATATTGATCAGTAACAAGTTTGTGAGCGATAGCATTGAAAACAAAAAAGATTTTCCTACTAAGACTTTTTTTCAGACATATCTTTTGTATGGCAGCTATACTATATAGTTGGCCGATTTTCATACAAGTTGGTGGAATTATGTAAAAGCATAGAAAACTTAGAAATACGACGTTTTAGCACTTTTGCGTTAAAGACAAAAAAGTTTTTCTAACTAAAACTAATTTTTCGACCGATAGTTCCTATGGCAGCTATATGCTAAAGTCATTCGATTTGGATCAAACTTGGCATAATTGTGTCGTAGCATAGAATACTGATCAGTAACAAGTTTGGGAGCGATAGCAATGAAAACAAACAAGATTTTCCTACTAAGACTTTTTTCAGACATATCTTTTGTATGGCAGCTATACTATATAGTTTACCGATTTTCATAAAACTTGGTGGAATTATGTAAAAGCATAGAAAACTTAGAAATATGAGGTTTTGGCACTTTTGCGTTGAAGACAAAAAAGTTTTTCTAACTAAAACTATTTTTTCGACCGATAGTTCCTATGGCAGCTATTTGATATAGTCATCCGATCCGGCCGATTCCAAGAAATGTGCAGCGTATTTGTACCAAAAGGCTTCGTGCATAGTTTGGTTAAGATAGCTTTAAAACCGACGGAGGAGATAGCATAGAAACAGACGGTCATGGCTATATCAACTCAGCTCATCATGCTGATCAAGAATATATATAGTTTGTGGAGTCGGAGATGCTTCCTTCTATGCGTTACAAAGTGTACTAGGGTATTAAAACGACAAAACAAACAACGTCCAATTTCAAATGAATGTGATCTATTAGACTACGACTATAGATCAGAGTCCGGCACGTCTCAGTCTCCAGTATATTGAACAGGGCTCTGCGGCAGCGACGTCGACACACCGACAGTATACGAGTTTATACTGCTCTCTTTTGCAACAACAAAGATGTGCTAAATAATCGCGCTCTCTCGTTGCTAAACACACACACGCAACGCCAAAATGTCCATGTGTGTTTTGCCAGCCCCTGCTATAGATTGATGTGGTAAAGAGCTTGGTAAGCTAGAGGTGTCTTCCTGAACAAAAATTTGTTAAAATTTTGACCGAAAATAGAGCTAAAAATCTGTCAACTATGTAAGAATCTATGAACCAAGTCTCGTACCAAAACCTTAGGTTCCATATGTACAAGAACCGGTGCGCGAACCGAACCTAAGACTTTACAAGGAGTTTGAACCGCCAGACCGAACCTTCAGCAGAATTTTACATATTTTATAATTTTATTTTCTTTAGGAAATGAATCTATTTAGGTTCTGGTTTCGCACTATTCGAAAAAATTCGGAACGGCTTCTGCCTCGTGACTAACTCTGGTATATATCCTGTTGATTAAAGCATTATAATGTAGTTTCACCACAGAAAATGAATCTTTTTGTAAAATTCAGCTCAACTTTTTAATACATTTGGTCATAATTTCTTGAAAACACTCGAAATAGAGTTCTAGAGTTCATTTCTGACGCTCCAGCGGCTCTCTAAGCGAATTCAAAACACTTCAGTACCATTTTCTAAGCCAGAAATAATCCAATTGGTTGCATTTCTAGACGATTCTTATTCAGAAAAATCAAAAGATAATGCCTTACACTTCAAGTAATTGTGTGTGTGGATAGTTTCCCCTCTTACTCTCGTGCCCTTGCATCTCAAAAATGATTGATTGTTTTGCTATAAATGCGATTTTAATAACATTTTGTAATCGTCAAAGCGGATCACTTACTTTTTTTTTTATCACGTTTTCTAGTTAAAGCTGCCGTTTATTGTTTTCGTTTGAAATGGAATCTGCGGTTATGGCAAGTCAAGTCTGGGGGATACGATTTGATTCGGCTCTGCTCAGTCTCAGTTTTTGCTCAAAGGGAGACGGGGGGTTGGGGGTTTGGATATCTTCAGTTATTCTTAGTTTAGAAGGAGGACGAGGACGTGGTTTATAACTTGTATGGCTTTTTGTTTTGTTTTGTTTTGTTTTGCTTGCTGCTTGATATTTTAGAAATAGATTGCACGGATTTATGTGGTATGTGGTTTTAGCTACTTTTACGTATTCATTGAATATATTGATTAGGAATTAAATTTATTTTCTTTTTTGTATGTTTGCACAATTAAACAATTAGATTGTTATAAATGATTTTTGTTGTTGTTGTTGAATTATTTACACTTTTTAGTTGCTAAACAATTGTTTTGTTTTGAGCGTTGTGCACTTGGAATGGCATTTTCTTGGCGCGCGTATTTTGTTGTTGTTGTTGTTGTTGCTGATTTCATGGATCGCTCGGCGATTGCGTTATATTTTCTATATAAATTGCTGATAACATGAAATCACATTTCTCAATTGGCAACTGCCCCAAATTTCATTAGTTGCTGGTGTTTGTTATCTTGGCATTGTTGTTGTTGTTGTTGTGGTTGTTGTTGCAGCCGCAACGGAAATAAACAATCAATTTTAGTTAAAGAATTTAAGCACGCACACCACATCACACAAACACACACACACTCGCACACACTATCACACTTGATTGCAAACGTGTTTTGGGTAAATTTCTTTTAGAGCGCACACGAAGACGAAGATCTCCGGACCCGTAGAGACAAAGGAGCTCAACCGTTGAGGTAACCGTTGAGTAGTCGCGTTGACGCGCTTTGCCGACGTTTCACGTTACGTCCTCGAGGAATCGCGTTTACAGAATGAATCTGAATCTGAACGTGGAGTGTAAGCAGCGTAAAAGATACAGATACGACGACTACCACGACGACGACGACAACGACGACGGCGGCGACAAGCAGCAGCAGCAGCAACAGCAGCAGCAGCGGCAGCAGTTGGGAGTGTGTGCGAGAGTGTGAGTGTGTTGTGGTGGTGGTGGTGGTGTTGGTGGAGCCAACCGTGCTGAGAGCGCATGCGAGCGCCAGCTGAGAGCCGAAGCATAGCCGAAATGCCGAAGAAGACAAGCGCAAAAGGCAATAACAAAAAAAAAAACGTGTTTTGCCGCCGCCACCGCCGCCGCCATTGTGGCGCTGTGAGAGGAAGAGAGCCGCCCGCGAGAGAACCGGCATTGACGCCGGCAGCGGCGCAGCTCTTTGTTACAGCTGCACTTGTGTGCGTGTGTATTTGTGTGTGTTGCTACGAAAAAAAGGTAGTAAAAAATAACTGCGGTAAACCGAAAAAGGCACAAAAAACGCAGCAGCAGCAGCAGCCGACCACAACAACGCAAGACAAAAAAAACGACTTTAACAAAGGCTCTAAGGCTGGCCAAGGCGAAGGCGGACACCTTCCCCCCCACCCCTTCACCCTACACCGCTCGCAGTTTGCACTTAGCAATGCGAGGCGCGAGCTTAGTTCTTAAACGAAAATATTCTTCCTTTTGAATTTTTTTTTTTATTTTGCTGTGAGATTCTGATAGTGAAATGTGCCAAGACTTGGAAATTGGCATTTTTCTGTTGATTCCCATAAATGAGCATTTTGCTCATTTGGTAGCATAATTTTGGGCTACTTACGACGCTGCTGACAATTTGAAAATTGACTTTGGAGCATCAAGGCTGCTGGACTTACCTGAAAGGACAAGAAGAGAAAAGAAATTGGTTAGATACAATTTTTGGTTAAAAAGGGCAGTTGATGATTCTGTTTTGGCTCTCTGATTGATTAAATTAATTAAAGATAAGCAAATGTAATAAATGTGGATTAACACTAGGCAACAAGGTTCAGTTTATAGCAGGAATCTGTTTTGGGAAATTGTCCAAGTTGCTTAAAATTCCAACTTTAACCTTTTACAGGCTTTGACATATTCAAAACTTTCGTGAAATCATCGTATAGTACCATTTCTTAGCTTCAAAAAGACATATCCCAAACAATTCTACGATTTTTTTAAGCGAAGATATACCATTTTTAATAACTTGTGTTGGAAATGACAAAATTGTCTACTGCCCAAAGTTATGCAATGCCAAAAAGTACAGAAGGCTAGTCTTCTGTAAGGAAAATTGTCAACAATTTGCATTGCATACTTATGGGCAGTACAAATTGTTGTCATTTCGTACACATATATTCAAAATTAAAATTTTTTAGAATTGTTAGGGATATACTACGTTTACACACACAAAATTTATTCTGATTAATGCCCTTCAAAGTATGCAAACTTTATTTCCTTAAAAATATATTCAAATATAGTCAAAATATTCATTTAAGTAAAATATCTGGACGTTAGTCAGACATGATTCTAAAACAGATTCGTTTTAAGCACACGAAAATCATCTAAAATCACCACCATCCTTTCAATAAACTAAAAAAAGTTGAATTTTGTTGCCTCGTGTAATTTTATGAATTTAAAAATATGCAATGCTCAAAACAATTTATGGGTGAAAAACGAATTCTTTATATAAAAATTTTCGAAAATTTGTTGCATTATTGTAAATTTTTCATAAACAAACAATTTTTGTTTGCAAAGCAATTTCTCAGGCGTATGCTGAATATTTTGAGTGATTTTCCTACCAATTTTAAACTAAACTTGAATGAATTTATTTCAGCAGTCGATATATGTACTAACCGAGCATAATCGTAAGACTTCACAAATAAAGTTCCAGGGATTGAAACCGGTTCTGAACCGTACTGGACCTACTGGCTGAAAAATTCGAGCCCGAATAGTAATGTAATTTAAGTGTTTTTTGAGAATTTTTGAGAGAAAAAGACCATGTTTGGAACCACCGAAATCTCGAAAGGGTTTTCAGTCAATTGAACCACTCTCACCGATTTTTCTATCTATGCTAGCTTGTCTCTAGAGAAATTTTTTTTTTTAAGTTCGAAAAAAAATGTTATATTTTTTTCAATATCAGTGTCCTGGAAATCTCTAGAGATTTTCGTATAAACGATTGCACTTAACTTGGAGTACTTTATTTGTAAAGTGAAAAGAATAAGACCGGCTACTAGATCATATGGAAGGGAAACCGTACGCATTAAATCTCCTTGGCTTTGAGCAGGCGTTTTCAAATCTCTCAACTTTCGTCATCTAATCTAGTAGCCCGGCATATTTGTGCACCTTAACATATAAAGTCAAACAGCTATTGTACGAAAACCTCTAGAGATTTCTAGGACACACCCGTATGATTTGAAATGCTGCACATTTTAAGAACAAAGTTTCGCTGTATCCCTCAAATTAGATTTATTTATTCTAGTTTTTATTTCCAAATTTCCACAAAGTATATCCCAGGATATCTGGATCAGCATAAAAATTGCATACTGTTAGGCTGAAAAGTGTCAAATGGTATTACTTTTTGAACTCGATTTTCGAAAAAGCAAAGCACAACCACTTAAAAGCGCATTACTCACTGTGTAATTGCATATTTAGAGCAAATAATGAGCATTTTTGTAAGTAAATTGGGAGGGAGAGTACTTCAGGACACTTTTTAGGCAAAGTTGCCAAATGAACGAACATTTTTTAAGTAATTTATTTCTTTATAGTTTGACAAAGTTCTGTCCCAACAAAGACGAGTGCGTAGAGAAAATATGCTAGCACAAATTATAATTAAGACACAAGTTACGAAAAGGGGAAGACGCTTCCTTCTCTATGTATGCCAGTGTTTAGAACCATACAGAAGAGTTAAAATGTCGGCAAACCATTGAAATGAGCCAATCATATACTACGTTAATATACGCAAACTTTATTGTGCTTAGTGCCCTTTAAAGTATGCAATGCTTTTAATAAGGAATAATTCAGAATTATATTTATTTTATATATGATTAATTAGTGATTAGTGATATGATTAATATGATAATTAGCGGATATAGTTGTAAACAAACGCAACTATTTCGGACCTAGAGCCAGCTAAACTCACTAATTAAACATTAGAAAGGTCGCCAAATAAATTACATATCTTATATATGGCTTATCGCAAAAATATATTGTATTCCTATTACTGGTCTGACAATCTGGATGAATTTACAGTGTGGAACATGTATGACGCTGCCATAACTGGCTAACAATGTTTGCGTTCTAATAGAAAATTATATAGGGAAATAAAGTTTGCATACTTTGAAGGGCATTAATCATGATAAATTTGGTGTGTATAAACGTAGTAATAATCCGATCAGGCTCATTTTCCAAGATCTGTATGTAAATAACACAATGACTGCATACCATTCTTCTGGAACATTCACCACCCTTGGTGGAAAATTTGTGGCCGAGAATATATGGGCGATAAGTTTAGTTAAGATGGGTTTAGTTCCCAGCTATTAGCTGCAAGCTCATTTTCAATCCTGCACCCACAAAACTATGAAATAAGTGTCTTAAAAATGTTGTAAAATCTCCCCCAAAGTCAGCAAATGGACGGAAAACTATGGTATGAAACTTTTTTTATATACCCAGTTCTCGCAATTGTTTTGGTACACGGTTTTTTGGTCATAAAATGAAAACGAATGAATATTTTTCAAAATGTTTTTCTTCTTTTTATTCCGTCACTCAATGGCTACAATTGTGCCTTTCAGCAATGCCGATGTCTCTCTGGCCACCCATCGATCGCAGTGCGCACCTCATGCATTGAGAAATTTTCCACTGCTCGGACAAGGGGGCGTTTCAAAGACTCAAAGAGAGGGACTTGAACTCGGAACCTCTCACAAATACTGAACACACGGACGGAATCCTTAGCCCACTCGACTATTAGCCTTAAGCAAGACGTAGCGTCAAAACCATAGCTAAAAATGTACGCAGTTGGTCGAGTGGACAAGACTTTTGCTAAGCAAACGTCAATTCCTGGAATCAAGTCACAGTAAGAGCATTTTTTGAATTTTTTTTTTTTGTAAAAACTTTCCTAAAATTAGGGTTTATTTTCTTAATTTAAATAAATAAATTTTTTTATAAATTTTAAGGCGATTTTCTTAAAAATTGAAAAATTACACAAGTTTACAAAAAAAACTTAAAAATTAAATGACCCATTTCTACTGAATCTATTTTCAAGTGTAGTTTGGATTGGTGATCTCAAAAATCGATATCAAAAATTTTTTCATGACAACGTTTTTTAAATATGAATTTTTTCGGTAGTTGCACTTACATTTTATGCCATTTCTCAATTCATAATCGTCAGAAGGTGTCAAGCAAGATATGAATCGAATGGTCATTAAATTGTCAATAATAGCGTAGAACATTGTTTTCGGTTTAGAAGTTTGAATACAATGACCAAGAATATTTCAATAAAATCTAATTTCTGCTTGAAAATCCAAGAAATTTAATTTTCAATCGCCTAGGTTTTCATCCGATCAGGTTCAAACTCATTTTCCAAGATCTGTATGTAAATACAACAATGACTGCATTCCATTCTTCCGGAAAATTTACCAACCTTGGTAGAATATGGGTGGCCGAGAATATATGGGCGAAAGTTTAGTTCCCAGCGATTAGCTCCAAGCTCATTTTCAATCCTACACACACAAAACTATGATATAACTGTCTTATAAATTCTGGAAAATCTTCCCCAAAGTCAGAAAATGAACGGAAAACTGTTGTATGAAGTCCTTTGGTTTTTATCCGATTACACTATTTTACAAAATATTACAAATTTTGCGATCCCAAACATTTGGTAGCAATTCCTTCTTCGGTATCGGTTTATTCATTGGGAAAAGGAAATGTTATCTTAGAAGGTAATTGAATGTCCTATTATTCATAAATCACAGCTACATTTAAGTGCGATTTACACCACGAAAAAAATTGTATAAAATTTATTTTATTGCCGGTCACCAAAGACTTATCTATTCAAAATACAACGCCTCAAAATTCATTAAAGTCCCTAGAAGAATATAGAAGTTATAGGCATTTACGGTAAAAATGGAAGGTATCATGTTCAAATCGATAAAATGTGTCTCATGCACTTGCCTCACTCGCTGATACAGACCTACATAGATTCTGTTGATGAAGCAGAATCTTGAGCGCCTTGCTGCTTATTTGGGCAATCAGGTCGGGCTAACGAAGATGAAACTTATAAAAAACTTTGAGGGAATATCCTTGAAA
The DNA here is from genome assembly GCA_037044535.1 of Lordiphosa magnipectinata. Taxonomy (NCBI): domain Eukaryota; kingdom Metazoa; phylum Arthropoda; class Insecta; order Diptera; family Drosophilidae; genus Lordiphosa; species Lordiphosa magnipectinata. The sequence goes on along the minus strand of JBAMBO010000632.1, from coordinate 1,302,991 downwards.
ACTTCCATTTTTTACTTAAATGACAATAACTTCTATATTCCTAGATGGATTTTAATGAAATATGCGGCGTTAAATTTATAATAGATGAGTCTTGGGTGACCAGCAATAAAATAAATTTTACACAATTTTTTTAGTGGTGAAAATTTCACTTAAAATCCAGCTTTTTTTTAAAAGGGGACATATTGAATGCAAATTGGCCGATAAAAGCCTTTATAACGCCGAAGTCAAGCCACAAATTAAGAAGTGGTGTATGAAAGTATGATAGGGCATTCAATTACCTTCCAAGAAAACCTTACCTTTTCATAATTAATAAACCGATACCAAAGATATAAACATTTATCCAAAGTTACTTTTTTCCTAATAAAAAAACTAGCTTTTCCGCGATTTTTCGAAACAAACAACAATTTTTGGACTCAGCAAAGGGATTTACATATGAAATGGTCGGAATCGAAAATGCTGTAAGCTAGTGTTATCTCCAAACCTATATTCAAAGCTTCACATAACAAAAATTTACCAATATGATTTTCAAATTTTGCAAAATAAAGAAAATTTGTCGGAATATTGTTACAAAAATCCACTTTTTTGTTTTCAGTTCAATCGGATTCAACATAATATTCAGAAAACCATAAAGAAACCAAGCCGAACTTATGAGTGTGTGAATCGGTGAGCACAGAGAAGCAAGTAAATTGGTTGAAATCTTTTGAGCTAACAAACACAAGCACATTTATCTGTCCCCTTCATTTGTATGCAGCAGTTTTCTTTAAATGATGAAAACAACCAAAGTTTTCAGTTCGGAATCACTGATTGTATTTGCTATTTGGATTTCAAGCTCGCAAAAGTGATTAAGTACGATTTACAACTTAAAATCCTGGAAACACATACCTTTTCATCATCGATAAAAACTGATTTTAGCTCATTTGGGGGCAAGACGGAGAACTGCTTGAGTCAATTTGTGTGTGCTTGCCAAGCCTCAACCAGTTCTGTTAACCACATTGAATTATGTTTGATTAGTCGCAAAATGGAATTTGTCTTATAAGCCCCCCACATCAAAGCAATGCCATCCAAATATCTGTTTTCGAGCAATTTAAGTGATTTCCTTGAATTTGGCATTCACCATTTCCCACATTCAATTCTCAATTCTCAATTCCCAATTCCAACTTGAACTTCCTTTTTGTTTTTGCATTTGCGATTTGTCTGTGTTTGTGTTTGTGTTCCAGCTGTGTCGATGTGAGTTTTGTTTTGGTTTTGCTCTTTCTGCTTCACGCAACTCATTTGAAAAACTTCAACCGGCAATATTTCATGCCACCCATTAAGCACCTCTGCTGCCCCCTCTGCACCCCCTCAGCAATTTCCGCCCCCTCACGCACACTTAGACAAATGTGTGTGTGTGTGTGTTTGTGAGTGGAGTGAAAAAGTGGCTTCATTACAAATTTCAATTTTGTTTTATTATTATGTTGCTTCGTCTTCTCTTCCTTTCTCTGTGTCTGTGTGTGTGTGTGTGTGTGCAATTTTATTTTTATTATTATTATTATTATTTTGCAAAGTTGCTTGGCCATTTTGGCATTTCCTTTTTTATGGCCAAAACAACAACAACAACAACAACGAGGTAAAGAATTGAAAAGAAGCTGGCAGCTGTTGTTGTCTTCTCTCTGTTATTTATATTTGTTTTGTTTATTTTTTAATTTTTGCAGTTTCCATTTTAGTCTACGCCTTTCACAAGTCCGAGGCTAGCAACAGCACCCACCATCATCGACCTCTTTTCTGCAGCTGGAAGCTGGAATAGGAAGAGGAGATGACTAGGCAAGCGACCAGGGGGCGGGGGGGAGCCGCAGCATATGCCGGCTTCTTCTTCTACTGCTGCTTCTGGCTCTTCTTCAAGCGACAACAAAACTGCAACATCACGCATACAACCAAACACAGGGCACACAGATACAGGCTTGCAGAGCGGGAGAGCGCGCGCTCACACAAAATAGCAGTCAATAAAACCAACAGCAACAACAACAACAAGAGCAACAGCAACAAACGACGACGACATCGACAAGCCTTTGGGGTCATTATTCTCGCCGCTGTCGCTGACGTCGCTGCAGCTAGCCTTGGTGGTTGTTGCTGTGCTCACACACACACACATACACTCGCATATGTTGGGGCAAATGCACACGTAACTGTGTGTGTGTGTGTGCGCCTCTCCAAACAATGTAATAAAATTCAATTATTCTCGTGTGCGTCTTGCACTTTGTTTCTTCTTTTGTGTGTGTGTTTGCTGCGCGCATTTCGCGAATATCGCCACAAAATGCCAAAAGCAAAAAGTACAGGCAACAAGGCAAAGGCATTGGGTTGGGGTAGCCAACAGAGCAACCAGCAACCTCCTGCGCCGCCGACGCGCTCACTTACACACACACACAAGCAAACACACACATTTGGCATGTACATATATGTAAGCACGTTTGTATGTTTGTACGTAGAGCTCTTGCACTTTCTTAGCCAAAGAAGCCTGTGCATAGTGGGTCCAGGGACTCCAAAAAAAATACAACAAAAACTGCATGCAACATGTAGAAATAAAACAAGTGAACGCCGCATGTAGAGAAGTTAAGTGCTCTAAACCAGAGTTCCCCAGCGATAGCCCCTGGGGCACGAACATACTCGCCAATTCATACCGAATGCTTGCCGAAGTCATGCATCACGGTGTGTTAGAGAGAGACACAGTCACATTTTCGAGCTCTCTGCTTGGGGAACCCTGCTCTAAACGGAAAATGTAGCTCAAAATCAGTACTGAATTCGTACATTTTTCATTTACATAGATTAGATTTTATTAGATTTCTAGACTTATCCAAGAGATAAACATTAATAAAGCTTGGTTTGTAACCGTCAGCTTTTCTTCTGTGGTTTAAACAACGTTTATAATTATTGTACATTGCATATTATAGCCCCCTCAGTAAATCTAGCCAGATTCTTCCATCCCAGTTCTACATTCCAGGCCATGAATACCTCTTCTTTCTCAAACCAACGCAGACGGAATTCCCTTAGAACCGGACATCGACCCACAGCCATTCAACCATAGCAGATCCCCTCTCGTCTTCATTATCCAGATTATTGCCGTTTGTCGGAACAGCTGGTTGCAGTATTAAGGTCCTACCTCATGGTTTAAATCTTTATATATCCTCACTGCGCTTCCTGCGGCCTTGAGTAAGTGTTGGTTTCGACTCTCTTCTTTAAGCGCAGTGAGAAGCTGTATGTTGCCTTCGTTCCATCCAAAGTGCGAGTTACTCCATTTTGATCGCACACGTCTTGAAGCTTAGAAAACCATCCCATGCTAGTGTGCATCATTTTCCTAGCTAGGATATGCGGAAGTCGAGATTCTTCATACTCAAATAGTACTCGTGCCAGGTATTTAAAATGAAGAGTTAAGCCGAAAATGTGCCCAGTAGAGAGAAGACGATAAGTCTGATTGTGAATTCAACTGTTAACTCACTGTTGAGTCACTGTTAAGTCATTGTAAAGTCACTGTCAGTTCACTGACAAGTCATGTCACTATCAAGTCATTAGAAGTTTCTGTTAAGTCAGTGTCAAGTCACTCTCGAGTTACTTTCAAGTCAATGTTAAGTCACTGTTAAGTCACTGTCCCCAACTTCTCCCCACTGTAAAGTCACTGTCCCCAACTTCCCCCACTGTCAAGTCACTGTCGAGTCACTGTCAAGTCACTTTCAAGTCAATGTCAAGTCACTTTCAAGTCACTGTCAAGACACTGTCAAGAGACTGTAAAGTCACTGTAATGTCACTGTGAAGTCACTGTCCCCAACTTCCCCCCACTGTCAAGTCACTGTTGGGTCCCTGTCAAGTCACTGTCGAGTCGCTGTCAAGACACTTTCAAGTCAATGTTCAGTCACTGTCAAGTCACTGTTACGTCACTGTTAAGTCACTGTAAAGTCACTGACAAGTCACTGTCCCCAACTTCCCCCACTGTCAAGTCACTGTCGAGTCCCTGTGAAGTCACTGTAAAGTCACTATTAACCCACTCCACACCCAACACACCTGCCGCTACGGCAAATGGTAAAAGCGGCTGATTTTCCAAATACAAAATGCAAAGACAAAGGCATGCCCAAAAGAAACTGTCGCAAAGACAATATTTTCCACTCAGATGGTACTGAACTTTTACTCGCAATTAAAATGCAATTTCAAAAATCTTGTCTTGTAGGCCAAAGGGCCTGATCTCTTATGCATATTTTATACCAATATTGCACCATCAAATCTCTTCTGATTCCATATTTTGGCCACCGGCTCGATGCAAGAGCGACCACTGTGCAGTGTACAGAATACGCCGCTGTTGTTGCCGCCCGCCCCCAACGCCTTTCGTGGTCGCCTGCACTTTGGCGTTGGCGTTCTTTTTGCATTTTGCCTTTTGGCTTTTCCTTCACATGCGCTGCAGAGCGCTCTCCCCATACACCCCCCCTCCCCTCCCACCACCTTACCAATACCATTCGTCTTGCCTTCTTTGTTGTCTCGTCTGCATTTGCTGTAGTTGTTGTTGTTATTGTTGTTGTTGCCCTTTGCTGAGCATTTTGCATAAGCAAAAGCAGCATCAACTTTTTGCGTCAACTAATTTCTACTTCGGCGTTGCCTCCGCTGTCTTCTTCATCTTTGCGTCGCGTTGCCAATTTTCTTATTTTGTTAATTTTGTTTGCTTCCCATTTTCATTGCTATTTGGGGGCTGCTTGCAGTTGTTTTCCCGCCCCCTGCCCGAAAGGAAGAGCTAGTGCAGCTGTTCTCTCTCCCTCTCTCTCTCTCTCTCTCTGTCGCTCTGTGCTCATGCGCTCGTGCTTTCTTTGGCTTGTTTGTGTAATGTTAAAACGTTGTAAGCCGCCTCCCCCCCCATTACACCCACACTCCCTCTCTCGCACGCTCTCTCTAATTTTGGATTTTGTGTCTTTAGGCATTTTTGCTCTAGAGTTTCAAGGCTCTCCCTCCTAATCAAAGCTGACAGAAGGGGATCCCTGGGTCCAACCTCAACATTCATCATTTAACCCCAACTCTCAGTGTGCCCCAAAATTGCAAAAAAAAAAAAAACAAAAAAAAAACCAGCTTGCACCGTCTGCTCTGCGTCTCACTTGCTGCCGACGTAGCTGCCAGCGTCGGCGTCGTCGTCCATTTGCCTGCAGCGTATTTTGTAAATTACATTTCCGGCAATAAATTTGCATACCTCTGGCATCTTTCTAAATTGCTATCGTTTGTTAAAAGAGCCACCCACCCACCCAAACCACCCTGTGTCAAAAGCAGTGGTAGGGGAGGGGGTACACCTTGCCACCCCCTCTTGCCTTAGTTTTCTTAACCTGGGCCGCACCTTCAACGTTTTTTTTTTGTTCCCCATTAAAATTGTGTGTGTGTGTGTGTGTAGAGAGCGAACTAAGGTGCCGGGGTACAGGGGATGGCTTATTGATTGTCCTGCAATTAAAAGTTCTTCTGAAATTTCTCAACTGACAGCAGCAGCTACTCCTGCCTGACTTTCACTGCTCGCTCAAGGATATTCGCTCTTCCTAAAAGAAACACTTTTTTTTCCATTTGTATTGGCGCAGGATTTTTCGTACAACAGGTTGTTGCATTTCGAGTACGTGACGTTAAAAATAGTTGAAGTTGTTGTTGTTGTTTTGAACTTGCATTACACGTATCCGCCAGAGGAACTGAGCCGCAGCCGTAGCCAGAGAGCGGGTGTTGCCAGCTGGGAGTTAACGTTTTATATAGGTCGACAAACTTTTGTGGCATGCTTCTCCTACTGCCGGTTGTTGCAACAGCAGCAGCAGCGGCTACATAAAAATTCAAATTTGCGCGGCACGCGGCAGCCAAAGCTGCAGGAACAAAAAAAAAACTGTTGCAATGACGACAGAGGTCGACCATTTGATACTTGGTAGGGGAACAGGACAGAAAGGACCAAAACCAACTAAGGAAACAGAAAATAAGCATTGAGAAAAGAGATTGCAGCAGGATAATTATAATGTTTTTAAACCTTTTTCTAAAATTAGCCCCATTTGTTCTTAAAATAAGCTCAATGTAGTGAATAGATACGGAATCTAAAAAGGTTCGTGTTCAGTAAGACAATTAATAAAACCAGTAGGGAATTTCAGTAAAATGTGAATATTTGTTGCATACTTTAAGGGCTAGGCATTGCAATCTATGTATATCGAACTTATTTCAAAAAATTTTTGTAATTGGAAAAGTCGTTTTTTGGAATTTTTAGAAAAAGTTTCGTTTCGGTATTATACGAATGATTTATACTTAAGTTTAGTACTTAGACTCCATATAATAAAAGTAGAGGAAAGCTAATAATTTAGGTTTTAATTGATTTTCGTCGAACATTCTTACCTGAGTTATTTCCCAAACTCAGCAATATATGATATATTCATCAGATTTTGACCAAACTCCCCAAAATTGTGTGGAAACCTAAAATATTCATAACTGAAAAGTATTAAGACACTACCATTGAAAACAAAAAAGTTTTTCTTACTAGAAGTACTTTTCCGGTCGATCGTTCCTATGGCAGCTATATTCTATAGTCATCCGATTTTGATCAAAATTGGCAGAATTGTGGGGAAGCATATAATATTGACCAGTAACAAGTTTGGGAGCGATAGCATTGAAGACAAAAAAGTTTTTCCTACTAAGACTTTTTTTGAGAACTATCTTTTGTAAGGCAGCTATACTATATAGATGTCCGATTTAAATAAAACTTAGTGAAATTATGTAAAGGCATAGAAAACTAATGAATACGAGGTTTGGGGACGTTTGCGTTGAAGACAAAAAAGTTTTTCTCACAAAAACTACTTTTTCGACCGATCGATTCCAAGGCCGCTATACTCTACAGTCATCCGCTTTGGAAACTTAGCAGAATTGTGGGGAAGCATATAATATTGACCAGTAACAAGTTTGGGAGCGAGTAGCATTGAAGAGCAAAAAAGTTTTTCCTACTAAGACTTTTTTTGAGAACTATCTTTTGTAAGGCAGCTATACCATATAGATGTCCGATTTACATAAAACTTGGTGAAATTATGTAAAGGCATAGAAAACTAATGTAATACGAGGTTTGGGGACGTTTGCGTTGAAGACAAAAAAGTTTTTCTCACAAAAACTACTTTTTCGACCGATAGTTCCTATGGCAGCTTTATGCTATAGTCATCCGATCTGGCCGGTTCCGATAAATGTGGAGCGTCTTTGGACCAAAAGACTTCGTGCAAAGTTTGGTTAAGATAGCTTTTAAACTGACGGAGGAGATCGCATAGAAACAGACGGACATGGCTATATCAACTCAGCTCGTCATGCTGATATATATATCTATCCATATCTTGTTGGACTCCATCTGACCATTATGAATTGAGATATGGCATAAAATGTAAGTGCACCAACCGAAAAAATGGAAACGTTGCCATGAAAAAATGTTTGAAATCGATTTTTGAGTTCACCAATCCAAACTACACTTAAAAATAGTTTTAGAAGAAATGGGTCTTTTTGGCTGTAAACTAGTGTTATCAGTGAATATTCCTATTAACTTTAAAATTGATTTATAATGTAGTCCTTGGAATTATTTGAAAATGTGAATATGTACATTAGACAGAACATAAACATATACATTGTACATATATATCGAGATATTAGTGTTGAAGAATGATGGTCACACTGTATATAAAATGGAAGACTTCGATACCGAGAGTAGAAGGCAGTAGTAGACAGACGCTGTAAATGAAACCCACCTAGCATTTTGAAGATCATTTTAACAAGAATACAATACAATACAAGAAAAAGTTTAAGCAGAGATTTATTACATGTGCGATTTAAGGAAAACTTGAACTTTAATCAAGCCTTTGCTCAAAAAGTGATTCATTCAAAAACGACTAGAATAAGACTCAAAAATGATTCGAAATTGATCCGAAAAACAGGGTAAAAAGAAGTCTTCAAGAAGAGTCGCGGATAGGGCACCATTTCCTCCCGGCAAAAGTAACATTTATGAGCAGAAAACGTGCGCAGTTATGACTATTTTAATCAGACTGAAGACTCGAAAAAGACTCGAATGTAATCAGAAATTTCGTAAAATGATCGCTGGGAATGGACGAGACAGACAGATAGAAAGAAAAACCCTTAACGACAAACCGTGAAGAGATAATTTCGTATCGAGACATTGTAAATAGAAAACCGGAATCCGGAAAAGACCTAGCTTCCAATGAAATTTCTCTAAAATTATTAGTATTAATATTAGCCTAAGCTTGCTGGCGTAATATTTGAATAATAATCAGAAAAAGACTTGTTTTTAGGAAACTTACAGATTTTCGTTTCTTAAGCAAGTACATTTATTTATGATGCATAAATGCAAAGAATGCAACCACAACCATATATAGAACTTAATAAAATTGTCCAAGCAAATCAAAGTAATATTTTATTCCAAACTCATGGAAAGAGGATGACTCAAGAGACAATTCAAATAATTTATGAATAGGCTTAAAAAGTGCATCAGCATAAAACCTAAGTACACAAGCAGATACTCCATCGGGACCCGGTGCATACACAGGTTTAACAGAGTTAAGATCGCAAAGGAGAGAGCTTTCAGTGATTACAGGGCTAAAAATAAAATTAGACCAGAGATGGCCGCGTCGCGACGTTCCAATGCACACGAGGCAGCGTGTGCATAGGACCTCTGCCGCGGCCGACTGCACAAAATCACACGTACGCTATAAGCATTGAAAGCTATTTATAGAACACTGCTTGTATGCGTGTGAAAAGTGTGACGATATGTGTGCATGCCCATTTCTGAATTAGACCCATTCAACTGATAGGGGCATGGTTCATTCGCAAAGAATCTAGAAGACGAGTAGGTTGACGTAAAAAACTCGGCAAACAGATCGGCTATGGCCTGATCAGTTTTTTCTTTCGCATTACCAAACCGCACAGAGAGGGCATAGTAGAAGATTTGCGTTTAGAGTTAACAAACGCATAAAACTGCTTAGGATTGTGCGAGAATTGAAGGCAGCAATGGTTAAATTAGTCTTTAAATCTAGAACGAGCATTCACATAACGGGAGAAATCAGATGATTTTTCCGAATTCTTATACTTTTTGAAATACCTTGACTTCTTGTTTTTCAAATTTATTAGTTCGCTTGTAAACCATGGCTGCCTATCAGGACAGCGACGAACATCAAAAAGCGAGTACAAGGTATCATAAAAATGTTGTATGTCAACATCAATATCTGTACAAGTGTACAATTGAGACCAATCGGTTTCAAAAATTAAATCGTTAAGTTTTAAAAAATCTGTTTTTTGAAAAGAACGGGATTTAGCCTTCGAATTTCCAGGAGTATAGCACACCCGAGAGGGCAATTCAATGTTAAGTTCCAATGTAGCATGCAAGGGGTCCTCAGGAAGAACCAACGGGTCAATTCTAGATGCAACATTGCCGGGGGGATCCAACAAAAAAATCAAATCAAGAGATCTGTTTATCGAGTTGCGAATAGGATTAACTTGTGACAAAGACAACTCAAATAGGCCATCGATAAAATCATGCGACTTCGAAGGTAAAAGCGCATTTGATTTATTGTTCGTGGACCACATAACTTCAGGCAAGTTAAAGTCTCCAAGAACGATGGCAGAGAGGTGAGAGGAGTAAATTGTGGTATCGGAATGTGGAGGAACAAGTAATAAAGACGGAAAAGGTAGAAAAGTTATTTTAACACTTATAAACTCGATGTCATGGGGATTTAAAGTATGTAACAACTCCGACGAAAGGCCGGAATTCACAGCAATTTAAACGGAAAGAGCGATGTCATCTATCAGTGGTGTATTTAGTGGGAAAATCTGTTGAATCAGAGATGTCAGATTTTAACCACGTCTCGGTCAAAAATAAGAACATGTAAATCGAAAGATATACTGTCTACAAAAAGTTAAGCTAATTTAGAATTAAGACCACGTACATATTGATAGGCAAGCAGAGTTAGTTTTTTGACGCAACAGTAGAGGTAGAGGCGCCAGAAGGGTTAGAAGGTAAAGAAGACCTTAGCTCATAAAATTTTTTTTGTAACGTATTTATACTTTTGTTGACAGCATTTGTTTGTCGACTCTAAATACATAAATAAAAAGACAAATACCTGTTTCGTAAATAGTTGGTATATCGACACATACATATATATATTATATATAGGAGAAAAAATGATGTACTAAAATTTCTATTCAAAGGACTTCATAGTCCACGACCAATTCTAAGCCAACTTGTTGGTAAGAGGTATGCAACACTGAAAACAGTAGTGAAAAAACAGAAACAAAACAACTGTTAACTGAAAATAAAAGTGCAAATGTCCTCGCCAGCGAATTTGGGCAGGAGTTTTTTTGGACACCAGGTCAAAGGAGTTGGGGGAGTTGAATGCATTCGGTGCCAAAATGTCTGCATGAGCGAGTGTTGGGAAGTAAAAAGAGTTTTGTGTTGTTTTTTTTTTGTTGCCATACGCGGCGTATGAGTAATGTGTGTGTTTGTGTGTGTGTGTATGTTTGTGAGTTGGAGTGCATTCGTGTGTGCGTGAGAGTTCATTCATGATGGCGGTGGCTGCGTCGGCCATATGAAATCAATCGCCAGGTGTTTTGTTTTGTGAGATTTAACTGGCCTGCTGCTGCTGCTGCCTCTGCTGCTCCGGCTGAATTTTTGTTTGCTGATAGTTTTGACCTCGTTTTGGCATTCTGCTGCCGATTGCATGCGTAATTGATGACGTTGGGGCCAACAGCTGACATTTGTTTATGCTCGCACCAGCAGCAAAACAACAACAAAATGAAACCGAATCGTTGTCCGGAAGTGTGCACGCAAAAATGGCGTTTGTTTGTTTGTTTTCTTTTTTTTTTTGCTTTGCTGAGTGGCTTGGCGGGTGTCATGACAACAGGCTGCTAGCCAGGCGCACCTGGGGGAAGCCCTTTTAACGTCACAAGTCGGCAGTAGCAGCAGCAGCAACAACAACAACAACGTGTATGCCATGCATTCATTCATAACCACTTCTATTTTTTTTTTGCACCCAACTCAGGACTCCCCGCAAATACAACTTTCAAGTTCATAATGTCAACCTTCACACACACACATATACACATTGAGCAGAGGAAGACAACCTTGTCGTCGTCGTCGTCTAGTAAAAGCGTGAAACCGTTTAGCTAGTCACCGGTTGGAACTGAAAGCTGAAGCCGGAGTTTGCCTTTTGGCACACCAGGAAGCCAAAGAGTCCCAGACACGAATCCCCCAGACCCAGTTCCTTTGTGTTCTTTTTTTTTTTGCTGTGACGTCGCTGGTTGCATCTTTTTGCCTGGGTTTGGTTGGAGTAAAAGTTTCACTTGATGAAAAACTTTTTTTTTTCTTTCCCCCCATTTTTTGTGCCCTGATTTCTTCAGTTGTTACGCAATTTTCTTTTTGCCTGGCGCTGAGGTGACAGAAAAGATGGCATTTGTTTTCATTTTGCATACGCCCGAGAGTGAGAGAGGTTCATTGACTTGTCTCTGGCTATAAATAGCCAAGTCAAAATCAAAACAACAACTTTTGCCCAAGTCATTTAGCAGCGTTTCCTGGGAGACGCGCCCAGGACATGGAATACAAAAAAAAAAATAAAATAAAAAAGTAAAAAAAAAATCGATATGCCTCAGACGTACAGCAGCAGCAGCAGCAGCTCGCGTACAATTTGCCAGGGGGGAGGGGGGGTTGGGGCTGACAGGCCAGCCAAGGGTAGCAAAACGCGACACACACACACACACACACACACACTCGCACACACAGACGCAGAGAGACAGTGCTTCGTGTGTTCTCTTTTCGCTTGCATTTACTTTCATCGGCATTTGGCTTTTGGCGTTACTTCCGCTTTGCATTTTCCACTTTGCCACCAACTTCGTCGTTGTCGACGTCGTCGTCTCAGTCGCCATTTTGACTCGGCGACGAGTTTGCGCTCAATTTTCGCTACTTTTGCTTTGTGCCTGAGTTTCTGTTCCTGATTTTGCGCTTTTAAGCCAAAAAGACTTCTTTTTGCGCCTAGAAGCAGGCTACACTTTTTTGCCGCCTTTTATTTCGCTTCGCTTCCTTCCTTCCTTGCTGTTCCGGCTTTTGGCCCTGAGTCCCGCCTCACTTCCTTCTTGCATTCCTGTGGCTTAAATTGCTCTTATTGTTCTCTGTGTGTGTGTGTGTGTGTGTGTGTGCCTGCTCTGATTAAGGGTGGGTCTTTGGCGGCTGGCACGGCGTATACGTTATTTTATTACATCAAATGTTTTACAGGCACTTGGCTGCTGCTCCTCTCTTTTGGTTTTGCTCGGCACTCGCTCTCCTGCGGTTTGCCAACACTGACGCCGACGTCGTCGCCGTAGCCGTCGCCGCCGTCGTCGTCGTCGTCATCGTCGTCGCTGGTTGTGTCTGCTTCTTCCTGTTCTTAATTGAAATTTGCGGCTTGCATCAATATTTGCTTTTTCCTTGTGTTTTTCACGTTATTAACAAAAAAAAAAAAAAAAAATAATGCTTGTGCACAAGTTTTTTGTTTTTGCCCTTTTCTCCCCCCCTTCTTTGTTTTGCTCCCAATATTATATGGCCAGTTCCGTGTTTTGCCAGTTTCTTGTTTTACTTTCCTAATTGCCTAAATTATATTGATGCATTTTAAAGGCCTTGATCGATGCGAAAGTCATTTTAATTGGAAAACTGATGTTTCTTTGATGTCGAAACTCAAGGCATAACATTGAAAAAGCTACATATTAGCTATTTTAAAAATGCCCCATCACTTCAGCTTTTTTGTAAATTTTTTAGTCACGGTTTTTATTGAACTTTCTAGGGCAAAACTTCTTAGCTTTAAAATTTTACAGTTCAAAACCAATTCGGAGATTTTTTCCTGAAAATATATCATTTCGAATCGACGAAAATTTCAAAAATTTAGTTGCCCCAATGGTTGGTGCTTAAAATGTTGATTCGAGTTCAACAAATGACTTGCCAACAGTTTTGCTTTTAGCATAGCATACTTAAGGGCACCTAAATTTAATATGATATTTCCTTAAGTCGAGTTTATTAATTCGAAAAAAAAGTGTCACTGAGCTTATAATTATTTCCCGCACTCGTAAACTATACATTTCGACATTGGACTATAAAATAACTTATAGTCTTTGCACACTGAGCACATTTTAAAGGAACAAATCTAAATTGATGATGATGTGAAATGGAAATTAATACTAGAAATTTATTACTGATGCACTTGCTGCTTGAAATTTCTGAGTTAATGTCATTTGGGTCCTCTGCGTAGAAGGTGGAAAGATCTGCATCATGTCCGGAATGTCGCATGTCATCAGTGATTGGAAAGGTACCCAATTTTCTTACCTAGGTAAGGTACAAGGTAAATTTAAACAAGAAAGACAGTCGGTCAAGCCCGACTATAACATACTCTGCACCCTTAATGTCGCAGCTCGCATTTGGTCACGAGTCAAACAGCCAGTTAACTGTGTACCTCGGTATTTTTAATTTGCAGTACCTTTTACCTTACTTAGGTCCAAAATTTTCATTTACCTTGTCAAAAAGTAAGTTACAAGGTACTTTAATATGAATGCGAATTTAATTTCAAATGATAGTCTGAGTGGGAAACTATTCTAATATATTCATTCTATCAATTTTATTGTCGAGATGTGACTATTAAAATAACATAGTCTTGAGCTAAGACGCTTTAAGTCAAGGAAATACAGAAAAGCTGTCGCCCAACTAGCATGGAAATAAGGTACATGAACTATCTTTTGAATGGTTTCAAAATGCGATTGCTCTTCAGAAATGATTCCTTCTCCCTGTTACATACTTTTGCACAAACTTAATATACTCTATGTACCTTCGGTACAGAGTATAAAAAGTATACCTAGGTAAAGGTACAAAATAGGTACTTTTAAATTAAGAACCATGGTTCATCAATTTATATTAGTAATAAATGATTAATCTGTAGCGGGCTTAACTATCCAAATATGAGATTTAAAATTCTGAACAATTTTAATGTCGTATGATGTTATATATATTATTAAAATGTTGCTCATATTGCTATAATCGGCAAGATAAGTGAGGACTTCCAATTCAATGTTAGAATTTTCATAACAATTCTCAGTTTTGTCCAATCTTCCATTTCTGGTATCGTAAAAGTTTTCAAAATGGTTTGTATTTGAACTCTCTATTGACATCAGTTTCGAAATTTCCCGAAATTTTTTAACAAGCCAATCTTTTAGAACTCTTAACAATTTTGGAATGTCGTTACCTCTCTTGAAGTCAAGTTTTCAAAAAAAGAAAATCGTTTCAAATTATGCTACTAATATAGTAGCAACTATTTCATGTGTGTGAGAAAATCGGCACGAGAGAATGACGATCGCTAATATTGCTGTCTATATAGTGGCCGGTTACACGAAAGTAACTTTTGTTATATGCAACTCCAGTTATCGGCTATCGTACATTAAAAATAAATGTTTTGAAAAATATCGGTGATATTTTTCTTATACAGCCGTGCTTCCATTTTCACTTGATGTAAAAGTTTTGCGATTTAAAGACCGTTTTTATAAGTTGATGCAAATGTATGTAACAGCCAGAAGGAAGCATCTCCGATCTTATAAAGTATATATATTCTTTATCAGCATGTCCGTCTGTCTGTATGAACGCGACGATCTGAGAAATTATAAGACCACAAGTTTTTGCATGTATGAAGTGTATGTAGGTGCACGTACCTAAATCAAGTTTGTCTCACATTTGGAAAATTCTTCCTCCTCATTCTATTAACTGCGTAAAACTGCCAGGGCCTCAATTTTTGAAAACCACAATCAGATCTGAGCAAAAACAACATTACTTGGTACAGTGTATTTTGCAATCGGGGTACTCGGTTGCAGCACTCTTACTTGTTTAGTACAAAATTTCGTCTAAAAATCGCAAGATGTTTGCGAAAGTTGAAAATGTTAGCACGGCATGATCAGTCCGCCTAACATCTAATCTAACATGGATCGTATAGTTTTTGATAAACGGAATGCTTTACCAGACGTCCAGTTAAAGCCACATACAGGTCCCTGATACTTTTCATTTCAATATGGCAAAGCGCGGCAGCATCTCGGCTATAATATAATCGGAGTGAAAAAAATCAATTATGAAAAGTACCCAATACCTTACTCATTGACAAGGTAAATGAAAATTAAGACCTAGGTAAGGTAAAAGGTAATCGAATTTCAAAATACCATGGTAAGGTAAAAGGAACACAAAATATGAATATAGGTATGTACCTAGGTATGTACCTAGGTACTTCCAAACACTGCATGTCATCAATATGGTCCTCATGCCAGCTTCCATGCAAGGCGTTTTCAAGTGTTTTTCTTGGCGACTTAATATAAAAAACAAGAAAGAAAGTCGGTCAAGCCCGACTATAACATACTCTGTAGCCTTAATGTCGCAGCTCGCATTTGCTCACGAGTTATACGCGCTCATCTCTAAGTTTCTCTCTCTCTCTCACTAAGATTGCTTCTGTTGAACGGAATGCTTTGTTTATGGGTGGCCTTTTTTTGCTCATAACTTGAGTATCGTTCATCCGATCTTTATCATTCCTTCAGCAAATCAATAAATAATTTTGATTACTAGATATCTCTATAAGGTACGAACAATGTATCATTAAAACTGTGGGAGATATGACGTTTTTTCTAAATTGCGGGGGCGGAAGGGGGCGTGGCTAAAATTGAAAACAAACTTGATCTGCCTGCAAGTACAAGAAATATATGTCCCATATATGTCAAACCTCTATCTCTTACCATTTCTGAGATCTGTTTGTTCATACGGACGGACGGACAGACAGACAGACGGACATGGCTATATCGACTTGGCTGTTGATGCTGACCAAGAATATATATACTTTATAGGATAGGAGATGATTCCTTTTGCACAAACTTAATATACTGTTTGTACCTTTAATACAGAGTATAATAAAAAATATATAATGCATGACAAGTTTCTCTGCCATTACTTAATTTCATGAGGAACGTGTGAAATAGAAACATTTTACTTCAAGATGTTAGATGTAGCTTAGTGGAAATAGCCTATAAAGCTTGATACAGTACAACAAAATCAAATTTGTTCAGTTTTTTGAGAGGGTGGTGGTGATTCTAGATGATGAATCTGTTTTGGGAAATGGTTCATCACGTCTGGACTTTTTTTACTTTGAGCAAAAAGTTGATTATAAAATCTATTTGGACCATTTTTAGTTGCTTTTTGTGGGTAATTTACAATTGTGTTATGACTCTCTTTGATATCATAGTAAAGAACTATATCTTAACTTTAAAAATAAATGTGTTCCAAAGAGTTTTACGATTTTTTTAAGCGAAAATATGTTGAATATAATTTGGAAAAAACGTTATATCTCCCACAGTTTTGTTGACAGATGGTTTGTATATTCTAGAGCTATTAAGTTGTCAAGATTATTTTTCGATTTGCCGAAATAAAGATAATAAAGATCGCATGAAATATACTCAAGCTATGACCAAAAGTCAGTTCCCATCAAAGATCTGTAGGTACAGCGTGTATTACAGTCGGGCTTGACCGACTTTCTTACTTGTTATAAGATACAAATGGACTGTATTTGCATTACATATCTTTGGGCAGTACAAAATTAGGTTAATTCAAAAACATGTATACAAAATAATCTATCTTCGCTTAAAAAATTCTTAGAATTGTTTTGGACAAGTTTATTCTTAATGCTAAGAATTGGTACTATACGATGATTTCATAAGAGATTCCATCATACATGTTGATTACCCTCAAAACGCTTAGAAGAGGGTTTAAAACACGCATTTTTAAGCCGCTTTAAGCTTAAATTAATAAAATTCCTGACGTGTTGGACAAAACACTAAAACAGATTCGTATTCGTAAACAGATTTAAATAAAGAACAAAACATTCTTGAATCAGGAGATTTTAGTAATTCACAATGCGAAGCCAAGCCCTGGAAAATGCCAATTTTATGAACCTAAATCTGGTTTAAAAGTTCCCAGCTGGCTCTAGCACTTTGCTTGGGGAGTGGTTATACAATTCCGACCTACAGTTGTACCTTCCTTCTCTTTAATAAGTGGATGACCTTTGGATCTTGTCAGCCTTGTTTTAATTCAAAACCAAATTGGGAATAGCTGAAGAATTTTAGAGGTTTGATCTAAGAAGTACATATTTAATATATCTTTATATTTAGGGAGTTCAAGATCCCCAGTTGAGTCAAGGAATAGTTAAAATGAGGAATTTTCACAAGGTTCATTTTGCGAAAATTTTAGTTGAATTGTTAAGAATTTGTTTCACTTTTTCAATTAAAATTTTTAAAAATATCCGAAAAAAGTATAAATCTTTCTACTGAAATGGCGATTAAATTAAGAACTGAGATTTGAACCCTTGTCTGTTTACTTTTCAGTCGAAGGCCTTTTCCCTTTACAACAGTAGAAGTGCTCGTTTCAAACAAAGAAAATATGCTCAAGTAGAAAAGATAATGAACTGCTTAGTTTGTGGACTTTCAGTAACAAATCAAAAATAAACATTTTCCAAAATATCGAGAGGCTTAAAACAAAGAACATGAATACTTAGATGCAACATCTCAGACAACCCGCCATACAAAATGGTTTGCATGATATGTTGCTTTTAGTTATTGATCTTCTTTGCTAAAACTCATTAGTCAATTTGAATAGCTCCCAGAAAACCATTTAAATATTTAACTAGAGCTTATTAGCTTTCGAATTGCAAATCAATATGCCAACTTTCCTAATATACTCGTACCCTCAATCACCTCTCTCCCTATCTAACCATTTGTTTAGTTTAGTTTTAAAGAGATTACTCATTCAGGAAAAACTTTCCTTTTCCAATTATCCGCAGAGTTAGATTTCCCCATGCAATTCCCCATCCAATTACTCCACTCTACATAGTTTTCTCACTCATCATCTCTAACTCAAACAAAAACAAAGCAATACAAATAAATTTCGAAAAAATGAGTTATTAATGGCAATCAATCAAAAACTGGCAAAACGCTCAAAAACAAACACACACAAAAAAAAAAGGAGCAGGATAAAAAGACTAACAATTGTCTGAGCCAGCGAACAAAAACAAAAACAAATACGAAATTGCCAAGCTGCTGCAGCAAAAACAAACAATAAAAAACCGCGAGGAATACATAAATTGATTGATTGATTTAATGAATGATTGATTAATGCATTTCAGTTGCAAATTCCGCATACAAAATGCAACGGCAGCAGCAACAGCAGCAGCTGAGATGAGACATCCTCTTTATATATATGTGAAGTGAAGTTGGAGCTGGAGTTGGAGCTCCACTGCAAAGTTGGGAGTGTGCAGAATGTGGCCTTCAGTCGCAGCCTTCAGACTCCAAGTGCCAGCCAGACAGGCGAGCGGAGTGAAACGGCCGGGGCGGGGCAATGGCAATTATTGTTGAAGAAGAGAGCCTGAGTGCTTGGCCCTGGCATTGCCTCCTTCAAATGGGAATGGGGAGTTGGCAAACTGCTTTAAAATGCATTTTCAATTAGGCATAATTTCTGCCAACTGCGCATAAATTTTGCCAGCGAAGGCAATCAAACTAAAAACCCATTGATGTGTGAAATGTACGAAAAACAAAACAAATAAAGGGTCATAAAAGTTATACAAATTGTGTTGGAAAGATATATGTAACTCAAAAGTGAGTAGGACTTTGATTTGCATCCTTTGATTTGACTCCGAATTTCAGTTCCTAAGTTTTTTAAATATGACTTTAAATCACTTTTGAACCTAAGCGAGATGTGCCTCGGAACCAGTCTAGAATCACACCAAAATTTTCAGTTTTTAGCGTAAGTAATTTCTGAGATAATTTTTTTATTTAAAACAGAGAAAGCCATGCATTGAATTATCGGTTGAAAAAATTCTTGTTGATGTGAAGATTCGTCAACGATTAACTACGACTTCTGGGTACCGTAATTTACAATCGTCCGGAGCAGAGCAAAAGCTGCACAAACAAAACCCATCAAATTAGCAAAAAATTTCAACATGTGCTTCATGCTTATAATTTTGAACGTTTTTAGTTTTTTAGTTTTTAACTTTACCTTGCCGGGACTCAAACTCGGGTCCTCCGGTGATTGAACACTAACAGACAGATAGGGCGTCTTAACGTTGTCCGCCACGGTCGATACGCGCAACGTAGCGTCAAATTACTCTAGGGTTGCCGGATATTTAGAAAATACCTAAATCAATATTAAAAAACTACATTCTAATTGCGTTCAGAATCTCGAGTTCGGAGCTCCAAAATACGGAAAATATAAAGATTTAGAAACGATTTCCCTTTCTTACAGATAGCTGATTTGTGTCAAATAAACTAACAGTTTACTCTGACTTGCTCTCTAAAATTGGCCTTAAATGTATTTTTATAAGTTTAACAAAAGAAATGTATTTCGAACTAGCAAGTCTTAGCCGGCTCGAGGTCATATTATGTTTGCACATATCTTTAAAAATGACCACACAACACCACAAAAAAAGGCTGGTAAACTTAGCTTTGCATTTTGCTGTCGGTTTTTGCGCTTATGCTGACTTGGAATTTCCAAGCAGTCATAGCAACACTGTCTGCTGATTTACAGTCGATGGGCTGCAGATGGAACCGGAAGGTTCTTGAAACAACTGTATACTCGACTAGCCTCCTTTGTGGTGTTGTGTGATCAAGTTAAAGTAATGTCTTGTAAAAGTTGCTAGTTTGATTACACAGGCCAACAAAATTACCAACTTTGTGAGGTGCAGCCCTGTTGATTTGAAATTATCATAAGTTTTTGTTCACTGATGCCAAAACTGGTTTTAGTTTAGCGAAAATGTTGAGTTTTTGGCACTCTAGAATTGATGGAGGCCACGCTAGGCATAAATATCTGGATCTATGAGTTATTTTCGACAGAGCACATATCGATGCATCTTTACAAAATCAAAGGAGCTATACAAGTACAGCAGAAAGTATCCTTTTTGGCCTCTAAAGCCAGACTACTCACGATTTATGCCATTTTTTCATAATAAATCATCCCGTTAAAACTAGCGCGGTTATTGAATTAACATTTTAGCTATTTGAGCATATAGCCAAACATATGATCTAATAATGTGATTTTGATGGCATTTAAATCAGTTTATTTGGCAAAGTTACAGCCTGTTTAAGACGAAAATACATATTTCACTTTATGGGAGGAAAACTAGATTCCCACTAAAAATTTGTATGGGAACTGTGAAAAGGCTACTTGATTCAACATAAAATTAAACATATATATGTAAACATATAACAATTTATGGTGAATCAAGTAGCCTCTTTACAGTTCCCATACAGATTTAGAGTGACAATCTAGTTTTCCTCCCATAAATTAAAATATGTATTTTTCTTTAGCTCTACCAAACAAGCTCATATAAATGCATAAAAATTCTCATAACGAAAGCATTTGTTGGTCAATATGCCTAGGTTTTATTTAATAGAAATTCGACAACCACACTAGCTAAGAGGGGTTGATTTAATTTAAGAAAATTACCATAAATCTAGTATTTTCTGACTTTAGAGTCCAATTAAGATACTTTCTGCTTTACAAATGAATTTTAAAGATTTTTTTAAGATGCATTGGTATGTACTTTGATGCAAATAGCTCATAAATCCACATATTTATGGCAAGTGTGGCCCCTATAAATTCTGGAGTGCCAGTAACTAAACAAATTCGCTTTTCCGCTATATCTTGGAAACAAGAGCTGATAGAACATAACCAATAATGCATTTTTTTCCAGTGCAATCCATATTAACATAATCAGATCCAAATGGGCCTGCACCAAAAACAGTGTTGGGTTGTGTTATTATCAAGCTTGTAATAACCGTCACGATATGTATTTTATTTCATTCTGAAACTTATTGAGCAATTTATATTAATGGGATTGAGGACAGATGATTAATTTAAATAGAAAACATATTTTATGTATAAAGCAAATTATCGATATTTCGCTATATCGATATTATTTCCGACATGCCTAAAGAACCCGATCATTTGCTAAGCTTTTAGTTTGTAAAGAGCCGCGTGACGCAGACGGTAGAGCGTCCCTTTAGAACGTAAGTTCGAGCCGCAGTGCAAGCGTAAATTTTGGTTTTGATTTTGTTTACATATTAGGAAAAGTGACCTTATATTTAAATGACTATTTCCTTAAGCAGCCTTTACACTTATCATATTTCTTTAAAGAGTCGGTTGTCGAAATTCTCTAAAGAGAAACTCATTAGAGAATCTATGATTAGCTATTACACTCTTAATAACAGAGAATCTAGAACTAGATGTTAAGAGTTAGTTCAACGAATTCAGTACTGGTTCATCAATTTTTGACACAAATCTCAAGAGAAAAAAAGTAAGTAAGTAACTACAAAAGTAGTTTGTGTGAAAATAGATAACAATCAAATAAACGCATTAAAATTAATGGTTGCGGTTTTGGCTGAAGAGGAAATGGATGATTCGGGACCAAAAAGAAGACGACATTGTAACAAGCGTTCCATGTGGGGTCGGCTTTTGCGTCGCTGTGAAGGCAGACATGCCGCAGCGTGTTTTACGTGAGCTCCAGTACGAGGACGACGAAACCTTCAGAAAATTTAATCGCATGAACAAATCAACTATTCACAAGATGCTTGAGTTTGTAAGCCCTAAAGTTCACAAAGAGGATACATTCTTAAGGGAAGCCATTCCCACACAAACACGGTAAACAAACAACTACATTTTCCAAACATAGCTAAAGTGTTGCTCTTTCAGCCTTCTTGTGACAATTTCCAAAATTGTGCCAAAAGTCATGCATGGAATTAGTTCATCCTTTTACAGCATATTAAATCAATCGCTTCTAAAATTTAGTTTAACTTTCTAGATGCCTGAACCACAGCAGGAACGTCTAACCATTAATCAAAATTTCGACAAAATGTGGAAATTACTTTTTTGCCTTGGTGCAAAATTCCACTTTTTAACATTTTTTCTTAAGCTGGCAAAGATAGTGCATTTCGAGCTAGAATAAATGACGGATCATTTTATTACAATTAGAAGGATTGTGCTTCTTGCTCTGGTAGATGCAGAGTACAGTTTAGTTTATGTTGATATTGGCTGCAATGGATGTCTCAGCAGAGTTACTTTTATCAAATAGAACAGGTTCTATTTTATCATATTTGTCTAAAGAGAAGGCAAAAGTTTCTCGTCAGAGTTATATGTTTGCCTATTACACTATAATATCGTGTCTTTAGAGATACTCTTTAGAGATGTATGACAAGTGGAGAGACTGCTTTAATAATAGCTGATTGAAAATTTGTCTTTTAGGTAAAATTCTGGATATTTAGGTAAAAAAATTGCCTTGAAAGTGGAGAAGAAAAGTAATTCAAGGTTTCTCTTTTTATTAGGCGTATGTAGAAGATGAGTTGTAAGATTATCTGCAAACATAGCACCTATCTGCAAGAAGAGAAATCGGCCCTAAGTCCACATTTCTTAGCTGATTTCGAACTTATCTAGAAGCTCTAAAATATATAGCTTTATATTACCAGCACATCATTAAAATCGTAAATAATTGCTGTAATTTCAAGTTGTTAGCTTAAATAATTTCTGAGTCAATACTTTGAGCTAATTTTAAAACGGCTTTTAAGCTGGCTCGGAAACGGTTGTTGATCCAGCACAGTATTAATATTTATAAACTTCGAAAATTGGAATAGTCTTTTGCTATATATGCAAATTCGAGTTTATCAACAATCCACTAACTTTTTAATCAAGATAAAAACCATACTTTAGCCATTTGGTTTGGTTTTTGAACCAAGGAAGAAAAGCAGTAATAAAAGTAAAAGCACTTTATAGTGTTCAAATTCGTTTTGACGAATTTAAGGACGTCATTCTTTACGCTTGTTTGTGCCATGATCCAATTCATTCAGCCCGGTTCCGTTCTATCCATACGTAGTTCCATTCGTAAAGGCTCAATAACCTAATCAATTTACATGCTTAACTCTTCAATAGTTATTCCAGATGTGTGTGAAAATTGTAAAGAATTTTTTCACTGATTATTGTGCTAGTCTATTACCCACTCTTTCTCTCTCTCTCTTTTACTCACTCTCTTGTCCTTTATTTCTCTCCAACATTAAGGATGCGCAGAATAACCTGCGGCGTACATACATTGTGGCACAACATCATTGATGTCCCTTATTGCATATTGCATAGGTAGGTAATGAAGTGCATGGCAAATTGCATGCAACATGCACAAAAATTTTGTATGTAAAATATTTTTGGATTTAATAAGCCGCCAGCCAGTGGCGTGACCAATGCCCGAATGCCCGATAAAGCTGGTTGAAACTTACCTAGAACGAGAAGAAGTGGCATAAAGATAATGATTAGCAAAAGTAAAAATAACAACGTTTTAGAGTGTACATGAGACTTAGTTTTGGGTGTGGAATGAAAATGTATGAAATTAAAGCGGGAAGGAGCAGGGCAAAAACACGCCACTGGAGCGACAGGTAGTTTAATTTATGTGATGCTGCTCCTGCTCCCAGCCAGCCGTTGTTCTTCTTGTTTGTTTCATTTCGCTTTTGCTCTCCGTTCCTGTTCCTGTGCCATTATGCTGCGTCGTTTTAATGGGGCCCCTAACCAAGTCACGAGCTGCCCGCCAACAATGGCGAGCATGATGACGACGACGACGACGACGACGACGAGGATGGGGTCACAAAAAAAAAAGTAAAGGATAAGAGGCAAAAGGCAAAATAAAATAAATAAATAAAAATTGCAAAAAAAAAACAACAAAAACAAAAACAATTTTGTCTGTGAAGTTGGCAAAGCGAGTTTCCCCCGCGGTCTCTAAAAAAAAAACAAAATATATTCAACAACAACACAAAAACGTGACCGCGCATTTTTCAATGTCAGACGAAAAGCTGTCCAAACATTTTGAGCTGGAAATTACTTTAATTTTAATTTAGCTGGACCAGTTGTAGTATATATCAAAATATATATATATAGATAACCCAAAAACCCAACCAAAAACAGTTTGCAAATTGTTCATGTGTAAGAAAATTCCTGAGTTTTTTTTTTGGTTTTTGCTTGCGCCATAAAGAATTTACGCTACATAAAATTTAATAATTTCATTTTTTATGAACGCACACACACACACACACACACATACATACTATAGGGTGGCATGTGTGCACGTTGAATTATAGCATACTTTTAGGCGTGTGCCCTGGCAGGCGCATTATTTCAGTTTTTATGGGTTACATAACGAGCCAGGCGGAAATAGAGAAAGAAAGTATGACAAAAAATAAAAGAAAAACCGAGAAGGAGAGAAAGAATGTCAGAGCAGGAGCAGCTGCTTGAAAGTTGACAAAAATATACAATTTTCGAGAGTTTATTTTAGGCATATTTGACAATAATTATGTTGCACAAATAACAAGAATTTATTCTAAATGAAACCCTTAAATTAAATGAGAACAGGCAAGAGTGAACACCAAAACAACAACCACGGACCACTGCTAGCTTTAAAAGTCGTAATCTAGTACTCAAGCAAGAGTTGGTCCTTTGAGTCGGATCATAGATTGAATGGAATATGCAATTTTGTTGAGCAGAGTTGTGGATTTCAATTTCAACCAGGGTGAACGCCATTTTTAAAAATCTGTCTCACAATTTTGTAGGTATATTGTTCAAAATTCAAGTATATATTTTATGCAGCATTATTTATCAGGGATTAAAACCGAAACAAATATATAAATATATATTAAATTGTTTCGGTCACGGTTTTGCTTACGCTTATCTGTTTTTATTATGGTCCGGTTGCTATTCGGTTACAAAAAAATCGTTTCCTTTACCGCACCCAAAAATATTTGTACAAAATATCAATATGATACGCGTTGTCTCAAATTGAAACTGAAACTAGTATCGTTTTTTTTTTGTATCAATAAGCATATATAAGTTGCTGGGGTCGTTATTCGTAAACATTTGTATATAACAAATGTAACTCTTTAGACAGGACATATACCACACCGCAATGCTGCTGTGGCTGTTTCATCGCTTTGCAAGATGACACGCAATGCGCGAGTTTCGAAACGAAAACAGCTGCTGAAGAGGCGTTTGCTCTTTTTTCACTCATGGTCTCAGTGTCCACTACAGTAACTTCTGTGGACACCGAGCCTGCAGAGTAAAAGAACAATATTTCCCATAGTGAGGTGTCCACATTTGACAATTTCATCTCTTTAGTATAAATAAAATACTTTTTGTACAAATTCAAAATTAAGTAAAAAGCTATTAACATGTTATGTTTTGATTCTACTGACAGTTTGTAGTAACTTAATAAAAGCTAGTATCAAAATGATACTAAAAGTTGGACAATTGAAATATCACATTGATAAGAACTAGTATCAATTTGATACTTAAATATTAATATACATTAGGACGACAAAACGAGCGCTGGCGATTAGGATAGCGGATCATAAAGAAGATGCGGAAAACAACAAAACAAACACAGTGATATCACAACACTTGACAACATCTGGACAATCAGCGGACTTTAATAATGTCAAAGTGCTGGACATAGAAAAGAGAGAGAGAACAAGACTGACACTGGAAAGCCTTCGGATACAACAACGGGGATAGCGGGCAATAAACCACATAGACGACATAGAACAAATCAGTTACATGTACGCGGCGGCGATCGGTCGGATCGAAAATAAAATTAAGCCAAAAGTAAACAATTTCGAAAAACAGATGACTATAATGGGACGACTTAAGAGTAATGACAATCCAACAAAAACAAAAACGGGTTTATAGGGAATCTTGTGATGTATGTATGTATGAAATGTTAAAATGTTTTGGATATTAATGTATAATAAATGCAGGATTCCTGATGAAGGCGCAAAATGCCACCGAAACGCGTAGGAGGACAATTTGAAATAAAATTATGTTTTATTTTGGATGAAAATTTCAGCAAATTGGCCCAACGAAAAACCCAATAAAGTTTCAGCCTGATACACTTTTGGTATCAATCAGATATTCTCGAAATATCATTTTAATACTATCGAAAATCAATCATAGAACTTTTAGACATTATTGGCTCCAGGTCAATAAGTAATGACTTGTGTTCATAACTTTTCGAAAATATCAACTTGATACTTGGAGTATTGAAGAGAATTTGAAACTCAATAGTTTCAAATTGATGACTAAATATGGATTTTTTTGTTTTTTTTTTTGGGATCAGTTTCAAATTTGTTAAATATGCAATTTAATTTAAAAGAAAATGACCTATGATTTGATCTTAGTATCATAATGCCTCCATTACACCAAGTACATTCGGGACTGCTGTCATGCTCAAGTGGAGATAGCTCCTAAGGCATCCGTGACCGCTCAGTAGCTGGGTGAGATAGAAATTTACCACTCCATGGGGTCTCTCCAGCCACGGCTTGATTTTAGGGACTATCCTATGAGTCCGGCGGCCTTTGGAGGATGAGTCCCATGCGCTCTGCCACTTTCTAAGGCTGTCTTGTATGGCTGCCACTCTCTCTTCGTGATATGCTATTCTTGGTCACTGCTCAAGCGATGCACTGTACACAATGGCCGATTCCATTGTCAGGTAGCCTAGACGCACCATTTCTGCCACGACGAGAGCTGCTTCGTTTGAAATGGACCTAAACGCATTACATACCCGAATCTGCGCTCAGGCGGTAAACAGCCTCAACTCCTCGGCAGTAGTTCGGGACCGTAAATGCGTGAGCCCACACCGGTGCAGCATACAGCATTATGGATTTACTCACTCCCTTGAGGAGTCGTCGGTGTTCATGTTTTGTGCTGATAGTGCTCTGAACGCCTCTGCTGACTTCTTTTGGACGTACTCCAAGTGCTCTCGAAAGCAGAGCCTGGTGTCTGTCATGACACCAAGGTACCGTATAGCCGTATGGATGATAGCAGTTTCGACACGCTTGCGACTGCTGACCAGTAGCGCCTCGGTTTATTGCGCTGCCAGCTCTAGTCCCACTGACGATAACCATCGGTAAACCACTTGCAGACTCTGCAGACTGAAGTTCTTTACCCACAACAACCAGAGTCACATCATCCGCATATCGAACAATGTGGGTGCCAGCTGGAAAGGGTAATCGCAGTATGCCGTCATACATGATATTCCATAGAAAAGGCCCTAGGACTGAGTCTTGAGGTACTCCCACTGAAATATTATGAGTTTTTATGCCATCTTCTGTTTCGTAAAGCAACTTCCTGCCCGAGAAGTAGCTGCGTATCATGGGGAACAGGTATGCCGGGATATCGAAGGACTCTAATGCGTTCAGAATGCTCATCCAGTCCGCTGTGTTGAACGCATTCTTAACGTTCAAGTTCACAATCCTTTTTGCCCTCAAGAAAGAGTTTTGAGTCTCCTTCTACTAAATGCTGGGCAATGGCAAAGAAGATGCAGTAATGTCTCCTCCTCTTCCTCACACTTGCAGCTTCTACAGAAGTCGGGTGAACGACGCCCAAGCGTGATGCATGCCTGCCGATGAGGCCCCAACCAGAAGTGAGATGTTTTCTCTACTTTGGCGTAAAAGACTATTGGATCGTTTCAGGTTAAACGAGGGCCACGTGACCCTAGCTGCAGCGCAAACCATTCCAACGATCCGTAGCCAGGAGCCAGGTTTCATTTCTTGTGATTAGCTTGTATGAGGCTAAGGGCATCCCTATCAAGCTCTTCTCCGGGAGGAGCTGAATGGTAGTACCCTATCTTGCCAGTTTGTCGACTGACTCGTTACCCTCAATGTTACGGTGTCCAGGTACCCAGATGAGGTGGATACGGAGATGCTGAGCGATCGTGAGCGTCTTGGCGTTATTGGTGTAGGAGTCAAGAGCCCTTAGAGCGGCTTAAATATCTGAGTAAATGTATATGTTCCCTTCTTCGATCATGAGTGTGTTAAGGTATTTGCTGCTTGGTACACACTGCAATGTTCATAGAGACGGAATGAGATTTTCATATTTAAGTCGGTGAAGAAAACTCCCCCTCCTACTTTGTCATCAAGCTTAGATCCATCTCGGCCGTGTAGATATTGATGGCATTTGCTCTACTGTGGGGCAAGTTATCCCAGTCGCGTCTACTAGGGATATTGACGTCAATAGTCTGTAATGGCGGGACCCGCGTTTTGATGGGTTAGTATAGTTGAGTATCCTGAGTTACCAGCGTTCCAGGCTTCAGACTCTCTTAATCTCAAGGCTGTAATGCCCGCTAACTGTTAAGACATCAAGTCTAGCGGAAGAAGATGAAATATGGTGTTTAGTGCTTCCGTTGGGGTGGTTCGGAGGGCGCCAATCATACATATTTCAGCACTTCTCTGTACCTTGTTTAAAGTGGTCAGTACTGACGGTTTCTCGAGTGATGGCCACCATACTAGAACTCCATAGAGCAGTAGGGGACGTACAATGGCCGTCTATAGCCAGTGAACTATTGCTGGGGAAAATCCCCATTTACGGCCTATCGCCTGCTTACATGAGAAGAGAGCAATGGATGCCTTCTTTACTCGCTCAGAAATATTGTCGTGCCAGAGTAGTTTTCTGTCCCAGGTACTTGGCAGTGTTTTTGAATTCCAAACTTATATTGTTTAGTTTGGGAGGGATATGATCTGGGACTTTGTATATCCGTGTGAAGAGAACTAGTTCCGTCTTTATTACACAAGTGAAGTGAGACATGTTTTTGCTTGCTTACCGCAAATTTTTTATTACACCAAGCGCACAGATTTGTTTTTTTCGGCATTCTAGAGCAATTGGTACTTAAGCAATTATTAAGTACTGAAAAAGAAGAGGCTTTGATGAGGTGCAATCGAAAAGTCAGCAAGCTCAGATAAAGAAATGAGAGGTTTAAAGCTCGTTGATGGAATCTGCTAAACTCATTGACTGAAACTCTGCCGACGTCTCTACTGCTGCTGCTGAAACCTAGCATTTATGCATGTGTACATGTGTTTTGCTATTGATGGGCACGTTGCTTAGCGATGGGAGTGTGACTTGGTGAATAGTCACGGTTAATGTAAATGCATTTTTAGCGTGAACTTGAAACTCCAATAACTTCTATATTCTTGGATGGATTTTAATGAAATATGTGGCGTTGTATTTTTAATAGATGAGTCTTTAAAGATTAGCAATAACATAAATTTTACACAATTTTTTCCGTGGTGAAAATTGCACTTAAAATCTAGCTTTTTTTTTTAAAGTGATGAATTAAATGCAAAGTTGCCGATAAAAGACTTTGTAACGCCGAAGTCAAGCAACAGATTAAGAGGTGATGTATGAATGAATGATAGCGCATACAATTACTTTCCAAGAAAACATTACGTTTTTGTAATGAATAAACCGATACCGAAGATATACACTTTTTCGAAAGCTACTTTTTTGTCCAAATAAAAAGCAAGCTTATTTGCGATTTCTCGGAAGAAATTTTTGGACTCAGCAAAAGGGATTTACAGATGAAATGAATGCCAATTGATAACTAGTGTAAATAGAAGTCAAGCTAAAAGCAAAGCCAAAAAGTCGAAACAGCTTGCAGAGTAAATGCTGAGAGCACGAGAGAGTAAGTGCTTGAAAACAGGAAACGAGCGACTTGATAATGCGTCGAACATACACCAGCATGAATAAACGATCAAGTTTATATGTCTTAATGATTTAATTTTAAAGCTGAGCTTAAAAAATGTTCCCTTTGCTCGCTTTCAACATTTTTATCTTTTGATTATCTTTTGCTATAATGAAGTATATTCAAGTAAAAGCCCATTAGCTTGCATCGATCCCTTGACCAAAATTTAATGCAATTTTCCTCAACACTTGCGCCAGCTCATCCAGCTTTTGCGCTTCCATTCTTTTGCGTTAATATTTCACTAATGGCATTGGCTGGCTGGAAATTGCATTACGCTCAAGTTGACGTTGACTCATTTTAATTGAATTTTAACTTCAGTTCGAAATTGAATTACGTGCCAGGGCCAAGACAGGGCAGAGACGGGCGAATTTTTCAAGAGCGAGTGAGCCGAAAATATTCATGTGGGCGTTCAACTGGACGGACACCAAATGGCACCGAACTGCGCGTGAAAATTGCATTAAGTCAGCTCGGATCACGACCAACAAAAAAAAAAAGAGGAAAAATTGCATTACAGGCGCCTAAAAGCACACACTAAACGTTTGCGGGTCGAAATTCACTTTCGTTTTGCACAAAATTCATTATTTTGCACTTAATTAAAAACACGCGCGGGCATAAAAAGGGAGCACGCACGCACACACACACACACTCACACATCAGATATACATATCAGCCTCATCTCCTGCCATAAAAACCCAGCCGCCAGCCAGCCTGGTCAACTGGAAAAACAACAACCAAGCCAAGCCAACATCTCTCTCTCTCTCTCTCCCTGTCTGTCTGTCTGGCTGGCGGCCACCTCCTCATCCTCCTTTTTTTTTTTTTTAAATTTTTTTTGCTGTTGTTTTCGCATTGCCGCGTCGCAGCTTTTTTTGCTGTTTGATTTTGGACTTTGGCAAAATCCTTTCGCTTTCGTTTTCAGGCATTTAAATGCCAGCCAAAAGGCCGCATGTGGCTAAAATGGCGAGACACTGGCAGAGCGCGAAATTGGAAACAGAATTTGCATGTGCTTTGGGCCATGGGATACCGCCGGAAAGGGAAAGGAAAAGGGAAGTTGAAGTGGAAGGGGCAACCACTTTTATTAATTCCTTGGCGCAGAGCTAATAACTCAACGTGTTCCCTCTCTTCGTTTTAATTGCCTGTCTTTGCATTCATTTTCATATCAAAGGTATTAAAAAAATACGGCAAGAAATAAAACCAATTTCCCCATTTGGTTTTTGACAGACCAAGATGGGAATCTTTTGCTGCCACTATTTTATTTTTATACGCTGGCCCCCAAAATGCCAAAGGAAGCGCAACGCAAGGCACCGCACAAAATGTACGAAACGCGGCCATAAACTACAAATCATGCCAAGAAAGACAACAACAGACCAAAGAGGCCAGCTACAAAAATAAAAGGAAAAAAAATTGTCTAAAAATTCAACATAACCTCGAATGATTTATGGACGCCTGCGAATATTTAAAAGGTATACGAGCAGCATCGGCGGCGGCCAAGCAAAAACAAAAAAAGAAGGCAGCAGCAACAGAAACAAAAGGAATATCAGCAGCAGCAGCCAAAGTTGTGGGCAAAAATATTATTGTGAATGCTTCAAGCTGCATCTTCTTGGGTTGGATTTAAGTGCATTTCGCAGCGAAACAACAAAAAGGACATAAAAGCTCAAAAAGGGCATACAACAGCAACAACAACAACAGCAACAGCTAAAACAACAGAAAAATGTGCGAAAAATTAAAAAAAACGAGAAGGCCAAGCTAACTTCGTCTGTGCCGAAGTTGTAATACCCTTGCAAATGCTGTTTTTGAAATGTCAGAGTTTAAGAACGCTTACATAAAAATCTAACAATTTTTTAACTAAAACCCATTTTCATACAGGTATCTTTTTGAAAACATATCAAATTAACAATCGCGGAGTTTAAGAAAGATAAAATTTAAAACAAAAAGTTTTTTTCACTAAGACTCATTTTCCGACCGATCGGTCCTATGGCAACCATAAGATATAGTCACCCGATGTCGATCAACTTTTTCAAATTAGTTTGAAAGCGTTTAATATTAAGAATCACCGACTTTAAGAACGATTTACTTAAAAACAAAAAAGTTTTTTTCACTAAGACCCATTTTCCGACCGATCGGTCCTATGGCAGCTATAAGATATAGTCATCCGATTTTGACAAAAATTTATAAATCTGTTTGAAAGCATATAATATTTATTATCGCCGAGTTTTATGACGCTAGCATTGAAAACAAAAAATTTTTTTCTACTAAGACCCATTTTCCGACTTATTGTTCCTATGACAGCTATAAGATATAGTCATCCGATCTTGACCAAAATTTGCAAATCTGTTTAAAAGCATATAATATTAACAATGGCCGAGTTTAAGGCCGCTAACATTGAAAACAAAAAAGTTTTTCTCACTAAGACCCATTTTTTGACCGATGGTTCCTATGGCAGCTATAAGATATAGTCATCCGATCCGGTCGGTTCCGACATATTAGCAGCGTGCAGTAAAAAGAAGACTCTGTGCAAAATTTCAGCTCGTTAGCTTTAAAACTGAGAGACTAGTTTGCGTAGAAACAGACGGACAGACAGACAGACGGACAGACAGACAGACAGACGGACAGACAGACAGACGGACGGACAAAGCTCAATCGACTCAGCTCGTCGCCCTGATCAAGAATATATATAGTTTATGGGGTCGGAAATGAATATTTCTATGCGTTGCAAACTTCTGGGCAAAATTATAATACCCTTTGCAAGGGTATCAAAAAGGGAATGCACAGTGGAGCAAAGGACCAATTTTTAAGAAATTAATGATCTTACAAAATCCACAAATTCACAAATTAAAGAAACAGTTTTAGATTCAGTAACAATTTCATACCTAACCAATAATAATACCTTTAAATATTTGAGAGCCCGTTCAAACGGAATAGAAATTCTATTAACGATCTTTGACAACGATCTTTCCAAGCTAAGAAACCAAGCTTATAGTTTCTTAACCCAGACGAAGTCAACAGAGACTAGAAAATCTCAACCAAAGTTCATATTCTTAATTTAAATCTAAACAACTTTGGATATAGATCGATTATACTCTACGAGAAGATAACCCAATCTCACTTTTAAATATGAAAAAAAAAGAAAAGCTATCTTTGACTAGACCGAAGCTTATATACCCTTGCAGCTCATAAACTGTATAGACATAAAGGATTAAAAAGATTTTCATAGAAAAAATTTCATTTTCGCTTTGCACAATGTTAATTGAGTGATTTCCCAAGCTCACCAATAGATGGAGCCACTCTCGTCATCATCCAAATTTCATCAAAATCGCCAAAATTGTGTTAAAACAGATAATATTTATAACTTTATAACTGAAAGTGAAAACAAAATTCTTTTTCCTCACTAGAACTACTTTTTCGACCGATCGTTTCTGTGGCAGCTATATGCTATAGTAATCCAATTTGTATCAAACTTGGCAGAATTGTGTGGTAGCATTAAAAATTGATCAGTAAGAAGTTTGGGAGCAATAGCATTGAAAACAAAAAAGTTTTTCCTACTAAGACTTATTTTCAGACGTATCTTTTGCATGGCAGCTATACTATATAGTTGTCCGATTTTTATAAAACTTGGTAGAATTATGTAAAAACATAGAAAACTTATAAATACGAGGATAGGAGACGTTTGCGTTGAAAACAAAAAAGTTTTTCCTACTAAAACTACTTTTCCGACCGATAGTTCCTATGGCAGCTATATGCTATAGTCATCCGATCCGGCCGGTTCCGACAAAAGTGCAGCGGTTTTGTACGAAAAGACTTCGTGCAAAGTTTAGTTAAAATAGCTTTAAAACTGAGGTAGGAGATAGCAAAGAAACAGACGGACGGCTGATAAAGAATGTACGAGATTGTAGTGAGATTGGATTATCTTCTTGTAGAATATAAACAATCTATATTCAAAGTTGTTTAGATTTAAATTAAGAATATGAACTTGGGTTGAGATTTTCTAGTCTCTGTTGACTTTGTCTGGGTTAAGAAACTTTAAGTATATCTTACTTTATGTGGTCGGAGATGCTTCCTTCTATGCGGTACAAACATCTGGATAATTTTAATATACCCTCTACAAGTTTATAAAAAGAAATGGCTTGAATAAATTATATTCATTTTTAAGGGTGATGAAAGTGGAGAGGGTGTGGTTGAGTTAGTTTAGTGTTTAAAAACTTTGTTTTATTTTTTGTTGAGTTCGCTAAATATTCTTCTTTCTGAAAGGCTTATACAAATTTGTGTTTTTATATAAACCCTCTTCGTCTGGGATTCCAACTCAGGACCTCGGGGGACTGAACACTCTAGGAAACTTAAGTTGCTGCACCATCGACCAATCACAGTAAAAGTCCTCAGCATACAAATGAATATGCTAAAACCGTCGCCTTAAAACGAGGAGGTCGGGAGTTTGAGACCTATTGCAAGCATGGATATGTTTTAGAGAGTGTTTTTTTTAATTTTTCCTTTGAGCTGAAGCTTTACTAAGAACTGTTGGAAAGTTGATAAGTTAAGAGATGCTAAATATTGGCTACAAGATTTTTAATCTTATTTCTAGCTGTTTTATCATTTTTATACTCTGTACCAACTTTGCAATTCGAAGTCTCAGTACTGAATTTGTCAGAGCTGATTCAGACCTGAGAAGTAGGAATTGCTACAATTCATTACGGATTTCGATACATGAAACTAACACATGAGTTCAGTACTGAAATCATGCCTGAAAGAAGATATTGTCTTGACATAGTGGGCCCATTCTGCGTTAATTTCATGGCTGAAATGCACGTAAAGGCAGCCATGATTTCAGTACCAGCCCTTCCAAATCAGGACAGATTCAGCTCTGATTCAGTACTGAGCTGTACTGAAGGGAAAATTACACATAGTATATTTAGTTTGTGCAAAAGTATATATATAAAGTATAAGTAAGTTCTTCAGCATCAACAGCCGAGTCGATATAATCATATCCGTCTGTCCGTATGAACGCACAGTTCTCAAAAATGGTAAGAGATAGAGGTTTGACATGTATGGGACATATATTTCCTATACTTGCGAGCAGATCAAGTTTATTTTCAACTTTTGCCATGCCCTATCCCGCCCCCAAAATTTGGAAAAATTGTCTCCCACAATTTTGTAGATAGATGATTCGTTCCTTTTACGCATATTTAGTAATCATTATTATTTATCGATTTGCTAAAGGAATAATAAAGATCGGATGAACGATAGTCGAGTTCTGGGGAAATTAAACAATTAAGATGGGTAGTACTGGCCCCAATGGCGATGGGCAGCACTTCAAAAACTTTGTGGTTTTTTTGCTACTTTGTGTGGCTTCTAACTTAAATTGATCAATCTATGGAGGTACAGAGTATGTTATAGTCGGGCTTGACCGACTTTCTTTCTTGTTTTCCCAAGGTTCTTGAAAAAAATAGGTTTTCTATCTAGTTTTCAGATTGTTTTTTTTTTATACCTTTGTAGAGGGTATTTTAAAATTGTCCAGATGTTTGAAACCCATAGAAGGAAGCATCTCCGACCACATAAAGTATATATATTCTTGATCAGCATGACGGTTTGAGTTGATATAGCCATGTCCGTCTGTCCGTCCGTCTGTTTCTGTGCGATCTCCTCCGTCAGTTTAAAAGCTATCTTAACCAAACTTTGCACGAAGTCTTTTAATACAAAGACGCTGCACATTTATAGGAACCGGCCAGATCGGATGACTATATCATATAGCTGACATAGAAACTATCGGTCGAAAAAGTAGTTCTAGTAAGAAAAACTTTTTTGTCTTCAACGCGAACGTTTCCAAACCTCGTTTTTCTAAGTTTTCTACGCTTTCACATAGTTCTACCAAGTTTTATTAAAATCGGACAACTATAAAGTATAGCTGCCATACAAAAGATATTTCAGAAATTAAGTCTTAGTAGGAAGAACTTTTTTGTTTTCAATGTTATCGCTCCTAAACTTGTTACTGGTCAATATTATATGATGCTGACACACAATTCTGCCAAGTTTGATTCATATCGGATGACTATAGCATATAGCTGTCATAGAAACGATCGGTTGAAAAAGTAGTTCTAGTAAGAAAAACTATTTTGTTTTCAATGTAAGCGTCTTTTTACTTTCCAGTTATGAATATTATCGATTCCCACACAGTTTTGGGGAATTTGGTCCAAATCTGATGAATATATCGTATAGCTGCCATATAAAAAACCATCTAATGCTGAATTTGGGAAATAAGTCAGCTAAGAATGTTCGACGAAAATCATTTAAAACCTTAAATTATATAAATTATACAAGTTGCAAGGGTATACAAACTTTGGTCGAGCCGAAGTTAGCTTTCCTCTATTTTTTCTCAGTGTAAAAGTGTACACATGAAGAAAACTACTAAAATATATATGAGATTCTAGTTGTACTACAAGATCATTAAAATCCTGAGAAAATGATTGCTTGAGTTAACTGAAGTGTAATTCCGTTGGCTTTCTCAATGTCAGGTTCACTAACTATCGATAAATTGTTATCGCTGCAATGGTGTGACTCAAGACAAAGGGTGCCCAAGCCTATTTGGCACGCTGCGCATTCATTGTTGTTTTGCCTTCATGGTTAGCTTTTGGCTATAGGGCAACAACAACTTCATATGTGTTCTGTCTTCTCTTTGGCTGCGAATGATTTCGTGTGCATTCGACAGCCACGAGCACACACAAACAAAAATGGTGTTTCTCTTTCTATTTTTTGTGGATCTTGTTCCACAAATATTTTCTTCATTTGTATTGTTTCCTAGCGGCCGTTATCTGATTCTGGGCTGGTTTGCTGGTTTTGTTTGATCTAGATCTTTCTTTTGTAAGCCAAGAACACACTCAAAAAGACCATCCGGTACAAGCCAAAGTAAGTTTTCTCCCTTATTTACTCCCTCTGTTTTGTCTTTGACAAAATCGAAAGTAACAACAAGTTTGCATGAGGCGTTCGCTTGAAATTTTTTTTGGAAGAGTACTATGTGACACCCACTATATATTTTCACCCACAATTCATATTCAGGGCTACCCCTTTGTCCAATTTGAAAATGATTTATTCCACTGTTAAACGTTCAAGAAAATGTGCAAAAAAGTTGTACAAGAATTAACGACAAAAAGGCGTTAAGCTCGTTGCTGTTGTAGGCAGATCGGGCAAGAAAAGTACAAGGAAAAATGTATAAAAAAAATTAAACAATGGGCACATAAATTGCATTTTCACTTTTAATATTTGCCTTGTTCTTGGGTGCTTTTTTAATGAACATTCCCGCTGGTTTCTTTACTCCCTATATCTAATTATGGTTAAGTCAAAGTGAAGTCAAAGTTGAGGCCTTGGGGCATCCTTTAGCACTTAAGAACCGCCAACTCAATCTGGCTCGATCAAGTGACCAGTCAAACCACAAATGCTTGGGGTCAGAATATTTCATGAGTGCGCACATTCTCTGTAGTTTGCCTTTTTTCTTTGCTTTTTTTTTTTTTATTATAATATGCATGCAATTGTTGTATGTGGCTAAAAATATGTTTAAATCGCGCCCAAAGCCAGAGAGACTGAGACAGAAACTTGTTTTCAGACTGTAGTTGTTATTGTTGCCAGTTTGGCCAGAGTCAAGGCAAGTTTCGTCGCGGCCTAAACTAAAATGCAGCTGGCTGGGCTAACTTGTTGTGGCTGTGGCTGTTGCTGTTCTGGGTCTGGGCCTGGCCTGGCCTGGTCTGGTGGGGCTGACTCGCTTACAATTTGACCGTGACCTTTTCGTATGAAATTGCCTGGTCCTGGTACTGCTTCGTTTCCATTAAAACTGGCATAAATATTAATTAAATGATATGCAAAATGTGCTGCATACTTTGGGGCGCAATGACAAAGGGCAATTTGTGTCAGGTAATAAGTTATTAAATGAAAACGCACACAACAAAAGAAGGCAAATGTTGATAATAACATTAAAAATGTTTATCTTTTTAGCTGGCGACCAGGAAAAATCTACACAAAAGCTAAAATGTAGCACACACAAGATGTTCTATGTGTGTGTGTGTGTGTGTGTGTGTGAGAGTGCCCCGCGACAAGCTTTCCCTGCAGAGCGGCGCCAAGCTCCCCGAAAAAAGGCAAGGCAAATTGAATTTTCCCTGAGCAAAATTAAATTTCCAAGGAAATTGAATTTTTTGATTAGTTTGCTTTTTGCATCTCTCTTCAACACACACACACACACGCAAGAGAAACGAAGCACCAGCAGAACAAGCGGCGAAAACAAAAGTAAAACGAAGAGCCAAAGAAGAAGACGACAGGGAAATGATTTAAAAGTTAAATGAAATTAAAAACACAATTTTCATTTTGCTTCACAAAAAAAATGAACATTTTCAAAAATTTCTTGCATAATTTGTAAAATAAATAGAAATATGTATATGCATATTTAAGAGGGTTGTCCTTAAAGTACACCATAAGTAAATATTAAGTGTTCTAAGGAAGAAAACAGAACAATGCCAACTACATTTTGTGATTTTTCTTTTTAATATCTGTTCCTTTGAAGTAAAGAAAGATTTTTTTCTCAACCAAATCTTCTCTTAACTCAATACTTTTTGTCCAGCATTTTCTTTTTGGTTGCTTTAGCTTTCTAGAGGTACTCTCAATAGACATATGTGTCAGTTTGAACCAAATCATTTAAGGTCGATACATTTTTTTAGGTTTGGAAACAGGAAATAGTTGTTGGATGTATGTAGGAATATGCTGGGACTTAAGGGAGTTCTTTGTCTCGGTGAAGGAGCAACTTTTTCTTCAAAAAAATGCGTTCGTTTTTGCTATAGGCCTTTACGGTCTTTGCAAAGTAAGTAATTTAGCTGGTTTTGTCATATATTTCGTCAACGTGGTACATAAGTCTAGTGTGACCAGATTTTACTACAAATTAAGCCAAAATTTAAATTTCTTGGTATTTTTAATTACACTGGCAACTTCCCTTCATGCTACCAATAGATAAGAAACTGTTTTGATTTGATAGTCAAAACTTAACTGACTATTGACTTCAACTACACACTGCAAATGACATTTGACAATTCAAAATGTGCAAGTGCAACTGTAATTAAACTTTGGTCCAAACAATGTTGCTTCAATCATCTCGATGTTAATTTAACTTCAGTAGTTCGCCGATTTTTTGATGGTAGAAGAAGTTCGACTTAACATTGAGTGGCATCGATGCGGCGACAGCTGCTAGAAGTTAAATAAGGCCCATCGCCTATTTACATAAACTCCACAAATGTGCTGTTAAGCGTAACATTAATTCTAAGCTACGAACATGCTCAATGTTAAGTGTGGCAAAATCGTTGCGGCCAAACACTCCTTTAAAGTGATCACACTTTTGTGATCGTATTTATACGTTTTCTATGCTTTTACACAATTCCTCCAAGTCTTATGAAAATCGGTCAACTAAATAGTATAGCTGCCATACGAAATATAGTTTTTTTGTTTTCAATGCTATCGCTCCCAATCTTGTTACTGATCAATATTTTATGCTATCACTCAACTCTGCCAAGTTTGATCCAAATCGGATGACTATAGCATATAACTGCCATAGGAACTATCGGTCGAAAAAGTAGTTCTAGTGAGAATAACTTTTTTGTATTGAATAGTAGCGTCTTTAAGCTTTTCAGTCATGAATATTATCGGTTTCCACACAATTTAGGCAAGTTTGGTCAAAATCGGAAAAAACTAGACCGAATAATCCTTGGATTTTCAAGAATTTCGCTCTTGGAATCGAGATAAATTCGTTCTAAACGTTCTCTATTTGGTTTTTTATGGGCAAGGGGAGTGAGGGCAACTTAACTTTGAGAGAATAGCGTTGGAGTCACTCTCGCAGAGAGAGAGAGAGAGCGCATGCGCAGTTTTTCGTTGTTCGATGCGAAAGGCAACTGCGTTTCTTTATAAGTGTGTTTTCGTCCGCTCGTTTAACTCATGGATGATAGTCGAGTGGGCTAAGCTGCCCGTCGCCTGTGCTTCACTCTTTCGAGGTACCGAGTTCAAGTCCCAGAAAAGTTAGAAAAAAAAAAATATATATATATATCTATGTGGCTAGCTCAAAATCAATCACAGTTTAAAACAAAGTTTGGATGGTGGTTGGGGTTGGTTGATAATGGTGAGTGGGAGGAGGGGGGTCTCTCACACCCCCACCCCAAATATTCTTTTTATGTTTTTTATTTTGAGAATTATTCGTACGTTGACCAAGTACTGAAACTCTTGAATCAAGAATTATTCATGCTTGGATCAAGAGTTGAAACTCCTGAAACAGGAATGTCGGAATCAAAAATTCACTCTTGGATCAAGAATTTCGCTCTTGGATCAAGAATTTTCACTTTTACCGTACTTTTGAGAACGAATGCTCTTGATTTAAGAGTGAAATTCTCTATTTTTTCTCTGAGTGTAGCTGCCATATAACAATCTGGCAAGCAAATGGTCAAAGTAATGGCGACATCTATTGCTAAGTTTGGGAAATAATTTCTGTGTCTTTATTCGCCTACTGAATTCGCATAACTTGAAGGTTGTTTGAAGTCCTCTGATGAGAGAATTTGGTGATTCTTGAAACAGTGACTTAGACTTTCGAAACTCCGGACTCTGAAACCTTTTGCAGAACTTTACACTCAGAAAAAAATCCTTTCTAAATGTACCAAAACGTGTATTTTCGTTCTCAATTGTAGGTTAAGTTCCTTTTTCGCTTATACTGAGATGGACGGGCTTATTCAGAGAACGTATTTTTAAGACCAATTTGCTAATTTCGGTAAATCCAGAAAAATCTAATATTAACCACAATTAGGAGAGCGGAAGGGAAGCGGATGCTCGGGAAGGGCCATCAGGGGGAAGACACACCTCACCTTTTATTCTCAGCTGCGGCTAAATTTTGTGGCAATGAACAATTTTTTACTTGTTTTTTTACTTTACTTTGTATGGGACTTGAACTCAGGACACACGCACAACGACGTCGTAGCTCACACAACTATCAAGCTTACTCGAAAATTAGCGACAAAATCATAGTAAAGAATGAAGCTAAAAGCACTTAGCACATAGACACTAAGCCAGAAACAAGCCCTGTAGCCGAGTGGGAATACTGTAATGTCGGGGCCATGGGTTCCAATCCCCGTAAAAGAAATTTTTTATTTCTGGCTATTTCCGTTGACGAGTTAAAAATGGTTAAGGTTCGCTGTACTTTTCGTTTTTGAGATAAATTTGTACACAGAAAAAAAATCCGAGATATCCGGGGTAAAATCAATCCCAAACGATGTTAGAAGTCGGTCAAGTACGAATTTTCTGAGTCCAAGTACGAGAAAGATTGATTTGCAGCTTAGTACTGAGGGCGTTCAAATTTTCCTTTCGTCACAGTATTTCATATAATTAGAAATAACTTGGATTTGCTTTGATGCTCAAGTGCTTTAAGAAAGTGTTTCTATTTATGTGAAATACTGTGAAGAAAGAAAAATTCGAACGCCCTCAGTACGAGGCTTAAAATCACAAGACTTCCCAAATCCTAAAGTAAAATATATTTACGTAGGTTGAACATTTATCTTTTACAAATCTCCTACAAACTATCTCTACAAAGATTCATATGAGTTTATACGATGTGGGTTTCTGTAGTACTGATCGCTTTATTGTTTTCGTTTTTTCTCCTTGGCTTTTTTGTTTTGCATACATACCTAATTTGTGTGAATTTGCGTCGTTTACACTCGCGCTCACACTCCCGCTCTCTCTCTCGAGCTCTTAGCAAAAGCGCTTAGTTCAAAATGTGGGCTGACAGAGCAAGGCATTTTCTGTATGCTCACAGAGCAAGAGAACAGCCCACAGTGAAAGACAGAAAGAACAACTCACAGAGCAAGACAGACAGACTACTCTCTGAGCAAAAGAGACTGAAGGAACAACTCAGAGCAAAATAGCCTGAACAAGACTCGCTAAACAGAAATCAACAATTGAATAAGAACATGTCCACTTGTTCAGTTTAAAGAACAACTCAATTTGGTTCACTCACTCATGAATAAACCAACACTAGTGTTCAGTACAAGAGAGAGTTAATTTGGCTGCGATTGATAAACCTTCGATAATTCTACAGTATGTATCGATTCATTCGATACGTTCATTCTTATAGTACTTATCCTTACAATGAAGGTTACAAATATGAAATGCGCTAACAGCAGAAGTAAGAGAGAGATTCGTATTCAAGCAATTGAAGGAAGACGCACGAAATCAAGAGATTAGGGTATTTAGTAGTAATATCTTAAGCTAATTTTTTAAAATTTTGCGAAATCGGTATTAAATTGGGAACTTTGCGGCAACATTTGGCCAATTATTTGCGTATGGAACCTTAGGCTTAGCTTTAAAACCGGGCAAACCTACCATCGAGGCTTGTTAGCCAAATGTTCATTAATATTTGGTCAAATTTTTTGCCTGTTTAAAGCAATTTCTGTATAATTTTGCAAAACAATTTTAGAATAATGCTGTCATTTGATCAATCCCACTAAAATACCTCAAACTAAGTTTTCACAGAAAAAAAAGAGCTCTATATTTAGTATCAAACGGGTACTTTGAGTATCGAATTGGCCTTCATCTGAAAAAATATCAATAAAGGTGGAAATTGTATCCCATTGATATGAAAAATTGGTATTATTTTGATATTATTAAAGATAGGTCTGATATTTGATCTTTTTTGTTTTCTGTGTAGTAGTTTATTTTTTCAGTTGATTTCTTTGATCACAGACAATTTCACATAAAGAGGAATATTTAAATGCCATATTTTGTTAAACATCTTGTTGCATGCTTACACACACACACACACACACACACACACGTTGAGAGTTTTCGCTTTTAATTTCAAAGTTTGCTGAGCTGTGCAACATTTTGTGGGTTGAATGTTGAGATAGGGAGCCAGGGGGCAGGGAAGTCAGAGGTTTTTGCGGCTGGCCTGGACAGTTAAGCAGGCAGGCAACTGTGGGTACGCAAGCTGCTTTTAATGTTCCATTAAAACGGAGCGCACTTTGCAACGAGTGTGGGTGTGGGGTCATCCTTCCAAGGCAGCAGCAGCAGCAAACTACAGCCATAAAAGCAAACAACAAAAACAGGAGCAAAAATATATTGCAAAACAAAATGGCCACTTTGGCAACAACCAAAAAAAAAAAAAAAACAAACTGCACAACCCGCCATTTTATATTATTATTTTTGCGTGTTTCCTTTTACCCACACACACAAATACACAGACAGCGAACATTTTTTAATATTGCAGGCTTCTTCGTGCGGTTATTTTATGAGTTTCATAATTCAATGTTTAAAGGCAAATGAAGTTGCAGCATCTCTCGCTCTCCCTCTCTATCTCACACGTTAAGTTCAAATGTCGCTGGGAAAACCAAGTTCCACTTAATTGCAACATGGCTGAACAGAGCCCATCCCTACAGACCACACCTACGCCCACGTGTAGCCCCACCCAGATCAAAAGCTTCCTTCGTTTTCTCTTCTTTTCTTCTTGCAATTTTCATATCATTTAATTAAAATCGCAAATTTCGTACACGTTTTCATTTTCGTTTTCGTTCTTCGGGGTTTATTTTTATTATTTTTATGGCCCGGTAAAACACTGAACACAGTGCAAAAGGCAGAAAATTAAAAATACTTCTTCCTCTTCGTCGTCGTCGATGCCGACGAACGAAAGAAATGAAATGTGTAAGAATTGAATTGAATTTAGCTCGCAAAAGCGGCACAAAACTTGCCACGTTAAAGGTAGGAAGCGGGCGTAACGCCATTAAACTGCCGCTGCGGTGGAAATCCCCCCCGCAGGGAAGACCCTTTTTATAGGCCCTTGATTTATGACTGCAAAAGTTTTATTGACCAAAAAACAAAAAAAAAGAGTGTACAATCGAAATTTAAATCGAATTATGTAATAGATATGAGGGATTTTACTCTACTTGAGTTAAAATACTTGGATCATTATAAAGTTGTGGATTTGAGGGTACTTGGACTCTTAGCTAAATGTGAGTTCGGGGAAAATAGTTTTCTTATTGTTCTTAGGGACTTAAACCGATTGGTATTACGGTTTCAGTTTAAAAGTTTTGTTAAGATTTTTTGGAACCGATTTCATAAAAATCGGATCTTACATACCGTTTCTTATAAAATTTTGTCAAAATATGGGTACAGATTTCGTCGGTTTTTACCCTTTAAAGGCACAAGACAATTTCATTGAGTTTACAAGAATTTAATGGATTTTATGGATTGCGAAAAGTTCTTAACTTATGATGGAAAAAGTATAAAATTGTACATTTTAGAGCTTGCCTTACTGTTTATACTGTTTGTTCTTGAAGTGAGTATACTGTAATATAAGAACCGAGGCAAGTCACACAGATCACAGGTAGCCATATAATATTAGAACGGTTGGCCATGTAGAAATTAGAACCTGTCATCAGTCGCCATGTTATATTAACTGTCACTGTCTCCATGTAATATTATGTTAAT
This sequence comes from Lordiphosa magnipectinata, assembly GCA_037044535.1. NCBI lineage: Eukaryota > Metazoa > Arthropoda > Insecta > Diptera > Drosophilidae > Lordiphosa > Lordiphosa magnipectinata. The sequence continues at coordinate 1,258,907 of JBAMBO010000632.1, read as the reverse complement.
AGTTCACTTTATAGATTGTCTTTATATGACTGGGGCGAATGCATATATATGTACTTAAGGATGTGTTTTGGCAAATGGCGCTGTTTCTCAGCCCTTGCTTATATGACCGAGCAAGCATTTTATGAAATTTCTGATCACACTCGAGTCTTTTTCGATTCCGCAGTCTGATTAAAATAGTCATAAATTCGCTCGTTTTCTGATCATAAATGATACTTTTGTCGGGAGAAATCGGTACCCTAGCCGCGACTCTTCATGAAGAGTCGTTTTTAACCCATTTTTCTGATTAGTTTCGACTCATTTTCGAGTCATTTGCGATTCTTTTTCGAGTCGATAATTAATGAGTCACATTTTGAGCAAATGCATGAGTCATTTTCAAGTCTTCCTTAGATCGCACATGAAACTAATCTCTTTTTAATCATCAAATGGGCTCGAAAAAGACTCACAAAGGTGAGGAATCACCTAATGATCTTTCAAATGCTAGGTGGGGATAAACAAGAGATCTCAGATTACACATAAGAACTGATGTCTTGCGCGTTTGAGTTGAAATGTGTTTAAGTGTGCGCTTGTATATACTTGTAGTAGTTTGTTGTTGGGTGAATAGCGCACTGCGACCAATACTGATCTATTGTGCCCCCATACTTAGTTTACAACTCTCCTAGCAGCCCTATTTCCTGTACGAATGTAAGGATTTTCGTGTGTTCTAGGTTTGATTATCTTGTTGGGGCGTAAGCTGTGTTCCCCAAATCTGCTGAATCTGCGTTCTAAGGACTCCTCCTTCTCTTCACAGTATCTACATAGTTGGGTGTTTACTACTCCCAGCTTGTACAGGTCACCCCGCAGCCTGCAGTGGCCCGTGTAGAGACCTGTCAGGATACTGAGGGCTTTCTTTCCTTGTAGGACTAATTTCTGGAACCTTTTCAGGTTGTGGTCCACTATTAATGCTTTTGCTTGTCTCTTGAGCCTGCTGTTTACCCAGGTGGCTGTTCTAAGCGTATTTTCTTGCTTTCTAAGGAGCTCCCTAATGGTGTTTTGGCCTATGCCACAGTAGGGTTCTGGTCCTACCATTGCAGTGGCTGCACACTTGCATGACAGTTTGTCGGCCACTTCGTTTCCGGGTATGTTTTTGTGTCCTGGTATTCAGCGTAGGGACAGGTTGTTCCTGCTACCTAGTTGGTCCAGTTTGTTCTTTGTCTCTAAGACTAGCTTAGAGGTGAACTTGTTGCTGCTAAGCACATTGAGCGCTGCTTAGCTATCCGAAATGATAGCAATTTCTCTATTATGGTAGTTTTTCCCCATATTGAGGTCTGCACAACACATACTTCGGCTTGAAATATGTTTGCAAATTCTCCCATTGACTCAAACTTTTTCGTTCCAGGTCCTGCTACCCCAAATCTAGCTCCTTGGGGTGTCAAAGACCCGTCTGTGTACCACTGAATTGTGTGTGGTTGCATTTTATATGACTCTTCTAGTGAGATCCAATCTCTCTTATTACTTTTGTGTACCGTAAAGTTCCTGTCGAAGTGGAACTCTGTCACCATCTCGTCTCTGGGATTTCCTTCTCCAACCTTTCAGAGTCCCTCAGGCTTACTAAGTAGTTCCTGCCTACTTCTTCTGCTGTCAGTCTGAGCAATGTGGCTTTTTTCTTCAAGCAGATTATATGGTGGAGTGGTGTTAGCTCCATCAGTACTTCTAGGGCCGCTGTCGGACAGGTACGCCTGGCTCCGGTCTAATTAGTTAATCACATATATATGTACTCGCTACTACATATTGAGCAGCGATGGGCACTCAATGGTCCTTTGCGTCCTTGGCAGACGGCCCGTTTTTCCTCTTTAAACGCAATTGAATGCCAAGAAAAGTAAAAGCGGCTCTGCGAAGCTTATTGAAAAATTAAGTTTAAGACCAGTTGGTTCACAGAAAAAAAAAACCCGAGATATCCGGGCTGAAATCAATTCCAAACGATGTCAGAAGTCGGTCAAGCCCTGATTTTCTCAAACCAAGTACGAGAAGGATTGATTTGAGTGCGGAATTTGCAATCCCAAAATTCTTGTCTTGATCCCGACTTTAGCTCACACTGGATTGATGTTAGCTTGATATTCGAGCTCGATTTGATCTTTAGTCGGATCCAATCCATAAGGCCAGCTCGATATTTGTACTAGATTTGATCTCGAAGTCGGCTTGGTGCAAGTGTATCCGAGATTTAATTGAGCACGATACTCGAACTACATCCAATCCCAAAAATGATTGCATCAAAAATGACATGAGATTGCTTTATCTCGATATTTCAATTCATTTTGACCCCAAAAAAGCAACTCCCAAGAACTCCATGTTACTTTTTTAACAACCTTTTTGATTATCAAACCTGCTAAATCTAGCCGGCTCGAGGTCATTAGCTTGCATAAAACTGTAATAACAGAACACAAACAACATTACAATGGAGGCTGGTCGCTATTGAAGTCTCTTCAATAGACTTGACCCATAAACTGCAATTCAACAGCTACCTTCTCATGCTGGAAGTGCTATAACTGGTAGGGAATTCGAAGGCAACGAAAAACCCACACCACCAATAACTGCTGTGCTGACAGAAAAATTTGTATATGTGTGTGTACCCATTTAGCCTCTGAGAGAACTGTTCACTCTTAGTTTCGAACTTGCTCTCAGTTTCTTTTCGCTCTTTCGCTTTGACAGTGGAATTCCGTACTTACTTCAATTTCGAGTCAGGCTCATTTGATTTTCAAGTAGGATCCTTACTTGTTCCAACGATTTGTACTTGAAATTTCAATCCGAAGGTCTAGATGAAATCAATTTTTTTGGACTTGATCTTAGCTCGCCTTTTTTTTCTATGCTATTGTAGCGCCCTTTCGTTGCATTTTAATATTTTATCTTATTTTTATAAGATTCAATAAAATCTATAAATTTACACATTTTATTTTTATGCTTTTGTGTTTTTCAGTGTACATTTTTTGACACCTCACGCGTGATTCGTAGCCTTTGGCAACGCCTAAAATTATGTATAAGGTTTGCCATTTCACCAGGAATAGATTGAACAAACGAACAGCGCTTGGAAGTCATTGAATTTTATTATCTTGTGAGAAATGTGTTTTGTTTTCAGCGACGAAGCACATTTTTGGCTCAATGGGTATGTCAACAAACAGAATTGCCGACTTTGGTCTGAAGAGCAGTCAGAGACAATTCTAGAGCTGCCAATGCACCCTGAAAAATGCACGGTCTGGTGCGGTTTGTGGGCCGGCGGCATTTGATTTCAACATAATACACTTTTCTTAAGTTTCTCTTGAAATTTCGTGAAAAGATGGTCTAGGAATCGAGATTCATACGAAGTGTTCGAAGTGAGATACAGAATCGTTGGTGTTTGGGAGCTACTCCCAACTTGCACCATTTTGTTTAAAAAGTGTTTAACTAAAAATATTCCATTAAAATTTGTTTTCTGTATCAAATGGCATGCTGCAGAAATGGTGTTAAATTCTTCCAGTCAAAAGCATCATTTAGCAAATCTTTAATTTCTATTTCACCTTAAAAGCAATTTCCCAAAAAAACGCAACCTATATTCGGAAAGAGCTAGGCATCTTCCAATAAAGTGTCGAATGTCCTCGATTTCGTTGGTGTTGCAAAGCTCACAAATATTCGTTCCTCCTTGTTGAAAAGTGTATTTATATCCTTTGAGCCATATCATGTCGCATCTTGCTTTTAGCACCCATGATACGGTTCTGATTTCTAATTGCATCAGTCTACTACCTGCTGATTCATCGCGGTCTTTGTAGATTCGTGTCACACTATTCATTTTCTTTTCAAAAAGCTTTTGCATTCGATTTTCAGATAACGCACCTAACAGCATTACTCGGGTTTGTGTCCAGATAGTCGGTTTCAAAGTGTTTGTTCTATAGAAGCCTCTTCAATTTGTATTAAACTCATATACATTTTTTGGTAGCAGATAGTTTTGATAACAGTCGAGTTATAGAAGGATAAGAATTTCTGACCGATCGTTCCAAATCCTAATTACGATAAAACTCTGTAAGACTACCTAAAATGTCCTCCGGAACTCCGGAACTTAAGACAGCTTTATGCTTTAGTTATTCATTTCGGTTAGTTCCCACAATTACGCACTAGAAAGTAAAGCAATTTAGTCACTTCCCAAACAAACTCAAAAAATCCAGTTTTGGTACCAAAAACAAAAAAACAAAAACAAAAAAACCAAACTAACTTTAAAATAAACTGAACACAAACACACGGAAGAGCCATAACGCAACAACAAAAGGTCGCCAAGTGATATATGTATAAACTAAGTGTATGCATGAGCATGTAAGTGCACTACAGACTCTGCTCCAGCACAAGGAAAAACTGGACGTAGCTGCATTAAAACTTTGATAATTACATAACTTTTATATATATATATATATTTTTCTACGTATATACGAAATCTCACAAAATGGCTGGAGTAGGCGAAAGCTGGGCGGGCTTGGGGCGTGGCTGTCCACCATAATAAATAAACGTACATTTTACATGTGGCGAGTTAATGCAAACATGCACACACACACACACACACACGTACCCATTTTCTGGATGGGATTCAGGGGGGCCAGGAAAATGTAAAATTAATGCATAAAGTTTACAATAACAACAATAACGACGACAGGCAAACAAAACTAACAAGAACATGCAAATAAAGACAACCCGACAAAACTGCAGGCAGAGAAATACGGGAAAAATACGAGTAAATAATGTTTTTGGCCCAACGAACGTTGATAAAAACTGGCATAGTTTATGGTTTATGTTTATTTTTTAGGGGTAACAAATTTCGTGTAATTACTTATTACTTGGCCCAGGACCAGCGCGAAAAGGAAGCAGCGGAAGTGATGAAAATGTGATGAAAATGTTGGCTGTGCAAAAAGCCGGAAACGGAAGTTGCTAATGATTATGCAAACGATGACAGAAATGTTTGTAGTCGAATGAGAGTAAATCATTCTAATTGCGAATTTTGCACATTTGAAATATTTATTTAACATTTTAAAAACTTGTTAGCCTGAGCCTTTGGAGTTTTAACTCTTTGTTTGGCTTCGTGCGGGTGCTTTGAATTGTTTGGATTTGTTTCTTATGAGTGCGTTTTATAAGTAAAAGTAAAATTGGCTCAAACATAACCTCCTAGGAGGGCCAGGGCCAAGCTTCTCTCGATCTCTTGACTACAGTTTAACGCCGAATCCGAAGGGCAATAGAGAATTTTAGCTTTTTTATGGCTAGTTACTTCACAGCTGGCGCCAGTAGCTGGTGAAGGTGATCGGGTGTGTAAAAGCTTCTTTCTAAAGAAAGAAAAACGTGTTATATTCAAGTTTAAATTGGCTGAAAATAGCTATAACCATTTGAACTAGTTTGAGTTAAGAAAGAAACAGACTCCATATTGCAAACCTTTACACCAAGGGTGCACACAGCCTATGCGCACAACGCGCATTTGTTATTATACACACAGACAGTGCATAGCTGTATGGTAAAATTACCTTGAATATTGAATTTCAATTTCATTCATATACAATTTCACCACCAAACAACTTCATTTGAAAACAGTTGTTGTACTTCTTGATGTTTTACAGGAAATGTTTCGAATTGAGATTCAACGCAAAGCAGAGTGCGCCATGGTGCGCCTATGGTGGTAAAAGCATCTTTGGAAAGTCACTGTTAAGTCACTGTTAAGTCTTTGTTAAGTCACTGCTAAGTCACTGTCACTGTTAAGTCACCCTTAACCCACTCTAAATCCCTCTTCCCACCCTCGAACCCACCCACTCCACACACCCACAAACACACAATCCACTTGCTGCTACGGCAAATGGTAAAAGTGGTTTACTTGGCAAATACCAAATACAAAGACAAGGCGCATTCAAAAGAATCTGTCGCAAAGACAACGTCTTTCATGGTATACATATCTCATATAAGTTTTGAACAAAATGTGCGATCTTAAGGTTAAGCCGTTTGGTCTGTGCGTTGATGATTCAGTCAGAGATTTAACCAAAGCGACAACATATCCCATGTAAATGAAATTGTATGTTTCGTTGGCTTCCGTGCCGCTTACTCTAGTGTAAAGTTGCTTACATTAAACTAAACTTTTCTCCATTTTAGTACCTCATTTGATCGGTTTTATTTTTGTTTTTTTTTTTTGTTGTGGTTTCACCACTGTTAACGCCCAGCCAAAGTGTGGAAAATGCTACATTAAACATTAAAAACGTTCAAAATTCATTTTGCTTGTTACTTTTTTACTTTTTTTGTTGTTGTTGCTTTTGTTGCTTTTCCATTTGCAAGTGCACATTACCGGCGCGTAAATGTGAAGGAAGAAAACTACGAATATTTTTCGTATGCACGCCCAATTTAAAATTAATTGCCAGACACAAAAGAACAGCCAATGATGACGATGAGAAAGGAGCAGAAGCAGAGCGGAATGGTGCAACAATTTCGGTGTGTGTGTGTGTGTGTGCAGGTTCGCCCTGACTGTGCACTGAAGTATGCATGCAGAAAATTAAAATTAATAATTTATATATTAAAACACACGGCAGACCCAGAGGCGGAGGCGGAGGCGGAGGCGGCAAGACGCAGTTGATGTCGACGAAAGGCACAAAATAAATAATACCAAAAATAAATTCATTTAATGAAAATCCCTTTTACTGCCGTCTGGCTGTCTGCATGTGCATTACTCTCGTACAAACCAAAAATAAAACAAATAAATTAAAAAATTATTTTTCATAATTGAGCAATGCCCACAATTATGCGACAACAACGGTAGCTAGAGTGGGGGAGTGAGAGAAGGGGTCTACGAAATCGGTCAGTAAATTGCAGTTAATCATAGGACTCTGCTTATGGGGCGTGGCTGTATGGCAAACGACATGCACAGTTGGACACAGTTTGTAAGAGCTTTAAATAAAGAAAACGAATGATCAGTTGTGGGAAAATGGAAAATCTCAAAACTAAGCTATAAAGTTTGACCATTCTAGCAATGAGGCCTTAAACTCTAGTCAAAGACAAAGGCTCTGGGATTAAGTGAGAATACGATTCAAAAGATAGTTGAGTTTGAATCAGCGATTAAAACCGAAACTCACAACGGTTAGGGTTACGGTTACAGTTTTGGCCATTCGATTACGGTTTTGTGATATGTAAGTAAAAAGTAAAATTGGCTCAAACAGCACCTCCAGGAGGGCCAGGGCCAAGCTTCTCTCAATCTCTTGTGATATGTAGACATCGGATTTTGACTATTTGCATATTTTAAACCACATGTCCGAATTTAGTTCTAATTGCACACATCTTCATTTTTTATTGATCAATGATCTAACTCCACTAAAATCAACTTTGCATGAATTGCATATTTGCATAAAAAAATATGGAAAATATGCAAAAAACCAGTTATGAAATTACATACATAATGTTTCAGTGCTAAAAATTTTCTGATTTTGTTGCAAACAGTTTGAATTTGTAAATCAACGTCACCAATTCAACTTGAAATCAGTTTAAATGCCGAAAATGAGTGAGATAAGAGATTTGCCATCAAACTGTTTTGCAATACATATTTACATACCAGGCTTCCGGAGTGCGTTACAGCGAAACCTTTAGAATTTTAAACACAATACGAAGAAGTGAAGCTTAATATTCAATTGCCATCTATAAAATCTTCATGATAATCTAAACTCGTTAAATTTTTTTTTCCAATTTCACTAGTTTTTGGTTCGTATGATCTTCACCTTCTATTTACCGGTCGATATACCCGTTTTCGTGTCAATCTAAACTCGTATAAGAATTTCGCAAATGTTAAAATTTCTTTAAGCCGATTGACCGACACCTCCTATTTACCCGTCTTTAATTGCCAACTATTAAATCTTCATGATAATCTGAACTAATCATAAAATTTTGTATATATACGGATTTTTGGTCCGCTTGATCTTGACCCGTCATTATAAATTTCGCAACTTTTTGGACCGTTGAAATTAACCATTTACGCGTCCACAATTGCCTTCTGTCACATCTTAATGATTCCCAAAACTCATAAAATTTAGCAAATTTCGGGAAAAATAAAAACTCAAATAATAATTTGGAAAATTTCTCGATTTTTTTAACAGTTCGATCAGCACTTCCTATATTTTCCAGTCTACTATTGCCGTCTATGAAGTTTTCATTTAATCTTTGGGCATCAAAAAAATTTGCAAATTTTGACCTGTTCAATCCACGCCTCTTATTTACCAACGCCTGCGCTTTCGTAAATACTCAAATGAAAATTTGACAAATTTCGCGGTTTTTGGTCTACGCCTCTTATAAATGCGTCTTCAATTGCCACCTATCCAACCTTCATGGTTATCTTAGGTCCTTTGAAAATTTGGTAAATTTTGAAATTTCGCGATTTTTTTGACCATTTGTTCCACATCTTCTTTATTTACCCGTGTACTCTAGCCGCCCATAAAATCTTCATAAAAATTTGAAATGAATTCACAATTTAAAAATTTTCCAATATTTTAAAACTTTTAAGGTACACCTTTCATTTGCTCGGTCAACAACTTCCATTAAACCGTCTATATATGCCATCTATATATTTTGTATAATAATCTAAGCTCAAGAATGCGAATTTTTGTAAATGTCGCCATTTTTATACATTTTTTATAGAAATACATATTTTGCATATTTAAGTTAGTATAAATCAAAATTTTCACCTCAATCAACCTTCATATAAAAAAGTGCCTAAAATCCGATGTCTATTCATTACTAAGTTCTAAAAACTAAACCTAACTAACCTAACCTAACGTAACCTTCGGTACTGATAACACTGTGCAACACAAATAACTCGATCGAGTCGAGACTAAAAAAATCAGAGAAGGTATGATGGTGGTGTAAAAATCTTAAATGGGTTTGGTCTGTGTTAAGCTGCCATTTTTATTTAATTGCACTTTTAAGATTCGTATTGGATTTAGGAACTCAGTATCTCGGTAACTATTTCTAATTTAGTTTTAAAGTCTGAAACAAAGTTGAAGCTATAACTTCAGCCCACAAAATACTAGTACGATGCAAATCTAAAAAATCACATCTTCATACTTAAAATTATTAAAATGTTCCATAGGAATCTAGTTTTACCTTTACCTCTTTTTGTAGTCGTTCAACTTTATCTGGAAGCGGAGCAAAGTTGAAGCTTTGACTAAAATAAAAAAACCGTTAAAACAAACTTACTTCATTCGATTACTCCTTCAAAACGTTTTAATACTACAAGCAAGTAAAATGTTTACCAAAACTCGTAAATATTGAAATTTTTGGTAGTTATTGTCTCCAAACTTGAATTTCATTTGGTTAAATCACTTAAAAACCAGGGCTGCAAACCTAAAAAATTTTTCGGAAGCTCCGGCTTGCGGGTTCGAACCAAAATTTAACAACGATTAAGGTTCGGTAATTTGAGGTTCGAGGTTTTTGGGCGTTGGTTTTGGTTCGAACCTTGGTTCGTTGGGTAAAACGCAATATATTTAAAATAACAATACAATAGGTATACACTTGACGCCAAGATACATTGTAAGACTGTAAGACGTCGATTATAATTTACGTGAGGTTGGCGCTTGTGTGCTGGATATGGACTTCCTTTTAAGCTAGTGTATAAATCTTTAGTCCGCCATCTAAAAAAAAGTCAAAAATGTCAAATAATTATCTAGAATTACAGGTTCCGACAAAACTGAATAGTTTCCAAGATTCGAGCCTACCAGAGAGCTATATCTGGTGTGAAAACAGCTAAATTGACAACGCTGCGTGTGGCACACACTTCTGTTTGTATAAATGTATGTACTTTTGTTGCTGGACAAGACGGCTGACATGTTTCTGCAGTAGCTTGCACCGAGTTGCTTAGATTGGCGCATATGTATATGTATAAGATGAAAAATAAAACGTTCAATACATTGTGCGGTGTACAAAGGTGTTTACATTCAATTTGTAGTATATTTCAAATTAATATCTCTGACTGGAAGTATTGTGGTCTATGTGTATGTAATATAAACTGCGCATAAGTATGAATGTATACATAGGTAGGCAAAGAAGTACTACATACAATAGCACGGTCTGATTCTTTACGTATTTACATTGTTTTATATATGTACAATGAACATCATACATACATATATGTATGTATGTATGTTAACCACCATTGGGAGTGCAAAAAGGAGAAAATAACAAATCGAAGACATTTATTTTTTGAACCGGGTTCATCTAGTTTCGTCCTCGAGGTTCGGTTCAGGGTTTGGTTCACAGTAAAAAATAAGCCGGAATTCCGGGTTCGAACCGGTTCGGTTCAAAACCTGTTTGCAGCCCTGTTAAAAACAATCAAATCATAAATAAAACATGAAAAAGAAAATTGAAATTTTTGACTATTTTTGATAACAAATTTACCATTTTTTAAGTTTGTATGAAAATTTTAGTTGCTTGCAGAATGAAGTTTGTTTGTTCTTAGGGCTTGTACAATTAAGTCTAAGTTAAAATTTTACTCTGTATTACTTGGTCAAACTCGAACGTTCAAAATATTGTTAAAAAATATTTTTTAAAAATAAGGCAACAACTACAAATGTAATACGCCATAACAAGAGCTACATTTTCGCTAAAGACCTTAAGCAAAAATTTCAAATTGTTTACGAAATATGGTGTTTTAAAACCCAAACAGAAACTGAAAACTATAAAGTGCTATAAAAAGAAAACGGCAGCTAACCAGACCAAACTCAGCATAGGTTCTTATACTACTATCAGACTCTTTTGATCTCGACGCCATCAACTTTTTTGAGTTCAAAAATGTGTCACATTGTAAATTGTGTTATGTTAATAAAGGTTATAGGGTTACGGTTATAAGAAATAACTTTTTTCGGTTTCGGTTTCCAATTTTAAAGTTTTTTTATGCGGTTAAAGGTCAGGGTTTCGGTCACGACTATAATCTCTGGTTTGAATTCAAATAAATTTATTAGAAGCAGTAATGTCGCTTTCATTAGGTTTGAAAGAATTCAGTTGATTTTGAAATAAACTGCCTAGGGAATATATTTATATATTCACAATCCAAGCCGTTGCCTCGAGCCGAATCACAACCGCATACTCTTTTCATGACTACCCGAACTTGTACTCTGAAAAGGGCTTGGTTTAATAAAGACTAAGTCTAAAAGCCCACCACAATCTGTGTGAGTGAAAAAGTAACTATAAAATGCCTGTGATAAAGAAGAGAGGGAACAAACATCTTCGCTACTCAATTAAATCATCATTTACTTGTAATAACCCCAATCAACATCTTGTTAACAGAAATTGCTTGGCAGACAGCTTTAGCTATTATTTTCACGGGACAACTTTCTATGCTAGTGGCAAAGCTCTATTTAATTGGGACTATTATGCATACAGCACACACACAGGAACACACACACACCTAAACGATGGGGGGCATAAATACTTATTACTCGTTTATTTGTCCAGGTCTTCTGTTGGCAGTGTCCCTTCTTCCCTCTTTCCCCCTTTTGAATAAACAATTTTTGGTTGCCTGGCAACTAAGCAGCTAACCCAAACCCACAAAAGCCCCGCAAAAACTCAAAACTTTGCGCGTTTCGCCATTAACATTAAAAAGCCAGCAACAAGAACACAACCCTTCTGTCAGGCCCTCACACATTTCATTTGCCTAAAATTCCAATTCACTCCAAAAATTTGAATATTTTGCATATTTCTGTGTGTGAGTGTGCTTAAAAATGCCTGCCACATTTTGAGAGTTTTTTTTTTCGCATTAAAGAAAATTGTTGGCAAAAATTCCAGCAGCTAATAATAAAAAAAAAAAAAAATTATAATAAAAATATAAAAAACGTTGTGTATTTTTTCGTTTGGGCCATAAAAATTGTTGCTTATGCTTTTGGGGCGGGGCTCGAGGCAGGTTTATAAATAATTCATACAAATGCGCGTACAAGAAATTAAAAAAATAAAAAAAAACAAACAGGCAGAGAAGGCGCAAGACAACCACTTGGAGGAAGCTTATTGATTTTCTTACGTGCCATAGTTGAGGGGAACCCCCCGCCGCCACACAACACCTTTTCCAACCCATTTCCCTTCGATTGCTTTAAAGGCCAACGAGGCAGGCAAAAATGTAAAAATAAAGGCAATTTTTATTGCAATTTGCATGAATAAACTATAAAATAAACATATAAATATAAATAATGTGTTGCCACAGATACAACAACAACAACGACAGAAACTTAGGGAAATGCCTGGCAAAATAATCGAAGCGCACAGCACAAGAAAAACAATAAGAAAGGGAAGAAAAACAAAAATAAATAAAGGAAAATTGTTTCTCTTTCCCTTGAAAGTTGGTTTGGTTCTTCGTTGAAATCAAGAAAAATAACAAGAAATTTTTGTGCTGGAAAGCAGAAAGAGAAAATAAAATAAATTGCATCATAAAAACGGGCCCGAGTCAGAAACGAAGAAGAGCAAGTGGGTAAACAGGAGCCAGGGAAAATAAATAGCTAGCAGAATAAGAAGAAGAAGCAGCGGCAGCAGTTAAATTAGAATTTTATGCAAATGAGACATATTTATAAGTAAGTTGAAGAGAAAATGCAACCAAAGATGGTGCTACCGGGATGCGGAATCGATGCAATTCACTAATTACTTTACCATCAAATATGCATTTTTTATGCAAAAAATTTTGTTGTTGAAAAATTTATGCGCTAATTAAGTCAAATAGTTTTGTGTCCGCTTGCTGTAATGTTAAGCAATTGTAGAGAAACTGATTAAAGTTGGCAATGTAATAAAAGTGACTTGGTATACTTGTACTTATTTAGGACATATGAAATCGTATACCGAATCGAACCTTTTTTAATTAACTGGTGAATAATTCAAGTGGTTTGTTTCCAGGATCGCTTTTCAGTTAGAAGTGAGAATTCCTGAAAACCAGATGTGTTCAAATTTTAGCATTTTCTACCCCATGGAATAGGAACTCATAATTCGGCCGACGTCGCAGCCCACACACGTATAAAGAGAGAGAATACGTGTGTGCACGCTCGCCGGCTTGCTCTCTTACGATGCGAGTATTCGGCTTTCTGTTCTCTCACGAGGTATTTGTTCGTTTGCTTGTTGCTCATGTTGAACTGTCAACATGTTTACTTTGTTTTTCGCTGCTAAGCACATAAGCGCAATGCTTGATTGTGTGAGTTTGGACACCACTGCTGCAGACCAAAAGTGCCCACAGCCTATGCGCACAGCGTGCATATGCGCACTCACGCAGACAGTGCTTAGCTGTAGCTGGCTCTGGTTAACTCTGCAGTAGACGTTAGTTTTCGGAAAATAGATCTTAAGATTCTATGCAGTTTTTGCTTACATTTGTGACGACATACCATCTCTAGGCAAGTGTGACCGCGCACCATCTCTGGCTGAAATACCACAACACTTATACAGTGACACATAGACAGAGAGTGATCCAAAATGGCCGCAAACGTTTTCATATTCACTTTGTTAAGTTAAAGTTTATTACATTTTTTGGGTTGGCAATGTGAGCAGAGACGTCGGCAAAATTTTTTGATTAAGCAATTTAATGTTTGATGCCACAAATTGAAATTTAAGTTTTTTAAAAGCCCACTATGGGAAAAAAGTGGAATATTTAGGCATTTATTTACACTTTCTTTAAGTATATATATATATAATATTTTGTTGATGATCCATTGGATAATTTTGGTATCCATTCCACATCGCCTTCAACTTAAAATAAGAACATGATGTTGTCAAAATTCTTGACAACAAATGTTTCAAATGTTCCTGGAACAACACCAAAACCGGCTTCCAGCAGAGAGCGAGCGAGTTGGCTCTCTTTTTGATCTCTCTCTTGTTTTTTTGTTTCAACTTAACGTCTTTTTAGCTCAACCAAGTGAATCTGCAAAACTGTGCACCGGCCGAATGAGCTAGCGCGTCATCCCATATGTTGTTCGTTAAGTGCAGAAGGTACCGGGTTCAACTTCCAGTCGAGCCCGAACAAATTTGTCTGTGTTTTTCTAAAAGACTTAAATAAAACAAGTCGGGTAAAGAGTAGTGGGTCTTTGAAGTTTGTTGTACAGCGGTGTCCATCTGATCCTATGGAATATGGGTGGAGAAGCAGCAGCATTATGTATCCAGTGCTTGTCATAGGCTTAAAGTCCAATGAGCCTAGGTCTCATTCTCTATTCTTGAAAGAAGCCCTAAAAATGTGAGGAATCCGCTTCACATCCTGATCGATCCAACATCTAACAATGGGCGTGTTTATCAGAATAATTGATCCCTGAGCAGGTATCAGAAAAAAATGTTGTATCGAATAGTTTCTGCTGTTGGAGGGAGCAGTATCACTTTAAAGTAGCGTACTATTTCTTTGATACATGCTCCTGTATCATGATACCTCAAATTGGATATTATGATGCCGCATCTCTCGAGTTCAGTATTAAGATAATTGCAAATTTCCCTGATCAAGTAGGGAGCAAGTTGTTCTGCTGAACACGGCCAATCTTTTTCGCAGTCGAGCATAAAATGTTCTTGAAAACGGAACAATGTTAACTCAAATCAAGTTCTTAAAAAAAATAACCAAATCAACTAAAATTCTGTTTTTGCGTTCTCTAAAAATTGTTCGTGATGTGAAAACATTGTACTACAACTGAGAAATACCGTTCATGCATTGTTTTTAGTAACGTTTGTGTTCATCTTGAGTCCAATGATCTCGATTTTTTCTCTCTGTGTAGTAATAATATTCATTTAATGTTAGATTGATCTTAGATTTTCATCCAATGTATCTGAAAATCGTACAAAGAATATGAAAAAACTATCTAACGGACATAAGATTTTTGTTAAGAAACAGTTTTTACGCCGATTTGAAGGAGCATTCGACAAAGTGAACTGCTCTTAAAGAATCAAGATTGAGGATCGGTGTGGCAGTAAAACAGTAAGACAACCGGAAAATGCTACTAAGAGCAGAGGTGCCCAGAATAAACTTGCGGCCGCACTGACATCAATACAGATGAAGAAAATAAATGTGTAATTTGCGAAATCATTCACAGCCAACAACAAAACCTTCGCGCGGAGAGAAAGATAAGAGAGAACATAACAAAGTTGTTGTTGCTCTAAGAACTACAAGAAATAGAAAGAGAAAACCGATTTTTGTGTGTGTGTGTGCGTGCTCGTGGCTGTCTGATGCACACGAAATCATTCGCAGCCAACAACAAAGTCTTCTCTCGGAGAGGAAGAGAAGAGAGAACATTTTTATACCCTTGCAAAGGGTATTATAATTTTGCCCAGAAGTTTGCAACGCATAGAAATATTCATTTCCGACCCCATAAACTATATATATTCTTGATCAGGGCGATGAGCTCAGTCGATTGAGCTTTATCCGTCCGTCTGTCTGTCTGTCCGTCTGTTTGTCTGTCCGTCTGTCTGTCTGTCCGTCTGTTTCTACGCAAACTAGTCTCTCAGTTTTAAAGCTATCGAGCTGAAACTTTGCACAGAGTCTTCTTTTTACTGCACGCTGCTAATATGTCGGAACCAACCGGATCGGATGACTATATCATATAGCTGCCATAGGAACCATCGGTCAAAAAACGGGTCTTAGTGATAAAAACTTTTTTGCTTTCAATGTTAGCGGCCTTAAACTCGGCCATTATAAATATTATATGCTTTCAAACAGCAAAATGCAATTTTGGTCAAGATCGGATGACCATATCTTATAGCTGTCATAGGAACCATCGGTCGGAAAATGGGTCTTAGCAAGAAAAACTTTTTTGTTTTCAATGCTAGCGTCATAAAACTCGGTCATAATTAATTTTATATGCTTTCAAACAGATTTGAAAATTTTAGTCAAAGTCGGATGACTATAACTATGACTATCGGTCGGAAAATGGGTCTTTGTGAAAAAAACTTTTTTGTTTTCAAGTAAATCGTTCTTAAAGTCGGTGATTCTTAATATTAAACGCTTTCAAACTAATTTGAAAAAGATGATCGATATCGACTGACTATATCTTATGGTTGTCCATAGGATCGATCGGTCTTTCTTTTCTGTTTTAAATTTTATCTTTCTTAAACTCCGCGATTGTTAATTTGATATGTTTTCACGAAGATTCGCGAAATTTGGTCGAAATCAGATGTTTACCTGTAGGAAAATGGGTTTTAGTTAAATTTTTTTTAGATTTTTATGTAAGCGTTCTTAAACTCAGAAATTTCAAAAACAGCGTTTGCAAGGGTATAAAAATTTCGGCACAGACGAAGTTAGCTTGGCCTTCTCGTTATAGTTACTGTTGCTCTACGCTTAGACGGCTATACGCGATGGATAAAAAACCTTTGCGTGGAGACAAAGCGTTGGGTTGTTGCTCTACGTAAAGCCATAAGCTATGCGTGAGGCCTATACGCGTGGTTCTCCTGAATGCGCTGCGCTGACTTAAGGCTTTTGAAAACCGAAATGAGAAAACGAAATCCGCATTCATTTCATTAGCTCAACGCAATGGCATAAATAGGGAACTACCAATTGGTTTGGCACACACCATATTATGCGAACTGAACTCCTTGGAATGGCTGAAAAGGAAATAGTTGGTTCACCATTGTATATAAGAACAACATGTTGAAAAGTAGATCTTACAAGTTGCCCTTTCTTATTTAGGCCCATAACGACGTCATCTCACCTAAAATTGTTCAAAAAACTTGACTACAATTTTAAGATATTTTGCTCAGCTCAGATTTGCTGTTAATTGAAATGCTTCCATGGTATGTCAAGCAGTCTCCTTCTCTAGAAATCACATCTCACTGCGATTGTTCTATTGTTGTAGTTGTATAGTTCACACGTTTCAAGTTCTTTGGCTAATCAGCTCAGCAGGCTCACTGGACAGACAGATAGACAGATCCAGACAGGTGCTTTTTGCAGTGAAAAAAAAAAGAAGTCAAATAGAATTCTTGGCCTGCTTTTTGTGGTCAGCAAAAGTTTCTTCTTTTGTTGTTTACATAGGACCAGCAGCAGCAGCATAAGACAAGCAACAGCCAAGTTGCTGTTGCCTTTATTTTCTGTTCCTTTTTTTTTTTTTTTTTTAGTTGTTTCTTGTCTTCTGCGAATTCTCTTTTTGCTGTTGTTATTTGCAGGCAAAAGTTAGTTTTGTGGCCCAACCCAGGCAATAATAATAACAGCAACAACAGCAACGTTCAACGTACAACATACTACAACGTCGAACTTTAATTGCATAATTATGTGCAGTTTGCAATTTATCATTTTCATTTTTCCATGTTGTCGTTTTTTGTTGTTGCTTGTCTGTAATTTATGTGTTTGCTTTTTTTTTTTTGTTTTTAGTTGGCAAAAAAAAGAAGGAAAGAAAAAGGAAGAGTTGAAAAGCAAAAATGAAATTTAATGCAGCGCAAATATTGCTCTTTGCTGTTTTGCTGTGGTGCACGCCCTTTTGTCGTGAGCATTGTTGCTGTTGCTGTTGTTGTTTATTAATTATAATTTATGTTTAATTCTTTTCATACGGCTTATCGCCTGGCCTGAAATCTTCTCCTGGAAACGGAATCGTTTGAAGTTGGTGGGGGTCACGCCCGCGCTTTAGTGCGTGCGTGGGAAACCGCATTGCTAATCAAGCAATTAGCGAATGCCATCAAATGTGCATTAGGCAGGCATTCCAGACAGACTCCGCCCGCTGGGGACGGGGTCGCCTTGCATTTTCAATGGTGCCTGCGACAAAGTTTGAGGCCATGTCTATGACCGTTTTGGTGCTAGGAGAGGAGGGGTGGATGTTGGCCAGACAGACAGCGATGCTGCAGCCATCTTGGCCAAAAAGCACATAGAGAAAGCGCAGAAATATTGAAAAACAAAGAAGAAAATGTGAGAGAGAGAGTGCAAAAAAGTTGACTGCCAGAAGACATAGACAAAAACAAAGGCAAACAAAAACGACAACAACGCTTCGTATGAGCAATGCAAAAGCATTTTAAGGGTTGCAACTAATCACAGCCAAAGCCAGACAATAGAAACACACACACACACGCACACACACACATGGCCATGGTATGTCTGGCTTCCCTTTAAGTGGAATTGCACATCAATTGGCCAAAAATTAACTTAAATATCCCCATAAGTATGCAATGCTTTATTTAAATAACTTTAAGGAATCAAATAAAGTTGTAAATAAATAAATGTAATAAAAATAGCTGCGGCAAATACGGAAACAACCCCCAAGCGAGCACTTAATGCATGCCAAAATTAAAGCGAGAGTCCAGAAAACCCCCCCCAAATCCCTCCACACCACCATACATACATATGTAGGTACATATATACATATGTCTGTCTGTCTGTGTGAGAGCGTTGGCTTATATAAGGCATTATAGACGCGCATTTGTAGGGGGGGTGGCAATTGAAAAGCTTTACTGCTGCCTGACATCGCCATCGCCATCGCCATCTCCAACGTCGACGTCGTCGTTATCGTTGTCGCAGAGCTACAACAACTTTTTCATACCCTGTGTAAGTTGTGGAGCCACTTGGGTATGCTCTGTTGGCAGCAAAAATTTGATATAATTTCAGTTAGTGACTGTTGATATTATTTCTAAGGTAGCAAAGCTGCTTAAATTAACGAAACGAATGTGTACGTTCGCACATTGGTTCAAAGTTGCTTAGATTTAGATCAGCTATGGTCATCTGTAGCCCCCAGGGGCCGAAGACATTACGCTATTTACACATACACGATCGGAACACATGCCGAAGCAGAGGCCAAGAGCACACTTTGAAACTCCTCTCTTTTTTGAGTGATGTTGGAATATTGAATTACACCAAAAAAATTTAAAAAAAAACCATTTTCATTAAAAAAGAGCCTAAAAAACAACATAAGTCTTGAGAAGTCTCTATAAGTATTGGTCTGTATGTCAAAATACTAAAACAACAGCTTGATCTTATCAAAATGACTTGTTCGAGTTTACTTAAAGAAATAATACTTCGTATCTGTAAAAAAAACTTCCACTTTACGAACAAGCACTTTATTAACATATCGCTAAGGGCCGATTTCTCATCTCCTATACTTTTTGCCAGATAAACTTAGAATTTACTCTGTTACTTGATAGTTTATGTGACAGTTAGTGCTTTGTAAAAGATGTTAAATCGGTAATAATTGCCTCATAAAAATATGGAAAACACACTTCTGCTTTTATTCCTTATTGCCACAGATTTCATTGCATTATCAAAAAAAAAAAACAGTCAATATTTTAATTGCTTACATACAAGATCGGTTACTCCTCTATATTTCTATGTATTTTACAGACCAGACAAAATGTGGCTCTATACTCGTACTCAGCTCCTTGCAAAGTATTATATTTGAAACTGAATCAAATTCGTGTTTTGCAACAATTTGCCGAACCAGCTCCAAGTAAAACTCACGTACCTTTTTCTTCACTTATAAAATGGTGGATTTCCTTATACACTTGCTATCCATATATTGTGACTAAGTTCCAAATTATATCTATAAGAGTGTGTAAAAAAGTTATTGAGAATTACACTGTGCTACAATTTCCAGTATATTGAAGTGTTGGTGGTGATTCTAAAGGATTTTCGTGTGTTCGAAAATGGTCCATCCCTTCTAGAGTTTCGGTAATTTGAGATTAAAGTAGCTTAGAGAGCCTATTTTGAACTTTTTTAGGGGCATTTTGTAAAGGAGCTTACTTTTATTTTGACTCTCTTTAATAATATGGTACAGTACTATTTCTTAGCTTCAAAATAAATTATCCCAAACAATTCAACGATTTTCTTAAGCGAAGATATTATACCATTTACCTAAATATATCTGGTCTTATTTCGCAGAATTTTTGGAATTTTTTTAATTTCTATGTCTTTTTCGGGCTCCATGCAAAAGAGCCACCAACAGGAAAAAAACACAATTTTTGGTGCAAAATCACAAAGTGTGGCAACTGTGGTTAACTCCATTGTGACAAGGAGATACTTCAACGAGACAAAAAAATCTGTTACTAAAAATTATTGTCGACGTAGGAAAACACAAGACGGACATAGTTAAAAAAAAACTCAGAGAGTCAAAAAATAACTCAAAGAGCCAAAATGACAGCGAACAGCTGACATATATCTGAGTGAAATGTTGTCGACGTAGCAGATTGTGCTTCTATGTTAATTCTTCTATGGTAAACAGGCCTTCAGTCGCTGCCTAGCCAACCGACATAGACTAAGATATTTAGACCAGAGACCGGCACGTCTCAGTCTCCAGTGTATTGAACAGGGCTCTGCGGCATTGACATCGATACACCGACAGTATACGAGCTTATACTACTCTCTTTTGCAACAACAAAGATGTGCTAAATGAGCGCGCTCTCGCGTAGATAAACACACACACGCAACGCCAAAATGTGCATGTGTGTTTTGCCGGCCCCTGATCTAGACTGACCGATTGCGCAGTCGACACCGCTTCTGTCAGAAATTAGTCAGCTGTTCGCTCTCATTTACGCTCTCTGGATCAGTGCCGGCCAAATGGAGAGGACAAAAAAGTGTGCTTGTGGTGGTGAGCAAGAGAGCTCTCCCCAGACTACAGCCGTTTTACTTGCGATTCAATGTTCACCGATACACACAATCATAAGTTCAGCTTGTGTTTGCGGAAAAACACGACTGACTTCGGCTCGTGGTAGCTATGCCTGGCTGGGTCTGCTCTGGATACATTTGGTCAGCTGTTCGCTCTCACTTACGCTCTCTAGACTGGAGGCGCTTAGAAGTGTTTGAATGCTGTTTCTGAGTGTTTCTTATCCGCCAAGTTCCACACCTAGCTCTTCACTTTCACGGCCTATATTCAGATTCAGCTTGTCCGCTCTTGAAAATGCTCATTTTCAATTTGGCCTTTCAATTTGGCCGCACAAATTAGAATCGAAACCTATTTTGCTCACGTCAAGGCAAAAAAGAGGCGTTAACAGCACTTAAATCTATGTTATCTTTTATTAACATAGCGTAGTGGCAAACGTAAGCATTTTTCGCTATGAGTAGAAACCGAATATGAAACGGCCACACGAAAAATTACTCTGCAGTTTTTTTTAAATGGAGTTTTTCATTTCGCGGCCGTTTCGCAACTCGTGGAAACCGCCCTTTATTAAAAAATTGACAGCTTGCCCCCTCTTACACTCCTCTCAAGAAAAACACAGTTATTGGTTCTAAAATTAATCCTCAACGATGTCAGAAGTCGGTCAGTACCGAATTTTCTTGAACCAAGTACGAGAGGATTGACTTGAGACCGGATATTTCAATTCCGAAATTCTTGCCTTGAACCCGACTTTAGCCAGGGGGAGCTTGATTTTATGTTGATAAAGGCTTAATTTAACAACACACGGGATTGATTTTATCTTGTTATTCGAGCTCAGTTTGTTCTTCAGTCGGATCCAATCAAGAAGGTCCGACATTGATTTAAGCTCGATATAATTACTTGATTTGATTTCAAAATCGACTTAGTGTAAGAATACACGAGATAATATTCAGCTCGATATTCAACTATATTCAATACGAAAATGTATTGCAAAAATGCCCGAGATTGACTTGAGCTCAATACTTAAACACAATTGAACCCAAAAAAAGCATCCCACAAGAACACTAACGACCTTTCTGATTTTCAAACTAGCTCCAGCCCATGAGTTGTATGCACATAACTGTTAAAACAGTACGCAGACAACACCACAATGGAAGCTGGTCGCTGTTTTTCAAGAACCTTCCGGTTCCCTCTAGTACGGCCGACCCACGCTGTATCAACGATTTTGTGACTGTCGTCGACTGGCGTATTTTTCAAGGCGACGTCCGCTCAATACGTTAAAGGCTCTCCAGGCACGCTAGGTCGACGCAATGCCATGCATAGAAGCGACATAACCGACTCTCGTTCGACACGATGCCATGTAGAGAAGCGACATAAACGACACTCGTTCGCCCTAAAACAGAGATGGGCGCGTGGCGACGTTCCAATGCACACGAGGCAGCGCGCTGCCTGCGTGTGCATAGGAAATCTGCCGCGGCCGACTGCACAAAATCACACGTACGCTATAAGCATTGAAAGCTATTTATAGAACACGAATGCGGCGCACGCAAATTGTGCTTGTATGCGTGTGAAAAGTGTGACGATATGTGTGCATGCCCATCTCTGCCCTAAAACCATGCATGGAGCGCCATAAGCGACGCTCTTTTAACCCAATGCCGTGCATGCAGCGCCATAATGCATTCCACTGGCATGCTGTGAAATATTTTGCTGAAAGGGTGTTCGAGGATTCATATAGCTTTTGGTTGAAATCCTTTCCTATTCTTTACACACGCTTTCTCACGGAAAAAAATTAGAGCGTACACCTTCTCTCTCTCTCTGTTTAGCGTTCGGCCCATGTTACAATTTGACAGGCGGCACAACGCATCACCGTACAAAGAGCAACGCTGGGTTGACGAAAATAGAGTGACTGATCCCAGCCGTAGTAGAGGGATGCTGGTTTTGGGCATGCCTGCCCTAAGTTGACATACAAATTTATGTGTGTACCAATTTAGCCTGACTGTATTAGTGAGAGAGATTTTCTCTGCTTTTGCCAGCTCTAGTTATGGATGAACTCAATTGTGGCTTAATAAAATAGGTTCTTAAGTAATTAACGGATTTATTTCGAGAAGTACTTTCCGCTGACGGGCAGTAAAGTTTGTGTTGTATTCTTTTTGAGCTTTCTTGTGACTTTTAATGATTCGTCAGCCACGGTAAATTGGTTTCAAACATGCTCAATCAAACGGTTTGTTACTGAAAACTTATGACAGCTTACTTTGAATTTTTTGAAATAATACGAACCCAATTCTAATCCAATTTCAAGACAGCTCGAAGTTGATGTTATTAGAGTTGTTCTCTCCATACTGAGTATCAATAAGTTGCGCTCTTTAGACCTTTAAACTCTTACTTTTTCTTTTGCTTACTTTTTGCCCAATAAAGAGCTATATATGTACAAGTAAATTTGTGTGTGTGTGTGTGTGTTTTTTCTATATGTATGTATGTATGTGTGTGAGCCATGCACATTTATCAAGTGTGTTGTATATAGAGAAGGAGCTGGTGCGGAAGCTGGAGCTGTTTCTGCCATATACGTAGGAATGAAGTTGGGTTCGAAATGGAGTGGTGTGGTGGGGGGTGTTGTGGGAAGTTGTGTTTGGGGGGAGGGTGCTGGCGCGTAAGACAAGCGAAAAGGCAGTAAATAAAACAAAAAATACAAGTATACAAGAAATTAACGAGCAAACGATTTTTATGGCAGAGCATTTTGTGCCTTAAAGCGCTTAATGCGCTTTATGTGAGTGTGCTGGCGTGTACGAGTGTGTGTGCTGTGTGTTTGTGTGTGTGAGCTGTGTTGGTGTTAGTTGAAAAATGTTTTAAAAATGACATGCTTCGAAAGTTTAAGCAATTTATGTTCATTTTAAATTGAATTTCAAATTTATTGCAGCAATTTTGTCGGAAACGGAAGTGCTCGAGTTTTTGGTTTGTGTTTGTGTGCTGTAAATTTCATTGTTCTGACCCAAGAAAATTAATTAAAGTACACAAATTTTCTTTCTTGGCCAAAAATTGAATTGAAATTTCCAAAGGAAAAGGTCAATCAACTTTTTCAAAGAAAATAAAAGAGAAAATGTTAAAAAGGTGAAACCTTTTAGTGCACTTCACTGGGCCAGACGTGTGCCAGACTTGTCTGCGAAGTCCGCTTTGGTCCTTTCTACGCAACAGGCAGCGGCAGCTTATTTTCCCTGTCATCATCATAGCAGGACAACACATTTTTTTTGGGCGCGTATTGAGACCCTTTTGATTGTCCCAAGGATATTTTTATTTCCTTTTTTTTCGTTCCTTCCTTTCGTTCTGCCTCCTTCAATCAAATGCCAAAAAGGGTCAAGTGCGTAAGCGTGGCCCGGCACAGGCAAGGGTTAGAATTTAACTCCTCCTTTTCCCCCCACCCCCGCTCTACCCTGTGGGCATAATGAAACGTTTTATTATTAGATGAAGAAGTTGTTGTTTCCCTCCTTTTTGCGACCTTGACCTAGTGAAGGGGACTTGGACCCCCGGACAGACCTTGAACTTGTAACCAAAACAGACATCAAGTGAGGCCCAAAAGGAGACCTTGACATTGCTTTCCGTTTTTTTTTTCCTACTCTTTCTCTTTCACTCTGACTTGGGTTGGATTTCAATTGCGGGTAACCCGGCTGAAGGTGCCGCGGGCTCGCGTTCCCATGGAACGCCAGCCTGTTGCGTGGCCTTTTTCAACGCTTTCATTGTTCGGCTTTTGGTAACGTCTGTCCATTCGGTCTTTCATAAAAAAAAAAACCGCAACAAGGGGCAGACTTCCTCACGTGCTGCGTGTGCCAAAAGTCAGTCTCGCCTCTCGTTTGCCGTCTCGATTACGTTTCAGTTTGGGACATCACAAGTGCCAAGTGCCTGACTCTTTGGCTGTGGCTCTGGTTGGCTGGTTGGTTGGTTGGTTAGTTGGCTGGTAGTCTGGTAAATCCAATGCGGACAGTTGGACGACAAATTGTCTGCCTGCTGCTGCCAGTTTGGTGCCGTGGGTCTGTTTTTTACGAGCTGTATGTAAGCTCTTGCACGTAGGAGTCGTCGTCGCCGTCGTCGTCGTCGCTGTCACGGTTGGTGGTGCCAATGGATGTTGGCTACTGGGCTACTGAGGTAGCCGCCTTGGCGCCAACATGTTCAACATGTTGGCATTTACGATTATGTACAACCGCTCCTCCCTGTTGGTCTTTGGTTTTGACTGATGGCCAAGGTGTGGCCACACTCTTAACAAGGCCTTCGCTTTGACATTGCAACCTGTTGAGCGGCTTTTCGAGTTAGCGGCGCCTAATTAGACATTAAGTGCACACGCGCGGCTCTCAATTGAAGTTGGCCAACCACAACTCCTCCCTGTCCCAACATTGTGACAAGCTGATTGCATCGTGTGTTGACTAATTGCCGCCAGCGTTGGCCAGTGCCAGTCGGTTTCCAGTCTGACAGCCAACGCGGAAAAAAAAATGCCCAAATGTGGGCGTGTTCGGGCTCTTGGATATGGGGGGGAAAACAAGAAAAACAAAAGGCTTGCGTTCCAAAAAGAAAAAGAAGTTAAATGCCAGTGAAAATATGTCAAACACTGGACAACAAGGTTGGCAGAAAAAAAAAAAAGATTTTTCTCAGAAATGGAAAAAAAAAATAGAGGACAACTACGCTGTGATGTTTGTGTCGTAGTTAAGTCAACGAACTGTTGAATCCCTAGTACTGTGCATGTGCACCGAGTACAGATTGGCGAAGTTGCGTCGATGGTAACCTCGCTTTGAGGCTGTTACTTTAAGTGGTGGTCGATTAGCAAGTTCGCCCAAGCAGAGTTGAGGTTGCCTCGCGTTGAGTACTTTCGTTTGCCACGCGTTGTGGACTTTCGTTTGCCACTCGTTGTGGACTTCGATTGCCACGCGTTGTGGACTTTTGCTTTTGGACTGTTCAAGTCAGTCGGTCCTCAACCAAAACCTACATAGCCTTCACAGCCCATTTCAGTAGCGACTCCTTAGGCTGCGGTGGTATCTTCCTTTGTTCCCTTTGCAGCTGTTGTGGCTAAGTCTTCTTTTAAACCAATCAGTCACCTTTACATTCTAATTCACCTAGTTGTTCCTCCTCTTATACGACCGGCGAGTATGCTTCGGGCGATGGAGCAAACTATGACTTCTGGCTTAATGTGCGTCCCGGCTAATTCTAGCCTTCCGGTGCGCTTTTTGTGACCAAAGCAGCGTGTCTCAGTGGTAAAGTTCTGCTTGTACCACTTTCAGCCCCAAACAAAATACTTTCATAAAAGAAACCTTGGCAAGTGACTTTGTTGAAAGTAAAGGATCGTTACTAACATGTAAGCTAAATATGTCACATCTGGCAACACCATTTGTTCTCTCTCTCTCTCTCGCAGCAAGAGTTCAGCTCTATATAGGTTTTAAGTTCTTGTGTATCCTCCGCCTCATTCAGTTCTCTGTCACCCTTTCACCATTCAACAAAGATTATATAACCAACAGACTTCCATCTTCAATTTTGTCAATTGTTTTGGGCCGCTAATTTTTTTAACAACAGCTGACTTTTTTCTGTTACCTGATCACACTACATTGGCTTTGACAATTATCAAACAATTTCCGGTATGACAAAATTGTCAGCGTCTGGGTACCTAACTTTAGCCAAATTCAATACCAACTTTCAAAAGAAAATGTTTTTCACCATATGCAAAATTTAGTATTAAGTAATAAAATTAATATTAGTACAGAACTAAGAAATCTTATTAGGAAACAGGTGATGCACTGTAACCGCACTCACAAATAAATGAAGTTGAGAAATAATGGCTGGTTTGAATTTGAATTGCAAAGTATTGGCGCCTTGTAGACGATATTTATCGAAGGCTACTCCACAAAATGCTCAGGGTGGCGTGAGCCGATAGCGAGTAAACGACATAAAAGACCGATACCAGCGGGAATCAGCTTACTTGTTCATTAGCGCTCGAAGCGCAAAGGTAACGAAGCCGAAGTTAGTTTTTGTTGTACCTAAATATACTAAGGTACTAAGTTTGCTCTAGGCAGTACCCCTCCTGCATTGCATAAAATATCGCAATGCGAGTGCAGACTTTGCAATTTTCTTATAAATTTTCCCATAGTATTCTAGTGAATCATTGAAAAGCGAACTAATGTTTAATTCACTTTAGGAATATTTTCCAAAAAAAAAACAAACTTAAAAATAATAATGTTTTGTTTAATTGCTCCCTAATAATAATCCCTATTTCTACATTTTCATTACGACTATTACTTATAACTAAATTATTAAAATGGTCAACAAAATTCTCCTTCTTAAAACTAATAATAATTACACGTTTTAGCAGTTTGTCCGTGTGTAAAAATTTTTATACTCTGTACCGAAGGTACTTAATATACTCTATGTTTGTGCAAAAGTATGTAACAGGGAGAAGGAATCGTTTCCGACCCTATAAAGTATATATATTCTTGATCAGCATCAACAGCCGGTTCGATATAGCCATGTCCGTCTGTCTGTCTGTCTGTCTGTCGGTCCGTCCGTATGAACGAAGAGATCTCAGAGATGGTAAGAGATAGAGGTTTGACATGTATGGGGCATATATTTCTTATACTTGCAGGCAGATCAAGTTTATTTTCAATTTATGCCACGCCCCCTCCCGCCCCCGCAATTTGGAAAAAACTTCATATCTCCTACAGTTTTGAAGATAGATCGTTCGTACCTTCTAGAGATACCTTGTACACAAAATTATTTATCGATTTGTTGAAGGAATGATAAAGATCGGATGAACGATACTCAAGTTATGAGCAAAAAACGGCCAGTAAACACCCCCCACCCCCCCACCCATCACCACAGCATTCTATTGAACGGCAATCTTAGTGAGAGAGAGAGAGAGAGAGAGAGAGTGAAACTTAGAGATGAGCGCATATAACTTGTTAAGGGTTCAGAGTATATTATAGTCGGGCTTGACCGACTTTCTTTCTTGTTTTATGAGAAGTTCTCTCAAATGTGTTGGGTCGTAAAGCCATATTGGGCAATTATCTCCCAAACGACTAATCAATATCGCGTCCTTCAGCTTTTCTTTTTAATTAATGCATTTTATTTTAGGTAAAATGGCCTGAATTTCCTTCCAAATATAGCGTGGGGCAAAGACCCCTCGCTATTCCCTGATAAATTTACAGTTTTGATATTCCAATTGATAAGAAAGTTTAAATCTGCCGAATCTTTAATACAATTGGCGCCAAGCTAACATTGTTCTGTGGGGATTAACATTATAAATATTGATAATTATTTTTCAAATTACCAATTGGTGCGGCTCAATATTTCGAGCACCCCGGGTGCAAATGTGTCGCCCAAAAAATCCCTTTATTGGGGGAAGATCGAGTAAGGCCCGTCTGCATTTATGCTTCCGCAGTGAATCTAAACTTTGGTTGGTTCTCTGGCAAACTTTGGTACATGGTATTTACAGCCCCCTGAATTTGTGCGTTGAAAATAGGGCACATTGTGACCACCCATTCGACCACAGAGCCCCTTGAATACAAAACAGGGCCGGCGGCGTCGGCTGCACTGAAATCGGGGGTTGCACCACTTGTCCTGTAGGCAACTGTGGCGTTGGTCGTGCGACTAAAGGTGGATCCATTGGAACCAGAGTATGGCCTGCTCTGCTTAAAGCAGAGGTTATCGAGAACATGCAGTTCTGCAAAATACTGTGTGAGTCACTTATGTTCTCGCACTTTATTTCTTCTTCTTTCTTCAGGCCGAGAAGGAAACAGCAATTCAATTTCGAATAAACAGCAATTCGATCGAATAAACCGCGATTCGGTCTCGAATAAACCTCGATTCGGACCCTAATAAACCAATATTCGGTTTCGAAAAAAATCCACGATTCGTAAATCAATTCATAATAACTTGGTTCTTCTATAGAAGTCGAAATTCTTGTAAGACCTTTTGCAATCTTGTTGAGGGCAGACTGTTCGCACACAAAGGCGCTTGGCCAACTCAACGTTGATCTCATCTGCGGTAAGAGGTTCGTCGATATGCCGTAGGTATCGGATGATCAGCCAACCAATATTCGGTTTCGAAAAAATCCACGATTCGTAAATCAATTCATAGAAACTTGGTTTTTCTATAGAAGTCGAAATTCTTGTAAGACCTTTTGCAATCTCAGAAGTTCGTCGATATGCCGTAGGTATCTGATGATCAGGCAACCAATATTCGATTTCGAAAAAATCCACGATTCGTACAACAATTCGTAAAAACTTGGTTGTTCTATAGGAGTCGAAAATCTTGTAAGATCTTGTTGAGGGCAGAGTCAATGTTGATCCCATCTGCGGTCAGAGGTTCGTCGATATCCGTAGGTATCTGATGATCAGCCAACCGTAGTCAGGGCGAAGACGTCACTGAAGTGGTGTTTTAGTGGCCTACTAGACGACAGGGGGACTGCAGAACCAGGCGGTGTCATGATCGGCCACCGCGTTCATGACACAGCAGCTCCCAACCGGTTGAAGGGCATGTCCAGCGCTGCGTCAAGCCACAACCGTAGACAATAAAACGTTTTGCAAAACACTGTGCAAATCAGACATTTCGATATCTTTGCGATATCTAACGAGGAAGAGAAAGAAATTTCAACTAAAGTTACTCTCTCAACCAGCCATAGCTGTGTACGCCGGCGCGTTGATGTAGAACTTAAAATTTGACTTCAAGTTGATCAAATTTATGTTTACTTTTACTACATTTCGGCAGGTAATGCTGCTGTTCCATAAATTTGCACTATTTCGACCCGCCAACCGGTGGGTCTGAATACTTTTTGCTAGAAAATGCCACCCCGATAGGCCGAATCATCAAACTTTATGAAAATCCCAAAAAGAACGTTGGCCACCCTAGTCTAATTTATCGAAAATAGGTTGCTATCGAAAGTGAAAAGTGAGTTGATCGGAGTAAGCCCAGCTTATCAAAATAATTTGACACATTTAATGGCGCGATCGACGATTGCCAGCACCTGCAAATCAGTAGTGTAAGCATTTTAGATCATACAGTGGACCACAGTGCAGTTCCTGCGAATAAAATGTACTGTGAGCCACATGAATTTATTTTGGTTTTAAATTTTTCATTTTACGAGACAACGAGACGCTAGTCATAACCTACAAATCCATAGGTAAGACTCGCTCTGACTATGCTGCACCGGCACCAGCAGTCAGTGACAGACAGTGGGGAAACTTGCAACGAGCGCAGAATGCAGCCCTAAGGACGGTCACTGGATGCCACTCCATGAGCCACAAGGACCACCTTCACGAAGGAACACAGATAGTTGGAGTGCTCGAGAAGCAGTTTCTAGCTAGCAGCCTTGTGAAGGACCATACTAACCACACCTTGCTCAAGGTCCCCTTCCCCTTACGCACAAACAGGCAAGATGTTAGGATTTTCCTGTGGTTGCTCAACTGACACCCAACCCCAACAACCTGTCAGCTCTCGAAGTCCTTCACTTGAAGGAGGAGATTCACTAGAGGACAGTTGAACGCGTCATAAATGTGCTAAAGTGTAACATTGTTCTTGGAGGTTTGTTCTTTAAGCACACCATCAAAAAATGTAAGAAATTGTCAATATAATCTCAATATTTTAAACTTATTTTATGCAGTCTAGTGTTAACATCAATGCCAACTGCCGCCAGTCAACTTCCATCCCATATAGGAACCTACACATGTATATGTAGATTTGACAAAGCTGTGGTGCAACAAGTTGCATCTGACCGGGACATCCATTTGGCCGGCAGCTGGGACTAGGCGAGGCCAACAAAGGCCCCCACATAAACAATGGCCAAAATGGAGTGCCAAAAAGGCTGGTAACTGCATGCAAACATGAAGGCCAAAACCGACGCGGATGCCGCTGGCTTTGGCTGCGGAGGCGTCAAAGCAACAGCAGGCGGGGGGGGCGGAGTCGTGGAATCATGACCATGGCAATGCAATTGCCAGTTGGGTTTGTCCTTGGCAAATCCCGATGCCTGTGTTGGCGTTGAATTTTCCTACTTTTTCTCCCTCTCTCTCTTGATAAAGGTCACGAGCCATGCAATGCGACCTGAATTTGGCCACCAAAAAGAGAAAAAAAAGGAGCAGCATTTCGCCAGCCAGTTGCTGCATGGTGGTCGTGGTCGTGGTCCGTGTCACTGGGCCACCAAAAACTTCACTTTCTACTTACAACAAGGGAAAACTTTGCAACTGTTGCCGGAAAAGGCAGAGCGCATAGAAAATGCCAATGGGCTGGCTGGCTGCATGGCAAGAAGGCCAAGTCAAGCGTCTGCCTCAACGGCGGCTGTTCAATGTCAAGCTCAAACGGAGGACTTGGGTCTGTTGCTGCCGACTTGTTGCGGCTGTCTTGAGATTTTATGGCAAGCGGCAAATGAAGCCACGTGATTTGGCAGGCAGCTGCTGCCTGAGTTTTTATGGGCTTGCCAAGGAATTTGTGGAGTATGTGTGCGTGTGTTCGCACCAGGGAGTCGCCTTACTTTGTTGTGGCTGCGTGTGGCAAGTGACGACATAATCAACGCCACATTGAAGTCGCCATGGACATAAACACAGCTGTTGCCACAGATTCAAAAGCCACGGCATCTCTTCATGGCATTTACAAGACAAATCGCACGATTAAGGAACGAAGGATGTGCGAGTCTGAATGTGTGTTTGGTTACAGTGGAAACTTTGATCAGGAACAAAGTTCTCTTGAGTACAAATTAAAAGCACCACACACAGCCTAAGGGAGTACAGAAAAGCTTTGGTGTCTTAAGGACATTTTTGTAATATTTTGTGGCAAGTTCTGATGGTAATATGAACTATCGATATCGAATGAACAGCTGATGTCGTATGCGAGCATTTGTGCAGCTTATTATTTTGACATCATAAATCGACCATTGAGGAAAAAAAAGAAACGCAACAGGAAACGAACAGAAAGTTTCAGCCGAGGGGAAACTATAAGCTAAGGGCCACAAATTAGCCCAACAAAATGACGATATCCGCACTGAAGGGACGTAGCCTGAAAACTGTCTCCAAAGTCAACCCTTTCGCACTCGGTTTATGCCAAACAGCAGGTGGTGGCTACTCCTCTGTAAAGATAAAAAATGAACCAATGCAATGCAATGCCCGAGATGAAAGATTTTGAAATTACGGCAAAAAAAAAAATTACAATTTTGTATGAAAATTGAAAATATATTTTTCAATCTCTAACGTTGCGTTTTACTTGAGAGCCAAAATGATGGCACAGCCTAATTTCATGATTTGCAGATACTCCCAACCGCCGTCCTACAGACGATAGCAGCATTCCTGCAAAGAAATGCACAGTCAACCAACTTGGGATCAAGCCCCAAAAGTGCTTCTACCCACCCCCATCTTTTCGCATATCTGGGCATCCAAATGTACTCCACAAACTGATTCATCTGACCCACAATGTATGACGATTAGCCAATTTCTGGTACAAACTTCTCCAAACGACTATTTTTGCCGACTATTGGCAGACATCCAGTATATCGGGATAATGACCGAGATCTCAAACAGACCCCCCTTAAGACGATAGCAGGACGCATCCATCTCCTTATACACCTATCCCTCGCTTTGCGTCGTTTCGTTTTGCGTTTTTTCGAAGTTGCGTCGCTTCTTAATTAGAACTAATTTTCATTGTGCGTCGTTAGATTTTCGATGTTGCGTTGTTTTGGGATGAAGTCGTTAATATGTTTTTAATTCAGACGAAAGCCAAAAGCATATTTGATGACATAAAAAGTCAAGCAGTATCCAGCGATAATGCTAGTGATAGTAATACAACCAAGAATGAAACATTTGAAGCTAGTCAGGGCTGGTTTGAGAGATTCAAGGTTCGAGCAAATCTGCACAGCATTGCTTTTAAAGGTGAAGCAGCTAGCGCTGATATAGCTGCTGCAGAACTCTACCCAAAAGAGTTAAAAGCATTAATTCATGAAGGTGGCTATGATCCAAAACAAGTCTTTAATGTTGACGAGACTGGATTATTTTGGAAACGTCTACCTCACAGAACTTTTATATCTAAAACAGAAAAATCGGCGTCAGGATTTAAAGCTAGCAAGGATAGACTGACTCTTCTTCTTGGTGGTAATGCAAATGGTGATTTTAAATTTAAACCATTTCTTATTTATCAATCAGAAAACCCAAGAGCTATGAAAGGTTGCTTAAAGAATCTTCTTCCTGTCCATTGGCGTGCAAACAAGAAAGCATGGATGACAGCATCTTTATTTCAAAACTGGGTTTCAACATGTGCTATTCCAGAAATTAAAGCTTATTGCAACAAGGAAAACTTAAGCTTCAAGGCTTTGGTTTTAGTAGACAATGCTCCTGGCCACCCAGTTTACATTGATGAGTTGTCAGAAAACGTGAAATTTGTATTTTTGCCGCCTAATACGACATCAGTTATTCAGCCCATGGATCAGGGAGTAATATCGACTTTTAAAAGTTATTACCTTCGACGAACCTTTCAACTTCTTATAAGTGAGACTGATGGACAAGATAAACCTACCATGCTAGAGTTTTGGAAAAAGTTTAACATTATGAAAGCCATAAAAATTATATCCGATTCGTGGGAGGAGGTTAAACCATCTTGCATGAATGGTGTTTGGCGCAAAATATGGCCTGAATGTGTTTAGCGAAAATGCACTGTAGAAGTTGATGATACACCAGCTGTTTGTCATGAAATTTCTAATTTAGCTAGAAAGTCTAATTTTGAAGGTATGGAGGAGACTGACATAAATGAATTGCTAAACTCGCACAACCAAGAATTCTCCAATGAAGAACTTTTGCAACTGGAATTGCAAATTGCTAATGAAGAAGATGACTCTGACAGTTCAATAGAAATCTCAAAAGAACAAAATTTAACCTACCAACAAATTTCCAAAGCGATGTGTTTGATTGACGAAGGTATGGATATTTTATTAAAAAACGATCCCGACAGCGAAAGGAGTCTTAAAGTGTCCCAGGCGGTAGCTACGAATATCAATTGCTACAAGGAAATGTATTTCACGCTTAAAAAAAAAATGTTCAGCAAACATTGGACCAATTTTTTTTTAAAGAAAGCCGGCCTACGACAACAGACACTAAAGACTCGTCAGAGAGTGATTAATTCTAATTTTATTTTTCATAATTGAGTATGTAATTGAAGAATTTATTTTGTTTTAAATGAATTAGTTTCTTTTTGTTTTTATATGTATAATATGTAATAAAATTAAATGTTATTTTGGTTTTTTTTTAATGATCACTTTGCTCAATTTTCTTTTTAAAAAGTAGTATTTTTGTAACCCTGGAACCCATCTTCGAACTTTACATGGTTTGCTATAGAAAATCCTAATTCACTTTGCGTCGTTTCAATTTGCGTCGTATTTTTTTGGAACGTATCCCCGACGCAAAGCGAGGGATAGGTTTATAGGTTTATCTGTACAATTGACTTGTAGGCCTCCCCTCGATCTGCATCTGCACCAAGTCACAGAAGTGTCTCAAACGGGCAATAATTTGATCCTCGCTCAATGCCTTAACCGGAATTTTGGTGCAACGCAATGCCGCTACCGTCATCTACATATCTGTGTTCCTGTTTCTCATCATAGTTGGTAAACATTAAATTTTTGTTTGTCAACTAATTTTTCGTCAATAACATAGATTTGGGTGAAGATATCGTTTACGTGATTAGAGATTGGCAAGTGGCCAATAATTCCGGGCAATAATTATTTGAAGGAAGCAGCCATAAACAAGTAAGTTTAGGGGAAAAAAAAAAGTAAATAATAGCAATAAATGTAAACATCTAAATGTAACGAACCAGTTTTGATTATATCAATGAACTAGTCATAAGCACCCTAACACTAATCATGAATTAGTTTTTAAGGTATTCTTTAAGACGCCATAGGTCTGGCACACTAATCCATGGCCGCCGCCGAAACAATAATAAGTATTAAAAATAAAAAAGTTTTCCGAGAATTTTCAATATTTTGAATGGTACACGATTTGATAACGGAGAGCACAATTTTTAAGAGTTTTTTAATTATTTTTTTGGAACATATTCCCAAAATATTAGTCGCTTTTTAATAAACTTCACTAGAAGACTTTGGGAAAATTAAAAAAAAAAAATTGCCAACAAGTCGAATATCCTTAAAAATGTAAATGGGCATCCAATTTATTCGATAGTCCCGAACTAAGAAAAAATCTATATAAAAACTATGCAGATGAGGGCATATTTAAGCTGTCGCTGTCGGAGCAATGGCTTTTGATTTTTGCTATAGTTTTTAAAATTGATTTTTATAACAGTTTAAGGTATTCTTTAAGTCGCCATAGGTCTGGCACACTAATCCATGGCCGCCGCCGAAACAATAATAAGCATTAAAAATAACAGCTTGAGCTCTTTAAGTGCTTTTGGACGATTGGCGACAGGATTACCCAAGTTGGAATATAAAAGAGCGCAAAAAAAGGATGAATTAGAATAATAAATAAAATAAAAGTGTATAGCAATAAAGTTTTTGTTTCTTGGGCTACTAACTTAAAAAGATGATTTAACTTAGTCATCAAAAGCGGAATCTGTTAAAGCGAAAATTCCTTGATTTTATTAATTAAAAAAAAAAAGAAAACAAATGCGAAAAAAATATAACTTCTGCTTGGTTACCTTTGCGCTTCGAGCGCTGATAACCAACTGAGTTCGGTTCGTGCTGGTGTCGCTCTTTTATATCGTTTGCTCGCTTGCGGCTCACGCAGCACTGAGCATCCTGTAAATAATTATCGATAACGATATCGTTTTATATCGTTTACTCACTTTCGGCTCACGCCACCCTGATTGATAACTATCGATTACAAGGCGCCAATACTTTACAATTTAAATTCAAACCAGCCATTTTAAAACAAGGTCTTCCGGGTGTAGATAGGGCCCTAAACAAGTTCGTTAGCAAACCGAAGACAATCTACTTGTCTTAAGGCGTGAATTTGAGCCTTCACTGTATTAACTTGAGACAACTTTTTTACGACAATCCGACCTTGAAACTTCTATGTCAGAACCCGCAATGATAGGGTGAGGCTGATGTTGCGTGCCAAAACTCCAGCTAAGGTCAAAGTCAATGGCAGCCACTGACTCTGGCACTGACGGTGTTGCCTTTTCCTGGTCTGACTGCTGTCTGTAGATTCCTCCCGCCCCCCCTTCTCTTACCCCAGTGCCATCCCAAGAGCAAAGGCAGACGGATAAGCAGACAGCAGCGACAAAAGCCGCAGAGACCCTCGCCCTTAGCGAGCATTCAGACAATAAGTAGCTAGCTAGCTGCTGCTGCTGCTGCTGGATGACTGGCTCGGGCTCTGGGTCTGGTACGTGCGGCATGTTGCCATTGCCACTGCCACTGCCACTGCATACAAGTGGCCCGGGCCGCCTTTGAGAGCGTAACTTTATTTCTTTTTTTTTTTTTCGCCCTCAACGATGACGATGGCGAGTGGCTGGTGACCCCCACTTGCTTGGTTCTTGCCTACGTGCGGTAGCTGCCTGCGGTGGATTATGCTTTGACTGTGTCTGCCTTTGCCTTTTGGGGAAGCCGACGCCGAGCCCATTTGCCTGCACAAACAATGCGGATGCCGGCGTGATGACGTGGAAAATGTTACCACGGCAGCATGTGGCGCTTGCCGCGAAAAAAGGCATGGCATATTCAACGTGGGTCGACCGACCGAACGACCGCAGACATACTGTCTACGGCAGCAGACATGGCTAACGTCGTCGCGTGACTTAATTAGTTACCATGGATGTGCGGTGGCCATGGCCATGGCCTAGGTAATAATAAACTCAAGTAGCTGCCATCTCGGGAATAGACACTTACCCCAGTTGTTGGTGTTCCATTGCCAGCGGCGAGGGCTGTGGCGTTTACTGTCACAGCATTACCTGTGCCGGCTGTCTTTCCTTTGCCACGCCCACGCTTCGAATCTGGACGTACAGGTTGACCATCGGCTCCGTAGACGATCTGCGAATAAAGAAAAGAAAAAAAAACGTATAAAGTTAGTGATGCGAATTGAATTGGAATATATAGTTTATATATTTTTCCTTTGAGGTCCTCCCACAAAGAACCAGAGTGTCGGAGCAATCAAGTCCTTACTGTATTTCTTTATTCAGGGGAGTAATCTGTGCTAAGCTCTAACTTATATTACTTATTATATCGCAACGGGGGTGGGAGCCGTTAGGCTGCTAGGATGAAAATAGGGGAATATAACTAGAGGAGATTCTGTGCTTTTAGATCCTCGTGCCGGGATTCCGCCAGCGATGCGATGCGTGTCCAGAACCACGAGATTGGATGCGATTCGCACTCCCCACGAGGATTAGCAAACTTCATGTTAACCCAAATATATAGAATCATTCTTAACTCTCTCCTACAGATTAAGTTTGTAGTTTAAAGTTTGCTTCGTCTCTTAAGTCCTAGACTAAATCTCTACTGCAGTAAGTAACTCTCCTTTTTGAGCACAATTCGCCTTGTTCAAGCCAATGCTTCTTATTAATTAAAGACTCAAAAATGTACTCAAAAAATTAATATTCCGATGTGTTCCTGAAATCTCTAGAGATTTTGGGGTGATTTGGTTTTAAAAACAACCAATCCAAATGTCGGAGATTTCATTTTTCGGAGTTGCAGGAAGCGAATGTCAAAAAACAGCTGACTGGTAGTGTTTGCATTGGGGCTGCCACGGCAGAGTTCTAGACTTCAAAATAATTTAAATTAATGTAGGATTCAAGTTTTATTTGGTAGTTTTCAAACCAAATAATTAATTTGTGTTGACAACCCTGTTGCCTACAAGTGAGTACAAAAATGAAAGCATTCATGGAAGCATTTTGTGTGGGGTGGTAGAAGCCCTTTATTTTGGACTGCGGGAGCAGAACTTAGCCACTTAGACATACACACCTGATCATATTAATAGGTACACACCGGAATTTTTTAATTATAGATGGTTTTTTCGTACTTTTAGTGTTGACAACTTTATAATTTTTGGTTTTTTGTTGTTGTCAATGTCTGGCCACACTGTGACAAAGAGTTGAAAGAGGGGCTGCCCCGTATATCAAAGTTTTTCTATAAATTGCGAGTCCACCACACATTTCGCCTGATCATAATAATAGGTACAGTCTCCGTTTCTTACAAGTATTAAGTGAATAATTTTGTAATCAGTGATCTTTTGGTAACTAAAGGTAAATTAAGTACAGCTCCTGTCAATACAGAGAATTAAATAATTATTTTTTTTAGAAAAAATGGGTCGGAATTCTCATTGTACTGGGAATTCAGTTAGTGCTCCAACTATCCGAAGACGACTACAAGATGCCAACCTACCAGGAAGAATTGCCAGAAATGTCCCACTTATGCGCAAACAAAATATCACCATGAGGCAAACTTTTGCAAGGGACCACAAAGACTGGGTAGGATGCACCGGGGAGAAAAAATGGAGAAACATATTATGGAGCGATGAAACCAAGATTAATTTGTTTGGGAATGACTGTGAAAGGAATGTTTGACGCCCTAATGGAAAGGAATTCCATCCACGGTTTCCAAAAAAAAACAGTCAAACATGGAGGTGGCAATATAATGGTATGGGGTTGCTTCTACTGGTACGGCGTAGGTCCAATTTATCAGACTAAGAACAAAATGAATGCTGAAGAGTACAAATCCATATTGGAAACAGTTATGGTACCGTATGCTGAGGAAAATATGCCATTACGTTGGGTATTTCAGCAAGATAATGATCCTAATCACACATCAAGGCTGTTATCTAAATTTTTCGAGGACCAAAAAGTTGACGTTCTGAAGTGGCCAAGCCAATCCCCCGACCTTAACCCCATTGAAAACTTGTGGGGAGACTTAAAAAAGAAATTGGCAAAGCATTCATTTTCAAATAAACAAAAATTATGGGAAGGTGTCCAAAAACTGTGGTATGAGACACCAGTAGAGACCTGCCAGGCTTTTATTAAAAGTATGCCAAAAACAATAGCAGTAGTGGCCAAAAATAGAGGTGGATACACTGGATACTAAGTTAGGAAATACTAATTTACCTAAAAAAAGAACACAAAATGGAAATTAAAATTTTTTTTCTTACCAACACATGAAGTGTACCTATTATTATGATCACACTGAAAACGTATCTGAAACACAAAATGATCTCTTTTATGTTATATTATTATTCTATGTTACAATTAAGTTTATTTTATTAAAAACAAATAGTTTAAGAACCAATGAGAACACATTTTAAGTTTGAAACAATGAATAAAACTGTTTTCTGTTACCTTAAAGTCAGAGTAGATGTGTGTACCTATTAATATGATCAGGTGTGTACTGCTATAACGACAACACAAAACGCAAAACGCGGCGGATCATACTCGCCGGGCGTATTAGAGGAGGATAAACTGGGTGAATACGGATTTAAAGGTGGCCACAACAGTAGCAACGGAAGCTACCTCAGTAAGCCGAAGGAGCCACTACTATTAATGGGCTGTGGAGTCTTCAGCTTAGGGCTGCTTGGCCGTTGGCTGTAGGGCCGTTCGGTGGGCTGTGGAGACTGCGATGGTTTAGACTCGGGTGGTGTGCATACTTTGGGCAAATGGCATACCGGGAGAAGCATACAGAGAAGGATTCTTGCAGTTGCGGGTATCAACATGCTTTTTATTGGCCAGATTCCATAAAATTGGTTGCGACTCGCCAACTTTGATCAGTTCCACTTGTTTGTCCACCTCTCAGTTGTCCAAATAATTGTAGTTTTGTTTTTTGGTCTTCTTTGCTTTAATTTTTTTTATTGTGTGCCCAATTGTCAAAGGTACCTCTGACAATTATCAAACAAGTTTCATAATTTACAGACCCCCCTTCGACAATTTATCAGCTGTTTCCAAAAAAACGATTTGACAGGTCCATGCAATTGTCATAGCAAATTGTTGGTTGCTCCGTACTCGCTCTGACAATTTTCATGAGCGGATTTCTTAAGCTATAAAATTAGATAGGCTCCGCAAAAATTGTCAGCGTCTCCGTACTACGCTTCCATTTCGAATTTGAAAACTTGTCCATTTAATTTCGCGCTTGTCAAGCTTTGAAGATTTTAAAATTATTCACAGCTTGAAAGCTGACTGAAGCTGGAGCTGCTTTATAGCTTCTAAATAAGCTTGGCAAATAGCTTTGTCATGCAGTGAAAGCTTTTAGCAACATGAGTGAGTGCGCCATCTAGCGTGCACCAAAGGCACTAACTTGTGGTGGGTTTAAGGCGCCACCTAGTGTTCATGTTTTGAGTTTTGAAGCGCCATCTACGTTTCAAGAACATTGTGCGCCGTATGAAATTAGGCATTTCTCCGAATGAACTTCGGAATTCTTCTTTATTAGCCAAGACAGCAACCCAACAAAAAATCCAAAAAATCCAAAAAATTCAAAAAATCCAAAAAATTCCAAAAATCCAAAAAATTCCAAAAATCCAAAAAATTCAAAAATCCAAAGAGAGAAATTTTTAATGCATATTTTAGGCGTTTCGTAAAATTGTTGAAATTAAATATTTATTACAACAGCTGCAGGAGATCTCTCGCTCCCGTCTGTCCGTCTGTTTCTATGCTTCTCATCTTCCCATCTTTTAACTCAGTTTTAAAGCTATTTTGACCAAACTTTGTACGAAGTCTTAAATTACAAATACGCTGCACATATGTCGGCCAATAAATCAACCCAGAGTGGACCACCAACAACAACAACATCAGTATCGAATGTGTCCAATTCCAGACCAAAGGATGCACCCACTGAGATCACAATTGCCGGCCCTATCCAGGGTGGCGAGTCCCAGCAGCAACAACTGCAACCGCAACAACAACAGCAACATGCGAGTCGTTCAGAGCAGATCTAGCCTATTAGAAATTCTGCCGATGTGGAGGAGGCTGCCGATATGGATGGGCCAAAATCCATCACTCCATCAACAGAAACTTCACCACCAACCACTGGACCAACTATTCGGCTCGACACACTTGCGGTGCCCCCGCCAGCGAGTTGATCCACAGTATGACGGACTCTGTGCAGATCCATCAGGACTACATGAGATTCGCATACATCAGGTATCTTCAGATGCCCCCTGAGACACGTGAGGATGTTACCCATGCCTCGCACTGGGTGTAACTGATTACGGAGCCATACTCCAAACTGTGCCCGAATGCTGACCACCTGAACGAGATGCTGGATGAATTTCAGTCGCAGTCTTCAGATCCGTTCAGCAACTAACGCTGAGGCAGAACACAGAGCCCGCCCACTTGCCGGCCGGAAACAATGGTAGCATCCAGGCCAGTTTGATCAAAATTGAACTAGTCCGGCGAATAGTCATTCAAGAGGCACCATATAAAACGGCCACCGATAAGGTCAAATTGATTGCGTGTCCAAAGCTCCTTCAAAATAGAAACGAACTTCTTCGGCCGGTTTTTTACCTAAGTATTCAGACTGAGCCACACCTTCAACACATCGGGCCCCATATTTATTAAGGATTCAATCATATATTGAGATAAGCGGCATAAGTATTAAGTTTCAGTCTAAACCAGCGATGGCTTCACCTGGTCCGCAGGGGCCGAGCACATTTTGTTATTCACACCAAGCTCATGTCGAGGTTTGTGTAAAGAGAGCAAACAGCTTTTCAGTCGCTGGCCAGCAGCATGGAGAAATGAGTATTAGAGATAGAATTTGCGCTGCCTCTCAATTTTGAGCGGTTTATGCGATATATACATTGTTTAGATACTTTATAGTAGAAAATCACACTGGTAAGAGCGAGACGAACATTTGCCCAAATATACCCAGAGAGCGTATCAATCAATCGATCAGTCTAGATCAGGGGTGCCCAGAATGAGCTTACGAGCGCGTGAAAGCCAATACAAATGCACAAAATACAACTCAAGCAAGAACAACTACAAGAAATAGAAAGAGAAAACTGATTTTTGTTTGTTTGTGTGAGTGTGTGTGTGGTCATTGCGCTCAGGTAACATTGTTGTTGCTTTTTAATTTGCCAGAGACATAGGAGAGAGAGAAGAGAGTCACATATGATGTTGATGCAGGTCTGCACGCGCCAACAACAAAACCTTCGTTCGGAAAGAAAGAGAGGAGAGCACGCATATGAAATTGTTTTTGTTTTGTATAATGCCGCGTTTGTATATGGCCGCGTTTTTCGTATGTGCGCGGGCTATGCCTTTGCGCAAAGCAAAAACAAATGCGTGGCTTGCGGAATAGGCTTGGGGACTGCTGGTCTAGATATCCTAGTCTGTGCCAGCGGTCGATATAGTAGATCAGAGCTTTTTGGCCTACCTCTTCTTGACACACTCTGGTCTAACCTATTACGCTTAGCGGTTAACGAGGACAAGACAAAAAACTTAATTTTCATGCTCAGAGAGTCTATGCATGTTGAACAATCTGTTGTAGTGAGCGAATACAACTTTAAGGTAATATAGATTTTAGTCAATATAAGTTAAGAAGTCCGAGGAGGCATTACTCATGCAAATCGATGCTACTAGGGGCTCAGTAGAAAGCTCAGGAGCCAAGTCCTCTCTCGAAAAGCGAAATTAGCGCTATGCAATTTAAACATATTAATGTAATGAACTGGCCTTGGGCCTCAGGATGAACTAGTCTGAAGCACTCTAATAACAATACCGAA
Organism: Lordiphosa magnipectinata; assembly: GCA_037044535.1. Classification (NCBI taxonomy): domain Eukaryota; kingdom Metazoa; phylum Arthropoda; class Insecta; order Diptera; family Drosophilidae; genus Lordiphosa; species Lordiphosa magnipectinata. Next base: position 1,216,786 of record JBAMBO010000632.1, on the reverse strand, counting down.
CTAGTGCTAATGGTTGAGAGGATGGTCACACTGTATGGATGAGGCGAGGAGTTAGTGGATTGTGGAGTACGAACTGTAAAGAATGAATGACAAAGCTCTAGTTAAATAGTTGTACAACCGGATTTTGGGAAAAAAGAAGGAAGTCACGACCGAAACTGAGATGGGCAGAACAGGTGAACAGCTGGAGCCAGCTCGCATGAAAGAAAAGCGACTGGCGGGCTTTGATTAAAGTGGCTGAGACCGTTAAGCGGTTGTAATGTTAAGAAAAAGAAGGAGAGAGAAGGTTTAATATCTACCAAGGGCTGTTTCTTCCATGTTGAATTGTGGTTCTGAGGATAATATGCTCCATTTATAAAAAGTCGATCTCCCATCCTGAATCCCAGCGAAACTCTTTGGTTTGAACTCATACGAGAGAAATCGCTCAATAAAGCCCAATTTTAGGAGGAGACTATGCAGAAAGCTTACCATATCGTCCATGCCTAATACTATTTCTTGCTCATTTTTCGTTTTAATTTCTGCACATTCCCACTTAAGCTTTGACTCAATTAACTTGATGCTCCCCAGTTGTTCAAGATCACATCAGACCATGTCTGTTTGTAGCTTCTGTTCGACTTGATGCTAACACAATTCTGTCACGCACTTACATCTACTTTCTGTAGCCATTTTGGAGCTATTAATAAAATGCTTCTCCATTTTGGTGGCCACTTCTCCATTTTACATCGGCAAGCGCACAACTGTTGTTCCTCTCAATTGGCGCAATGTCAATGCTCTCTTCCTCTTCGGTTCTTTGTTAGGCGCAACTGTACCTATTTGTGGAGCCAGCCCAAAAACACCTCATAGGCTGGACTAATTTTAGATCGGCAGCCAACCAACCCCAAGCTCGTGTGACAAGAGACGACTCCTCCATCATCATTGGAAGGGGGGCTGGCACTGGCACGCTCTCTGTTTTGTTCGGCTCGGTTCGGTTCGGCTTTGCATTAAAATAATTGCTTCCGAAATGACAACTGCTGGCGATGCAGTACCCAAGATATGCCGTTCCATCTCTCCCCCCCTCCCCAACAAAGACGTTGATGTTGATGTGCTAGCAACATGTGTGCGCGCCTGCGCGTGCCAACATTGTAAATGCAGCCTCTGACTCTGTCCCTGGGGATGAGATGATGATGGCGTCGCTTATTTACCGTTAAGTTGCAGCGGCTGTCACTCAGGCCCCAAGATCCAGACAAGAGCATTCCACAGGCACTCCTGCGAAGCTGCTGCGTCCATATGTCGCCTGCGACTCACTCTCTTCCGTTCTATTTTTGGAAAGCGCGCCTGCGCGCACACACACACACACACACACACATGTGGTTTTCCATTTGGATTTTCAGTTTTCTCAGCTCGAAACGGCACTTTGCTTAATGGCTCCTGTAAGGCCCTTTGAGACGTGGCCGCGTCTCAAGGCTCCAAGAAATTATATTTATGACTTTTTCGCCGGAAATAGATTCTGACTTAGGTTTAGGCTGTGCAGTCGGAATTATCTGTGGCTCATCTTGTCTCCCACCATAAGGCAATTGCTTGTGAAAATGTGGCGTTGTGTGGGAAGTATGGTAAGGTTCTCGGATTCATGTGGGAGGCATGTGGGGTCAATGGCATTTTATAATTTATTATGTGGAAACGTAAATATATAAAGGAAATTGTTTCATTTTTCAAGTTTTTCAACGGAAATGGATGGTTGAAAATAGGGACTTGAAATTTTCATGAAAAGGAAACTCTGGAAGAAAGGTTGAAGAAAGCTCGCATACGAAGATGAATATGGAAGATTCTTAAGACTGGGGAGAAATTTGCCAACTGCCTGTACTTACACTCATTGCTTTAATCAGTTGGGAACTGCAACAAAACATACGAGAGACAAGCAATAATTGTTTTCATCTCTTTGCTTTCAGGCTGAACTTTCTAAGTGCAAAAGCTTGAAGCTGCTTAGAAACTGCCCTTTGAATTTGTTTCTAGAAACTTATGTTAGTTTCGTTTACAAAACAAAATTGTAATTTATTTGGCGACCTTTCTTATGTTTAATTAGCGAGTTTAGCTGGCTCGAGGTCCGAAAAAGTTGGGTTTGTTCACAACAGCGCTTTATTCTGTATAAAAAAAAATTTCAGAAAATAAGCTGCGCTATTCTACAAATAAAAAAGAAACTTTTTTTCAAAATTTTGTGTCCAACCGTTTAAAGAGTGTTTGAAATGAGCACCATTCCACTACACTTGAACAATGCACAGAAAACTAAAAGTAGCATCTAAGATTTGCGATAATTTGTCAAAGGAAGAAGCTGAAACAATACTTTTTTTTACATACTTAGAAGAGAATATGGTGGAGCAAGACCGCACCGCTTGTAAATTTCATTCCCAATCCAAAGAGAGATTTGTCTAAAGTAAGATCCGCTTATAGTCTGCTGATTAATGTTTAAAAATCAACCAAATTTGTTGTTATCTTTATAAAAGATTAAAATACATTTGATTCACATTCAAACTGGTTGCAAAACTTCCGTCTATTCTGAAATGAACGCTTGTTCAGTGTTCCTTGTAGTCGTCAAATGCTTGTTCCGTGGACATTTGATATAAAAGTGGCTTGCAAATCGTGTGGAAGTATAACATTAACAACGTCTGCTGAAACCCTGCCCTTGAAACAGTACTATACAGACAAACCATTGCTATCAAAATGTAACAAAATGTTTGTTGATTTGTGTTGATTACACAAGGCACCAAAATGAGACTTTTTCCAGTATATTGAAGTGTTGGTATTGATTCTAGATGATTTTCGTGTGCTGAAACGAATCTGTTTTCAGAAATGGTCCATCACGTCGAGATTTTTAGTAGTTTGAGCTTAAAGATACAAAAAATGTCTTATATGACTCCTTTTTTTACGCGTTTTGTTAATAACCTAACTTCTGTTTAGACTTTCTTTGATATTATCAGAAAGAACTACTCCTTAACTTTGAAATAGACTATCCCAAGCAATTCTACGATTTTTTCCAATGAAGATGTACCATTTTTAGTAATTGTATCCGAGTTCACAGACACTCAATATATTGTTGCTGCCCCATTGGGAATATGCAATGGGTTTTGTTGAAAGTTTTCTTTGAAATTCTATGAATTGTAATGTTTCTGTAAGGCATACTTTTGTACAGTAGACAGTTTTATTTTTTTATTATTATCGAAACTATGTTTTCAAAATGGTATATCTTCGCTTAATAAATCGTACAATTCTTTGGGATAGTTTATTTTAAATTTAAGAAATAGTAATTTACGATAATATCAAAAAAAGTCAAAACTAAATTATGTATTCCCCACAACACGCGTCTGAAAAGGGTCAAAACAGGCGTTTTTTGCAACTTTAAGCTCTAATTACTAAAATCTCGACGTGATGGACCATTTCTGAAAACAGATTCGTGTTCAGCACACGAAAATCATCAACCCTTCAATATACTGGACCTTGTTGCCTAGTGTTATTGAATTATAATCAACCGTTGACCTTGAGCCGACTAAGCAAATACTTGGAAAATAGTTCAAAAATTTATCAAATCATTTCTAATATTCAAGGTATTTTGCCATCTGCTTAAGGAAACCTAACATAACATCTTATAAAAGCTATTCATAACATTTGGAAATGTTCTTTCCAAAATTTCCCTTAAGCCCTATAAACACTTGTGAAGTAACGAGAAGTAAAGTAAGTAAAGTGGAAGTAGGTAAACTGGGTTCAGCTCAATTTCGTTATACCCGTAACTCAGGGGAAGAAATATTTAATACCCATCATCTCTTCCTGAGGGGAGGAAAGTCGAAAAGTATGCAACATTTTTTGTACTCGGCTATTTTTTACACAGTTCGACAAAATCCAACTTTTTTTTAAAAACCCAGAAATTATGATAAAAAGGAGCTCTGTAAGCATCACCTCATACGCAGTTTTTCAAATAAAGCCTCGGCTCGCGTTTTATGGGTACTTTTGTAATTGCACATCACAACGACAACAATTTTATCTTAGATTTTAAGGGTTTAAGATAAAAATCTGAAAAATTCAGCATATTGTGGACAAGGTGGAAAAAGTGGAACGCAATACAAAAGAAATCACTTCAATCGGGCAATTTGTTAAGGTACCTTACAATATTTTTAAACATTTTAGGAACTAAAGATATTGCGAATATAAATGTAAGTTTTGAATTTGAGATTGATATCTTAGAATTTGTGGGAGTTAAGCAACATTTTGTATAGTGTGACGAAAGTGAAACAAACTTGTTTTGCGTGCAGACAATAGGTGTCTACATTTCAAATTTGTCTTAGCTCTTCGCGTCTCTGAGATCTACACAGAGAAAAAAAGCTACACGAAAATGTAGAATTTTCAACATATAACGTTTCGTGTAGGGATTTAAATATCTAAGCGCGGCGTGCAGAAAAGCTACACGCCACGTGTTGAAATGAAAAAGATACACTCGACATGTTGAAAAGCTACACGAAATGTAATGGATTCAAAATCCTACATTTTCGTGTAGCTTTTGCATTTTTTTATTTCTCTGTTTAGGTTGGCTATATAGACTCGACTGTTGATGTTGATCAAATATATATATAAACTTTATATGGTCGAAAATGATTCCTTCTGCCTGTTACATACATAGTACACTGTAGCATACCTTTTTTATACTCTGTACCAAAGGTACAAAAAGTATATTAAGGTTGTGCAAAAGTATGTAACAGGGAGAAGGAATCATTTTCGACCCTAAAAAGTATATATATTCTTGATCAGATTCAACAGCCGAGTCGATATAGCCATGTCCGTCTGTCGGTCTGTCCTTCTTTATAAACGCACAGAGTTCAGAGATGGTAAGAGATAGAGGTTTGACATGTATCGGACATATACTTCTTATACTTGCATGAAGATTAAGTTTATTTTCAATTTTTGCCACGCCTCCTCCCGCCCCCGCAATTTGGAAAAAACGTCATATCTCCCACAGTTTTGTAGATAGATAGATCGGATCTTCTAGAGATTTTTAGTAATTAAGATTATTTAGCGATTTGCCGCAGAAATGATAAATATCGGATGAACGATACTCAAGCTATGGCCAAAAGAAAGTAACTTCCATCGCCTTGACAGTATTGGCGTCATCTATTGGTCATTTTTGAAAATTCCTCATTGTTCAATGCAAGTAGTGGCGCCATCATTGTTCCATTATTCAGCAGCGCTGCTTTCAGCTGCTACTCCAGGTACAGAGTATATTATAGTGGGGGCCGAAAAACCTCGGCAATCCATACCGAATGCTTGCCGAAGTCATGCATCACTGTGTCAATGCACTTTCGTTAGGTGCATCTGGCTCACCGTTTTCATTGGATCACGGTAGAGACAGAACTCGTCCGTACCGAATGAGTACTGAAATCAGACCTGATATGAAAGGGTTGGTAGTTAAAACATGTTATCGCTTATCTGCTTTTCGGTCATGAATTTAGCACAAGCAGGGAGTTTCATGACATGGAGAGCATGTTTTAGTCGGACTTGACCGACTTTCTTATGAGAAACGGGTATAAAAATTTCATAAAAAAAAATTTACCTTTGACAGTACTTCCCGTTACTTAACAACTGCGTATAGGTTGAAAATTACAGCCGAATTTCTCAGTTTTAGGGTCTTTTTGAGTGTCAGAAAGTCAGACCTATCCTGTGCTGGTATAAGGCTACCCACACGAAATCCCACTTAAACAACCTTAATATAGTGCAAAGACCAATTTGTCCGCTTATCCCCAATGTCTAACCCACATTTGTCCCTGAAAGTAAATGCAATAGATACATTCCTCAAGTTTGCTCACAGATCAAATTCATTTTAATATTCACCTGATAAATATGAATAATATAAAACTATGAAATGTGAGCAAGAAAATATTATCTTTCTGATTCAAAATAATGTAATATACTTAAATTGATATTAAATAGTTGCAGATTATTACTAAAAATGTAATAATGATATTTTACAAAATATTAATTTGAAATTTTTAACATATCAATTTGATATATTTTCATATCGGAGTAAAATTGAAATGCAGCGCAGCAACGAGAAGCACAGTAAGACTAAGACTAAGGAACCGAAACATCTTACAGTAGAAATAAATGTTAAGACAAAAGGAAGTGACTTTTGTTTAGTAGCTCGAATATGTAATGACAATTTAGAAACCAAATTTTCGCAGTGATAAAACTGGAAGAGAGCACAGCAGCGGAATACTTCTCTGAAGAGATAGAGTCTACCGAAATGACTTGGTGATTTTCAGGCAAATATCAATGCACTCTGGCAAGCGGTGAAATTGATCTACACCTGTAATCAATACCCAAGAAACATATACGTTTTTAGTCGGCAGTCTGGCTGCTATTTGAGTAGGCAAACTAGTCCGGCGCAAGAATCCAGCAGCAGTCCACCACTCTCGTATGGGTACCTGTCCCCTTAGGCATATCAGGCTACGAGGGTGCGGAGCACTGTTGTGCTGATCACAGCAACAATGGAACATAGCATCTGGCTGTAACATTTCACAATCTCTCTGTCCAAGTTACAACCCCAAATACATTTCCCATACTTTGACAAGCACAGGACTAGATCTATAATAGGAGAGACTAAAAGGGGGACTGCACTTACCCAAACATAAATTCTGAGGAAAAGATACATATTATCCAACACTTACTAAGCGAGTACCCTGCAGTTCTCAGTATCTGGGAGAACCATTCTTCAACCATTCGTAATCTGTGATTTAATAAATGAAGTAATCTTCCTCTTAAAGCCAAAGCCAAAAATGTCATCAACCTTTTGCCTAGACACAACATTCAAATTTCGAACACCAACAACAAAACCCAAGTTTGTGACTTTGAGACGCCCACAAGAAAAAGAAGAAGAAATATAAGTAAGGGGGGCCAAGTAATAGAAGGCCGTCGACCTACATAAGCCAACAGAAATAGGGCCAAAAGTAGGCTACTACACACACACACACACACACAAGCACACATACAAGCTCTCACACACTTTCCGACCAGACATCCCAAAGTTGAAAGCTTCCTGTTTAACCGATGACAGTTTATGACCCTGTTCAGACCTTTTTTAAATCAATTTCTTGCATTTTTTTGCAGTTTCCTGTTTGTAAGCGGTTTTTTTGCGGTCTTTATTAGCGCCAACAACAATAATAAAAAAAGAAGAGTTGAGACACAAAACGCATGTTGACTTAATTGGCCTTATTAGTTTTTATTAAAAAGGCTACCGATGATGGCAGCTGCGGCGATATAATAATGAGCTGCTCAAAAAACAGCAACAGGTAGCCCCAACCACAGACAACAACTTAACCGCAAGAGCCACACGCACACCAGCAGGAGCTATATGTGTGTGTGTGTGTGTGTGTATGGATAAAAACTGACCTAGCCCAATTGGTTTGCTGGTAGGAGCCCAATGAAGTTAAACCAAGGGGGAGCTACGTTTTATGACACATCAGGGGGGAATGAACAGCCACCACAAAAACAAAAACAACAACAACAGTCAAAAAGAAAGCCCAGCAGCAGCCCCTCATAATGAGCCATAAAAAACTTCTCTTTGTGTGTGTCTGTGTGTGTGTGTGTGTACGTATTCTTTGGGCTTTTGGCAACCCTTCGCTTGATGTATTTGCCGTGAGCTCCTACTTGTTGCTGTCCCCTAAAAATATTATACCCTTGTGTGGTCTGTTTTTTTTTTTTTTTGAAGAAAGTCATCGAACCCTTGGACGGTGGATAACTTTACCGTTTTTAGGGCAACATGTTAATATTTAAATTTTCAGATTGAGCTTAGATGGTAATGTAAGATCCACTAAACAAAGAAGTTCAAGTGAGTGAACAACTGAACAAAAAGAAGCAATTGAAGATATTCACTTGTTCAGTTTAGTGACAACAACAAAGGGAGCAACTGAGCAATCGAACAAAAAGAGCTATTGAAAAAAACAAAATCTGTACAAAACAGAGCAAATTAGTGAGCAAGTGAATAAGAAAGAATAAGTGAGTGAACAACTGAACCAAAAAGAGTGGGTGTCTTGAGAGGCCCTGTACGAACGAAGCTCAATGGTCAATACTCAAAACTCAGTACTCAATACTCAGTGCTCAAAACTCAGTACACAAATCTCATTACTCAAATTTTAGTACTCAAAACTCAGTAACCAAAACTTAGTACTCAAATCTCAGTACTCAAAACTCAGTACTTAAAACTCAGTACTCAAAACTCAGTTCTCAAAACTCAGTACCCAAAACTCAGTACTCAAAACTCAGTACTCAAAACTCATTACTCAAATTTCAGTACTCAAAACTCAGTACTCAAAACTCAGTACTCAAAACTCAGTGCTCAAAACTCAGTACTCAAAACTCAGTTCTCAAAACTCAGCACTCAAAACTCAGTACTCAAAACTCAGTAACCAAAACTTAGTACTCAAATCTCAGTACTCAAAACTCAGTACTTAAAACTCAGTACTCAAAACTCAGTTCTCAAAACTCAGTTCCCAAAACTCAGTACTCAAAACTCAGTACTCAAAACTCATTATTCAAATTTCAGTACTCAAAACTCAGTACTCAAAACTCAGTACTCAAAACTCAGTACTCAAAACTCAGTACTCAAAACTCAGTTCTCAAAACTCAGCACTCAAAACTCAGTACTCAAAACTCAGTCCCCAAAACTTAGTACTCAAATCTCAGTAATCAAAACTCAGTACTTAAAACTTAGTACTCAAAACTCAGTACTCAAAACTCAGTACTCAAAACTCAGTACTCAAAACTCAGTACTCAAAGCTCAATACTCAAAACACAGTACTCAGAACTCAGTTCTGAAAACTCAGTATTCACAACTCAGTGCTCGATATTCAATTCCCGATAATAAACATTGGATACTCAGTATTCGATATTCAGTATTCGATAATCAGTTCCCCATACTCTACTAGATAGAAACTCAATTCTCAGTACTTGATACTCAGTACTAGATATTCGGTACTCGATACTCATTAACTCAATTCAATTCTCAGTACTCGTTACTCTACTAGATGGTATTAGCTACTTAGTACTCGATGCTCAAGAACTCGATTCTTAGTTCTTGATACTTTAGTTATACAATCTAAATTAAGTTGTCATTTGTAAGGTAAAAAAAAGTTTAGAAAAAATTAATATAAAAATATAACAACATCGATACATGGTGCTAGATACTCAGTACCCGATACTCAGAAATCGATACTCAGTACTCGATTCTAGATACTCAATACTCGGTACGCAGTACACACACAACACAGCAAGGACAAATTTTCTAAATTTAGTCTTCTAGTCGAATGTCTGTAAAAGAGCTTCGCTCTAAAGAGAGCAAGTGAGTGAGCAACTGAACATAACAAACCAAGTGAGTGAGCAAAAAAGAGCAATTGAAGAATAACGTAACGTACTTCCTAGCGGCGCAAATGCACATTACGTAATCGAGGACCTATTAAACACTTCGAAGGCTGTGTGCCATACGATCGAACGATTACAACCCAGTATACTATTCCATTAGCATGCCCACTTTGTGGACTGCTAGCTTTCGAAACCTCATTAGTTGTAATCGACAAGTGGGCGATAGCCGAACGCTTTTCGGAGCTCTATTACAACTGCATATAATAGTCTAAGAAATGTAATGGACGGTGTGGATGGGCCGCCCACTAAACGATACACCTAGTATGCGCTGTTGTAATGCAGATACTTAACGACGTAATGTACTTTGAAGTAAAAGGTATATAGACAGGTAATTCGGTTGAAACACTCATTCATTGTGCGGTAGGCGAGAGTGTTTTATACTTGTGGGCTCGCCTCATTAAGCTGTGCGCCGCTGGGTAAGTGGGCAACTGAACAAAACAGGTCAAGTGACTAAGCAACAGAATAAGAACGAATAAGTGACTGAGCAGCTGAGCAACTGAACAATAAAGAACAAGTGAGTGAACAACTGAACAAAAAAGAGCAAATGAGAGAGCAACCGAATAAGAAAGAACAACTTTCGAACAACATTTCCCTCTGATATTTGCAAACGTTACCCAAAAAACAATGGTAAATCTTCCTATTGTACCTCGCTTTGCCCTTTCATTCAATGCTCTACATTTCACAGGTTCATTCACCTAACTGGGCCATACTTCAAGTCAAAATATTTGAACCTTGACCCAGCTTTTGCTGCCTGCCTAAAAAAAAAAACAAATTTATTAATTATTGCCAGTCGACTGCCTGGCTTTTACAATTATATACACAACCCTTTGTGTTTACTTAGGGGAACTCCCCCAAGTAAATCGATTTTCATAGGCCTGCTTTTCAAGGTTACCCCCCCCCCCCCCAAAGCCTCCAACCCTCCCCCGCCCCCCTAATCTTTTGTTTATTTTGATTATCACATTTCGTGGCTCCCCTGATTAGCCGGCGTGTCCTTGAAGCCAGCCTTCCAAATCCGTTTCATGGAAATTGCGTGACTTCGGAACGGTTGTCTGCTTAGGTGTTAAATTCTTTGAATTTCAGATTCTGATGATTCACTGGCAAAAACATGGCCGACGCGTCGCCGTCGCCTGCAGGATTTGGCTTTAATGGTTTATATCCCATTTGGATTGCGGCTGTGAGTCTTTTTGCCTGGCTTTTTTCGGGGGTTGACTTCCAGGGTGAGTTTCGTAATTGAAGCCACCCCTATAGTACACACAATTTTTATATGTATGTATCTGTAGGTACAAACCATTTTCGCTTTTGGTGGAAAAATGCGTCATCAACGATTTGCTACTTGTAATTTAGATGCGAAAATTTTCAATGTCATTTGCGAGACAAGAGCGACACTTCGCCCTCCTCCCTCTCGAGCAGCATGTGTTTTGGTGTTGGTGAGAGGTGGTGCTGGGGGGAGGGGGGGCTTTCCCCCTTGAGATGTAACCATTTTGATATGTGCTAAAAAGCTCACTTCAAATTTTATCAAGGTCAAGTTCAGCTGCGGCATCAAATGGAACAACAACAGCAAATAATGAAAAGGGGGAACGGGAACGGGAACGGAAGACTTTTATTGTTTGTTGAGGTAGCTGGAAAGTGAAAATGAATGAAAAAAGGGGTACCAAGCATTTTATAGCCACTGTTGTGACACAATTTCGAGTGTCTAATTTTTTGGGCTTTGGTTGTGAAAGCAAGTTAATTGCCTGACCTCGAAATGCTAGAGAGAAAGTGTGGGGGAGTTGGGCTAATTTGAGCGGAGTTAATGCAGGCGGACAGGAAATGATGTTTCTGCTTGATGGAAGCCTAGAGAACTGGGCGTTTACTTGCTAGAAATAGACATTTCTTAAATTTTGTTTTAATGCTATTTTTTAAGGTCAAATAAGTCATATTTGCTCATAACTAGGCAGACACAGTACCACCAATGAGTTAATTTTAAAAATTTCATATTATTTTCGGCACTTGAAATCGAAATAACGTCGCCAAGTCTAACTTCGAATACAATATTCAGTATTCAGTTGGGTTTATAAGAAGAAATTTCTCATAAGAAAATAATTCAAATAAATTTAAGAACCAAATTTAAGTTCTCGGCTCCGCACTGAGAGCTGGAGTTCGAAAGCCGGGAGCTATCAGAAGGCTCTCAGCTCTTAGCTTTGATCAAATACTCCTTCATGGAAAAGCAACTTATGCTGTAGATAGCAAAGTCTACTGATGATTCAAGGCAGAGTTCTTGTATCAACTGAACAGATGTCTTGCTAAATATGAGTGTTGATAAATGCATTTTTGAACGAATTTCAAACTGTGTAAATCTATAAATACCTTGGAGCTCACACTACAGCTGAAGAACTAATTCGTGGACCTTATGTTATTGCTGCTGCGCCTCTTGGTCGGTTGGGCGGAAGGTAGGCTTAGCTCGTAAATAACTCTCTATCCTATTTTCAGTTTGGTCTGCTTACGTCACTGACCGAAAGAACAAAAAAAAACGGGCTCGGGCTTCCTTCAACCGAATGTGTAAGGTTACGTGGCTGTGGTTAAACACACAGCACTAGTCGTGCTGCCTGCAACCGAATAACAGGCCCATGTCAGTCAATCGGTCATAAAATGTGTGTTTGTTTTTCGAAGACCGAAATGCAAAAATTTTATGTTCAAAAGGTTACGTGCGCTAGAACTAAGCATAAGCAGAGAGCGACTCTATGTGAGAGAGATCTATAGAGCGTATATAGTTTGTCGCATACTTTCATATTGTTAGCCGAGCATTACACAGCGATGCATACATACCAAGAATACCTTTTGAATGCGTGAATTTTTGCTAAAAGGGTCCAGCCAGACCTGAGATGAACAAAAACTAAAAAAATGTGTGTTCTGTCCTCTCATAACCAAAGAGAAGCAGTTGTTTTGGTAACTCTATTTAATGTGCCGGCCGAAAAGTGTTAGTTTCTGACAAAGGCAAATGGGGGACCGATTTTTGCGACCTCTGCTTAGAACTGATGCTGAACTAATGGCGGTACATTAAATAATGTCGGAAAGCATACAAGATTGAGAACTTTCAAATTTTGATGAAGTGGAAAGCTTCTTAAAGTTTTTTATAGAAAATTCGTTTTCGCATTTCACAATTTCCCCCAATTACACCGAGCAATTGAGCACCGATTCGGAGGTCTCGCTACTAGTTGCTGGTTTATTCATTTCTTTTTATTTTCCTAACCACAACCCTTTTTCGTCGAACTGCGTGAATGACAAACGCTACCCTCCAAACTGTCCGAATCATAGCTATCCGATAAATCCGACGCTTACGGTTCAAATTTAACGGTGACACTTCATGTTCATCAGTTGAGGAAATTTAAGGTTCCTGTTCTTTTACGGCATCGCTCACTGGCAGTTCCTGTGTGAGAACCTGTCGCTCAAATGTCACTGGCTGTTTCTGTGTGAGTAGCTCATGCTTTCGTGTCTAACGTGGGATATAAAAAATCCTACCACGATTTGTGGCATTTGTAAAACCATCATTGACATATGCCATTTCCAGTCTAGTCGAGGATTCAAAAATGCAAACGAGTCCTAAGCCAAACCGAATAGACATTAATACAAATAAAGAAAGTATTTCTGAATCAACAGCAACCAACCGAAATCGAATTAGAAAACCTATTATAGCCGGGTGATATGTGTGTGTGTGCTCTTGGCTGTCTTATGCACACGAAACCATTCGTCACCAAAAACAAAATCTATGCTAAGGACCACCCATACATATTTGTTGTAGTGTTCGATTTTGCAAGAGGCATAGGAAAGAAAGAGATGAGAAAAAAAAGGTGTGAGTGTCGTTAACACTCACGAGGCTTGGATGTGAAACACGATGCTGAATTTAAGGGCTTAGTTTCAAAATCACAAGCTCTCTCAATGGTATATAAATCAGCAATGGCAATCTTTCAAAAGAAGAAAACTAACAAGGAGTGGAAATACCAACAACAATATCACTTGCTGCTGTGTTCTTTCTTTTTTTCTGTATGTCTTGTTTTGTGTGCTGCTCCATAGATAAATGAAAACAACAGCAGCAAGTCACTGTTAAGTCACTGTTTAGTCACTGTTTAATAGCTGTTTGGTCACTGCTTAGTCACTGATTATTCACTGTTTAGTCACTGTTAAGTCACTGTTTGGTCACTATTTAGTCACTGATAAGTCAATGTTACGTCATTGTTTAGTTCCTTTATAGTCACTGTTAAGTCACAGTTTAGTCACTGTTTAGCCACTGTTCAGTCACTGTTTAGTCACAGTTTAGTCACTCTCAAGTCACTGTTTAGTCACTGTTTAATCACTGCTTAGTCACTGTTAAATCATTGTTAAGTCACTGTTTAGTCACTTTTAAGTCACTGTTTAGTCACTGTTTAGTTCCTTTATAGTCACTGTTAAGTCACAGTTTAGTCACTGTTTAGCCACTGTTCAGTCACTGTTTAGTCACAGTTTAGTCACAGTTTAGTCACTCACAAGTCACTGTATAGTCACTGTTTAGTCACTGCTTAGTCACTGTCAAGTCACTGTTTAGCCACTGTTTAATCACTGCTTAGTCGCTATTAAATCATTGTTAAGTCACTGTTTAGTCACTTTTAAGTCACTGTTTAGTCACTGTTAACCCACTATCAAACCACTGCCTCCACAAAACAACAACATTAAATATGCATGACATCAGCGTCACGTGACGCTGAAATCAAATTTTACTCCTACTAAAATCTTCCCTACCGAAATTGAAGATGTTTCACATCAAAAATATACAAAGTTGTAGTTGCTATTTACACGGCTTGTGTACTCGAGGCTATTGCTATGCGCAAAATAGCACGCTGAGCGCATAAGTCGTGGGCACCCATGCGTTAGCTTTCCTAATTCCTGTTCTTCATCTTCGAATAAGAACAACCCAATAACCATTTTCTTAACCATTGACTTTTTCATCGTGAAGAGATACCTCTTGAATCTCTTGAGGACTTTCAGTGGCATAAATACCTCAACTTTGTTTGTTTACCGTTCCGTTTAAGGTGAAATAAGCTTTATCGGTCATCAAGTTGAGTTTTCACAATTGACTTGTTTTCTTGAATGTAAATTTCAACAATCTGAGAACGTTCGCGTGGCGTGTACTGTTCCAGGGTAAAACTCTACTTGGATTGACGCTTTAAACGCGCTTTATAAAGGTAACTAGTCGATCTGGCAGCGCTGTGAAAAGACGCATGGGTCCGTCGAATATGGCCAACAAACTTTTTGAACCAGTTGACATATAAATTTTCATTTCTTCGTCAATCAAGAAGAGAACCACTTATAAATCACTTAGGTGTCGCTGGGAAAACGCTTAGAACGATCAGTAGTCGCTTACACAAAAGTCACTGTTTAAAATTAAACGTGGTTTGAGCAAATCACAAAGTCGCCTTAATCCACCACCAGCCAGCTGTTTTGATTTAGAAACCAACCAAATTCCCTGAAGAACAGATCCCGCTGGCCTTTAGCTAACTAATTACTGATATTCGTATCATTGTGTCAATTGCAATTTGGCATCTAATGAAAATGCATTAGCTGGAACCTGGCCAGCCAGCAAAGAAGACAGCAGAATGAAGAAAGGAATTAATTTGAAATTCCATTTCGTAGATTTAATTGAGTTGAAATCAAATTAAAAGCAATTTATTTTCCACCCTCATTGCGAATTTTTGTTTTCCCTCTGTCGAACCCATACACACACACACAAACACACACACACGCATACGCACACGCACTATCCTTCTCTCCTTTTTTTTTCAGTTTTTCCATCGTTTCTGGCAATTTCTAAAAGTGCGTGCCTCACAGCCTCCGCAGAGAGAAGAAAGACAGAACAGAAAAAAAAATAAACGCAGACACGTTTATGGGGTTGCAAAAATTTCAACGCCTGCATTGCGAACGCGAGGAAAATCGATAAAAATGTGCCGCTGTGCAGGGCATTTAGAAAAATTCAGCCTCGACCAGGGCCAGAGATACTCATACTTGTTGGGTTAATCTTTCGCCCACCCCCAGCTCTCTCGCTCTCTAGCGTGCTCCTTGTTTTGCTGCATTTTGGACGGCCATTTTGGGCCAGGACGAGCTTGTGATGTTGCATTAATTTTTAATTTGCCGCGTGAATTCCAAAAATGATTTATGCATTTGCATTTGTCCAACTCGGGTACAAATTAAAAAGTCATTTCAGTTGAGAGAGGCAAATAAGGCAACGAGATTAAAGGACCCAAATCTCGGGTTCAGGCTCGATCACTTGGAAAACACATAAATTCACTTTATTATAGATTTTTATTTTTGCAAATTAATTTCCAAACTGAGAACCAAGAAGCCAACTCGTTGCGCTTTGACTGCAAAACTGTTTGTTTAATTTGGCAGCGTGAAAAGTTCCTCCACAGTTCTGGTTGCTGTTGTTGTTGCTGCTCCTGCTGCTGCAGCTGGAGTTGCTATTGCTGTTGCTGGTGGCGCAGTAAAAGTGGCTTTTGTACGTGCAATGACCTACCAACACATAAAAAATGCAAAAAGTGGCAAGGCAGGAGCGCACAAACTGCACGAATCGCGCGCTAAAATATGCAAAGGACGTTGATGAGAATGGCAGGATGCCAGTGCCCAAAGATGTTGGCTTCGGTACTGCCTGGCCCAAAGGCAAAAGTTTCACAGCAGCAGCAGCAGCAGCAGCAACAACTCAATTTGCAGCAAGGACAAACTTGGAACTCGGTGGGGTCCTGGCATCCAACTTCAATAATAGTCAAGTGCAGTGAAGCGTTTTGCCAACTGCAATGCAACCGCCCCCTCCCCCCACCCTTCGCTTTTAAGAATCAAAGCTGCTAGCTGCCCCCCCTCACTCTTCACTCGTCATTTTATTTGCACTCTTTGCTTTGGGTATTATTCTCGTTTTTTATTTTTGACGCTTTCCTTGCAACATCTTTTTGGCTACCGCTCCTGCTGTGTGTGGGTGTGTGTGTGTAAACTTTGCATTTACCCTTGGCAAGGACTTTGCAATGGCTGCCAAAGCAGCGAAAGCTAACGAAAGCAAAAAGTTTTATTTGCACAGTTTTCTTTTTCTTAAACTTTTGTTGTTCACCTCCTGCCCCTGCCTCTCCACCCGGGGCCAGTCACCGTTTCCTTTCAGTGGCAGCATAAAATGTGCTTGCTTGCAATTTGTTCAAACACACACACACTTATATACTAATATACTATAAGTATATACATATATATATAAAAGCTGCCGCAAAGGCAAAACGCGACATCTAAGACGATGAAAAAAGTGTAGCATGCTTTTGAGCGTCCGCTTAGAAAATTTTCTTCCACATTTTCCCCCCTTGACGATCGCTGAAAC